>CM061753.1:29336660-29936660 GCA_030979885.1 Lolium multiflorum
TGCAGCAGTGTTCCGGAGATTGGGATGCAAAAGATGCCAACATGGCCTCATACCGGTTTCATGTGCAAAAGATTGCCGGCTTCTTCGAAGGGTGTGAGTTTCACCATGTGCCGCGGGCTGAAAATGAAGCCGCGGATGCTTTATCCAAGCTAGGCTCATCGAGGCAAGAAATTCCCCCCGGAATAGCCTTGGCACACTTAAGAGTTCCATCAATCAAACCAAGTCCGGAATCGGAGTCAATTTTCGTACCGGAATCACATGTGGTGCCAATGGATACCGATGAAGGAAACTCAGGACCTGCCCGGCACACTCGGGGACTGTTCCAGCAAGTCCGGGGACTCCACCGGTAAGCTCGGGGACTGCGGCACCCATACCGGCAGAGGTAACGCTCGTGGACAATATGGACATAGACATGCCGGTGTTTGTGGTTAGAGAAGCGCCATCTTGGGTTAAACCTATTAAGGAATTCCTGATCAACGGCACCTTGCCGGTTGACGAAAATGAGTCCAGAAGGATACAGAGGAGGTCCAAAGCTTACACCATCATCAATGGTGAGGTATACAAAAGAAGTGTTACCGGTGTCCTCCAAAGATGTGTGGAGCCGGAAGAGGGAAGAGAAATGCTTGAGGAAATTCACCGAGGAGAATGCGGGCACCACGCCTCGTCAAGGGCACTGGTGGCAAAAGTGTTCCGGCATGGATTCTATTGGCCAACGGCTTTGGAGAATGCGGAGGATATGGTAAGAAAATGCAATGGGTGCCAGAGGTACGCCAAGCAAAACCATACCCCAGCATCCGGTTTAAAAACCATACCGCTAACTTGGCCATTCGCTGTCTGGTGCCTGGACATGGTTGGACCATTTAAAACCGCAAGGGGAAACATGACCCACATCTTGGTAATGGTGGATAAATTCACCAAGTGGCTGGAAGTGAAGCCTATCGCAAAATGTGATGGCCACACAGCGGTAAAGTTCCTAAAAGATGTAATCCTGCGGTATGGATACCCACACAGTATCATAACCGACAATGGCTCAAACTTTGCTCAAGGAGAATTCAAGCGATTTTGTGAAGACAAGAACATCCGGCTGGATTTGTGCTCAGTGGCGCACCCACAAGGCAATGGCCAAGTTGAAAGAACGAATGCTTTAGTACTTTCCGGTATCAAACCAAGACTCATTGATGCAATGGAAAAATCGCCGGGATGTTGGATCGATGAGCTACCATCAGTGCTGTGGAGTCTAAGAACAACTCCAAACCGGTCTACCGGATACACGCCATTCTTCATGGTTTATGGGGCAGAAGCGGTCATACCAACCGACATTCTCCATGATTCCCCAAGGGTGCAACTCTATACCGAAGAAGAGGTAAAGGAGGCCCGAGAAAATGATGTGGACTTGCTAGAAGAAGCAAGAGAATTAGCATTGGCAAGAACAGCCATTTACCAGCAAAACCTCAGACGCTATCACAGCCGGAAGGTTAACCCGAGGGTATTCCGAGAAGGAGACCTAGTGCTACGCCTAGTGCAGCGCACTGAAGGCCGGCACAAGCTTTCCCCCCGTGGGAAGGACCTTTCATTGTGAGCAAGGCTCTCCACAATGATGCCTATTACCTGATTGATGCACAGGAATGGAAGAAAGGAAAGGCGGACAAGTCAGGAGAGGAGACCAAACGCCCATGGAATGTAGCTTTGTTGCGTCCTTTCTACTCTTGAAGTGGTGCTGTAAGAAGTTCCTTTTTGTACCTTATTTGCTATGAATAAAAGATGTCGGAACCTCGAATGAATCTCGGGGACTACCCTTACTAAGTTGCATGAAACATGTCTATTTTTTCTGTTGCCGGTTGCCTATTGAATGTTTTTTCTTTCCGGTTTAGTAGTGTGCTAGACCATACCGGAGTCTTCGACTTGTTGTCCATAACTTGGCTTCATGGCAAGCAAGATAAACCGGTAGGGGATAAGCACATGAACTGCGGAAAGAGAGAGCAGGAAAGAACAATCCGGAAAAGTTTAACTAACCCCGGTTATACCGGTTTTTTGCAAAAATTTCAAGAAAATGCCCAGAGAAGGTAGGCAGAGCCAAGGCAAAAGAGCCAAGTATGCATCAATTGGATGCGGAAACAATTTCGGAATCATTGCAGTGCAAGAAAAAGCAACTCAACAAGCAAATATGTTAAGACAAACATAACTTAATAAGTTACCGGTACAGCTTACCGGCATAAAATGTTGTACCACAGACCAAAAGGATAAGTTTTATCTTACATCATAAACCCCGGCATACCGGGGTAGAATTTAACAAGTTTTGTTACAAAGCAAGCAGGAGCAGGTAACATCTTTTCACAACAAATAGTCAAGCAGCAGGGGCTTCAGGGGGAGCAGCGCCGGCATCAGGAGCTTCCGGTGGCACATCCTCGGCACCCTCATCCTCACCTTCATCTTCCTCCTCCTCGCTCAGATAGTCCTTGACGTCTTCAGGAGGGGGGATGAAGGTGCGCATTTCAGCGTACTCCGCGATATGGTACGCGCGATCCTGCCGCTTAGCGGTAAGGACCGGGTCCAGATCGGTGGGAGCGCCTTCACGCCGCCGACGAGGGCGTCCAGATCCAGCTCCGGATACCAGGAGCAGGCAACGCGAAGCGCTGAGTCCGCTCCGGCACGGGCAGCAGAGCACTGCCACTCCCGGATCCGCCGGCAGGCACCTTTCAAGCGGTCGCTGATAAGGGAGAAGGTGTCGGGCACCACTTCGCCGGGCCAGAGGGTCTTGAAGAGCTGGGAGGCCACCTCAGGGATGTCGGAAAGGTTCCGGTCCACCGAGCGCATGTGGGAGACCCGCGCGTTTAGAGCAACCAGGTGGTCATAGGGATCCCAGGGCGCACCCAGATTCTCGCCTCGCCCGGTGCTCCGCAACCTTCTTTATAGCGTGTGCCTGGGAATCCGGAAAGAGCCCTGCAAGACAAACGAAAGCTAAGTATATGATACCGGAATAAATAAGCTTATAAGCAGAAACCGGAAAAGAGAAAAGAAAAACGTACGAAGGGCAAGCGCATCAGTCCGCGTAACCAGAAGGTCGTACTCCTTCTGTTCCGCCTTCAACCGCGCGACCTCGCCCTCGGCTGCTTTCTGGGCCCTGGTGGCCTCCTCCGCGGCAGCTTTGTGCGCTTTCGCGGCCTTGCCCTCGGCTGTTTTCAGCGCCTTGGTGGCCTCTTCCACCTCAGCCTGCAACAAAGACACGGCGTTGCCGCATCCTCCAGCCGCTTCATTAAGCCTAGCCTGCCTCCGCGGCAGCTTCAGCGGCCTTCAGCTCCTCAGCGTGCCGGACTCCGGCCTGGATAGCCTGATCCTTGAGCTCCCTAGAGATCTCCTTCTGGGCCTCCAAGGGCCTTCTGGTGATCCCGGATGAGCTGCTCCTTTTCAGCTAAGAGCCGGAAGAGAAGATGTTAGCGAAAACACAAAAACAGATGAGACACAAAGAAGCAAGTTAACCGGAAAAATAGAAGTTGTACCTTGGAGTGCGGCAACCTGGGCCTTGAGGGCCTCAATGGAGGCTTCCGGGATAGCTGTTATGCGAAAAACTTGTAAGTAACAAAGAAAAGAAAACCTTCCGGTAAAAAGATGCCGGAGGCGCAAGAAGTTACCTTGGCACTTGCTGTGCGCCTCAGCAAGGTTCCGGTGCTCCCAAAGAAGCTCCTCGAAGAGAGCCTTCCGGGCGTCAGCCGTGCTCTATTTAAGGAAGTGATGTTAGCAAAGAACAAAGGATCTTAACCCGAAACTCGGGGACTGGCTATGCCGGTTTCGCGCGTTTCTAGTAAGTTTCGCGCTAAGAGCAAGATCTCAACCCGAAACTCGGGGACTGGGAGTTTGCGGTGTCTTTAAAAGAAAGTTTTGCGCTAAGACCTACGCTCTCAACCCAAAACTCGGGGACTGGGAGTTTGCGGTGTCTTTAAAAGAAAGTTTTGCGCTAAGACCTACGCTCTCAACCCAAAACTCGGGGACTGGGAGTTTGCGGTATGCTATGAGAAAGATGCCGGTTTCGGAGATTCTTTAAAAGAAAGTTTTGCGCTAAGACCTACGCTCTCAACCCAAAACTCGGGGACTGGGAGAATAGACAAGATCCGGAAAGAAGAAAACCGGCATCAAGAAAATTTACAAGAAGGTTGGTGGAACTTACCACCACGTTGCTGGTGGCGTCGTACCACGCGCTGTCGAACTCCTTCACGGCATGCTTGAGCCGCGTGAAGTGTTCTTCAGTGGACCGAGGGCCGGCAGGATCTGGCGCTGGGAGGCGGTCCTTCCCCAAGCCGCGGGTAGCTGCGGAGATGTCCGCAGCGTTCCATTTTTGGGCATAGGGGAGAAGATGCCCCAAGTCTTTGCCCTCGCGCTTCAGCTCAACGATCCGGCCCAAGAGGCCGGAAGGTTTGTCCTGGACCACAACGGCGGCAGGCCCGACATGCAGCACTAGAGGCTGCGAGCCGCTTGAGGCGCTGCCATCCGCGGCCTTTCCGCGGGACGCCCCCGGCTTGAGGAAGTCCGATCTTGAGGGTCGCGGGCGGCGGCTTCAGGCGCGATCGCGGGAGATCCTTGGGTTGGTGGAGGCGTTGGCGTGGCCCCGGTTGCCTCAGGAGCAGAGGTTTCCGGCGGCCGTCGGTGTTGAGTTTGCCGGCACGGAAGTTTCCGGCGCGGCCTTGGAGGAAGTCTTCTTCTTTTTCTTCTTTTCAAGGACGGGAGGAACCGAAGGTTCCGCCCGCCCGGCAGGTTCTTTTCCGGCGCCCATGTTGCTGGCGCCGGTGTCTTGGGTCTCTGGAGGGGAGGCAAGGTCCTCCTCCGCGCGGTGATCTGGCGGTGTAGGGGCCGCGCGCCCCGAACTTGTTGTGCCTCCCAGAGGGGAGGCAGAGGTGGTGCCGGCACCAGACGGTGCCGGGCTTGAGTGAGGAGGAGGAGTTGAGGTCCTGGCAGATCCGGCAGAGCCCTCAGGCCTGGAGCCAAGCTTGAGCGCGGGGCTGAAAAAGAGAAAAGGAAAAGATTGGGAAAAAAGCAACCGGAAAGGAACTTGGTGAAAACAAAACAAGCAGAAAAGAGAAGCCTTACCCGGTAGCCGTCGGCATCTGTTTGCCCTTGTGGCGCCTCACAGCTACGACCTTACCCGCGAGAGGTTCGGTCCGGAAGCGCTTGGCAGGAGGAGCTTGGCTTGAGCCGGCATCAGAGGCCGGGGTCTTGTTCTTCTTGCCCTGGGCCATGAGTTTGTCCACAAACTCTTGGCCTGCCTCGGCCTGCAGCGGGGCGACATGCTCATGGACCTGTGGGTTGATGTTGGCTGAGGGAACATCTACAGAAGAACGATAACATAAGAATATGAGAGGTATAAAAGGAGAGCTACCTCTAAGATGGTCAATTCATCAGACGAACCGGCGGGTTCCGGCGGAGACTTGCCGAGGCGCGAGGCAGCAGTCCGGCCCATCTTCAGGTCCCGCCAATGAATGACGGGGTCGGGGTCAAACTTGTCGAGACCGCGCTTCCGGCAACGGCCTCGCCGGTCAGATTCGATGCCGGGGAAACGGTCCTTGGCCTGAAAGAACAAAAGAGAAAAAAGGGGTTAACCGCAATGAAAGCTTCCGGTGAACCGACCCGAGTTGCGTAATTTCTTACTTCTTGGGTCGGAGGGTTAGTAGAGCTAAGAGGCCGGAGGCCCCATTCCCAATCTTCCGGCATGGAGGTCTGGCAGATCTGCCTGGCCTTAAGGACAACGTCCTTCTTGCTGAGAGGAAGTCCGGTGATCTTGGTAGGATCACCGGGGCCATACATCTCGCACATCTTGTGGGCGCGGCGCTGAAGAGGAAGCACCCGGCGCGAGATGAAGGTGCGGATGATATCGTCGGAGCAGATGTTGGTGTCCTTCATCTGCTGTTTCATGAAGCGTATAATCCGGTTGGTCTCGTTGTGAGATTCCTTCGGATTGTAGCTCCAGTTGGTTTGGGCGGCGCCGGATCAAAAGGAGGCAGATCAATAAGATCTGCGGCGCCGTTGTTCTTCACATAAAAGAAGGTCCCTTGCCATAACCGGCATGACTCGAGACCGGAAAACTTGAAGAAGGGGCTCCCTTGACGAGAGCCAATGATGCAAGACCCGCATTGTACGGGGGGTTTGGGTTTAGGAATGTCTAAGCCCTGAACGGAATTAATCCGAAGGGCGAAGAATCGAGCAAACGTCTCGCGAGTGGGACGAATGCCGATGTAGCCTCCATGAAGGTGGCTTAGCAAGAGAGGTAGAAGATGGCGTTGCCGGGAAGGTGGTGAGGTTGGAGTTTGTAAAAATCAAGAAAACTCCGGAAAAAGAGGGAACGAGGGAGGCCGAAGCCGCTCAAGTGAGCAAGGAAGACGACGCGTTCACCGGGATTAGGCACCGGTTCGATCTCGTCGCCAGGAAGCCGGCAGGTTACTCCTTCCGGAATCCTCCGGGACCGGTAAACCAGTCAATCTCGTATTCGCTAACGCTGGAGCCCATCCAGGCTCCGCGAGTGACCTCGGAAGAGTCAGCGCCGGAAGCTTGGCTAGAGCTACCGGCATCTTGCTCTTGGCCGCCGTCGGTTTCCATCTGGGCTAGATCTGCGCTAACCCCGTCGGAGGCGCGACTTTCCGGATTACTGGAGGAGGAAGTGGAAAGGTACTGCTCGGAAGACATGCGGATTTGAGGAGCCCCGGTATCTACTCGAAAAAACAGATTTCCCAAGAACTACCCCCGCACGAAGATCTACGAAAGAGAGAAAAAACAAAGAAAAGAAGAAGTAAATACGCAACCAACTCAAGATCTGAAGAGCAAGAAAAAGAGGGGTAAACCCAGATTAAGCCTAACCTGGGGCGGCGGAGTCGCAGAGGAGGAAGTTCGCCGGTGGTTTGGTGAGCTTGCCGTGGGCGAGGAAGTCCGTCGACGGCGAGGAGGAAAGAAGCTCGAGGAAGCGTCAATGTCGCGGCGCGGAGCAGCACCGCGAAGCTCTTCGCGATGAAGTCGGCGGCGTCCGGCGGAGCACTAGCGTGGGTTAGCCGGGCGGCGGAGCTCAAGAAGCGAAAGGAGCGGCGGAGGCGCAAGAGCGAGGAGCACTTGTGCGCGATGAACTGGGGAATGCGAGAAAAGGAAGGAGGAGGGGCGGTTTTGCCTTATAAAAGAAGAGAGAGAAGTGGGCAAAAACCGCTGAACCGCGGCGGTTCGGGCCATGGGCCGCAACGGCTCACTCCACGGGCTGCCACGTGGTGCGGCGATACACGCGGAACCGCGAGAAGCCACAGGGAGGGACACACGGATCCAGAGAAGTGGTTGGGATCCGCTGTGGAGCAGTTAATACGCGCGCGGAAGCCGAAGGAAGTGACCCCTGACACTGGCGCGTCGTCACAGTGCGCATGTCACTGACAGGCGGGACCCGATATATCTCGACTTCGCCGAGGAAGTATTAAATGACCAAGATGCCGGAAGATAAGCTGTCGGAAAATGCCTTGCAAAGAGAGAGGGCATGAGTCCGGGCAAAGATGCCGGAGCCAAGCTGAGCGCCGGATAAATTAAACCGGTATACAAGAACATGGGAACCTGGCATGGTCTGTTGGATAGAATCCGCCAGACTATACCAGCTTCGGGGACTAATGTTGGGGGGATGACCCCCGGTATGCCAAAGGCATGCCAAACCGGATGGTCTTATCCATCAAGATACCGGTTTAATATTTATACCGGAGCTCAAAGATAAGAGTTTGGCTAAGTAAGCTAAGCCGGTATCCCCAAGAGGGGTATACCGGGACCGGATAGAAAGGATGCCGGAGACCGGAAGGAAGAGCATGTCGGCAGGAACAGTCAAAGATTCTCTCCAGAGCTAGAGGACAAGGATGAGCTAAGCAAAGTGGCTTTAAACGAAGGCCTGAAGATAAAGAGGAGGGTGACGGTCAAAGAAGCCGGAGGACGTCAGCCTCCCTTTAAAGAAGACCCGGCGTCATCGTGATTAAAGTAGCTTTGTAAAGTATCTTTGTAAAGTAGTTTGTCTAGTCAAAGATTCCATTAGGGTTTCTTGCCCTGTATGCCACCCTCTCCCCTATATAAGGAGAGGGGGGAGCCCCATTCATACGCGCGGAACATAGAGAGAGGAACCCTGTAAGCTCAAACCTGTAACTGTGGAGATCAATGAAGAGAATGATCTAGAGCGAGTTCTTCCTTGTGTCTTTCTTCTTCAACCTCTGGCCTTGGCCAAGTTCTTGAGGAAACCATCCGGAAGTTCATCCCATCTAGTCATAAACCCTCCCCCGAATCCTCTAGCGTCCATTCGGCCCCAACATAAGCCATCCTATGGCATCTGTTTGTTCACCACGACGACAGGAAATATTCTTGGAATTGGACGAAACAAAAGCCGAAGTTCCTATTTTACTGTAACGAAGACGGAGTCCGGAGGAGAGACGAAGATGTGCTAGGAGGCGGCCACAGCTGCCCTAGGCGCGGGCCACCCCCTGGCCGCGCCTAGGGGTGGTGTGGGTCCCTCGGGAACCCACCGACCTCGTCCTTCCGCCTATTTATTCACATGTTCGGGAAAACCTAAATACCCAAGCCTCCATCCACGAAAAGTTCCATCGCGCCCGCCATCGCCGACCCTAGCTCGGGAGGGTTCTAAGCTCTTCCCGGCACCCTGCCGGAGAGGGAGATCATCACCGGAGGCCTCTACATCGCCATGCCCGCCTCCGAAGTGATGCGTGAGTAGTTCATCTCTGGACTACGGGTCCATAGCAGTAGCTAGATGGTTGTCTTCTCCAATTTATGCTTCATGTTTAGATCTTGTGAGCTACCTATCATGATCAAGATCATCTTTATGTAATGCTACATGTTGTGTTTGCTGGGATCCGATGAATATTGAATACTATGGTTGAGATCGATTATATACTTGTCATATGTTATTTGTGATCTTGCATGCTCTCCGTTGCTAGTAGATGCTCTGGCCAAGTATATGCTTGTGACTCCAAGAGGGAGTATTTATGCTCGATAGTGGGTTCATGCCTCTAGTAATCTGGAAGAGTGACAATAACTTCTAAGGTTGTAGATGTGATGTTGCTACTAGGGATAAAACAACAATGCTTTGTCTAAAGATAATTCTATTGTTTACTTTACACAGTTTGCTTAATGCGATAATCTGTTGCTTGCAACTTAATACTGAAAGGGGTGCGGACGCTAACCGGAATGTGGATTATTAGTGATAGACGTAGTTGGATTACAGTCTATGTATTATGTTGTAGTGCCCAAATGAATCTTATAGTAATCATTTTGTCATCTATGGTCTTTATTCTATCAATTGCCCAGCTGTAATTTGGTCACCCAGCATGTTTTTTATCTTTATGGAGACACCTCTAGTGAACTGTGGACCCCGTTCCTTTCTTTTACACTGATAAAATCATCCTGTTATGTTTACTTACTGCCAGCATTGTTCTCTTTATTTTAGTGCAAACAAACATCTCTTTTCACACTATACGGTTAATCCTTTGTTTTCAGTAAAACCGGTGAGATTTAAAACCTCCCTTTAAGTTGGGGAAAATTATTTTGGTTGTGTTGTGTGCAGGTTCCACGTTGTTGCTGACGCCGGTAGTGCGTCCTGCCAAAACTTAGCTAGCAACACCTTCATAAGTGATCTCTTTCTCCTACTGGTCGATTAAACCTTGGTTTCTTACTGAGGGAAAACTTGCTACTGTGCTCATCATACCTTCCTATTGGGGTTCCCCAATGGTGTGCTCTGCACTCATCAAACTACTTTTCTGGCGTCGTTGCCGGGGAGAAAGAGAATTTCTGCAAGGGGAGTCTCTCATCTCCAATCTCTTTACTTTGTTATTGTTTTGTTTAGTTTATTTTACTGTCTTGTTTGTGATACGTCCAAAACGTATCTACTTTCCCGAACACTTTTGCTATTGTTTTGCCTCTAATTTTTGTATTTTGGATACAACTAACACGGACTAACGCTTGTTTTTGCAGAATTGCTCGGTGTCTCGTTTTGTGCAGAAATCCAACTTTCAGAAAACCTCAGAATTTATACAAGGCCCTATTTCCCGAAGACTCATGGAGCCGTAAGGGCAAGTCGGGTGGAGGCCGGGGCCCCACACCCTAGGCGGCGCGGCCCGGGAGGGCGCGCGGCCCTAGTGTGTGTGGCCCTCGACGGCCTCCGACGCCCTCCTTCGGACTACTTATCGCCTCGACCTAAAAACGCACGGGGAGAAGTCGAAGTCGCCGAAACCCTCCAGAGAGAGCCGCCACATCGCGAAACTCTGTCTCGGGAGCCGAAGTCTCCGTTCGGCACTCCCGGGAAGGGGTGGAGGAGATCATCGCCGCCATCACCACCAACGCCTCTCCATCGACCAGCCATGTTTCCCCCATCCATGTGTGAGTAATTCCCCCGCTGTAGGCTGAAGGGGATGGTAGGGATTGGATGAGATTGATCATGTAATAGTCACAAGATTGTTAGGGCATGGTGCCTAGTATCCGTAGATGTTACTTTTATGATATTGTTGCAACTTGTTATGCTTAATGCTTGTCACTAGGGCCCGAGTGCCATGATCTCAGATCTGAACATGTTATTGTTTCATCATGATATGCATTGTTTATTGATCTTACCTGCAAGTTGTATACACACGTTGTTGTCCGGAACCAACCCGAAGTGACAGAAATCGGGACAACCGGAGGGGATGGTAGTGATGTGAGGATCACATGTGTTCACGGAGTGTTAATGCTTTGCTCCGGTACTCTATTAAAAGGAGTACCTTAATTTCCAGTAGTTTCCCTAGAGGCCCGGCTGCCACCGGCTGGTAGGACAAAAGATGTTGTGCAAGTTTCTCATTGCGAGCACGTACGACTATATATGGAACACATGCCTATTGATTGATTAGTACTTGGATACCGCTTTATTATTACCTGCAAATGCCCTACCATGATTGTTATATGAATTCTCTCATCCATGCAACGCCCGTTCATCCGTCCCCGTGCCTACAGTATTTTAATCCTGCTGTTTACTATAATCACTACTGCTGTCTTTATTTCACCCTGCTGTTATTTCACTATTCCTCTGCTATAAAACTGTTGCTACTGATAAACTCTTGCGAGCAAGTCTGTTTCCAGGTGCAGCTGAATTGACAACTCCGCTGTTAAGGCTTACAAGTATTATTTGTCTCCCCTTGTGTCGAATCAATAAATTGGGTAATACTTCCCTCGAAGACTGTTGCGATCCCCTATACTTGTGGGTCATCAAGACTATTTTCTGGCGCCGTTGCCGGGGAGCATAGCTTTATTTGGAAGTTCACTTGGATTGATATTGTTCGCTGCAAAGTCTCCATCATGGGTAAACCTCGCGATACTAAGATCGCCATATTACCATCCACTACAAGAAAAGGTACAACTCTTAGTACCTCTGCTGCTCTTGATTCACCATCTGTGATAAGTAAACTTGTTTCACCACCACAAGCTTCAAATGCTGGTACTTCTGCTGAATCTGAAAATTCCTCTTATAATTGTGATGATGCTTCTGCTGTGCTTGATAATGATGGTTCGTTAGGATCTTTTCTAGATGCTACAATTGCTAGGTCTAGGCAAATTGAAAATACTGAAACTCCTAATGAAAATGCTGCTACACCTGTTAATTCACCTGAGTCTGTTGAATATTCTAGTGATGATCTTGATGAAGATTATGTGGAACTTGATGATGATTTTATTGAAAAATGCAATGCTACTACTGATGCAAGAAAAATTAAAAAGTTGCTTGCAGAACATGCTGTTAGATATAAACTGTCTCCTGATCCTAAATTTGCCACATCTCCTATAAACATTAAGGATAAAGATTATGATTTTTCTCTTGATCTATCTCATATAGCTATTGTTGAGAAAACACCCTTTTGTGGTACTGAAAAAGAAAGTGCTGTTGAACACATGATTGAGTTATCTACTCTGAGTAGCTTGTTTTCTGATGATGTCAAGATGCGTACTTATTTTGTCGCTAAATTTTTTCCTTTCTCATTAAAGGATGATGCTAAAACTTGGTATAATAATTTGCCTCCTGGTTCTATTAGAAGTCCAATTGACTTGCGTGATGTTTTCTTTCGAAAATACTTTCCTGCTAGCGCTCAACATATTGCTTTGCAGAGAATTTATAATTTTGACCAGGAAGATGGAGAGAAATTGCCCGAGGCTTGGGCGAGATTTTGCTCTCTTATTAGAGCTCGGCCTGATCATGATTTGGAAAAGCATGATTTACTTGATATATTTTATAGCGGACTAACCATTGAGTCTAGGGCATACCTGGATAGTTGTGCTGGTTGTGTTTTCAGGAAAAGAACTCCAGACGACGCTGAAGAATTATTGGCTAAAATAGGCCGGAATCATGATGATTGGTCTACACCTGAACCAACCCCGACACCGATATTGAAGAAGAGGGGTATGATTAAATTAAATGATGAAGATATGAGGGAATCCAAGAAGTCTCTTAAAGAGAAGGGTATTAAACCTGAAGATGTGAAGAATTTACCTCCTATAGAAGATTTATGTAAGATAACTCCCCTTCATCCATGATTGAGGTACACTCTCTTCAACGCTTTACTAGGGAAGATATTCCATATTCAAAACCTCCTGCTCAATGCTTAGATGAGTTTGATAATTATATTGTTAAGCAAGAAAACTTTAATATGAGAGTAGAGAATCATTTAATGGAAAATTCTCGAGCTATTAGTGAATTGCATGATATTGTGGAGAGAACCTCCAATGATGTTAAGATACTTGTTAAACATTTTCATATGGTTCAAACTCAAATTGATCAACTCACTAAAGTGCAAAATGACTTGTTGGGAAATAATTCTAAAGAAAAACATGCTTATGAAGTAACAACTAGAGGTGGTGTTTCTACCCAGGATCCTCTATATCCTGAAGGGCATCCCAAAAGAGTTGAACAAGATTCTCAACTAACTAAAACTAGTGCTCCATCTAAGAAAAAGAAAAAGAAACATAAGAATGTTGTAGAATCCTCTAAACCTGTTAATGATCCTAATAGTATTTCTATTTCTGATGCTGAAACTGAAAGTGGTAATGAACATGATAAAGATAATGATAAGGATGATACTCCTGATAAAGAAGAGGTTGAAGAAGAACCTGAAAAGCATGCTAAAAATAAAAAGTACACTAAAGAAGATTTTATTGCTGAGAAACATGGTAATGAAAGAGAACCTTGGGTTCAAAAGAAAATGCCTTTTCCTGCTAAGAAACTAAAATCAAAGGAGGAGGAACATTATAATAAATTTTGTGATTGGATGAAACCTTTATTTTTGCAAATCCCTTTGACTGATGCTATTAAATTGCCTCCTTATTCAAAGTATATGAAAGATATTTTCTCTAACAAAAGGAAAATTCCCAATGAGGAGATTTCCACTATGCTCGCTAATTACTCCTTCAATGGTAAGGTTCCAAAGAAGCTTGGAGACCCAGGTATACCGACTATTCCTTGTTCCATCAAGAATAATTATGTTAGAACTGCTCTATGTGATTTGGGAGCAGGAGTTAGTGTAATGCCCTTTTCTCTTTATAAGAGACTTGATTTAGATAAGTTGATACCAACGATATATCTTTGCAAATGGCTGATAAATCTACTGCTATTCCTGTTGGTGTATGTGAAAATGTTCTTGTTCAAGTTACTCAACATTGCTTGATATTAACTGATTTTGTTGTGTTGGAAATGCCTGAAGATGATAATATGTCCATTATTCTTGGAAGACCCTTTCTTAATACTGCAGGGGCTGTTATTGATTGCAATAAAGGCAAGGTTACTTTCAATGTTGATGACAAGGAACATACCGTCTATTTTCCCAAGAGGATTGATAAAGTATATGGAGTTAATACAATTTTTAATGTGAAAACTATCAAAGTGGGATCCATTGATTGTCCTATATATGAGCCTAAAGAAGAATATCAAACTCTTGTGATTGGATCCATATCAATTCAATATAAGGTAACATGATTGATTTGAGGTTTATTTCTTCTTATGTCATATAAAATTTATTTGGTAGCAAGACTTGATCAACCTTGTTAACAAGTATATTTTAATGCATAAGAGAGCTAAACAACATTTCTTTCTTTCTTTCTCCCTCCATTTGTTTTACTTGCTGTAGCACTTTTTGTTTTGCAATATGCTTTAGTTGTTTAAGATTTTGGAAATCATTTTCCTGCGCAGTAATAATTAATTTAACACCCAGAAATGTGCATTTTTCGAAGTTCTCAAAAATTTACAAAAATTATACTGGTAGTCTTATTTTTCGAAGAGGCACCTGGGAGCACCTGGGGCTGACCAGTGGGGCACCCCAGGGTGGCACCCCACAGGCCGGCGCGGCCAGCAAGGGGGCGCGCCACCCTGGTGTGTGGGCCCCTCCTTGCCCCACTTCATCATCTCTTTCACTCAGTGCACTCTCTCTCCCGAAAAAACTCGTACTCACTTTCTCTCACTCGCGTTTCTGCTCAAGAACTCGCGATTTCTCGATCTCTTTGCTCAGCCCAGATTTCTGTCTGAAATTTGGCACATTTGCTCCTTGGTATGTGACTCCTTTGATTGTCCAATTAGAATTTTGTTTGGTTGAGTATATCTTGAATATTTTGCTGCTGTAGATAACATGTTTAGTGAGCTTGCATGCTTGTTCTAAGTGGTAGAAACTAGTTTTGATGCATGTTTAGTACTCTAGCAAGTTCCTATAGTAGTTCCCCTCAATTATATACCTTGAAATCAAATTTTATAATGATTGTTGAAAAATTTCAGAAAATGGAAGGAAGTAGGCACCAACTAAACCAACAAGAATTGGAGGTGCAGCAAGTCATGAGAGTTCACCGCGAAGAGGGAGTATACCCCTCTTATTACCCATGCACGGATTTTATGCGGAATGCAGGAATCCTGCAAGATGTTCAAACACTGATTTCCAATGCAGGGTTGGAAGGTTTTACTGTTGGTGAACCTTACCAATATGCTAAACTAACGGTGTCGGTTGTGCAGGATTTCGAATTTCATCGGTCTCAAACTAACCCCATGGTCCGGTACAAGATTTATAACAAAACTATCAACTTGCCTTTCAGTGATTTTTGTGCAGCAATTAGAGTGCCGCAGTGGGGATCCTGCGAGAAGGTCAGGGGAACGCCGCGGGAGCTCTCGAATCTTTATACAATGATTTGTAATGGGAGGAGCTTCTCCGATGATGGTGGTAAGATTAGTAGCATTCAACAACCAGCTATCCGCTACTTTGCTTATTTCGTTACAAAGTGCGTTCTTGCTAGAAGGTATGCGAGTAAGTTGTCTGTTCAAGATATGGCTTTCTTAGCTGCCGCTTTGCAACAGGATAGGACCTATAATTTGGGTGCTTTAATAGCTTGTAGACTTTCTACTAACCGTGAGAAAGGAGGAATTTGTGGAGGTCTTATCGCCTCTCGCTTATTAGCTATGCATGGTGTAGAACCTCACCATCTAGATATTCCGCTTTCCATAGAGAAACTTGATGTTGTTTCCATGATTAAACATGAGTTTATTTCAGATGCATCTAATTTGAACAACCTGTATTATAGGATAACTTTGTATAAGAAAAATTGGAGAATAACTAAGAAAATTGAAAAACTAGTACGATTGCCTGCACCTGCTCTGCTTAACCTTGATGCCAGGAAAGGGTGGTCGATCACAGAAAATGAGCTAAACGCATACATAGAAAGGGAAGGCCATCGTGCAAGGGAAGGCACGGAGGAGGCCGAGGAGCACCCCGACTCTTCATCCGATGCAGCGAGCTCCTCATATCAACATTATGGTCATGTGGAACCTCCACGACATTCTTCTGCGCAGGGGCCTTATTATCACTCCATGTATGATCCACCGGCGTGGAACTCCGACCCTCGTTGGGAATGAACTCCACTTAGGCCAAAAGCCTAAGCTTGGGGGAGGTATACCGGCATCACTCATTCTTTGCATATTATGGTTGCTGGATACTTGTACATACTTGTTTAGTTTCTTAGAGTGGTTTTCTAATGAGAGGGAGATGATATTTGGGGAAATGCTGTCCAAAAACAGATTCTGGGCTGTTACCAAAAAAAATTTGTACGCACAGCCAGAACGTTATTTTGAGTTGCCAATTTTTGAGCATGTGCCCCAGGTTGTTATCTAACTTTCATTAGTTGAACACTTTTTGAGCTGAGCAATGGAAGATTTTTGTTAATTTCGATTTCTGTACTGCTGTCAGGTTTTGGCAGATTTCTGTCATCCTGCTTTTCTGTGTTTCTGTTAGTTTGCATTCTCTTGTTTTCGCTTTGTTTCTTTCCTAAAACACAAAAAGACCAAAAATATTTCTGTTGTTTCTCTTCACCCATTTATTTATTTGGTTCTTTGCTCTTAGTTTACTTTATTTGCTATCGTTGGTTTGCTATGAGAAAACCCAAAAAGATTTTGCTTTGTTTTCTTGTTTCCTTTTGTTCTTGTTTCTAACCCGAAAACACCAAAAATATTTGTTGTTCTTCTTTGGTTTGTAAAGTTCATCATGAGTTCAATGGTCTTCGGTGGCTGGAGCGTGGTTTTCATTTCATATTATCCAAGCTACACAAGTGAAAGGCAATAATGACGATCTACAACAATTGGATTGTGGTGAGAGGCTGGTATGAACTCTATTTGTTTTCATTTTTGTACATATACTCATCCATGTGAGCATGCTTAGTTGGTTCATGTGAGGTATATGTTATTTGAGAAAGTCTAGTAGTTCATGATCTCTCATGTTTAGCTCCAATTTATTAATATGAGTAGCATGTCATGGATGTTCGCTTGCATTGTTTTATTCATAAGTAAGTATGGCATTGTGGTATCCTCCTCTGAATAATTCATTTATATCGACTTGGCACATGCTCACGCATGCATATGACTGAACAAAAAGTCAATTAAGCCTCGATGATTTATATTGCTTCAGAGTTCTTGTATCACTTTTATGCCTCCGTTAATTTATTTTGCCGCAAGCATGATTATGACAGTTACTGCTCTCTTGATTTGTCGCTCCCTAGTCTTTTGCTAGCCTTCACTTGTACTGAGCGGGAACGCCGCTCGTGCTTCCAAACACCTGAAAACCAAGTTGTTCCAAAAGTGTCCACCATAAATACCTATGCATGGCATTTCAAACCATTCCAAGTAAATTCTCATGCGCTACCTTTAAAACTTTCAAAATGCTTCTCAATTTGTGTTAATGTTTCATAGCTCATGAGGAAGTATGTGGTGTTTAGCTTTCAACCTTGTCATTTACTTTTGACGGACTCTCATATGGACTAGTGGCACATCCGCTTATCCAAGAATTTTGCAAAAAGAGCTGGCAATGGGATTCCCAGTCCCAAATTAATTAACTTAAATAGACACTCCTCCATGGTTTGTGATTGTTGGATGGCACCCGAAGGATTCGGTTAGCCATGGCTTGTGTAAGCAAAGGTTGGGGGAGTGTCATCATAATAAAACTTAAATAAAAAGGCACTCCTTCATGGTATGTGATTGTTGGCAGGCACCCGAGGATTCGGTTAGCCATGGTTTGTGTAAGAAAGGTTGGAAGGAGTGCCACATAAACATACAAATAATTCATGGGAGCCGCTCTTGGGAGTCCGGTTGACGAGGTAGTTAGTGTACCCATTACCATTCGTTGACAACAACAAGCACCTCTCAAAATAATTTTACTCCTGTTTTAAAAATGAAAAGCTCTAGCGCATGTTAATCCCTGCTTCCCTCTGCGAAGGGTCAATCTTTTACTTTTATGTTGTGTCTCCATTCTTTCTTTGAGCACTATCTTGAGAGCACAACTGTCATTCTTAGTATAATATGCTTGTCTCAAAATATGATTGATTGTGGTATAACTTTGATGCTTTTATCTTTGACAATCACTACTTCTAGTCTTTCTATGAACTCCAGAGGTGCCCGGCATTTATGTTTTGCCGATCAAATACGGGCAAGCGAGATACCACTTTATCATACTCTCTTATGAACATTGCAATCCTGCTTATATACATGATTCATGATGCTTATTATTAATTGTTGGTACCTCTCCATGATTGACATAGCTGTTGGATGATCTTATTTGCATGTATCTCATTATGAACTGCTTAAGTATTAGCCATAGCATGAGAATATATACATCATATGAGCAAATGTGTTCGTGAAAGTTCTTTTATCGCTCAGTTGTTAACTGAATTGCTTGAGGACAAGCAATAAGCTAAGCTTGGGGGGAGTTGATACGTCCAAAACGTATCTACTTTCCCGAACACTTTTGCTATTGTTTTGCCTCTAATTTGTGTATTTTGGATACAACTAACACGGACTAACGCTGTTTTCAGCAGAATTGCTCTGGTGTCTCGTTTTTGTGCAGAAATCCAACTTTCGGGAAAAACCTCGGAATTTATACAGAAGGCCCTATTTTCCTAGAAAACTCACGGAGCCAGAAGGGCAAGTCAGGTGGAGGCCCGAGGGGCCCCACCCTAGGGCGGCGCGGCCCGGGAGGGGCCGTCGCGGCCCTAGTGTGTGGCCCCCGACGCCCTCCTTCGGACTACTTATCGCCCTCGACCTAAAAACGCACGGGGAGAAGTCGAAGTCGCGAGAAACCCTCCAGAGAGCCGCCACATCGCGAAACTCCGTCTCGGGAGCCGAAGTCTCCGTTCGGCACTCCGGGACGGGGAATTGGAGGAGATCATCGCCGCCATCACCACCAACGCCTCTCCATCGACCAGCCATGTTTCCCCCATCCATGTGTGAGTAATTCCCCCGCTGTAGGCTGAAGGGGATGGTAGGGATTGGATGAGATTGATCATGTAATAGTCACAAGATTGTTAGGGCATGGTGCCTAGTATCCGTAGATGTTACTTTTATGATATTGTTGCAACTTGTTATGCTTAATGCTTGTCACTAGGGCCCGAGTGCCATGATCTCAGATCTGAACATGTTATTGTTTCATCATGATATGCATTGTTTATTGATCTTACCTGCAAGTTGTATACACACGTTGCTGTCCGGAACCAATGGCCCCGAAGTGACAGAAATCGGGACAACCGGAGGGGATGGTAGTGATGTGAGGATCACATGTGTTCACGGAGTGTTAATGCTTTGCTCCGGTACTCTATTAAAAGGAGTACCTTAATTTCCAGTAGTTTCCCTAGAGGCCCGGCTGCCACCGGCTGGTAGGACAAAAGATGTTGTGCAAGTTTCTCATTGTGAGCACGTACGACTATATATGGAACACATGCCTATTGATTGATTAGTACTTGGATACCGCTTTATTATTACCTGCAAATGCCCTACCATGATTGTTATATGAATTCTCTCATCCATGCAACGCCCGTTCATCCGTCCTGTGCCTACAGTATTTTAATCCTGCTGTTTACTATAATCACTACTGCTGTCTTTATTTCACCCTGTTATTTCACTATTCCTCTGCTATAAAATTGTTGCTACGATAAACTCTTGCGAGCAAGTCTATTTCCAGGTGCAGCTGAATTGACAACTCATTGTTAAGGCTTACAAGTATTATTTGTCTCCCCTTGTGTCGAATCAATAAATTGGGTAATACTTCCCTCGAAGACTGTTGCGATCCCCTATACTTGTGGGTCATCAGTTTGCTTCTTTATATCAAAAACACACACAAAATTAGTTTCTTTTACAATTGTTATTTTGTTGCTTTATTTTTAGCTCATTATGTTGATCCCTAAGTACGTTCTGAAAGACCTATCAATAAGTACTGGTTCTATAATTGGGAGAGATAACATTGAAGAATTCTTTAATCATGTTAGTAAGCATAAAGATATTAAGGATAAATCCCTGGTAGAACTTGCTCCTAATTATGAAACTGCTGCAGCTTATTTAATTCAAATGTTAGAGGCTAGGTTTGTTAGCCTTAACCCCATAATGCAGCAAATGTTTCTTAAACTTCATGAAGTTTAGGATGATGAAAAGAGAGATTTTATCCACAAAACTTTGCTTAAAAATTTAGAGATGTTATTATAGAAGCTAGGAAGGTCTTTGATCGGTTTAAGATGCTAGGATCATGTGTAGATGTTATTGGTACACTTGAAAATATAGACAAAACCAAACCTGAAAATAGAGAGGAAATCAAAATACCAATACCTTTCAAACTCGTAGGAATGCATGAAGCTTTGGAAGAGAATTTTGATTGGATTGTTCCTTAAAACCCATTTGGTGAAAGTAGTGAATCCAAAAGTATTGAGAGAGGGTCTTCTAAAACTTATATGGATAAAATACAATTCCTTGTTGAAAATACTTCTAGCATTGATCTTGATACTGCTGGCGTGTAGTCGACACGTCCGTTGGGAACCCCAAGAGGAAGGTGTGATGCGCACAGCAGTAAGTTTTCCCTCAGTAAGAAACCAAGGTTATCGAACTAGTAGGAGCCAAGAAGCATGTGAAGGTTGTTGGTGGAGGAATGTAGTGCGGCGCAACACCAGTGAAACCGGCGCCAACGTGGAACCTGCACAACACAATCAAAATACTTTGCCCCAACGTAACAGTGAGGTTGTCAATCTCACCGGCTTGCTGAAAACAAAGGATTAAGCGTATCGAGTGGAAGATGGTGTTTGTTTGCAAAGAACAGTAAAAGCAGTAGAATGTATTCAGATGTAAAAGAATGGACCGGGGTCCACAGTTCACGAGTGGTGTCTCTCCAATAAGATAACTAACATGTTGGGTGAATAAATTACAGGTGAGCAATTGACAAATAAAGATTCAATACATATCAACGATGATTACTATGTGATTTAATCAGGGCATTACGACAAAGTACATAGACCGCTATCCAGCATGCATCTATGCCTAAATAATCCACCTTCAGGTTATCATCCGAACCCCTTCCAGTATTAAGTTGCGAACAACAGATAATTGCATTAAGTATGGTGCGTAATGTAATCAACACAAATATCCTTAGACAAAGCATCAATGTTTTATCCCTAGTAGCAACAGCACATCCACAACCTTAGAACTTTCTGTCACTGTCCCAGATTTAATGGAGGCATGAACCCACTATCGAGCATAATTACTCCCTCTTGGAGTTACAAGTATCAACTTGGCCAGAGCCTCTACTAGCAACGGAGAGCATGCAAGAACATAAACAACACATATATGATAGATTGATAATCAACTTAACATAATATTCTATATTCATCGGATCTCACCAAACACAACATGTAGCATTACAAATAGATGATCTTGATCATGTTAGGCAGCTCACAAGATCTAATACAATGAAAGCACAAGCGGAGAAGACAACCATCTAGCTACGCTATGGACCCATAGTCCAAGGATGAACTACTCACGCATCAATCCGAGGCGGGCATGATGATGTAGAGCCCCTCCGGTGATGATTCCCCTCTCCGGCAGGGTGCCGGAGGCGATCTCCCGAATCCCCCTAGATGGGATTCGCGGCGGCGGCCTCTCAATGTTTTCCGTATCGTGGCTCTCGGTACAGGGGTTTCGCGACGGAGGCTTTAAGTAGGCGGAAGGGTAGGTCAAAGGGCGTCACGGGGGCCCACACCACAGGGCCGCGCGGCCAGGGCCTGGGCCGCGCCGCCCTAGTGTGTGGCCACCTCGTGGCCCCACTTCGTCTCCTCTTCGGTCTTCTGGAAGCTTTGCAAAAATAGGACCCTGGCGTTGATTTCGTCCAATTCCGAGAATATTTCCTTACTAGGATTTCTGAAACCAACAGCAGAAAAACAGCAACTGGCACTTCGACATCTTGTTAATAGGTTAGTGCCGGAAAATGAAAATAACGCTGTAAAGTATGTGTAAAACACTCAAGTATTGTAATAAAAGTAGCATGGAATCAGAAATTATAGATACGTTTGAGACGTATCAAGCATCCCCAAGCTTAGTTCCTACTCGTCCTCGAGTAGGTAAACGATAACACAAATAATTTCTGAAGTGACATGCTACCAACATAATCTTGATCAACATTATTGTAAAGCATATGAGATGAATGGAGTGATCTGAACAAAAGATTGCTAACAAAGATAATGACTAAGCAAATGAATCATATAGCAAAACTTTTCATGAATAGTACTTTCAAGACAAGTATCAATAAGAGTTGCATAAGAGCTAACTCATAAGCAATAAATTCAAAGTAGAATGCATTGAAGCAACACAAAGGATGATTAAGTTTCAGCAATTGCTTTCAACTTGTAACATGTATATCTCATGGATATTTGTCAAAATAGAGTAATATAACAGGTGCAATAAGTAAACATGTAAGAATCAATGCACACAGTTAACACAAGTGTTTGCTTCTAAGATAGAAAGGAATGGGTAAACTGACTCAACAATAAAGTAAAAGATTGGCCCTTCGCAGAGGGAAGCATTGATTACTATTTTTGTGCTAGAGCTTTTATTTTGAAAACATAGAAACAATTTTTTCAACGGTAGTAATAATTCATATGTGTTATGCATAATACTTCCTACAAGTTGCATGTCTCATGCATAGAGTACCAATAGTGCTCGCACCTTGTCCTACTATCTCGGAAAACACGGATTCTCATCGCATAACATATGCTTCAACCAAGTGTCACAAAGGGGTACCTCTATGCCGCCTGTACAAAGGTCTAAGGAGAAAGCACGCATTGGATTTCTCGCTTTTGATTATTCTCAACTTAGACATCCATACCGGGACAACATAGACAACAGATAATGGACTCCTCTTTTAATGCTTAAGCATTCAACAATAGTTAATATTCTCATAAGAGATTGAGGTTGTATGTCCAAACTGAAACTTCCACCATGATACATGGCTTTAGTTAGCGGCCCAATGTTCTTCTCTAACATATGCATACTCAAACCATTTGATCATGAAATCCACTACTTCAGACAAGACGAACATGCATAGCATCTCACATGATATCCAACAAAGGTAAAGTTGATGGCGTCCCCAGAAAACATGGTTACCGCTCAACAAGCAACTTATAAGAATTAAGACACATAACTACATATTCATCACCACAATAGTTTTTAAGCTATTTGTCCCATGAGCTATATATTGTAAAGGTAGAGGAATGAAATTTAAAGGTAGCACTCAAGTAATTTACTTTGGAATGGCAAGAAATACCACATAGTAGGTAGATATGGTGGACACAAATGGCATGGTGTTTGGCTCAAGGTGTTTGGATGCACGAGAAGCATTTCCTCTCAGTACAAGGTTTGGGCTAGCAAGGTTGTTTGAAGCAAACACAAGTATGAACAGGTACAGCAAAACTCACACAAGAACATATTGCAAGTATTATAAGGCTCTACACTGTCTTCCTTGTTGTTCAAACACTTTACCCGAAAATATCTAGACTTAGAGAGAACAATCATGCAAACCAAATTAAACAAGCTCTACAGTAGTTCTTCATTAATAGATTAAACTACATGATGCAAGAGCTTAAACATGATCTATGAGAGCTCAAACAATTGCCAAATTGTCAAACCATATGCATCATTTTCCAATTCCAACCATATAGCAATTTAACGAAGCAATAAGCTTTCGCCATGAACATTAAAGCACAATTAAGAACACAAGTGTTCCATAAGAAAAAGCGGAGCGTAATATCTCCAATATAAGAATGGCGAGATCCAACTTTATTCAAAACAAAATAAAAATAAAAACAAACCGACGCTCCAAGTAAAGAACATAAGAATGTGACGAAATAAAAATATAGTTTCACTAGAAGTGACCTGATAATGTTGTCGATGAAGAAGGGGATGCCTTGGGCATCCCCAAGCTTAGATGCTTGAGTCTTCTTAAAATATGCAGGGATGAACCACCGGGCATCCCCAAGCTTAGACCTTTCACTCTTCTTGATCATAGTATATCATCCTCTTCTCTTGACCCTTGAAAACTTCCTTCACACAAACTTCAAGCAAACTCATGAGAGGGTTAGTGCATAACCACAAATTCATATATTCAGAGGTTACACAATCATTCTTAACACTTCTGGACATTTCACAAAGCTTCTGAAAGTTAATGGAACAAAGAAACTCATTCAACATAGCAAAAGCGGCAATGCGAAATAAAAAAGAATATGTCAAAAAAGAACAGTCCGTAAAGATGCATCTGGACTGGGAACTTAACTTGCTCAAATGGAAAAACTCAAAACTAATGAAAGTTGCATACATATCTGAGGATCACGCTCGTAAATTTTCAGATTTTTCGAATTTTTACAGAGACTTATGCCAGAAGCAATGCTGTTTCTGTGCAGCGATCCCAAATATAACATCAACTTTAGCATAGAAACTTTACTTGGCACAAAAACATGATAAGGAGAGGTTACTACAGTAGTAAACAACTTCCAAGACTCAACAAAACAAAAATTGCTGTAGTAAAATAAACAAATGGGTTATCTCCAAGAAGTGCTTTTCTTTAACGCCTTTCAGCTAGGCGCAGAAAGTGCAAATCAAGTAACATCAAGAGACGAAGCATCAACATCATAGCTTGTTCTAATAATAGAATCAAAAGGCAACTTCATTATCTTTCTAGGGAAGTGTTCCATACCTTTCTTGAGAGGAAATTGATATTTAATATTACCTTCCTTCATATCAATAACAGCACCAACAGTTCGAAGAAAAGGTCTTCCCAACACAATAGGACAAGATGCATTGCATTCGATATCCAAGACAACAAAATCAGCGGGGACAAGGTTATTGTTAACCGTAATGCGCACATTATCAATCCTCCCCAAAGGTTTCTTTTTAACATTATCGGCAAGATTAACATCCAAATAACAATTCTTCAATGGTGGCAAGTCAAGCATATCATAAATCTTTTTAGGCATAACAGAAATACTTGCACCAAGATCACATAAAGCATTACATTCAAAGTCATTGAATTTCATTTTAATGATGGGCTCCCAACCATCTTCTAACTTCCTAGGAATAGAAGCTTCAAGTCTTAATTTCTCTTCCCTAGCTTTAATGAGAGCATTTGTAATATGTTTTGTAAAGGCTAAATTTATAGCACTAGCATTGGGACTTCTAGCAAGTTTTTGTAAGAACTTTATAACTTCAGTAATATGACAATCATCAAAATCTAAACCATTATGTTCTACAGCAATAGAATCATTGTCACCAATATTTTGAAAAATTTCAGCAGTTTTATCACAAAAGTTTCAGTTTCAGGCAGTTTTGTACGCTTTGCACTAGGAGTAGAAACATTGCCAACACAAATTATTTTACCATTGATAGTAGGAGGTGCAGCAACATGTGAAGAATTAACATTACTAGTGGTGGTAATAGTCCATACTTTAGCTACATTATTTTCTTTAGCAAGTTTTTATTTTTCTTCTCTATCCCACCTAGCATGCAATTCAGCCAACAATCTAATATTATCATTAATTCTAACTTGGATGGCATTTGTTTTAGCAAACCTAGCATCTTCAACTTTCTCAGGCATAACTTTTAATTTTAAAAGATCAACATCAAGAGCAAGACTATCAACCTTAGAAGCAAGAATATCAATTTTACTAAGCTTTTCTTCAACAGTTTTATTGAAAGCAGTTTGTGTATTAATAAATTCTTTAAGCATCACTTCAAGACCAGAGGGTGCACTCTTATTATTGTTGTAAGAATTACCATAAGAATTACCATAACCATTACCATTATTAGAAGGATATGGCCTAAAGTTGTTGTTACCATAATTATTCCTATAAGCATTGTTGTTGAAATTATTACTTTTAATGAAATTCACATCAACATTTTCTTCTTGAGCAACCAATGAGGCTAAAGGAACATTATTAGGATCAATATGAGATCTACCATTTGCAAGCATAGACATAATAGCATCAATCTTATCACCCAAAGAAGAGGTTTCTTCAACAGAATTTACCTTCTTACCTTGAGGAGTTCTTTCAGTGTGCCATTCAGAGTAATTGATCATCATATCATCAAGTAATTTAGTTGCGGCGCCCAGAGTGATGGACATAAAAGTACCTCCAGCAGCTGAATCCAATAGGTTCCTCGAGGAAAAATTCAATCCTGCATAAAAGGTTTGGATGATCATCCAAGTAGTCAGTCCATGGGTTGGGCAATTCTTTACCAAAGATTTCATTCTCTCCCATGCTTGAGCAACATGTTCATTATCAAATTGTTTAAAATTCATAATGCTACTTCTCAAAGATATAATCTTAGCAGGAGGATAATATTTACTAATAAAAGCATCTTTACATTTAGTCCATGAATCAATACTATTTTTAGGCAAAGAAAGCAACCAATCTTTAGCTCTTCCTCTTAATGAGAAAGGAAACAATTTCAGTTTTATAATATCACCATGTATATCCTTATACTTTTGCATTTCACAAAGTTCAACAAAATTATTAAGATGGGCAGCAGCATCATCAGTACTAACACCAGAAAATTGCTCTCTCATAACAAGATTCAGTAAAGCAGGTTTAATTTCTGCCAAAACCCACCGGCGGGCAATGGTTAAGCAACACGAAGAGCCGGGAGGCTCCCAAGGCCGCTTAGTGGACCCTGGCACCTCGCGTCGTCCCGCAAGTCTTCCAGCCACGTCCTGGCGGTTGCTAGGGCGTGCCACCTGACCTAGACCCGATCAGGAAGGTGTTAGATTGCTTCGATTGTTCCTGCATGGTAGACACGTAAACATTAAATACGAGCCCTATCGGCTCTCAGGTTGCCCTGTGGATCGGCTCAAAGAGCCGATCGCCCCATGGTTCACGTTGGATTTGCAATGGCATGGGGATCCTGCTTGATCAAAACAAAGCTAAAACGATCTACGACAGTTTAGGGTTTTCACCGCATAACCGGAACGTCCTACGTGTAGTCGGGCCTAGCAGATACGAAAGATGATGCAAACTACCCCTACAAGAGGCCTAAAAACCAACATAACGTTAATTCCCGGAACATCCCTTGTAGGAACGGTAAACAACACCTAACGCACTACCGGATCGTCCGACCCCAGCATAAGGCCTAACTATGCAGATATTAAACTAATCCTTGCGGAGCAAGGAGCAACTATAACGGATCGGATCTACTAAGTAACGAACAAGCAAGATGCTGCCCTTACACCCAGATAGGTGTAAGGGCAGCTAGGTGTCGAGGGACGGCATTGCCACGCAGATATGCACGAGAAAGCATCAATGCAAGCCCCTAAACACCTAATGATAAGTAGTGTTGCTCGCCATCAACAACGCTTCAGCACGAGCAGCACAAGGTAGACGAATAAACGTATCTGCCTAGATCGCGAGATGCGATCTAGGCAGCATGATGCTTACCCGGAAGAAACCCTCGAAGGAAGGGGTGGCGATGCGCCTGATTTGTGTTTGTTGTGAACGTGATTGTCCTCCTTTTCCGATAACCCTAGATACATATTTATAGTCCAAGGGACTTTCTAATTGAGGCGTGCACCTAACCGTGCACGGGCCAGACTCTATCTGTTAATTCTAAACACGATACGATCTACTATATTACAGATACACGGGCAATTTAGCCCAAACTCTTAGCGCAAGGCCGCTTCGAAGATGCTCCATGTGTATGTCCTTCAAGCCCATCTTCACTTACGGCCCACCTCCTGATTTGGCCAAAATCTGGTGATAACACATGCCCCCTGGTTTTGGTAATGATAATTTCAAAACCATCTGTTTTTCCTTCGAGGGGTCATGTCGTGGCAGAGCAGAACCGTCGCAGTATTCTTCATCATGACGACTTGCCTTCCCAACTTCTCTGCACGATTTGACAATTTTGGCACCATGTCCTCGAAAACTGCTCGACAATTAAATTTCCATCTCCTTTTATTTAACCGCATCGAACAGTTCTCCTCTTCATCCCCTCGCATCAGCACTTCCAAAAGCCCTCCTCTGCCACCATGTCTTCTTCTTCTTCCTCCTCTGCTGCATCAAGCCTCTCTGTCCAATCCTCCCTTTCTCCGAGAGCCGACGCCAGAGTGGGACCCGCAAGAGGCCCACGCGGCCAACATCCGCCGCGCCATTGCCGACGGGGAAGAGTCGAGCCATGACTTCTCCGTCTGGTCGGAGGACGACAAGTCCTCGACCGATGGGAGCGACCTCCGATTCCTTGCATACGGGGAATCGGAGGAGGAGAGCGACGACGATCGCTTCTCCTGGGACGATTTCACCTCCTCCGAGGAGGTGAAGGAAGAAGAAGAGGAGGACAGCACCTCCTCCGACGAGCCGCCGGCCAAGCGCCTCTGCCCTTGGCCGGGCAACCTTAGTGACTTCGACAGCGACGAAGACGACGCTGGCGAGGAAGATGAGGACAACGAGGGTCCTCCAGGTGGTCGCGGCAGCAGCGACGACGAGCCCGCCGAAAGCGCCGACAGCGGCGACGACGGCGATGACGAGGGCAACAATGGCCCCTAGATAGGATCCTAGAATAGGATCAGTAGTAGTAGGAGGGGCAATGCATCCCCCTAGGCCTTCCTTTTGAGAGCAATCAGCTCTTTTCATGTAAGAAATCTGATTATCAATGAAGAAATTTCCCCAATTTGACTCTGCCGATTCCTTGCAAATTGATTTAGCCGATTCTCCCTTGTATTGACTTTGCCGATTGTTAGCCTGATCAACGCTCGATGAGCCGATGGCAACGCATCGGTCTCTTATGATAAATTTCGAGATAGATCAGTTCAGATCCTCAAATTCCAGTCGAACGGGACCAAATCGTGATCGCGCAAACCTTAAATCTTGGAAATCCAAGTCCCCTGAGCTTAATGTTAGCTTTAATCGGCAAGACTCCAGAATTGATGCCTTCAGGAGAACTCTAGGACCATTGCTGAAAATCTTGATCGCCTACAACTTTCCTCGCGATGCTTTGTCTCTTTGCAGCAACAAACTGGCCCAAAGCCTATCAATTATGATGGCTCCCTCTTCAAATTGGTGGCTCTAGCTCCTCAGAGCAAAGAACCTTGAGGGCGAGCTGCCCCCCGAGCCTCGTCAAGGCGAGGATAAAATGTACCAACCGAATGGGCCATCATCGGCTTCCCAAGCTGTAGTGCAGCGTCAGCCGATTCGACCAAATCGGCTTTCAATAGCAGAGAACCTCCAAGGTGAGCTGCCCCCCGAGCCACTCCAGCTCTTCATCAAAACAGGGCAGGAAAGCTTACGCCCAAGGAGACAATGCACTAGGACGGCTCTGGAAGGATCAGCAGCTCCCTTGAACTAAGAAGCCTCAAACGTAGTGGCCCTTGAACTCTTCCTAGCTCCATTCTTGCGTCTTGCTGCTCAGATTGGCTCATCACCTCGGGCAGACTGATGCAGCTTCTGGTGAAGATGTTTGATGAAGTTGTCACCTTGGTCAAGCCCCAGGAGGAAACGTCACAGCCAATTGGATGGTCATCGGCTGTTCTCATGATCCTAACCTGATCTGCATGCTTACGCAGGCGCTGCTGATCTTGAAGATTTGCTAACGGAGCCACCAACCATTCCACTGAGGGGCTCCTTCAGTAGAGCCTCGCTACGTAACTCGATGACTGCTCCATTAGGCTTCTGCTTGTAACAGTCGTATCCCTTGAGTCGATGGCCGTGCATCGGCTTTGAATTCTTAAGTCGATGTCTACGCATCGGCTGTGCCCAAAATTTTTGGATTTTCAATTTTTCATATGGCCGATTTATTTATGCATCGGCCCCCCATACTTGAGCTGTTCTGCTGGGCATTTGACATCCACTCCAAGCTTTGTATCCTCGTGTTTTGTCCATCTATGTGCCCCCCGAGCCGATTCTGTCAAGTATTTGATGGTATCGGCTCTTCAGGCATCTGTCGGATCAATGCTGAACACAGACAAAACGTATGTCGAGGATAATTTTGGCCGATTGCGGGAATCGGCCTCCCTTTTCATTGCAATGCTTCGTGAAGGTTTAGCACTTCTTGGTTTCCCACTGTAGCTACGTGGCATGCTGGAGATAAGATCCTTTGCTTTCCATTTTTTGAGGGCCGATCGCAGGGATCGGCCTTGCCACGTACGTCCAATGTCTTGGACCTGCTACTCTGTCCGGATCACGGATACCATGTTTGTATCAGCCGATGCCTCTGCATCGGCATCAGCCGATGCCTGTGCATCGGCTTTCGTCTGTTTAGGGCGCCATACTTTCTTTGGCGGGCGCGCCTTTGTCTCCAATGTTTGCTGAATTTTCGCGGCCAGATCGGGCCGCGCTTTTCAACGTGTACAGGTACTGTGCCTCGGCTTCTTCCAGGTTTCGCAGCCGCTGCCCCCTACGCTTCTGAGAATGGCTGAGTCCATCGGGGCACCACCTTGGTCGGTGATACCTATCTTCTTCTCCATCGACTCCTCAAAGTCTTCTTCTTGAGATGACTCAGCTTGTTTATTATGAGGTGGGAGAGGCCCTAGACGCTCGAACACTGAAACTTCATTTGCCCTCCTCCTTTGATGTTTGCACTCTGGGCAGTTCTCGATTGTCCCAGCAATGTTTGAAGAAAGGACAGTCCCAGTGCTTATCCACGTCATCTTGCTCCCTTGACCTCCCTCTAGCGTGACGCTCGTACCCGTCGTTGTTTCTATCATGCTGACGATACCTCCTGTCTGCATCAGACCGACGATATCTTTCATCGTCTTCGTCGTAGCGCCGACGTCGGTCATACTGCTGCTCATATTTGTTGAGGAGATGCACGGAGAGTGGGCGTTGATACCGTATGCTTCTCACCTCCTCCTCGGTTAGGTATCGTCTGTCATCATCCTGGGGCCGGTCGCGTGGAACGGCCTCCTCTTTATCTTTGCCACGAGAGTGGCTGCTCTCTGCTTTATCTTTGCCATGGCGGCCCACAAGCCCTGCCACATTGACATCAAAAGAGAACCCTGGCTCCCTTATGGAGTGGCTTAGGTCCACCATGTTGACGTCCGGAAACGGACGCATGTCTACCTTCATGGCAAACTGTCCGAAAGTTAATCGGCCTGATTCTATCGCCATCTGAATTTGTGCGCGCAATACTTTGCAGTCGTTGGTGGCGTGCGTGAACGTATGATGCCATTTGCAGTATGGCCTTTTGTTCATCTCTTGTGCCGTAGGGATCTTGTGGCCTTCGGGTAGCTTCAACTGTTTCTCTTTCAGTAGCAGATCGAAGATCTGTTCAGCTTTGCTCACATCAAAGTCAAACCCTCTTGGAGGCCCTGGTGGGTTCACCCATTTGCAGGACACAGGTACTGCCGTCCGAGTCCATTCAGCTACTGCGACTTCCTGATCTTCCGCAGAATCTTCATCCTCATCAGCATTGACCAGGCTTATCGCGCTTGAACTTGTCTTGGTACGTTTGGATGGCGCTGTTCATATAAGGTCGTCTCTGGACCATGTGCGCCGGCGAGTTGTACTCCACTTGGGAAGTCAGATCCTTGAATGACGCTGCAACTGCCACGACCAGCTCGACTGCTTCTTTCTCAGATAAATGAGCCGAATAACATTGGTTCTTGACAGTTCTGAAGCGCTGAATGTATTCAGACACTGTCTCTCCTCGCCTTTGCCGAACTTGTGCTAGTTCGGCAATGCCAGCTCAGTAACTTCGAATGATATTGTGTGTGAAGCTGTTCCTCTAGCTGCTTCCATGATCGCAGAATTTGGCTGCAACGAGGTGTACCATCCAAAAGCTAGACCGGTGAGAGATTGCGAAAGAACCTCACCCGTAGCTGATCCGATCTGAAACCATGCCCAACTGGGCCAAGTATCGGCTCACGTGCTCGATTGAGCTAGATCCTTCTGACCCATTTGGTGAAGTCCGGGAGCCGGTACTTAGGTGGTAGTGGGATCAGGTCAAACTCATTGGGGTACGGCTTGGAATAGCCGATTATCTTCTTCTTCGGCAGGATGCCGAACTGGTCTCTCAGGACTGCACTGATCTGATCCGCGGTGGAGGAAGTAGCAGCTGAGCTTTCATGAATTGGTGCAGTGGCATACTTGGCTAGCCACGCCTGTTTCTCAGCGTCTGCCCCCAAACTCCCCGCTGCTGCAGCCGTCCCTCCTGCCGGAACAATTGCTCCTGCTCCGGCAATCCCTCCTGTTGGAGCCTGGATCGCCTGCGTCCAGTTGTTGCAGTCCGGCACAAACGTGCACACGTATCCGTGCGGGATCTCCTTGGTCTACGGGTCATCTTTCTTGTAGACGTTGGGCCTCCAAGAGCAGAGGTTTGTAGAACAGCAACAAGTTTTCCTTAAGTGGATCACCCAAGGTTTATCGAACTCAGGGAGGAAGAGGTCAAAGATATCCCTCTCATGCAACCCTGCAACCACAAAGCAAGAAGTCTCTTGTGTCCCCAACACACCAAATAGGTGCACTAGTTCGACGAAGAGATAGTGAAATACAGGTGGTATGAATATGTATGAGCAGTAGCAACGGTGCCAGAAAATAGCTTGCTGGCGTGTAGTTGATGGTAGTAATATTGCGGGAAGTAAACATGCAGTAGAACAGTAAACAAGCAGTAGTAACTCAGCAGTATTTAGGGACAAGGCCTAGGGATTACACTTTCACTAGTGGACACTCTCAACATTGATCACATAACAGAATAGATAAATGCATACTCTACACTTTTGTTGGATGATGAACACATTGCGTAGGATTACACGAACCCTCAATGCCGGAGTTAACAAGCTCCACAATAATGCTCATGTTTAAGTAACCTTAAGTGTAAGATAGATCAAAACGACTAAACCAAGTACTAGCATAGCATGCACACTGTCACCTTCATGCATATGTAGGAGGAATAGATCACATCAATATTATCATAGCAATAGTTAACTTCGCAATCTACAAGAGATCATGATCATAGCATAAACCAAGTACTAACACGGTGCACACACTGTCACCTTTGCACACATGCAGGAGGAATAAAACTACTTTAATAACACATCACTAGAGTAGCACATAGATAAATTGTGATACGATGCACATTGCAATCATCAAGAGATATAAATAAGCACTTCACTACGCTCTTCAACAGTGAATAAGTACTTCGTGAAATATAGCCTAAGAGACCCACACGGTGCACACACTGTCACCTTTACACACGTGGGACAAGGAGTCTCCGGAGATCACATAAGTAAAACCCACTTGACTAGCATAATGACATCTAGATTACAAGCATCATCATATGAATCTCAATCATGTAAGGCAACTCATGAGATTATTGTATTGAACTACATAGGAGAGATGAACCACATAGCTACCGGTACAGCCCCGAGCCTCGATGGAGAACTCTCTCCTCATGGGAGCAGCAGCGGTGATGAAGATGGCGGTGGAGATGGCAGCGGTGTCGATGGAGAAGCCTTGGGGGCACTTCCCGCTCCGGCGAGTGCGGAACAGAGACTCTGTCCCCCGGATCTTGGCTTCGCGATGGCGGCGGCTCTGGAACTTTCTCGTATCGTGGCTTCCTCCGTAAGGGTTTCGATGCAGGGGCTTTATATAGGCGAAGGGCGCGGGAGGGGTGAGGGGGCCACACCATAGGGTGGCGCGGGCCCAGCCTGGCCGCGCCACCATGTCATCGGGGCCCACAGGGCCCCCCTCTGGCGACTCTCGGGTGTTCGGATGCTTCGGGCAAAATAGGAACACAGGCGTTGATTTCGTCCAATTCGAGAATATTTCGTTACTAGGATTTCTGAAACCAAAAACAGCAAACAGGAAGGCATGGCATCTTGTTAATAGGTTAGTTCCGGAAAATGCAAGAATATGACATAAAGTGTGCATAAAACATGTAGGTATCATCAATAAAGTAGCATGGAACATAAGAAATTATCGATACGTTGGAGACGTATCAGCCCCAAGCTTAGTTCTGCTCGTCCCGAGCAGGTAAAACGATAACAAAGATAATTTCTTAAGTGACATGCCATCATAACCTTGATCATACTATTGTAAGCATATGAGATGAATGCAGCGATCAAAACAATGGTAATGACATGAGTAAACAATGAATCATAAAGCAAAGACTTTTCATGAATAGTACTCAAGACAAGCATCAATAAGTCTTGCATAAAAGTTAACTCATAAAGCAATAATTTAAAGTATAGACATTGAAGCAACACAATGGAAGATTAAGTTTCAGCGGTTGCTTTCAACTTGTAACATGTATATCTCATGGATAATTGTCAACATAGAGTAATATAACAAATGCAATATGCAAGTATGTAGAAATCAATGCACAGTTCACACAAGTGTTTGCTTCTTGAGGTGGAGAGATAGGTAAACTGACTCAACATAAAAAGTAAAAGAATGGCCCTTCAAAGAGGAAAGCATCGATTGCTATATTTGTGCTAGAGCTTTTATTTTGAAAACATATAGAGAGCATAAAAGTAAAGTTTTGAGAGGTGTTTGTTGTTGTCAACGAATGGTAGTGGGCACTCTAACCCCCTTGCCAAACAAACCTTCAAAGAGCGGCTCCCATTTTATTTTGTTTTTGGGTGGCACTCCTTCCAACCTTTCTTTCACAAACCATGGCTAACCGAATCCTCGGGTGCCTGCCAACAATCTCATACCATGAAGGAGTGCCTTTTTATTTTAGTTTTATTATGATGACACTCCTCCCCACCTTTGCTTTCTCAAGCCATGGCTAACCGAATCCTTCGGGTGCCGTCCAACAATCACATACCATGGAGGAGTGTCTATTTTTGTTAATTAATTTGGGACTGGGAATCCCATTGCCAGCTCTTTTTGCAAAATTATTGGATAAGCGGATGAAGCCACTAGTCCATTGGTGAAAGTTGCCCAACAAGATTGAAAGATAAACACCACATATTTCCTCATGAGCTATAAAACATTGACACAAATCAGAGGTGATAAATTTTGAATGGTTTAAAGGTAGCACTCAAGCAATTTACTTTGGAATGGCGGAGAAATACCATGTAGTAGGTAGGTATGGTGGACACAAATGGCATGAATATTGGCTCAAGTATTTGGATGCATGAGAAGTATTCCCTCTCGATACAAGGTTTAGGCTAGCAAGGTTATTTGAAGCAAACTCAAGTATGAAATGGTGCAGCAAGACTCACATATAAACATATTGTAAGCATTATAAGACTTTACACCGTCTCCTTGTTGTTCAAACTCAATACTAGAAATTATCTAGACCTTAGAGAGACCAATTATGCAAACCAAATTTTAGCATGCTCTATGTATTTCTTCACTAATAGGTGCAAAGTATATGATGCGAGAGCTTAAACATGAGCACAACAATTGCCAAGTATCACATTATCCAAGACATTTTACCAATTACTACATGTAGCATTTTCCAATTCCAACCATATAACAATTTAACGAAGAAGAAACTTCGCCATGAATATTATAAGCTAAGAACACATGTGTTCATACGAACCAGCGGAGCGTGTCTCTCTCCCACACAAGGATGAACTTATTCAGAGAACTAAGATAACAAAACAAAAACAAAAATAAAAGCACACAGACGCTCCAAGTAAAATACATAGGATGTGATGGAATAAAAATATAGTTTCACTAGAAGAAACCTGATAAGTTGTCGATGAAGAAGGGGATGCCTTGGGCATCCCAAGCTTAGATGCTTGAGTCTTCTTGAAATATGCAGGGATGAACCACCGGGGCATCCCCAAGCTTAGACCTTTCACTCTTCTCGATCACATTATATCACCCTCTTCTATTGACCCTTGAAAACTTCCTTCACACCAAACTTCAAGCAAACTCATTAGAGGGTTAGTGCATAATCAAAAATTCACATGTTCAGAGGTGACACAATCATTATTTTCACTTCTGGACATTGCATAATGCTACTGGAAGTTAATGGAACAAAGAAACCCATTCAACAAAGCAAAAGCGGCAATGCGAAATAAAAGGCAGAATCTGTCAAAAACAGAACAGTCCGTAAAGATGAATTTAGAGTTGGCACCAGACTTGCTCAAATGGAAAAACTCAAAACTAATGAAAGTTGCGTACATATCTGAGGATCACGCTCGTAAATTGGCAGATTTTTTCGAATTTTCTATAGAGAACTGTGCCCAGATTCGTGACAGACAGCAATGCTGTTTCTGCGCAGCGATCCCAAATATAACCTCAACTTTAACATAGAAACTTTACTTGGCACAAAAAAACACAAAACTAAGATAAGGAGAGGTTGCTACAGTAGTAAACAACTTCCAAGACTCAAATATAAAACAAAGTACTGTAGTAAATAACACATGGGTTATCTCCCAAGAAGTTCTTTCTTTATAGCCATTAAGATGGGCTCAGCAGTTTTAATGATGATGCTCTCATGAAAATAGACAATGAAGCAAAAGAGAACATCAAGAAGCAAATTCAAAGCACATTTAAGCCTAACATGCTTCCTATGCATAAGAATCTTGTAAATAAACAAGTTCATGAAGAGCAAAGTAACAAGCATAGGAAGATAAAACAAGTGTAGCTTCAAAAATTTCAGCACATAGAGAGGCATTTTAGTAACATGAAAATTTCTACAACCATATTTTCCTCTCTCATAATAACTTTCAGTAGCAACATGAGCAAACTCAACAATATAACTATCACATAAAGCATTCTTATCATGAGTCTCATGCATAAAATAATTACTACTCCCAACATAAGCATAGTCATTCTTATTAATTGTAGTGGGAGCAAATTCAACAAAGTAGCTATCAAATATAGGAGGTATATTGTAATCATAATCAAATTTATCCTCCATAACAGGTGGTAACAAAAGACTACTATCATTATAATCATCATAAATGGGAGGCAAAGTATCATCAAAGTAAATTTTCTCCTCAATGCTTGGGGGACTAAAAATATCATGCTCATCAAAGCCAGCTTCCCCAAGCTTAGAATTTTTCATAACATTAGCAACAATGGTGCTCAAAGCATTCATAGTAATAACATTCCCATTAGCATGCATATAAAGTTCCATGGGTTTCTTAATTCTTTCTTCAAACACATCATGTCCTAATTCAAGATAAAGTTCATAAAGATCTCTCATATTTTTGTTGTTTTCCATTATGCCTAACTAGTGTAAACAAGAAACCAAATGTCGCAATTGCGAGTCTAAAGGAAATAGCCAGTACTTACAGCGCCGGGAAAATAGCTTAGTAGCGAGATCCGGAGTGTGAGTACCTTTTACCTTTCCTCCCCGGCAACGGCGCCAGAAAAATAGCTTGATGTCTACGTTCCCCCTCCTTTCCTGTAGACAGTGTTGGGCCTCCAAGTGCGAGAGGTTTGTAGAACAGCCGCAAGTTTTCCCTTAAGTGGATCACCCAAGGTTTATCGAACTCGGGAGGAAGAGGTCAAAGATATCCCTCTCATGCAACCACTGCAACCACAAAGCAAGAAGTCTCTTGTGTCCCCAACACACCAAATAGGTGCACTAGTTCGGCGAAGAGATAGTGAAATACATGTGGTATGAATATGTATGAGCAGTAGCAACGGTGCCAGAAAATAGCTTGCTGGCGTGTAGTTGATGGTAGTAATATTGCAGGAAGTAAACACAGTAAAACGATAAACAAGCGGTAGTAACTCAGCAGTATTTAGGGACAAGGCCTAGGGATTACACTTTCACTAGTGGACACTCTCAACATTGATCACATATAGAATAGATAAATGCATACTCTACACTTTTGTTGGATGATGAACACATTGCGTAGGATTACACGAACCCTCAATGCCGGAGTTAACAAGCTCCACAATAATGCTCATGTTTAAGTAACCTTAAGTGTAAGATAGATCAAAACGACTAAACCAAGTACTAGCATAGCATGCACACTGTCACCTTCATGCATATGTAGGAGGAATAGATCACATCAATATTATCATAGCAATAGTTAACTTCGCAATCTACAAGAGATCATGATCATAGCATAAACCAAGTACTAACACGGTGCACGCACTGTCACCTTTGCACACATGCGGGAGGAATAAAACTACTTTAATAACACATCACTAGAGTAGCACATAGATAAATTGTGATACGATGCACATTGCAATCATCAAGAGATATAAATAAGCACTTCACTACGCTCTTCAACGGTGAATAAGTACTTCGTGAAATATAGCCTAAGAGACCCACACGGTGCACACACTGTCACCTTTACACGTGGGACAAGGAGTCTCCGGAGATCACATAAGTAAAACCCACTTGACTAGCATAATGACATCTAGATTACAAGCATCATCATATGAATCTCAATCATGTAAGGCAGCTCATGAGATTATTGTATTGAACTACATAGGAGAGAGATGAACCACATAGCTACCGGTACAGCCCCGAGCCTCGATGGAGAACTACTCCCTCCTCATGGGAGCAGGCGGTGATGAAGATGGCGGTGGAGGGCAGCGGTGTCGATGGAGAAGCCTTCCGGGGGCACTTCCCGCTCGGCGGTGCCGGGCAGAGACTCCTGTCCCCCAGATCCCCCGCGATGACGGCGGCTGGAACTTTCTCGTATCGTGGCTTCCTCCGTGGGTTTTCGATGCGGGGCTTTATATAGGCGAAGGGGCGGGGAGGAGGGGGGGGCCACACCATAGGGTGGCGGGCCCAGCCTGGCCGCGCCACCATGTCATCTGGGGCCCACAGGGGCCCCCTACGCGGCTCTCGGGTGGATGCCCGGGCAAAATAGGAACACAGGCGTTGATTTCGTCCAATTCAGAGAATATTTCGTTACTAGGATTTCTGAAACCAAAAACAGCAGAAAACAGGAAGCACTTCGGCATCTTGTTAATAGGTTAGTTCAGAAAATGCACGAATATGACATAAAGTGTGCATAAAACATGTAGGTATCATCAATAAAGTAGCATGGAACATAAGAAATTATCGATACGTTGGAGACGGCTCATATAAGAACTGATAGTCGCCCGGATCACCTCCAACCTTGTAGACAACGTATGCCGGTGAACCTTGTTGCTGTGGAGCTGCCATCGCGTACGGCAATGGTGGCCTGGTGTGGAGTTGCACCTCTCCCTGGTGAGTCCCTAGAGCAGGTCCTGAAGGGGAGTGCGATGCTTCATGATCTCTTGCACCACATGGAGCGCAACGCTCTCCAAAGTATTTACAGGCTCTCGAATGCCGATGCAGCGAATGAGCCACCACGTAGTTGATTTCTGTCGCGGGCCTGGTACGTTCCTCGAAGGGAGAGACAGATCAACCCCTCAAGGACGCCTTGTGGCGTGAATCCTTTGAACCTGATGCCGTGCGAACGGGTCTTCTCAAAGGAGCCGATGAGTTCGGCATCAACGATGGCCTTCAGCTCATCGTACTTCTTCTTGTGTTCCGCAGGGAGATCCTCGTATGTGATCTGTTCCTCTGCCATCTCGGATGTCGGTGTTGACGTGGATGTTGCAGAAGATGTCCCACCGGGCGTGCCAGAATGTGTTACTGCCAACACGAAGAGCCGGGAGGCTCCCAAGGCCGCTTAGTGGACCCTGGCACCTCGCGTCGTCCCGCAAGTCTTCCAGCCACGTCCTGGCGGTTGCTAGGGCGTGCCACCTGACCTAGACCCGATCACGAAGGTGCTAGATTGCTTCGATTGTTCCTACATGGTAGACACGTAAACATTAAATACGAGCCCTATCGGCTCTCAGGTTGCCCTGTGGATCGGCTCAAAGAGCCGATCGCCCCATGGTTCACGTTGGATTTGCAATGGCATGGGGATCCTGCTTGATCAAAACAAAGCTAAAACGATCTACGACAGTTTAGGGTTTTCACCGCAACGAACGTCGTGTGAGTCGGGCCTAGCAGATACGGAAGATGATGCAAACTACCCCTACAAGAGGCCTAAAAACCAACATAATCGTTAATTCCGGAACATCCCTTGTAGGAAGACAACACCTAACGCACTACCGGATCGTCAGGCCCCAGCATAAGGCCTAACTATGCGATATTAAACTAATCCTGGAGCGAGAGCATAACAGATCGGATCTACTAAGTAACGAACAAGCGAAGATGCTGCCCTTACACCCGGATAGGTGTAAGGGACTAGATGTCGAGGGACGGCATTGCCACGCGATATGCACGAGAAAACATCAATGCAAGCCCCTAAACACCTAATGATAAGTAGTACTGCTCGCCATCAACAACGCTTCAGCACGAGCAGCACAAGGTAGACGAATAAACGTGTATTGCCTAGATCGCGAGATGCGATCTAGGCAGCATGATGCTTACCCGGAAGAAACCCTCGAAGGAAGGGGTGGCGATGCGCCTGATTTGTGTTTGTTGTGAACGTGATTGTCCTCCTTTTCGATAACCCTAGATACACATTTATAGTCCAAGGGACTTTCTAAGTGAGCGTGCACCTAACCGTGCGGGCCAGACTCTATCTGTTAATTCTAAACACGATACGATCTACTATATTACAGATACACGGGCAATTTAGCCCAACTCTTAGCGCAAGGCCGCTTCGAAGATGCTCCGTGTGTATGTCCTTCAAGCCCATCTTCACTTACGGCCCACCTCTTGATTTGGCCAAAATCTGGTGATAACAATTTCATAGAATTCTACTGTAGTAGCAGGTGGAGCAATAGGAGTACATATAAAATTATTATTATTTGTGCTAGTGAAGTCACACAACTTAGTATTTTCAGGAGTACCCATTATAACAGTACTCCCTCCGGCCCGATTTAGATGACTCGGCCCATGCACAGTTGTCTTTTTGTGTAAACCCCCTTGCGATTTCAATTCTTCTTAGCCGTAGTCCTCAAAACAAAATCAATCTTGATTCCGACGTCGCAGTCCCGCGTCGGAGCTCCGTCCCCGTCCGCCGCCGCGCCGGAGCTGGGCTCGCGCGCTCGACGTCGACGGTGAGCCTGCACCCCGCACCCCGCCGGCCGTCCACACCGCTCCAGGACCAGAGGAGGCGGGGCCTCCAAGAGCAGAGGAGGCCGACATTTCCCTCCCACGCCGGAGCTCCGTCCCCGTCCCGCGCCGGTGCTGGGCTCGCGCGCTCGACGTCGACGGTGAGCCCGCACCCCGCACCCTGCCGGCCGTCCGCACCGCTCCAGGACCAGAGGGGGCGGGGCCTCCAAGAGCAGAGGAGGCCGACATTCCCCTCCCACGCCGGAGCTCCGTCCCCGTCCCGCGCCGGTGATGGGCTCGCGCGCTCGACGTCGACGTTGAGCCCGCACCCCCTCCGGCCGCCCACGGCCGCTCCAGGAGCAGAAGAGGTGGGGCCTCCAGGAGCAGAGGACGCGGGGCCTCCACGACGTGATCCGGGCGTCGGAGATCCACCGGGTGCTGGACATCGGCAGCGTGCAGACGTACGTAGCCAACACTGGAGCACTCGTGCACAAGCACCTGCGGCTCCAGGGAAAGTTTCTCCATGCTTCCATCCACATGCCCTGCTAGTTCATGCAAAATGATAACTATTAGGACTGCACATACTTTGCAAGATAGATGCTGCAGCTCAATAATGAAACGTGAAGTCCACACAATCTTCCAAATGACAATTTGCAAGATAGATTCCCTCGTTCAGTCCACACAATTTGAGTTTGTGTTCAGTGACAGGCTGACAGCACAAGCAAAAATTTGTGTTCACTGACAGCACAAGCAAAGATTTGTGTTCAGTTAATTGCATTTTTTACAGTGAACACAAGCATCTCCCTGCAAATCCTAGAGTGTGCTCCTAGGCGCAGACGGCGTCCTCGTGCTGCTCCAGGCGCAGTCCCTGATTTGGAAGAAGAAATGCTAGAGAAACTGTAAAGAGTCATGCACCATGGATAATGATTTGCGAAATTTAGCATTGACTAGAGACACAAACAATAGTTTCCTGCATTTTCTATTTTTGCAGTGATTGAACTGGTTGAGAAACTGTTAACTCCCTGATTTGGCTCCCAATTCTGTCACACATATCAGAGGAAAGTTAACTCCCTGATTAGGAAAGTTAACTCTGTCACACATATCGGACGAAGCATTACCAGAAGGAGAAGAAGAATAATGAAGGTTAGGAATAGCACACGTCACCAATATAACTGTATTCAGGTAGCAACATAACTGTATTCATGAAGTTTGTGATAGTGACTTTCACTCTCCCGTAGCTTGTAGTTGAGCTTCACGTGCCAGTGGACTCTTATCGGGCACATGTGGAAAGTACATTGTACAAGAGGGTGGCCAGTAACTTTGCCAGGACCATTGATGGCAGATTGTAAACAAGGAGAATTGTCACTGTAAAATGCATAGGGTTCATAAGGAATTGTCACTGTAAAATGCATAGGGTTCATAAGAGATCATCTATGATGCATTACTGATAATTTTTGTTCCTTTTGATGCATTATTGGTATTTTTTGTTCCTTTTGATGCAGGTACAACAAGAGGAGATGGACCTCGATCTCAACTTGCCTCCACAAGTGGTGATTTATTTGGATCTTTACTTTAGTCCACATGAGGAAGAGGAAGAAGATGTACAAATTCTCGAAGCCAAAGATGTACACATACCTGAAGCTGAAGATGTACACATTAAGCACTTGTATAATTGTGGTTAGAATTGGTGTCCAGTAATGTTCATTATTTCATTGTATATGACATTAGTTCTTCCTGCTGCGAGTTGTACTGGAAGCATTCTGGCAAATAAGAATGGTCTTATTCTGGGTGAGCTGAGTTAGCCTTATTCATGATGTTTATAGTCTATTCCTACATGTAAAGCATCTTGAGTCTACTTATCACATTACCTTCAGCCAAGTGACACAATAAAATATCATTCTGTGAAATATGCTAAAGTACAGACATGATTGTTTTAAAGGCTACTATTTTGTGAAACTATTGACATAATTTTATCTTCACCAAGCAACAGATGTGATACGAGAAGGCAGCCAAAATAATGCAGCTACTGATGACTGATTGCCTTAAAGTTTACTATTTCACGAAACTGGGAAGAATTGCAGAGTAAACCACAAGAAAAAAATTAAGTTGATCATATACCTTGTCATCGGCAGGGGTCGGGCAGCAGCAGCAACAGTTGGTCGCAGCGTATTTGGAGAACCAGACTAGCGGTGGCTCCTCATACTTGTCCTAGATGACCACCCGTAGCCAAGCGGCAGGGTCATGCCCGACCAAACTGCCGACGAGTGCGTTTCTACGGCGACGTCCTGTGCCAGAACCAGAGAAACCATGTTTACCATTTAGTACTCCCAGTAGCAAGAACCAGTAGTATCTTCAGCACCAAATCACATAGTGACAATGTTCACATGTATGAACTGAAAGCACGTAGCACACAGAGACAAGACAGTAAGAATCACCTAATCACACCACTCCCATGACAAATTTCACTTCCAAAAAATAACTACTCCAAGCATCTGTACCATCACCTCAATGGACCGCTTGGCATTGACATTGGTGGTACATGCGTGCAACTAGCAATGTTTAACTGAACTTAGTCCTCTGTTAACATGGCATCAGAAATTCAGAGACTCAGTGGACAACATAGTTAAGGTTCCCTTCAGAAATTCAAGATTCAGACTGCTAGCAAAAATTTACAAACTGTTTACAGAACTTCAAAATTTGACAACCAATCTGGCCAGATAAGCTCTGAAATCTAAACCACAAGCCAATGGAACGCATCTAAGAATTGAGTGAAATCTCTCAACCAAATCCTTTGCAACCAAACCGGCCTCACCTCTCAACAGAACTGAACAAAGAATCACGAAATGTGTAAGTCAAATTAGGGGAAAGGGGGACCTGTCAGAGCAAGCCCAGGAAGAGGGCGGCGCCGAGCAGGACGAGCTGGACGATGAGTACGAGCAGCAGCGCCTGCTTGGAGACGGGCGCCGACCCGACCCCAACCTCGCAGTACCCCCGGCGCTGGTGTGGCGCTCCTGCCCGACTCCTCATGGTGTGGCTGTAACACCCAATACATGGCCATACAATGAAAAAAAAATCAAAAGGAAATGTGGAAAAAATGACAAGAAGATATTGGAACATCAATTTGAAAGAGATGGTAGAAGCAGGAGTTCATTTTGGCCAGTGTAACACCCATACATGGCCATGTATTGGGCCAGGGAGCACATGGGCTTTGGGCCCACTGGACATGAGCGGGCTCAGTGTGGAGTCTACAAAGGAGAGCACGAACAACCTTCTCAGGGATCGAATAGAACAGAACGGGATGAACGAATAGAGTGTCTCCTCTCCCTTGCTCCTCTCCTCTGATCTGATTTCTTCTCTAGATCCCCGTCTTCTTCAGGTTCGGTGGCTACCACAAGCCACCTTGTATCAACCTCACGCCCCGATACTCACCGGCGGCAACGGGGTGTAACACCCATACATGGCCATGTATTGGGCCAGGGAGCACATGGGCTTTGGGCCCACTGGACATGAGCGGGCTCAGTGTGGAGTCTACAAAGGAGAGCACGAACAACCTTCTCGGGATCGAACGAACAGAATGGGATGAACGAATAGAGTGTCTCCTCTCCCTTGCTCCTCTCCTCTGATCTGATTTCTTCTCTAGATCCCCGTCTTCTTCAGGTTCGGTGGCTACCACAAGCCACCTTGTATCAACCTCACGCCCCGATACTCACCGGCGGCAACGGGGTGTGACAGTTTGGTATCAGATTCCAGTCTCGTTCCACTGGGTTAGAGTTCGTCGCTGATTCCCAATTCGCGAGACCTCGAGTCGAATTCCTGCAAGCGGTCTAAGATTTGGGGGTTGATTTCGATTTGCCCCTAATTTTTGTAAATCCGGAGTGGGTTTGCTCGGATTCAGCGAGGAGTCACAACGGCGACCTCCAAGCCATCTACGCAGCCGCGGTTGGTGGAGTTGATGGGTGAGGCGCTAGCAACCATGGAGGAGCGGTTGGCGGCAACCATGGTGAGCCTCAACGAGTCACGGGCGCTGCTGGCCTCTTGTGCGCAGCGCTTGGGGGTCAAGGAGCATGGAGGGCAGGTGGCCACCACTGCTTCATTGGCCACCACGACCACACCGATTTTCGTGCAGGATCGTGTGGGGCACAAGCCGGCGACCAATCCATCGTCGTCCTCCCTCATCGCCAAGCATCGGGTCATGGATGTTGGTGCTCTTCACGAGGGTGTCGTCCTCGCTCCTGCCACGCCCACAAGGTGTTCGACTTTTGTCCTCACCAGTCAGGCTGGTGCTCCTGTTGTCCACATAGACCAGTCATGCAATAAATCCTTCCCTCATTTTGATGGCACGAATCCAGGCCTCTGGCGAGTTCAATGTCTTCAGTACTTCCAACACTTCAATATAAGCAAGTGTTTGTGGGTTATTGCTGCCAGAATGCACATGGATGGTGAAGCCAAGGAGTGGTTTGAGGCATACAAGTTGCGTCAAGTTGTTGGCGATTGGTCTGAGTTCATGGATGCAGTAGAAGCACACTTTGGTCCTAGAGTCCGTGAGGAGCTCCAGGTTGAAATGATTCCATTTGAGATATCAGTTGTAGATGCTACTCGTCCAGTGTTTGATGGAATTCAAATCAGGTCAGTTAGCATGGCGGGTGAGGCGAATGTTGTCCACATGATGTCTCGCGACAAGCATGAATTGATTTCCGAGCACCCAGTTGACAATGTTCCACATGATACATATGAGCAGCAGAAGGTGAGAGAGGCAAGTTCATGGGACATGGCTCATCTGGCAGAATCTTGGGTTAAGGAGGACTCACAGGAGAACCTCACTGATATTGGAAGCTCATCTCTATTTCGGGAACATGTGATGGATGCGACAGATATGGTGTGTGACACTCTGCTTCTAAATGAGGTTTGGATGTCAGATGAGGTGCTCACTCATGTGGATGGTGTGTCACTTTTCTTGGAACTCGAATTGTGTTCTGCAGAGGAGAGGTTAACTGAATGGCCTTTCAAGGACATAGTATGGGATGAGGAGCTTACCGACAGTGTGCTCACTCATGTCAATAATGGCTTATCACTGTTCCGAGAGTATGATAGAGATACCCGCCAGATGTTTCGGGGAAAGGCTGACATGGACAAAGTTTTCGATCATGGAGTAAGTGGAGTTGTATTGGTATTACTTGCAATACCAGCAAAGAGGTGCAACAGGCTACAACAACTACTGTCACAGGAGATGCAGCAATATGGCACCAATAGAGATACACATGTATTTCCATGGGATCCAGGAAATGGTCTGTGGTCATTGCAGTTTATCAGAGCCGACCAATTTCTACGCGTAGAAGAATTCAAGGGCAGTGGTTTCCATACCAGCACATACGTGCAGTTTGCACTCCAGAACATAATGTTATTTCCTTGGAATGCAGAATTTCTTTTTTCCTGGTGTGACATGTGGGCATTGTTATACAGGTTATTCTATGCACCTGGGCAACACACTTGCTTCAGTTCCTCTCTGATGTGGTTTATATGGCAACTGAAATGCAATCAACAACAAATACTAGTTTGGAAGATCTTGCAGCTTCAAACAAGTAAGTCTGCTCTGTCAAAGGTTGAGTCCTTCTGCCATGCATTGGAGAACCATGTTATTCTTCTTCCTGACATATGGACGTGGGAGCTCCATACTGCAAGTGTTCTGCCTTATGTAATCTCCATTCAGAAGCTAAATACCATAGCAATGAGGTTACTGTATTCACAACCGTGGCACCCTAGATGCAAGCACTACTTCGCAATTACACAACTCTCTGAAAACTGCTGTTACTATTATGTTAAACTGATCCAGTCAGAAAATTATGTGCTAGTTCAGAACTCGTTTCAGTTCCTTGCTGCTCGCGGTACATGCTCATTCGGCAGTTGCAGCAACTTTTGTACTGTGCACCAAGAAGATACAGCTATGGCACTGGTGAGAAGAGACGCTTTCAAAGAAATTGCATCAGATTATACTGAATATGGCATCAAAATGACCCTTCGGTCTCAAGTGTTTGGAAATCTGGAAGGTTACTCAACATCTCAATTTGTAGTTGTATTCGTTCTGTTCAAAGGAAGACGGCTGTTGGTGTTCCAGAGTATATGCAAGGGTCAGGACTTCTGTTCACTGGCCATTTCGCCAAACAAGCTCCATCACATGACCTGGGATCCTGGCGTACGCTTGTCAGTTCGTGCAAGATCAGTAAAGGCTCTACAGCTGGGGCAAGGGATACAGATTGCGAGACGGGCAAGCCGTTGCTTGGGGACAAGCAACGTTTTGCCGGGGCGGTAGTGTAACACCCATACATGGCCATGTATTGGGCCAGGGAGCACATGGGCTTTGGGCCCACTGGACATGAGCGGGCTCAATGTGGAGTCTACAAAGGAGAGCACGAACAACCTTCTCAGGGATCGAACAGAACAGAACGGGATGAACGAATAGAGTGTCTCCTCTCCCTTGCTCCTCTCCTCTGATCTGATTTCTTCTCTAGATCCCCGTCTTCTTCAGGTTCGGTGGCTACCACAAGCCACCTTGTATCAACCTCACGCCCCGATACTCACCGGCGGCAACGGGGTGTGACAGTGGCGCTCCTCTCCCGGCCGGCGCGGGGCGGCGTTCCAATCCCAGAAGGCATCGGCGATTGTTACAATGACTTGAGGGCGCCTAGACTGAGGCGCAGGGTCAGAGCACGCGGGGCCGCCCAAGGGAGCACCACGGGTTGGACGCCATGGCCTTGATTTGGGGTCGGTTAGGAGGGAGGAAGGCGGCAGGGGAGCAAGACGGTGAAAGCGCAGCCGGCGTAACGAAAGAAGGCATCTTGGGGCGGAAGGGCGGATGGGCGGCGGGGCGACGTCGCCGAGCGGCGTGAGAGCGGCCATCGGAGCGGCGGTGGGACGAACGAGGAAGACAGCCGAACGAGATAAGCGGTGGGAGGACTTCTCATTTGGTCGGAAATTTGGCAAGGGGTTTTTTGTAAAACGTCTGTCAAATCAACTAAATCGGGCTGGAGGGAGTAGTAAAATAAACTAAGCAAATAAAGTAAAGACAAGTAACTAATTTTTTTGTGTTTTTGATATAAAGAACAAGACAGTAAATAAAGTAAAGCTAGCAACTAATTTTTTGTGTTTTCTTTAAGTGCAGCAAACAAAGTAGTAAATAAAATAAAGCAAGACAAAAACAAAGTAAAGAGATTGGAAGTGGAGATTCCCCTTGCAGCGTGTCTTGATCTCCCCGGCAACGGCGCCAGAAAAAGTCTTTGCTGGCGTGTAATCACACGTCCGTTGGGAACCCCAAGAGGAAGGTGTGATGCGCACAGATAAGTTTTCTCTCAGTAAGAAACCAAGGTTATCGAACCAGTAGGAGCCAAGAAGCACGTGAAGGTTGTTGGTGGAGGAATGTAGTGCGGCGCAACACCGGTGAAACCGGCGCCAACGTGGAACCCACTGCACAATCAAAGTACTTTGCCCCAACGTAACGGTGAGGTTGTCAATCTCACCGGCTTGCTGAAAACAAAGGATTAAGCGTATGAGTGGAAGATGGTGTTTGTTTGCAAAGAACAGTAAAAACAATAGAATGTATTCAGATGTAAAAGAATGGACCGGGGTCCATGTTCACTAGTGTGTCTCTCCAATAAGATAACTAACATGTTGGGTGAACAAATTACAGGTGAGCAATTGACAAATAAAGATTCAATACATATCAACGATGATTACTATGTGATTTAATCAGGGCATTATGACAAAGTACATAGACCGCTATCCAGCATGCATCTATGCCTAAATAATCCACCTTCAGGTTATCATCCGAACCCCTTCCAGTATTAAGTTGCGAACAAGAGATAATTGCATTAAGTATGGTGCGTAATGTAATCAACACAAATATCCTTAGACAAAGCATCAATGTTTTATCCCTAGTAGCAACAGCACATCCACAACCTTAGAACTTTCTGTCACTGTCCCAGTTTAATGGAGGCATGAACCCACTATCGAGCATAATTACTCCCTCTTGGAGTTACAAGTATCAACTTGGCCAGAGCCTCTACTAGCAACGGAGAGCATGCAAGAACATAGACAACACATATATGATAGATTGATAATTAACTTAACATAATATTCTATATTCATCGGATCTCACCAAACACAACATGTAGCATTACAAATAGATGATCTTGATCATGTTAGCCAGCTCACAAGATCTAATACAATGAAAGCACAAGCGGAGAACAACCATCTAGCTACGCTATGGACCCATAGTCCAAGGATGAACTACTCACGCATCAATCCGGAGGCGGGCATGATGATGTAGAGCCCCTCCGGTGATGATTCCCCTCTCCGGGGTGCGGAGGCGATCTCCTGAATCCCCGAGATGGGATTCGCGGCGGCGGCCTCTCAGTAATGTTTCGTATCGTGGCTCTCGGTACGGGGGTTTCGCGACAGAGGCTTTAAGTAGGCGGAAGGGTAGGTCAAAGGGCGTCACGGGGGGCCCACACCACAGGGGCCGCGGCCGGGGCACGGGCCGCGCCGCCTGGTGTGGCCGTGGCCCCACTTCGTCTCATCTTCGGTCTTTTGAGAAGCTTCGTGCAAAAATAGGACCCTGGGCGTTGATTACGTCCAATTAGAATATTTCCTTACTAGGATTTCTGAAACCAAAAGCAGAGACAAACTGGCACTTCGTCATCTTGTTAATAGGTTAGTGCCGGAAAATGTATAATAATGTTGTAAAGTATGTATAAAACATTCAAGTATTGTAATAAAATTAGCATGGAACATAAGAAATTATAGATACGTTTGAGACGTATCAAGCATCCCCAAGCTTAGTTCCTACTCGCCCTCGAGTAGGTAAACGATAACACAAATAATTTCTGAAGTGACATGCTACCAACATAATCTTGATCAACATTATTGTAAAGCATATGAGATGAATGGAGTGATCTGAACAAAAGATTGCTAACAAAGATAATGACTAAGCAAATGAATCATATAGCAAAACTTTTCATGAATAGTATTTTCAAACAAGTATCAATAAGACTTGCATAAGAGCTAACTCATAAGCAATAAATTCAAAGTAGAATGCATTGAAGCAACACAAAGGATGATTAAGTTTCAGCAATTGCTTTCAACTTGTAACATGTATATCTCATGGATATTTGTCAACATAGAGTAATATAACAGGTGCAATAAGTAAACATATAAGAATCAATGCACACAGTTAACACAAGTGTTTGCTTCTAAGATAGAAAGAAGTGGGTAAACTGACTCAACAATAAAGTAAAAGATTGGCCCTTCGCAGAGGAAGCATGGATTACTATTTTTGTGCTAGAGCTTTTGTTTTGAAAACATAGAAACAATTTTGTCAACGGTAGTAATAATTCATATGTGCTATGCATAATACTTCCTACAAGTTGCATGTCTCATGCATAGAGTACTAATAGTGCTCGCACCTTGTCCTACTTAGCTCGGAAGACACGGATTATTGATGCGCGTAGATGTACACGTCCGTTCGGAACCCCAAGAGGAAGGTATGATGCGCACATCGGCAAGTTTTCCCTCAGAAAGAAACCAAGGTTATCGAACCAGTAGGAGCCAAGAAGCACGTGAAGGTTGTTGGTGGAGGAATGTAGTGCGGCGCAACACCAGTGAAACCGGCGCCAACGTGGAACTGCACAACACAATCAAAGTACTTTGTCCCAACGTAACAGTGAGGTTGTCAATCTCACCGGCTTGCTGAAAACAAAGGATTAAACGTATCGAGTGGAAGATGGTGTTTGTGCAGTAGAATGTATTCAGATGTAAAAGAATGGACCGGGGTCCACAGTTCACTAGTGGTGTCTCTCCAATAAGATAACTAACATGCTGGATGAACAAATTACAGGCGAGCAATTGACAAATAAAGATTCAATACATATCAACAATGATTACTATGTGATTTAATCAGGGCATTACGACAAATTACATAGACCGCTATCCAGCATGCATCTATGCCTAAATAATCCACCTTCAGGTTATCATCCGAACCCCTTCCGGTATTAAGTTGTGAACAACAGATAATTGCATTAAGTATGGTGCGTAATGTAATCAACACAAATATCCTTAGACAAAGCATCAATGTTTTATCCCTAGTAGCAACATCACATCCACAACCTTAGAACTTTCTGTCACTGTCCCAGATTTAATGGAGGCATGAACCCATTATCGAGCATAATTACCCCCTCTTGGAGTTACAAGTATCAACTTGGCCAGAGCCTCTACTAGCAACGGAGAGCATGCAAGAACATAAACAACACATATATGATAGATTGATAATCAACTTAACATAATATTCTATATTCATCGGATCTCGCCAAACACAACATGTAGCATTACAAATAGATGATCCTGATCATGTTAGGCAGCTCACAAGATCTAATACAATGAAAGCACAAGCGGAGAAGACAACCATCTAGCTACTGCTATGGACCCATTGTCCAAGGATGAACTACTCACACATCAATCCGGTGGCGGGCATGATGATGTAGAGCCCCTCCGGTGATGATTCCCCTCTCGGCGAGTGCGGGCGATCTCTGAATCCCAGAGATGGGATTCGCGACGCGCGTCTGGAAGGTTTTCGTATCGTGGCTCTCGGTGGGGGGTTTCGCGACGGAGGCTTTAAGTAGGCGGAAGGGTAGGTCGGGCGTCACGGGGCCCACACACTAGGGCCGCGCGGCGGGGCCAGGCGCGCCGCCACGGTGTGCGCCACCTCGTGGCCCCGCCGTCTCCCTTTCGGTCTTCTGGAAGCTTCGTGTAAAAATAGGCCCTGGGCGTTGATTTCGTCCAATTTCGAGAATATTTCCTTACTAGGATTTCTGAAACCAAAAACAGCAAAAGCAACTGGCACTTCGGCATCTTGTTAATAGGTTAGTGTCGGAAAATGTATAATAATGCTGTAAAGTATGTATAAAACATTCAAGTATTGTAATAAAAGTAGCATGGAACATAAGAAATTATAGATACGTTTGCGACGTATCAAGCATCCCCAAGCTTAGTTCCTACTCGTCCTCGAGTAGGTAAACGATAACACAAATAATTTCTGAAGTGACATGCTACCAACATAATCTTGATCAACATTATTGTAAAGCATATGAGATGAATGGAGTGATCTGAACAAAAGATTGCTAACAAAGATAATGACTAAGCAAATGAATCATATAGCAAAACTTTTCATGAATAGTACTTTCAAGACAAGTATCAATAAGAGTTGCATAAGAGCTAACTCATAAGCAATAAATTCAAAGTAGAATGCATTGAAGCAACACAAAGGATGATTAAGTTTCAGCAATTGCTTTCAACTTGTAACATGTATATCTCATGGATATTTGTCAACATAGAGTAATATAACAGGTGCAATAAGTAAACATGTAAGAATCAATGCACACAGTTAACACAAGTGTTTGCTTCTAAGATAGAAAGGAATGGGTAAACTGACTCAACAATAAAGTAAAAGATTGGCCCTTCGCAGAGGGAAGCATGGATTACTATTTTTGTGCTAGAGCTTTTATTTTGAAAACATAGAAACAATTTTTCAACGGTAGTAATAATTCATATGTGTATGCATAATACTTCCTACAAGTTGCATGTCTCATGCATAGAGTACTAATAGTGCTCGCACCTTGTCCTATAGCTCGGAAACACGGATTCTCATCGCATAACATATGCTTCAACCAAGTGTCACAAAGGGGTACCTCTATGCCGCCTGTACAAGTGTCTAAGGAGAAAGCACGCATTGGATTTCTCGCTTTTGATTATTCTCAACTTAGACATCCATACCGGGACAACATAGACAACAGATAATGGACTCCTCTTTTTAATGCTTAAGCATTCAACAACAATTAATATTCTCATAAGAGATTGAGGTTGTATGTCCAAACTGAAACTTCCACCATGATACATGGCTTTAGTTAGCGGCCCAATGTTCTTCTCTAACATATGCATACTCAAACCATTTGATCATGAAGTCCACTTACTTCGGACAAGACGAACATGCATAGCATCTCACATGATATCCAACAAAGGTAAAGTTGATGGCGTCCCCAGAAACATGGTTATCGCTCAACAAGCAACTTATAAGAATTAAGACACATAACTACATATTCATCACCACAATAGTTTTTAAGCTATTTGTCCCATGAGCTATATATTGTAAAGGTAAAGGAATGAAATTTTAAAGGTAGCACTCAAGTAATTTACTTTGGAATGGCAGAAAAATACCACATAGTAGGTAGATATGGTGGACACAAATGGCATGGAGTTTGGCTCAAGGTGTTTGGATGCACGAGAAGCATTTCCTCTCAGTACAAGGTTTGGGCTAGCAAGGTTGTTTGAAGCAAACACAAGTATGAACAGGTACATCAAAACTCACACAAGAACATATTGCAAGTATTATAAGGCTCTACACTGTCTTCCTTGTTGTTCAAACACTTTACCCGAAAATATCTAGACTTAGAGAGAACAATCATGCAAACCAAATTAAACAAGCTCTACGGTAGTTCTTCATTAATAGATTAAACTACATGATGCAAGAGCTTAAACATGATCTAATGAGAGCTCAAACAATTGCCAAATTTACCAAACCATATGCATCATTTTCTAATTCCAACCAAATAGCAATTTAACGAAGCAATAAGACTTCGCCATGAACATTAAAGCACAATTAAGAACACAAGTGTTCCATAAGAAAAAGCGGAGCGTAATATCTCCAATATAAGAATGGCGGGATCCAACTTTATTCAAAACAAAACAAAAATAAAAACAAATCGACGCTCCAAGTAAAGAACATAAGAATGTGACGGAATAAAAATATAGTTTCACTAGAAGTGACCTGATAATGTTGTCGATGAAGAAGGGGATGCCTTGGGCATCCCCAAGCTTAGATGCTTGAGTCTTCTTAAAATATGCAGGGATGAACCACCGGGCATCCCCAAGCTTAGACCTTTCACTCTTCTTGATCATAGTATATCATCCTCTTCTCTTGACCCTTGAAAACTTTCTTCACACAAACTTCAAGCAAACTCATTAGAGGGTTAGTGCATAACCACAAATTCACATATTCAGAGGTGACACAATCATTCTAAACACTTCTGGACATTGCACAAAGCTTCTGAAAGTTAATGGAACAAAGAAACTCATTCAACATAGCAAAAGCGGCAATGCGGCAGAATCTGTCAAAAACAGAACAGTACGTAAAGATGCATCTGGACGGGGCACTTAACTTGCTCAAATGGAAAAACTCAAAACTAATGAAAGTTGCGTACATATCTGAGGATCACGCTCGTAAATTTGCAGACTTTTTGGAATTTTTTACAGAGACTTATGCCAGAATTCGTGACAGACAGCAATGCTGTTTCTGCGCAGCGATCCCAAATATAGTATCAACTTTAACATAGAAACTTTACTTGGCACAAAAACATGATAAGGAGAGGTTGCTACAGTAGTAAACAACTTCCAAGACTCAACAATACAGTAAATAAAATGAAACTTGGGTTATCTCCCAAGAAGTTCTTTCTTTATAGCCATTAAGATGGGCTCAGTAATTTTAATGATGCACTCGCAAGAAATAAGAGTTGAAGCAAAAGAGAGCATCAAGAAGCAAATTCAAAACACATTTAAGCCTAACCCACTTCCTATGAAAAGGAATCTTGTACACAAATAAATTCATGAAGAACAAAGTGGCAAGCATAGAAAAGCAACACAAGCGCAATTTCAAGATTCTCAACATAAAGAGGGGAAACTTAATATTATTAAGATGCATATAACCATGTTTCCCTCTCTCATAATAACTTTCAGTAGCATCATGAACAAAATCAACAATATAACTATCACATAAAACATTCTTGTCATGAGCCACATGCATAAAATTATTACTCTCCACATAAGCATAATCATTACTATTAATTGTAGTGGGAGCAAATTCAATAAAATAACTATCATTATTCTCATCACCATAATCATCATATATAGGAGGCATATTGTAATCATAATTAATTTTCTCCTCAATAGTAGGTGGACTGAAAATATCACAACCAGCTTCCCCAAGCTTAAATTCTTCCATAGCTTTAGCAATAATGGTGTTCAAAGAGTTCATGCTAATAACCTTGCTACAACTATTTTGCAAACAAAGTTCCATGGGTTTTTTAATTTTCTCTTCAAACACATCATGTCCTAATTCAAGATAAATTTCATAAAGATCTCTAATTTTGTTGTTGTTTTCCATTATGCCTAACTAGTGAAAATAAAAACAAGTACAGGACTAGACATGATAACAAAATAAATTAAATGCAAGTAACTAATTTTTTTGTGTTTTTGATATAAAGAAGCAAACAAGACAGAAAATAAAATAAAGTAAAGCTAGCAACTAAATTTTTTGTGTTTTGTTTAAGTTCAGCAAACAAAGTAAATAAAATAAAGCAAGACAAAAACAAAGTAAAGAGATTGGAAGTGGAGACTTCCCTTGCAGCGTGTCTTGATCTCCCGGCAACGGCGCCAGAAAAAGTGCTTGATGCACGTAGATGTACACGTCCGTTGAGAACCCCAAGAGGAAGGTATGATGCTCACAGCGGCAAGTTTTCCCTCAGAAAGAAACCAAGGTTATCGAACCAGTGGGAGCCAAGAAGCACGTGAAGGTTGTTGGTGGAGGAATGTAGTGCGGCGCAACACCAGTGAAACCGGCGCCAACGTGGAACCTGCACAACACAATCAAAGTACTTTGTCCCAACGTAACAGTGAGTTTGTCAATCTCACCGGCTTGCTGAAAACAAAGGATTAAACGTATCGAGTGGAAGATGGTGTTTGTTTGCAAAGAAAAACAGTAGAATGTATTCAGATGTAAAAGAATGGACCGGGGTCCACAGTTCACTAATGGTGTCTCTCCAATAAGATAACTAACATGCTGGGTGAACAAATTACAGGCGAGCAATTGAAAAATAAAGATTCAATACATATCAACGATGATTACTATGTGATTTAATCAGGGCATTACGACAAAGTACATAGACCGCTATCCAACATGCATCTATGCCTAAATAATCCACCTTCGGGTTATCATCCGAACCCCTTCGGTATTAAGTTGCGAACAACAGATAATTGCATTAAGTATGGTGCGTAATGTAATCAACACAAATATTCTTAGACAAAGCATCAATGTTTTATCCCTAGTAGCAACAGCACATCCACAACCTTAGAACTTTCTGTCACTGTCCCAGATTTAATGGAGGCATGAACCCACTATCGAGCATAATTACCCCCTCTTGGAGTTACAAGTATCAACTTGGCCAGAGCCTCTACTAGCAACGGAGAGCATGCAAGAACATAAACAACACATATATGATAGATTGATAATCAACTTAACATAATAATTCTATATTCATCGGATCTCGCCAAACACAACATGTAGCATTACAAATAGATGATCTTGATCATGTTAGGCAGCTCACAAGATCTAATACAATGAAAGCACAAGCGGAGAAGACAACCATCTAGCTACTGCTATGGACCCATAGTCCAAGGATGAACTACTCACGCATCAATCCGGAGGCGGGCATGATGATGTAGAGCCCCTCCGGTGATGATTCCCCTGCGTGCCGGAGGCGATCTCCTGAATCCCCCGAGATGGGATTCGCGACGGCGGCGTCTCTGGAAGGTTTTCCGTATCGTGGCTCTCGGTTTAGGGGGTTTCGCGACGGAGGCTTTAAGTAGGCGGAAGGGTAGGTCAGGGGGCGTCACAAGGGGCCCACACACTAGGGCCGCGCGGCCAGGGCCAGGCTGCGCCGCCCGGTGTCGGCCACCTCGTGGCCCCACTTCGTCTCCCTTTCGGTCTTGGAAGCTTCTTGTAAAAATAGGCCCACGGGCGTTGATTTCGTCAATTCGAGAATATTTCCTTACTAGGATTTACGAAACCAAAAACAGCAGAAAACAGCTGGCTTCGGCATCTTGTTAATAGGTTAGTGCCGGAAAATATATAATAATGCTGTAAAGTATGTATAAAACATTCAAGTATTGTAATAAAAGTAGCATGGAACATAAGAAATTATAGATACGTTTGCGACGTATCAATTATCATCGCATAACATATGTTTCAACCAAGTGTCGCAAAGGGGTACCTCTATGCCGCCTGTACAAGTGTCTAAGGAGAAAGCACGCATTGGATTTCTCGCTTTTGATTATTCTCAACTTAGACATCCATACGGGACAACATAGACAACAGATAATGGACTCCTCTTTTAATGCTTAAGCATTCAACAACAATTAATATTCTCATAAGAGATTGAGGGTTGTATGTCCAAACTGAAACTTCCACCATGATACATGGCTTTAGTTAGCGGCCCAATGTTCTTCTCTAACATATGCATACTCAAACCATTTGATCATGAAATCGCACTTACTTCAGACAAGACGAACATGCATAGCATCTCACATGATATCCAACAAAGATAAAGTTGATGGCGTCCCCAGAAACATGGTTACCGCTCAACAAGCAACTTATAAGAATTAAGACACATAACTACATATTCATCACCACAATAGTTTTTAAGCTATTTGTCCCATGAGCTATATATTGTAAAGGTAAAGGAATGAAATTTTAAAGGTAGCACTCAAGTAATTTACTTTGGAATGGCAGAAAAATACCACATAGTAGGTAGATATGGTGGACACAAATGGCATGGATTTTGGCTCAAGGTGTTTGGATGCACGAGAAGCATTTCCTCTCGGTACAAGGTTTGGGCTAGCAAGGTTGTTTGAAGCAAACACAAGTATGAACAGGTACAGCAAAACTCACACAAGAACATATTGCAAGCATTATAAGGCTCTACACTGTCTTCCTTGTTGTTCAAACACTTACCCGAAAATATCTAGACTTAGAGAGAACAATCATGCAAACCAAATTAAACAAGCTCTACGGTAGTTCTTCATTAATAGATTAAACTACATGATGCAAGAGCTTAAACATGATCTATGAGAGCTCAAACAATTGCCAAATTTCCAAACCATATGCAGCATTTTCCGATTCCAACCAAATAGCAATTTAACGAAGCAATTTCAGACTTCGCCATGAACATTAAAGCACAATTAAGAACACAAGTGTTCCATAAGAAAAAGCGGAGCGTAATATCTCCAATATAAGAATGGTGGGATCCAACTTTATTCAAAACAAAAACAAAAATAAAAAGCAAACCGACGCTCCAAGTAAAGAACATAAGATGTGATGGAATAAAAATATAGTTTCACTAGAAGTGACCTGATAATGTTGTCGATGAAGAAGGGGATGCCTTGGGCATCCCCAAGCTTAGATGCTTGAGTCTTCTTAAAATATGCAGGGATGAACCACCGGGGCATCCCCAAGCTTATACCTTTCACTCTTCTTGATCATAGTATATCATCCTCTTCTCTTGACCCTTGAAAACTTCCTTCACACAAACTTCAAGCAAACTCATTAGAGGGTTAGTGCATAACCAAAAATTCACACATTCAGAGGTGACACAATCATTCTTAACACTTATGGACATTGCACAAAGCTTCTGAAAGTTAATGGAACAAAGAAACTCATTCAACATAGCAAAAGCGGCAATGCGAAATAAAAGACAGAATCTGTCAAAAACAGAACAGTCCGTAAAGATGAATCTGGCAGGGGAACTTAACTTGCTCAAATGGAAAAACTCAAAACTAATGAAAGTTGCGTACATATATGAGGATCACGCTCGTAAATTTGCAGATTTTTTCGATTTTTTTACAGAGACTTCTGCGAGAATTCGTGACAGACAGCAATGCTGTTTCTGCGCAGCGATCCAAATCTATCATCAACTTTAACATAAAAACTTTACTTGGCACAAAAACATGATAAGGAGAGGTTGCTACAGTAGTAAACAACTTCCAAGACTCAACAATACAGTAAATAAAATGAAACATGGGTTATCTCCAAAGAAGTGCTTTTCTTTAACGCCTTTCAGCTAGGCGCAGAAAGTGCAAATCAAGTAACATCAAGAGAAGAAGCATCAACATCATTATTTTTCTTGCAAACACAACTTGTTGCAGAGGGTACCTTAGATGCTCCATTATCTAAATTTCCTATGGTGGTGCTAGGGGTTTTATCAATTTTAGGCCTATAATAATTCTTTTGTTTAGACACCTTAGAGGCATACATGAATTTTTGCTCTTTACCCACATAAGCTTTCTCCTTATACTTGAGAGAAGAAAAAGTTGAACCCAAGGTTCCCATAGCTTTTTCAAGTTCATCAATCCTATTGGTTTGATTATCATGGACAACACAAGTTCCTAGGACACTAATTCTTTCATCAATTCCTCCTAGGGATTTATCAAGTTCATCAGTTTTATCAAATAGCATTTCCAATTTAGTTTCAATACTTGGAAAATTTTTCTCTATGGTTTCCAATTTTTTCATAACATCCTCAAGAGAGATTTCAATTTTAACTTCATTAACATGTGGTATTCCAACTAGACTCTCAATGATGCAACTAGCTTCTAAAGCGGGAGTACCTAGGAAATTACCTCCCGAAAGAGTATCAAGAACATACCTATTCCAACTAGATAAGCCAACATAAAAGTTCCTAAGAAGGATAATAGTGGAGTGTTTCTTAATGCACCTATGATGAGCATTACTAATTCTGTACCAAGCATCTTTAAAACTTTCTCCACCTTGTTGCTTAAAAGAACGAACTTCAACTTCAGGATTACTCATTTTAGTAATAAAGTAAACTAAGCAAAGACAAGTAACTAATTTTTGTGTTTTGATATAGAGCTAGTAAATAAGACAGAAAGTAAAGTAACTAATTTTTTTGTGTTTTTAATATGAAGCAAACAAGACAGTAAAAAAAATAAAGTAAAGCAAGACAAAAACAAAGTAAAGAGATTGAAAGTGGAGACTCCCCTTGCAGTGTGTCTCGATCTCCCGGCAAGCTAGAAAAATATGTCTTTGGCGTGCAGTTGATGTGGGAGATAGAAATCTTTGTGGTATAACTTTTCTTCAGATTCCCCGGCAACGACGCCAGAAAAATATGCTTGATACGCGTAGATGCACACGTTCGTTGGGAACCCCAAGTGGAAGGTATGATGCGTATAGAAGCAAGTTTCCCTCAGTATGAAACCAAGGTTATCGAACCAGTAGGAGCCAAGAAGCACGTGAAGGTTGTTGGTGGAGGAATGTAGTGCGGCGCAACACCAGTGAAACCGGCGCCAACGTGGAACCTGCACAACACAATCAAAGTACTTTGCCCCAACGTAACAGTGAGGTTGTCAATCTCACCGGCTTGCTGAAAACAAAGGATTAAACGTATCGAGTGGAAGATGGTGTTTGTTTGCAAAGAACAGTAAAAATAGTAGAATGTATTCAGATGTAAAAGAATGGACCGGGGTCCACAGTTCACTAGTGGTGTCTCTCAATAAGATAACTAACATGTTGGGTGAACAAATTACAGGGGGCAATTGACAAATAAAGATTCAATACATATCAACGATGATTACTATGTGATTTAATCAGGGCATTACGACAAAGTACATAGACCGCTATCCAGCATGCATCTATGCCTAAATAATCCACCTTCAGGTTATCATCCGAACCCCTTCCGGTATTAAGTTGTAAACAACAGATAATTGCATTAAGTATGGTGCGTAATGTAATCAACAAAAATATCCTTAGACAAAGCATCGATGTTTTATCCCTAGTAGCAACAGCACATCCACAACCTTAGAACTTTCTCTCACTGTCCCAGATTCAATGGAGGCATGAACCCACTATCGAGCATAAATACTCCCTCTTGGAGTTACAAGTATCAACTTGGCCAGAGCCTCTACTAGCAATGGAGAGCATGCAAGAACATAAACAACACATATATGATAGATGATAATCAACTTAACATAATATTCTATATTCATCGGATCCCGCCAAACACAACATGTAGCATTACAAATAGATGATCTTGATCATGTTAGGCAGCTCACAAGATCTATAACAATGATAGCACATGCGGAGAAGACAACCATCTAGCTACTGCTATGGACCCATAGTCCAAGGATGAACTACTCACGCATCAATCCGGAGGCGGGCATGATGATGTAGAGCCCTTCCGGTGATGATTCCCCTGTCCGACAGGTGCGGAGCGATCTCTGAATCCCCGAGATGGGATTACGACGGCGCTATTTGTAGGCGGAAGGGTAGGTCAGGCGTCACGAGGGCCCACACAACGCGCGGCCAAGGCCAGGCCGCGCCGCCACGGTGTGTGCCACCTCGTGGCCCACTTCGTCTCCCTTCGGTCTTGGAAGCTTCGTGTAAAAATAGCCCCAGGGCGTTGATTTCGTCCAATTAATATTTCCTTACTAGGATTTCTGAAACCAAAAACAGCAACAGGAAGCGGCGGCATCTTGTTAATAGGTTAGTGCCGGAAAATGTATAATAATGTTGTAAAGTATGTATAAAACATTCAAGTATTGTAATAAAAGTAGCATGGAACTGTTACCCTCCAAAACCCACCGACGGGCAATGGCTAAGCAACACGAAGAGCCGGGAGGCTCCCAAGGCCGCTTAGTGGACCCTGGCACCTCGCGTCGTCCCGCAAATCTTCCAGCCACATCCTGGCGGTTGCTAGGGCGTGCCACCTGACCTAGACCCGATCAGGAAGGTGTTAGAGTGCTTCGATTGTTCTGCATGGTAGACACGTAAACATTAAATACGAGCCCTATCGGCTCTCAGGTTGCCCTGTGGATCGGCTCAAGGAGCCGATCGCCCCATGGTTCACGTTGGATTTACAATGACATGGGGATCCTGCTTGATCAAAACAAAGCTAAACCGATCTACGACAGTTTAGGGTTTTCACCGCATAACCGGAACGTCCTACGTGTGATCGGGCCTAGCAGCTACGGAAGATGATGCAAACTACCCCTACGAGAGGCCTAAAAACCAACATAACATTGATTCCCGGAACATCCCTTGCAGGGACGGTGAACAACATCTAACGCACTACCGGATCCTCCGACCCCAACATAAGGCCTAACTATGCAGATATTAAACTAATCCTTGCGAGGCAAGGAGCAACTATAACGGATCGGATCTACTAAGTAAAGAACAAGCAAGATGCTGCCCTTACACCCAGATAGGTGTAAGGGCAGCTAGGTGTCGAGGGACGGCATTGCCACGCAGATATGCACGAGAAAGCATCAATGCGAGCCCCTAAACACCTAATGATAAGTAGTACTGCTCGCCATCAACAACGCTTCAGCACGAGCAGTACAAGGTAGACGAATAAACTTGTACTGCCTAGATCGCAAGATGCGATCTAGGCAGCATGGTGCTTACCCGGAAGAAACCCTTGAAGAAAGGGGTGGCGATGCGCCTGATTTGTGTTTGTTGAACGATGATTGTCCTCCTTTCCGATAACCCTAGATACATATTTATAGTCCAAGGGACTTTCTAATTGAGGCGTGCACCTAACCGTGCACGGGCCAGACTCTATCTCTTAATCTAAACACAATGCGATCTAATATATTACAGATACACGGGCAGTTAAGCCCAAACTCTTAGCGCAAGGCCGCTTCAAAGATGCTCCACGTGTAATCTTCAAAGCCCATCTTCACTTACGGCCCATCTCCTGATTTGGCCAAAATCGGGTGGTAACACATGCCCCCTGGTTTTGATAATGATAATTGCAAAACCATCTGTCTTCTTCGAAGGGTCATGTCGTGGCAGAACAGAACCGTCGCAGTATTCTTCATGATGACATCTTGTCTTCTCAACTTCTCTGCACGACCTGACGGTTCTGGCACCACATCCTTGGGAACTGCTTAAGCATTAAACCACTATATCCCCCTTTTCATTTGGCCACTTCTTGCAATTCCCCTCTTCATCCCCCTGCTCCACAGTAGCCATCGGCAAACCAAAAAACCCTCCTTAGCCCCCATGGATTCTTCCTCCTCCTCCGTTTCCTCTGGCCTGTCTTTCCAGTCCTCCTCCTCCAGCGAGCTCGAGCAGGAGGTCGATCTGATGGCCATCTACGAGGCCCGCGCCCCAGAGCATTGGGACGCGCGGGACTGGGACTCCTCCAACGAGTCGGAAGACGACGAACCCTCACCGACGGGGAAGACCTTCGGTTCCTCATTGACGGGGAGCTGGAGGCAACAAGCGAGGACGACCTCTTCCCCTGGGAGGGGAACTTTTCCTCCGACGAGGAGGAAGAAGAGGAGGAAGAAGACGACGACTCCCTCGAGGGTTACCCACCAGCGAAACGCCTCCGCATGTGGTGGGACGACGACGACAGCGATGATGAAGAAGAGGATGAAGCTCCCGCAGAGGGCTACGGGAGCAGCGACGAGGAGCCCGTCGGCAGCAGCGCCGATGGGAGCTCCGAGGATGATGATGAGGGCAGTGACGGCCCGTAGACTAGGATCTACTAGTGTAGGCCTAGCAGTAGTAGATTGGTCAACAGACCCTTCTTTTGTTCTCCCTTTCTTAAGCAATCGGCTCTTCCCTTGTAAGAAATCTGGTTTATCAATGAAGAATTTCTCCAATTTGATTTTACCGATTCTTTTTTATGCTAATTTAGCCGATTGTCAACTCGATCGATGTTTAATGAGCCGATCTCCACGCATCGATCCCCCCATGATCCACTCTTCATCTTTTTGACATCGGAGTGATCGTGAACTTGGTCAATGCTCAATAAGTCAATGTCTGCGGGACCAGCCGATGACTCTCCAATCGGCTTCTAAAAACAGAGCATCCACGAGGCCAGCTGCCCCCCGAGCCTCAGCCGAGGTGAAAACAGTGACGAGGACCCGTAATTTAGACAAACAGTCCCGGGCTTGATCACGTCTGAAAGAGATATCACGCAGGGCCAACCAGCCGATCACCTTTCTTCCATTGTCGGCCGATACTTTAGATGATCACCCATAGCTCAATGAGCAACAGGCTGTCTTGGATACCAACTCTCTCCTGACAGCACTGCCAAACTGGCAACGAGGCAACTTTGAGCACTTGTACTAGAGTCGATGGCTGTGTATCGGCTTTGCACCATGAGACACCTCAAACAGGATCATGACTCTTACCAGCCAACCCAGCGGGCTGGTAATCTGGTTTTGGGCAGGTGTCTACAATAGAGCTCTGGGCTTGTCGCTCAATTGACTTGTATGCGGAAACTGATATTTTTGCGACATCAGCACCATTCCTCAGACAAGTTGTGATGAGCCAGCTGATTCCGAAAAAATCGGCTTCCTTTAGCAAAGGATCCTTCAGGGCAAACTGCCCCCCGAGCTTCTTCCGCTCAAGTCCTGCGCCTTGCTGATCAGATTGGCTCATCATCTTTGGCAGGCTAATGCAGCTCCTGGTGAGGATGTTTCCTGATGCTCTCCCCAACTTTGGTCGCAACAACCTTTGACATAGCCGACCATCATCGACTGTCCTCCTGGTCTTAGAAGAGACATGCTCCTTCGTCGGGCTCACCCTTACCCTGAACTGCATGTTTGTGCTGCTCCTGTGGTTGATCAGGGTCGTGATCCCTTAAACTTGCCCCAACCGATATCGCCAACACATGTCTGCCGCTTCTGCTAGCACTGCTGGACTTGAAGGTTTGCTAACGGAGCCAACAACAATTCCACTGAGGGGCTCCTTCAGTAGAGCCTCGCTACATAACTTGATGACTGCTCCATTAGGCCTCTTTCCTTGAGTCGATGGCCGTGCATCGGCTTTTAATTCTTAAGTCGATGTCCGCGCATCGGCTGTGCTCAAAATTTTTGGATTTTCCATTTTTTACGGCCGATTTGTTTACGTATCGGCCCCCATACTTGAGCTGCTCTGCTGGGCATTTGACATCCACTCCAAGCTTCGTATCCTCGTGTCTCATCCATCTATGTGCCCCCCGAGCCGATTCTGTCAAGTAATTGATGGTATCGGCTCTTCAGGCATCTGTTGGATCAATGCTGAACACAGACAAAGGTATGTTGAGGATAGTTTTGGCCGATTGCGGGAATCGGCCTCCTTTTCCGTTGCAATGCTTGACGATGGTTTGCAACTTCTTGGATTTCCGCTGTAGCTACGTGGCATGCTGGAGATAAGATCCCTTGCTTTTCATTTTTTGAGGGCCGATCTCAGGGATCGGCCTTGCCACGTACGTCCAATGTCTTGGACCTGCTACTCTGTTAGGCCGGTGGATAAAACCAGCCTTACCCCATTTTTCGAAGCTTCGATGCGCTCACAACCCTCTAAACTGATTCCAGAGAGCGGCTCTTGGTTATCTGCTTCCCACACGCTCATGGCAGCTAATGATATCTCGATTGAGTCATCCGCCTGAACGACTTCCACTTCATCTCCATCCCACTGTATGATGCATTGGTGCATTGTAGATGGAATGCAACAGTTAGCATGAATCCAATCCCTTCCTAATAGGACGGCGTAATTGCTTTTGCTGTCGACGATGAAGAACGCGGTAGGTATGGTTTTCCGGCCCACAGTAAGCTCTACATTCAGAACACCTTTCGCTTCTGACGCTTGGCCGTTGAAGTCGCTTAACGTGACGTTGGTCTTGATCAGATCATCACTGGAGTGCCCCAAACGTCGTAGCATGGAGTATGGCATTATGTTGACTGCCGCTCCGGTGTCAACCAACATTTTGCTGACAGGCTGCCCATTGATGTAACCCCTCAAGTATAGGGCTTTCAAATGCATGTAGCTTCTATCTCGTGGCTTTTCAAAGATTACTGGTCGTGGACCACAGTCGAATTGAGCCACTGAAACCTCCTCATCGCTTGGAGCGCGAAACTCCGACGGGAGTATAAACACCATGTTTGTGTCAGCCGATGTCTCTGCATCGGCATCAGCCGATGTCTGCATCGGCATCAGCCGATGCCTGTGCATCGGCTTTCGCCTGTTTTGGGCGCCATACTTTCTTTGGCGGGCGCGCCTTCGTCTCCAATGTTTGCTGAATTTTCGCGGCCAGATCGGGTCGCGCTCTTCTCAACGTGTACAGGCAGTGCCGTGGCTTCTTCCGGTTTCGCAGCCGGCTGCCTACGCTTGAGTGGGCGAGTCCATCAGGGCACCACCTTGGTCAGTGACACATATCTTCTTCATCTAACTCCTCAAAGTCTTCTTCTTGAGATGACTCAGCTCGTCTGTTATGAGGTGGGAGAGGTCCGAGACGCTCGAACACTGAATCTACATTTGTCCTCTTCCTTTGCTGTTTGCACTCTAGGCAGTTCTCGATGGTTGGCAATCGGCTCATTCCTGAGTCCCAGCAATGTTTGAAGAAGGACAGTTCAGTGCTTATCCACGTTGTCTTGCTCCCTTGACCTCTCTAGCGTAGCGTTCGTCCCGTCGTTGTTTCTATCATACCGACGGCACCTCCCGACCGCATCGGACCGACGATATCTTTCATCGCCCTCGTCGTAGCGCCGACGTCGGTCATCTTGCTGTTCACATTTGTTGAGGAGATGCGCGGAGAGTGGGCGTTGATACCGCGTGCTTCTCACCTCCTCCTCGGTTAGGCACCGTCATCATCATCTTGGGGCCGGTCGCGTGGAACGGCCTCTTCTTTATCTTTGCCACGAGAGTGGCTGCTCTCTGCTTTGTCCGCGCTATGGCAGTTCACCAGCCTGGCCATGTTGACACTAAAGGAGAACCCTGGCTCCCTTATGGAGTGGCTGAGATCTACCGTGTTGACGCCATGCAACGGACACGTGTTTCCTTTGAGCTTGATGTTGTGAGAACGGGTTGTCTCAAAGGAGCCGATGAGTTCGGCTTCACAGATGGCCTTCAGCTCATCGTATTTCTTCTTGTGCTCCGCAGGGAGATCCTCGTATGTGATCTGTTCCTCTGCCATCTCGGATGTCGGTGTTGACGTGGATGTTGCAGAAGATGTCCCACCGGGCGTGCCAGAATGTGTTACCCTCCAAAACCCACCGACGGGCAATGGCTAAGCAACACGAAGAGCCGGGAGGCTCCCAGGGCCGCTTAGTGGACCCTGGCACCTCGCGTCGTCCCGCAAATCTTCCAGCCACGTCCTGGCGGTTGCTAGGGCGTGCCACCTGACCTAGACCCGATCAGGAAGGTGTTAGAGTGCTTCGATTGTTCCTGCATGGTAGACACGTAAACATTAAATACGAGCCCTATCGGCTCTCGGGTTGCCCTGTGGATCGGCTCAAAGAGCCGATCGCCCCATGGTTCACGTTGGATTTACAATGACATGGGGATCTGCTTGATCAAAACAAAGCTAAACCGATCTACGACAGTTTAGGGTTTTCACCGCATAACCGGAACGTCCTACGTGTGATCGGGCCTAGCAGCTACGGAAGATGATGCAAACTACCCCTACGAGAGGCCTAAAAACCAACATAACATTGATTCCCGGAACATCCCTTGCAGGGACGGTGAACAACATCTAACGCACTACCGGATCCTCCGACCCCAACATAAGGCCTAACTATGCAGATATTAAACTAATCCTTGCGAGGCAAGGAGCAACTATAACGGATCGGATCTACTAAGTAAGAACAAGCAAGATGCTGCCCTTACACCCAGAGATAGGTGTAAGGGCAGCTAGGTGTCGAGGACGGCATTGCCACGCAGATATGCACGAGAAAGCATCAATGCGAGCCCCTAAACACCTAATGATAAGTAGTGCTGCTCGCCATCAACAACGCTTCAGCACGAGCAGTACAAGGTAGACGAATAAACATACTGCCTAGATCGCAAGATGCGATCTAGGCAGCATGGTGCTTACCGGAAGAAACCCTCGAAGAAAGGGGTGGCGATGCGCCTGATTTGTGTTTGTTGAACGATGATTGTCCTCCCTTTCCGATAACCCTAGATACATATTTATAGTCCAAGGGACTTTCTAATTCGAGCGTGCACCTAACCGTGCACGGGCAAGACTCTATCTCTTAATCTAAACACAATGCGATCTAATATATTACAGATACGGGCAGTTAAGCCCAAACTCTTCGCGCGAGGCCGCTTCAAAGATGCTCCACGTGTAATCTTCAAATCCCATCTTCACTTCCAGCCCATCTCCTGATTTGGCCAAAATCGGGTGGTAACAGGAACATAAAAAATTATAGATACGTTTGAGACGTATCAACGGAGTCCGGAGGAGAGACGAAGATGTGCCAGGAGGCGGCCACACCTGCCCTAGGCGCGGGCCACCCCCTGGTCGCGCCTAGGGGTGGTGTGGGCCCCTCGCCTCCACCGACCTCGCCCTTCCGCCTATTTATTCACATGTTCGGGAAAACCTAAATACCCAAGCCTCCATCCACGAAAAGTTTCGTCGCGGCCGCCATCGCCGACCCTAGCTCGGGAGGGTTCTGAAGCTCTTCTCGGCACCCTGCCGGAGAGGGAGATCATCACCGGAGGCCTCTACATCGCCATTCCTGCCTCCGAAGTGATGCGTTCGTAGTTCATCTCTGAACTACGATTTCATAGCAGTAGCTAGATGGTTGTCTTCTCCAATTTATGCTTCATGTTTAGATCTGCTGTGTTGCCTATCATGATCAAGATCGTCTATATGTAATGGTACATGTTGTGTTTGCTGGGATCCAATGAATATTTAATACTATGATTTAGATCAATTATATACTTGTCATATGTTATTTGTGATCTTGCATGCTCTCCGTTGCCAGTAGATGCTTTGGCCAAGTACATGCTTGTGACTCCAAGAGGGAGTATTTATGTTCGATAATGGGTTCATGCCTCTAGTAATCTGGGTGATAATAACTTCTAAGGTTGTAGATGTGATGTTGCTACTAGGGATAAAACGACGATGTTTTGTCTAAGAATAATTCTATTCTTTACTATACACACTTTGCTTAATGCGATAATCTGTTGCTTGCAACTTAATACTGAAAAAGTGCGGACGCTAACCGGAAGATGGATTATTAATCATAGGCGCAGTTGGTTAACGGTCTATGTACCATGTTGTAATGCCCAAACGAATCTCATAGTAATTATCTTGTCATGTATGATCTTTATTCCGTCAATTGCCCACCTGTAATTTGTTCACCCAGCATGTTATTTATCTTTATGGAGAGACACCTCTAGTGAACTGTGGACCCCGGTCCTTTATTTTACACTGATAAATTCATCTACTGCAAGCACATGTTCTGTACAAGCATTGTTCTCTTTAATTCCACTGCAAATAAACATCTCTTTCCACATTATACGTTTAATCCTTTGTTTTCAGCAAAAACCGGTGAGATTGACAACCTCACTGTAAGTTGGGGCAAAGTATTTTGGTTGTGTTGTGTGTAGGTTCCACGTTGTTGCTGGCGCCGGTAGTGCGTCCTGCCAAAATTCAGCTAGCAACACATTCAGAAGTGATTTTCTTTTTCCTACTGGTTGATTAAACCTTGGTTTCTTACTGAGGGAAAAAACTTGCTACTGTGCTCATCATACCTTCCTCTTGGGGTTCCCCATCGGTGTGCTCTACACTCATCAGCGCCAAAGGAGGAGAAGGCCGCCACCGACGACTGGTCTTTCGGGCCATCCAGCGACAACGGGAACAACGACAACAACCTCGACTTCAGCGCCTTCAACTCATGGCGCCGCTAGATTTTTTTTAGTTTTTTAGTTTAAATTTGAGAATTTCGTATGAATATCGTTTTAAAAATGTCATTTTAAGTTTCAAATTCTATCGAGGCTGGCGTATGGGGACGCCGGTGTGGGAGCAGCATCCCCAAATAATTAGAGGATGCTCTGCCGGCGCTCCCCATATGGCAGTGTCGGCGTTCCTGCCGGCGTCTATTTGGGGACCGCCGGTGAAGATGCTCTTAGAAGTGCTATTGTGGATGCTTAATGTAGAAGCACTCTAGAAGCCCTAGGTTCAGAATTATTTTTTCCCGCACCCAATGGTGATCGTGGTGCGGTGCAAAAAGAGCGCAGTATAGACACAAAGCACTAGGTGATCGTGCGAGGGAATTAAAAAAAAGTAATATGGTACTAGCAGTACATTATAGCTGCGGTGCCTGGATAGAGAACATCACGCGCTAGTTAAAGAGGCAATGAACGGTGGATCAAGTTTTTTTCATAGATACCGTAGAGAAGGAAGTAGTATTTCCTCGGCTATTTTCGAAGTTGCTAAAGAAAAAAGGCATTAGTATTTTCCCCTGCCAAAAAAGCGGCGGATGGTGGATTAAGTATAATTCCCCGTTTATATGAGGGCAGTAGTATAACCGGACAGTGTAGTATTTTGTGTTTCGGTCCTAGAGTGCGCTGTTTTGGAACATGGCTGCATATGCACCCTATGTTTCGAAATGCATCTTACATATATTTTAATTTTTCTAAAAAAATTGAAACTAAAATTTTGCACATACATCTTCACGTGCTACATGCTCACAAAGTCGTTTCATAAAAAATCGACTTATCATGTGACGTGTGTAAAAAAGACAAAATTCAGTGCTAAAAATAATGTTTTTCACAAGATAAACTTTCTCTTTTTTATATAGACCACATAAAATATTGGGTTTTCTTGAAACTTGACGAACGCACGTATATTATGGAGATGTACATGTAGAATTTTTTATCCAAATTTTTCGATATTTCGAAATATGATTTTTTGGTAGAGGGAACATACGCACCCGGGAGCCGAATTGAATTTCCGCTCTAGACCTTTACCAAGGTAAGCAAACTTCCGTCTGCTCGACACGTGGCATACCGCCCGCAACCGCGTACTCCGTCCCACGCACGTGTAGCGCGTGCTCCCTACCGCCGCCAGCGCGTACTTCCGCGTATGGCAAGCCTCGCGCGAGTGTTTGAGCCTGTAGCGCGTACGTCCCCGAGCGCGTACTCAACGTACTCGTCTTGGCCAGTCCACGTCTTCATAAACATCACCATGCATGCATGCAAACGGAAGTAGTCAGCTAGCTTCGTTTATGTTTTGCCGTATTCAACTGATATTACAGCTAGATAGTTTAGGTCTGTTTTCGTACCTCATCTACAAAATATATGGAAGTACAGTCGCGTATACGAGATAGGTACAATCACGCACACGAGGAAGTACAATCGTGGTTACGAGCGAGTACAGGTACAGCCGCGCAATGAGGCAATCTGATCGCGCGCACGACAGCCACGTACACGAGCGAGTACAGATACAGTCGCCCACATAAGACAGGTATAGTCGCGCACACGGGTAAGTACAGTCGCGCACACGATACAGGTACATTCGCGCACACGAGTAACTACAGTCGTGTACACGAGCGGATACAGGTACAGTCGTCCACATAAGACATGTACATTCGCGCACACGAGTAAATACAGTCGCGCACATGAACGAGTACAGGTACAGTTGCTCATACGAGTAAAGGAAAAAATGCACCAAATACATTCAAAACAGAAGTACGTATCAGTTCATGCACGAGTACAGTTAGATACACAACACGAGTACAACCATAGTAGTATAGGAAGTACGAAAAAAAATATCTCAAAACCTATCAACATGGGATCTAGTTTTGAAGATCTCGACGAGATCTCAAAAGTGAAAACGGTTTGTAATTTGGACTTACGGTTCTCAAGATATTTCATTTTGAAAAAACGAATCTATGAAAAAAAGGGAAAAACTGACACAACCCAGCTCTTCTCTCTCCTCCCTCATCCCCACCTTGCTTCCCCTTGCGACACGTGGCGAGCAGGGAGACTACTTCCCAGGGATTTTCTGGCACCACAGCGCGCCACTTGTCGCATGCGGAGCGAGTTGTCTTCCCTTCGCGAAGGTCGGCCTTTTTTAACAATTTCGGTCAGTAGTCGCAGCGAATGCGTAGATCCATACGATGGGCCTGGTCGTCACGTACGGCCTGCCTGCTTCGCTCGGGAAGGCGGGACTCAGCTCTAGGCCGCCAGCAGCCTTGGATGGGCTAACACGCCCCACCCTGATGCTTCGCTGCCAGCCCACTCTGATGCACATGCCTTCTTCTGATGGTAAGTGCTCGTAAATTTTTTTCCCGACTCGTATGTTTGTGCATCAGGATCGATCCATTAGGCTCCGCCCCTGCCCTCCCCTCGCCGCCCCTAAAGCTGAGAAGAAGGACCACCAGCACCGGTGTGTGCCTCCTGCCGTCGGATCAGCGCCGCCCTCACCGCACGAGGTCGCCGCCCCAGATGCCCGAGCTCTCCGTGTGGGCCACAAAGTAGCAAGATCTTGGCCATCACCTTCACCAGCGATCGCGCGCGGGTTTTCGATGGACACCTCCGGAGACGGCGAGGAGGAGGAGGGAGGGGCGGTGTCGACACTAGTGTATGGCCCATATGCAGCGAAATCAATGTACAACTTTTGTGTACTAACTCGTGTGTCATTGTTGTTCGGAAGGAAACATATGCAATATCATATATGAAGGAAATATGTTAGCACTTGGGAAGACGCTCATTATACTATATATAAAAGATGATAGCTTTTCCTTGAACAATGCGTCAACAGTGCTCCATTTAAAAAAATGTAATTTGTTGATACAAGTATTTGGCCTTGATAGTAATTTGTCGCGTTAATTATTCAACGAGGTGGTAAGTACCTATATTTTAGTCATTCTGATGCCATTTTAGTCTACAAAAACACTACTTTTTTATTTCCGATAAATATTTCATTCTCTTAAAGTTCTCAACGGTTACTTATTTTTGGTAAAAACGTCATTGATTAACCTTACATTTAGCGGTAATTTGGAAACAAAATGGTAGATTATAGGTGGACCATTTATCCGGTAAAATATATTATTTGCTACTCCGACAAAAATATTGCTATCTATTTTAAAAAAAATGCTCAATGATTTGTCGAATATTTCATTTGAAAAACATATCACATTTTGGACCGTTCGTCGCCTCTTTTATCCGATAAAAAAGTATACTTCATACCTTTTAAAAAAAATGTTGGATTGTTCGTTATCTCTTTTGTCACACAAAAATATTAAGGAGTACTAGCTACTTGGAAAAAAAATTACTGCACAATATGCCGTCTCTTTATTAGAAAAACATAGTATTGCCTTCGTTTAAAAACAAAATTTCGGATCGTTCGTTTTCTGTAAATACTATCGTCTACTTAAAATCCTCTTTTACCATACAAAAATTACCGTCTACAGAAAAAACTACAGCGCTATTTATCGCCTTCTTAATTCTGGAAACATACTATTGCCTTCTTCTACAACTTGAGCTAAAGATACTAAATCATTTGTTCCGTCTTTTATTTATGAAATATATTACTATATTTATTCATTGATAGCCTCAATTTCATCCTAAAGACGCGGCGTCCGCTACAACTTCCTAGTAAACATAATTTTCTAGCCGCCGGAGGTGCATGGCCGTTGGCACCGGAACAGTGGTACAATGGCCGGAGTAGGAAGGAAGCTGCAAAATGGACGTGATGTCTTCCCAAGTACACCTAAGAGCATCTCCACTCGTCCCCGGCCTCGTCGAGCCTTTTTTCCATCCGGACGGCGTAATTCGGCCCAGTCGCGCCCCGGTTCCTCGTTTTCGTCCGGAATTGGGCCTAATTTCATCCGGCGATCCCACGCCATCCCCGGCCCCCGGGGAGCGCTCGGGGACTCCGGACGAAACGAAAGCGCGGGAAATACCGAGGAAACTTCCCGCGCGTCTGGTGGCCCCAACTTGTCGGCGAGAGAAACCGATCGTCGTCCTCATCGCATCGTCTTCCGCGCGCTGTAAAGCCTGCCGCCGGTCTGCATTCGCCGTCCACGCGGCGAGTTAATGTCGTCGTCTTCCGCGCACGCATCGTCTTCCGCGCGCACTCCACGCGGTCAAAGGCTGCCGCCGGTCAGCTCGCCGCGGACGCGTCGCACTCCACGCCGCATTAATCCCCCGCGCCAGCCGCACCTATATACGCCGCTCCGCTCGCCGCGAGGCGTACCCCGTGATCCACTCTCCCTCCACTCTCCCTCCACTCTCCGTCCACTCTCCCTCTACTCTCCGACGATGGCATTCTCCGACGACGACGGCGCAGCCAACAACGGCTTCCCCCGCCGCTCGCTCCACGCGTGGGAGGGGCACCTCCTCCACCAGGCGGGGTACCCCTGCCCGCCGGACACGAGGCCTCCCGGCGGTGGGTGGCGGCTGTCGTGGCGGCGTACCAATCCCGCCGCCGCCTCGGGGCGACCTCCTCGACATCGAGATCGAGGAGGCGCGGATGAAAATGACGGATGAGGAGCGCGCCGAGCCACGCCACCACCCCGACAACTACACGGCGTGGAACTCGTACTTCCTGCGGCGGTGGGAGCGGGAGCTCGCCTCGTACGACGGCCCGCCGCCTCCGCCTCCGCGCAACAACTCCGCGGGCCGCAAACGTTGGTGGAGCGCGCCGGGCCGGAATCTCGAGGCCGTTGATACGTCTCCAACGTATCGATAATTTCTTATGTTCCATGCTACTTTATTGATGATACCTACATGTTTTATGCACATTATATGTCATATTTATGCATTTTCTGGAACTAACCTATTAACAAGATGCCGAAGAGCCAGTTTTTTACGCTTGTTTTGGTTTCAGAAATCCTAGTAAGGAAATATTCTCGGAATTGGACGAAATCTTCGCCAAGGGTCCTATTTTTGCACGGAGCTTCCAGAAGACCGAAGAGGGAATGAAGTGGGGCCACGAGGCGCCGACACCATGAGCCGCGGCCCAGGCCCTGGCCGCGCGACCTATGGTGTGGGGCCCTAGTGTGGCCCCCGCGTTGCCCTTCCGCCTACTTAAAGCCTCGCGAAACCCCAGTACCGAGAGCCACGATACGGAAACCTTCCCAGAGACGCCGCCGCAGAATCCCATCTCGGGGGGATTCAGGAGATCGCTCCGGCACCTGCCCGGAGAGGGGATTCATCTCCCGGAGGACTCTTCATCGCCATGATCGCCTCCGGAGTGATGTGAGAAGTTCACCCCTGGACCATGGGTCCATAGCAGTAACTAGATGGTCGTCTTCTCCTTGTTGTGCTTCATTGTTGGATCTTGTGAGCTGCCTAACATGATCAAGATCATCTATCTGTAATACCATATGTTGTGTTTGTCGGGATCCGATGGATAGAGAATACTATGTTATGGTGATTATCAATCTATTGTTTATGTGTTTTTTATGATCTTGCATGCTCTCCGTTATTAGTAGAGGCTCTGGCCAAGTTTTTGCTCTTAACTCCAAGAGGGAGTATTTATGCTCGATAGTGGGTTCATGCCTTCATTGACACATGGGACAGTGACAGAAAGTTCTAAGGTTGTGATGTGTTGTTGCCACTAGGGATAAAACATTGATTCTATGTCTAAGGATGTGGTTGTCGATTTACACACCATACTTAATGCAATTGTACTGTGCTTAGCAACTTAATACTGAATGGGGTTCGGATGATAACCTCCTGAAGGTGGACTTTTTAGGCATAGATGGGTTGGATGACGGTCTATGTACTTTGTCGTAATGCCCAATTAAATCTCACTATATTTATCATATCATGCATATGCATTGTTATGCCCTTCTCTATTTGTCAATTGCCCGACTGTAATTTGTTCACCCAACATGCTTTTATCTTATGGGAGAGACACCTCTAGTGAACTGTGGACCCCGGTCCTATTTACATAGCATACAATCTACCGCAATTGTGTTTTACCGTTTTCTTGCAAACAATCATCTTCCACTGATACGTTTAATCCTTTGTTACAGCAAACCGGTGAGATTGACAACCTCAACTGTTTCGTTGGGGCAAAGTACTTTGGTTTTGTTGTGCAGATTCCACGTTGGCGCCGGAATCCCTGTGTTGCGCCGCATCACATTTCGCCACCATCAACCTTCAACGTGCTTCTTGGCTCCTCCTGGTTTGATTCAACCTTGGTTTCTTTCTGAGGGAAACTTGCCACTGTCGCATCATACCTTCCTCTTGGGGTTCCCACGGACGTGTACATCTACGCGCATCAAGCACTTTTTCTGGCGCCGTTGCCGGGGAGATCAAGACACGCTGCAAGGGGAGTCTCCACTTCTCAATCTCTTTACTTTGTTTTTGTCTTGCTTTATTTTATTTACTACTTTGTTTGCTGCACCTAAACAAAACACAAAAAAATTAGTTGCTAGTTTTACTTTATTTAATGTCTTGCTCTCCATATCAAAAACACAAAAAATTAGTTACTTGCATTTACTTTATCTAGTTTGTTTTATTTACTGCTGCTAAAATGAATACCCCTGAAAATGCTAAGTTGTGTGACTTCACAAATGCAAATAATAATGATTTCTTATGCACACCTATTGCTCCTGCTACTACTGAAATTCTTTGAAATTAAACCTGCTTTACTAAATCTTGTCATGAGAGATCAATTTTCTGGTATTAGTTCTGATGATGCTGCTGCCCATCTCAATAATTTTGTTGAACTTTGTGAAATGCAAAAGTATAAGGATGTAGATGGTGATATTATTAAATTGAAAGTGTTTCCTTTCTCATTAAGAGGAAGAGCTAAAGATTGGTTGCTATCTTTGCCTAAGAATAGTATTGATTCATGGACTAAATGTAAGGATGCTTTTATTGGTAGATATTATCCTCCCGCTAAAATTATATCTTTGAGAAGTAGCATAATGAATTTTAAGCAATTAGATACTGAACATGTTGCTCAAGCATGGGAGAGAATGAAAACTTTGGTAAAGAATTGCCCAACCCATGGACTGACTACTTGGATGATCATCCAAACCTTCTATGCAGGACTAAATTTTTCTTCGCGGAATTTATTGGATTCAGCTGCTGGAGGTACCTTTATGTCCATCACATTGGGGGCGGCTACAAAACTTCTTGATGATATGATGATAAATTACTCTGAATGGCACACGGAAAGAGCTCCACAAGGTAAGAAGGTAAATTATGTTGAAGAAACCTCTTCCTTGAGTGATAAGATTGATGTGATTATGTCTATGCTTGTGAATGGTAGATATAATGTTGATCCAAATAATGTTCCTTTAGCTTCATTGGTTGCTCAAGAAAAAAATGTTGATGTGAATTTCATTAAAAATAATAATTTCAACAACAATGCTTATAGGAACAACTCGGTAATAACTATAGGCCATATCCTTCTGCTAATGGTAATGGTTATGGTAATTCTTATGGGAATTCTTACAACAATAATAGGAGTGTACCCTCTGGTCTTGAAGCCATGCTTAAAGAATTTATTAGTACACAAACTGCTTTTAACAAATCTGTTGAGGAAAAGCTTGATAAAATTGATACTATTGCTTCTAGAGTTGATAGGCTTGCCTCCGATGTTAATCTTTTAAATTTGAAAGTTATGCCTAATAATGATATTGATAATAAGATTACTACTACAGCAAATGCCATCCAAGTTAGAATTAATGAGAATATAAGATTAATGGCTGAATTGCGTGCTAGGTGGGATAGAGAAGAAAATGAAAAACTAGCTAAAGAGAATAATGTAGCTAAAGTTTGGACTATTACCACCATTAGTAATGATAATGATTCACATGTTGCTGCACCTCCTACTATCAATGGTAAAATAATTGGTGTTGGCAATGTTTCTACTCCTAGTGCAAAGCGTACAAAACTGCCTGAAATTGCTAAAACTGCTGAAACTGCTTGTGATAAAACTGCTGAAATTTTTTCCAACCTTGGGAACAATGATCCCATTGCTGTAGCTCATAATGATTTAGATTTTGATGATTGCCACATCTCTGAAGTTATAAAGTTCTTACAAAAACTTGCTAAAAGTCCTAATGCTAGTGCTATAAATTTAGCCTTTACAAAACATATTACAAATGCTCTCATAAAAGCTAGAAAAGAAACTAAAACTTGAAACTTCTATTCCTAGAAAGTTAGAAGATGGTTGGGAGCCCATCATTAAAATGAAATTCAATGACTTTGAATGTAATGCTTTATGTGATCTTGGTGCAAGTATTTCTGTTATGCCTAAAAAGATTTATGATATACTTGACTTGCCACCATTGAAGAATTGTTATTTGGATGTTAATCTTGCCGATAATGTTAAAAAGAAACCTTTGGGGAGGATTGATAATGTGCGCATTACGGTTAACAATAACCTTGTCCCCGTTGATTTTGTTGTTTTGGATATCGAATGCAATGCATCTTGTCCTATTGTGTTGGGAAGACCTTTTCTTCGAACCGTTGGTGCTGTTATTGATATGAGGGAAGGTAATATTAAATATCAATTTCCTCTCAAGAAAGGTATGGAACACTTCCCTAGAAAGAGAATGAAGTTGCCTTTTGATTCTATTATTAGAACAAGTTATGATGTTGATGCTTCATCTCTCGATGTTACTTGATTTGCACTTTCTGCGCCTAGCTGAAAGGCGTTAAAGAAAGCGCTTAAGGGAGACAACCCATGTTTTTACTACAGCAATTTTTTGTTTTGTTGAGTCTTGGAAGTTGTTTACTACTGTAGCAACCTCTCCTTATCATGTTTTTGTGCCAAGTAAAGTTTCTATGTCAAAGTTGATGTTATATTTGGGATCGCTGCGCAGAAACAGCATTGCTGTCTGTCACGAATCTGGGCACAGTTCTCTGTAGAAAATTCGAAAAAATCTGCCAATTTACGATCGTGATCCTCAGATATGTACGCAACTTTCATTAGTTTTGAGTTTTTCCATTTGAGCAAGTCTGGTGCCAGCTTTAAATTCGTCTTTACGGACTGTTCTGTTTTTGACAGATTCTGCCTTTTATTTCGCATTGCCTCTTTTGCTATGTTGGATTCATTTCTTTGATCCATTAATGTCCAGTAGCTTTATGCAATGTCCAGAAGTGTAAAGAATGATTGTGTCACCTCTGAATATGTGAATTATTAATTGTGCACTAACCCTCTAATGAGTTTGCTTGAAGTTTGGTGTGAAGGAAGTTTTCAAGGGTCAAGAGAATGATATGTACATATCAAGAGGAGTGAAAGCTAGCTTGGGGATGCCCGTGGTTCACCCTGCATATTTTAAGAAGACTCAAGCGTCTAAGCAGGGATGCCCAAGGCATCCCCTTCTTCATCGACAACATCATCAGGGTCCTCCCCTGAAACTATATTTTTATTCAATCACATCTTGTGTTTTTTACTTGGAGCGTCGGTTTGTTTTTGTTTTTGTTTTTGTTTGAATAAAATGGATCCTAGCATTCACTTTGTGGGAGAGAGACACGCTCCGCTGTTGCATATGGACAAATATGTCCTTAGGCTTTACTCATAATGTTCAAGGCGAAGTTTCTTCTTCGTTAAATTGTTATATGGTTGGAATTGGAAAATGCTACATGTAGTAATTCTAAAATTTCTTGGATAATGTGATACTTGGCAATTGTTGTGCTCATGTTTAAGCTCTTGCATCATATGCTTTGCACCCATTAATGAAGAAATACATAGAGCTTGCTAAAATTTGATTTGCATATTTGGTCTCTCTAAGGTCTAGATAATATCTAGTATTGAGTTTTGAACAACAAGGAAGACGGTGTAGAGTCTTATAATGTTTACAATATGTCTTTTATGTGAGTTTTGCTGCACCGGTTCATCCTTGAGTTTGCTTCAAATAACCTTGCTAGCCTAAACCTTGTATCGAGAGGGAATACTTCTCATGCATCCAAAATCCTTGAGCCAACTACTATGCCATTTGTGTCCACCATACCTACCTACTACATGGTATTTCTCCGCCATTCCAAAGTAAATTGCTTGAGTGCTACCTTTAAAATTCCATCATTTACCTTTGCAATATATAGCTCATGGGACAAAATAGCCTTAAAAACTATAGTATTGAATATGTACTTATGCACTTTATCTTTTATTAAGTTGCTTGTTGTGCGATAACCATGCTTCTGGGAACGCCATCAACTATTGTTGAATATCATGCGAGTTGCTATGCATGTCCGTCTTGTCTGAAGGATTTATCATTTTAGTGGTTGGAGCATGCAAAATTGTTAGAGAAGAACATTGGGCCGCTAACTAAAGCCATGAATCATGGTGGAAGTTTCAGTTTTGGACATATATCCTCAATCTCATATGAGAATAATAATCATTGCTACATGCTTATGCATTTAAGAGGAGTCCATTATCTGTTGTCCATGTTGTCCGGTATGGATGTCTAAGTTGAGAATAATCAAAAGCGAGAAATCCAAAATGCGAGCATTCTCCTTAGACCTTTGTACAAGCGGCATGGAGGTACCCCTTTGTGACACTTGGTTGAAACATGGCATGCAAAGATCCGGTAGTCCAAACTAAGTAGGACGTGCGGACACTATTAGTATACTATGCATGAGGCTTTCAACTTGTAAGATATAATTTACATAACTCATATGCTTTATTACTACCGTTGACAAAATTGTTTCATGTTTTCAAAATAAAAGCTCTAGCACAAATACAGCAATCGATGCTTTCCTCTTTGAAGGACCATTCTTTTACTTTTATTGTTGAGTCAGTTTACCTATCTCCCTCCACCTTAAGAAGCAAACACTTGTGTGAACTGTGCATTGATTCCTACATACTTGTATATTGCACTTGTTATATTACTTTATGTTGACAATATCCATGAGATATACATGTTATAAGTTGAAAGCAACCGCTGAAACTTAATCTTCCTTTGTGTTGCTTCAACACCTTTACTTTGATTTATTGCTTTATGAGTTAACTCTTATGCAAGACTTATTGATGCTGGTCTTGAAGTACTATTCATAAAAAGTCTTTGTTATATGATTCACTTGTTTACTCATGTCATTACCTTTGCTTTGATCGTTGCATTCATTACATATGTTTACAAATAGTATGATCAAGATTATGATGGCATGTCACTTCAGAAATTATCTTTGTTATCGTTTTGCCTGAGCAGAACTAAGCTCATGCTGATACGTCTCCAACGTATCGATAATTTATTATGGTCCATGCTACTTTATTGATGATACCTACATGTTTTATGCACATTATATGTCATATTTATACATTTGGAACTAACCTATTAACAAGATCTCAGAAGAGCAGATTAGCTGTTTTTACGCTGTTTTTGGTTGAGAAATCCTAGTAAATATTCTCGGAATTGGACGAAATCTTCGCCCGGGTCCTATTTTGCACGGAGCTTCCAGAAGACCGAAGGGAAGGAAGTGGGGCCACGAGGCGCCGACACCATAGGGCGGCGCGGCTGGGCCTTTGTGGGCCTATGGTGTGGGGCCCTTGTGTGGCCCCAGCGTTGCCCTTCCGCCTACTTAAAGCCTCGAGTCGCGAAAACTACCGAGAGACACGATACGGAAAACCTTCCAGAGACGCCGCCGCCATCAATCCATCTCGGGGGATTCGGGAGATCGCCTCCGGCACCCTGCCGGAATTCATCTCCCGGCGGACTCTTCATCGCCATGATCGCCTCCGGGTGATGAGTGAGTAGTTCACCCTGGACCATGGGTCCATAGCGGTAGATGGTTGTCTTCTCCTTGTTGTGCTTCATTGTTGGATCTTGTGAGCTGCCTAACATGATCAAGATCATCTATCTGTAATACTATATGTTGTGTTTGTCGGGATCCGATGGATAGGGAGTACTATGTTATGGTGATTATCAATCTATTGTTTATGTGTTGTTTATGATCTTGCATGCTCTCCGTTATTAGTAGAGGCTGTGGCCAAGTTTTGCTCTTAACTCCAAGAGGGAGTATTTATGCTCGATAGTGGGTTCATGCCTTCATTGACACATGGGACAGTGACAGAAAGTTCTAAGGTTGTGATGTGTTGTTGCCACTAGGGATAAAACATTGATTCTATGTCTAAGGATGTAGTTGTCGATTACATTACGCACCATGCTTAATGCAATTGTGCATTTGCTTACAACTTAATACTGAATGGGGTTCGGATGATAACCTGAAGGTGGACTTTTTAGGCATAGATGCAGTTGGATGGCGGTCTATGTACTTTGTCGTAATGCCCAATTAAATCTCACTATATTTATCCTATCATGTATATGCATTGTTATGCCTTTCTCTATTTGTCAATTGCCCGACTGCAATTTGTTCACCCAACATGCTTTTATCTTATGGGAGAGACACCTCTAGTGAGCTGTGGACCCCCGGTCATATTCTTTACATAGCATACAATCTTCTGCAATTGTGTTTTATTGTTTTCTTGCAAACAATCATCTTCCCTCGATACGTTTAATCCTTTATTTTCAGCAAGCCGGTGAGATTAACAACCTCACTGTTTCGTTGGGGCAAAGTACTTTAGTTTATGCAGATTCCACGTTGGCGCGGAATCCCTGTTGTTGCATACCCATCACATTTCGCTACCATCAACCTTCAACGTGCTTCTTGGCTCCCCCCTGGTTCGATTCAACCTTGGTTTCTTTCCTGAGGGAAAACTTGCCACTATGCGCATCATACCTTCCTCTTGGGGTTCCCAACGGACGTGTACATCTACGCGCATCAGCCGTCCTCGAGCACATCCAGGGCGGCAACTTCCCGGTGCTCACGATGCCCGCTCCATCGAGGGCATCGGCGAGCCGCCGCCGGGGAAACGTCTGGCAGCCACGGCGCATGGCTGCCAGCTCGTCGTCTTCCGGATCGGCGCCGAGGTCATCCTTGGCGCCGGTGAAGAGGGAGGAGGCGACGTCGCCTTCGACGCCGGTGCGCGTCAAGAAGGAGCCGGCGTCTCCGCCGCCGACCAGAGGGCGCAGCAGCGGCGCCCTCGTCATCCGCGACCAGCCTTCCGCGCCGCAGAGCGGCCGGAAGAGGACGAAGAAAGAGGCCGCCGCAATCCAGCTCGCCGAGGAGGAGGCGAAGCGCGCGGAGGACGCCGCGATGGCGGAGGCGATCGCCAGGTCGCTGCACGACACGTGGAATCGCACAACAAACCAAAGTGCCTGCTTGAAGCAGGTGAGGTTGTCAATCTCACCGACTTCTTTGTGACAAAGGATTAAGCAATGTCAGTGGAAGATGTTGCAAAACGGTAACACAATTCAGTGGGTGTATGCTATGTAAAGAATAGGATCGGGATCCACGGTTCACTAGAAGGTGTCTCTCCCATAAGATAAAAACATGTTGGGTAAACAAATTACGGTAGGGCAATTGACAAATAGAGAAAGGCATAACAATGCATATACATGATATGATAAATATAGTGAGATTTAATTGGGCATTACGACAAAGTACATAGACCGCCATCCAGCATGCATCTATGCCTAAAAAGTCCACCGTCAAGTTAGCATCCGCACCCCTCAGTATTAAGTTGTAAACAGCAGACAATTGCATTAAGTATGGTGCGTAATGTAATCAACAACTACATCCTTAGACATAACATCAATGTTTTATCCCTAGTGGCAACAGCACATCCACAACCTTAGAACTTACTGTCACGATCCCAGGTGTCAATGAAGGCATGAACCCACTATCGAGCATAAATACCCCCTCTTGGAGTTAAGAGCAAAAACTTGGCCAGAGCCTCTACTAATAACGGAGAGCATGCAAGATCATAAACAACACATAAACAATAGATTGATAATCACCATAATCATAGTACTCTCTATCCATCGGATCTGACAAACACAACATATAGAATTACATATAGATGATCTTGATCATGTTGGGCAGCTCACAAGATCCAACAATGAAGCACAACAAGGAGAAGACGACCATCCTAACTCTTGCTATGGACCTGGTCCCGAGGTGAACTACTCACTCATCACTCCGGAAGCGACCATGGCGGTGTAGAGTCCTCCAGGAGATGAATCCCCTCTCCGGCGGGCGGAGGCGATCTCCTGAATCCCCGAGATGGGATTCGCGGCGACGTCTCGTAGGAGTTTGCCTCTAGTATCGTGGCTCTCAGTCTTTGGGATTTCAACGATGGAAGCTTTAAGTGGCGGAGGGTCAACGCGGGGGCCACACGAGGGCCCCAGGGGGCTGGAGTCGGCGCGGCCGGGGCTTGGGCCCGCGCCGCCCTGGCCACAGCTCGTGTACCGTTATCTCTCGGTCTTCTGGAAGCTTCGTGCAAAAATAGGACCCTGGGCGAAAGTTCGTCCAATTCACGAGGAAATATTTCTTTATAGGATTTCTAGAGCAGAAACAGCGAGAAAACATCAAGCTGACTCTTCGGCATCTTGTTAATAGGTTAGTTCCGAAAAAATTCCATAAATATGACATATAATGTGCATAAAACATGTAGGTATCATCAATAAAGTAGCATGGAACATAGGAAATTATCGATACGTTGGAGACGTATCAGCATCCCCAAGCTTAGTTCTGCTCGTCCCGAGCAGGTAAAACGATAACAAAGATAATTTCTGAAGTGACATGCCATCATAATCTTGATCATACTATTTGTAAACATATGTAATGAATGCAGCACAATCAAAGCAAAGGTAATGACATGAGTAAACAACTGAATCATAAAGCAAAGACTTTTCATGAATAGTACTTCAGACAAGCATCAATAAGTCTTGCATAAGAGTTAACTCATAAAGCAATAAATCAAAGTAAAGGTATTGAAGCAACACAAAGGAAGATTAAGTTTCAGCCCGGTTGCTCAGCTCTAACCTGTATATCTCGGATATTGTCAACATGGGAAATCTATAACCAAGTCTGCAATATCTAAGTATATTGAGATCAATGCCGCGGTCCACAAGTGTTTAGCTTTCTTGAGAGTGGAGAGAGTAAGTGAAACCCGACTCAACAATAAAAAAAGAAAAGGTCGCTCAAAGAGGAGCGTTGCTGTATTTGTGCTAAATTTTATTTTGAAACATGAAGCAATTTTGTCAGCGATAGTAGTAAAACATGAATTATATGGGAGTACTATGCCGGAGTTGCAAGCCTCATGCATGTGTACTAATAGTGCCCGCACCTCGTCCTACTTAGCTGGACTACAGGTTCGCATGCCATGTTTCCAACCAAGTGTCTAAGCATACATGCGCTGTACAAGATCTAAGAATGCTCGCATTTTGAATTTCTCGCTTTTGATTATTATCGTTTAGCATGGACTAGCGAGTATGGACTCCTCTTAAATGCATAAGCATATAGCAATGATTATTCTCATATGAAATTGAGGATATATGTCCAAAGCTGAAACTTCCACCATGATTCATGGCTTTAGTTAGCGGCCCGATGTTCTTCTCTAACAATTTTACATGCTCCAACCACTAATGATAGATCCTTCTCAGAGACAAGACAGACATGCATAACCTCTCATGATATTCAACAATAGTGTGCGTTCCCAACATGGTTATCACCTAACAAATAGAGTATAAAAGAGATTAAAGTATAAGTATATTCAATACTACGATAGTTTTTAAGGCTATTTTTTCCTATATTGCAAAAGGTGAATGATGGAATTTTAAAGGTAGCACTCAAGCAATTTACTTTTGGAATGGCGGAGAAAATACCATGTAATAGGTAGGTATGGTGGACACAAATGGCATGTGAGTTGGCTCAAGGATTTTGAATGCATGAGAAGTATTCCCTCTCGATTCAAGGTTTAGGCTAGCAAGGTTATTAGAAGCAAACTCAAGGATGAACAAGTGCAGCACAAAACTCCCATAAAATTTATATTATATTATAAGGCTCTACCTCTTCACTGAGTATTCAAAACTCAATATAGATATTATCTAGACCTTAGAGAGACCAAGTATGCAAACCAAATGCAAGCTCTATGTATTTTCTTCATTAATGGGTGCAAATATGATGCAGAGCTTAAACATGAGCACAACAATTGCCAAGTATAACATTATCCAAGACATATTTAGAATTACTACGTAGCATTTTCCAATTCAACCATATAACAGACACAACTTGAAAAACTTTAAATATGGCGATATGAAGTAAAACCTAAGGACACGTAATGTCCATATGCAGCGTGGCGTGTCGCCCTACTCCCACAAAGTGAATGCTAGGATCCATTTTGGTGGCAAAAAGCAAAAACAAACAAACCCGGCATACACCAAGTAAGGGCGCAGATGTGTTGAATAAAATATAGTTTCGAGGAGAACCTGATGATGTTGGCTTAAGATGAAGAGGGGATGCCTTGGAGCATCCCCAAGCGGAGCGCTTAGTCTCAAATAAAGGATCTTCAAGCACAACATCCCCAAGCTTAGAGCTTTCACTCCTGATCATAGTATATCATTCTATCTCTTGACCCTTGAGCGCTTCACACCAAACTCCGAAGCGATTCATTGGAGGGTTAGTGCACGAATTAATATTCGCACGTGAAGGTGACGCAATCATTCTTATACGAACATTTACATGAGTACTGCTACGGACATTAATGGATCAAAAGAAATAAATCCAACATAGCAAAGAGCAATGCGAAATAAAAGGCAGGAAAATGTCAAAAGCAAACGATCCAGCAAAAACGGAGGCCCCAAAGCTGCTCAAATGGAAAAATATAATGAAAGTTGTAAATCTGAGGATCGCAGCCAAAATAGGCCGGATTTTCGAATTTTCTACAGAGAATGTGCCCAGATTCGTGTTGAACAGCAATGGCATTTCTGCGCTAGCGATCCCAAATACTCAACTTTGACATAGAAGCACACTTGGCACAAAACTGTGATAAGGGAGGTTGCTACTGTAGTAAACAACTCAAAGATTTCTAAAGGAATTTTGTAGATAAGAGCATGAGATTTGTCCTCCCATAAAGCGCTTTTCTTGCGCCTTTGTGTATACAAATGCTCTTTAGCGAGAGATGCTTATCAACATTATTGCAGAAGTGTTGGGAGTTTTCTCAACCAAGCATAGTATATTTGATATATAAGTTTTAGCGTCTCCCTTTTCATTAGTCTTAGGCTTGCTACTCTCATCAAACAAATTTTCAGGAACAAGCCAAGCATAGTTATTTTCTAGTGCATCATTCATAGCTAGGAGTTTACATGGTATTGGTGCTTTGATTTCCCCACCATCATTAATGTTATTAGTGTACATTATTCTATCCATGTCCATTTTTTCAAGGAGACCAATAAAATTGGTATGAGAACCTAGCATATTAAATTTAGCAAAAACCTTTCTAGCCTCTCTTGCTAGACCGCCAAATTCTCTAAGAAGGGTTTCTAAAACAAAATCTTTCTTTTCCCCTTCTTCCATATCACCAAGTGTAAGAAACATGTGTTGGATTATAGGATTGAGATTAACAAATTTAGTTTCCAACATGCGAACTAAAGCAACAGCAGCAATTTCATAGGTAGTAGGTGCAAGTTCTACCAAGTGTTTATCTTCAAAATTTTCAGTAATACTAACATGATTGAAAAATTCTTCTATATTATTTCTCCCGACTATGGACCCACGTCCTACCGGTATGTCTTTTGTGGTGAAATTAAAAGGAAACATGATGCAATAAGCAAAAAGTAAACTAGGCAAACAGAGTAAAGACAAGTAACTAATTTTTTTTGTGTTTTCGATATAGAGAGCAAGACAGTAAATAAAGTAAAACTAGCAACTAATTTTTGTGTGTTTTGTTTAGGTGCAACAAACAAAGTAGTAAATAAAATAAAGCAAGACAAAAACAAAGTAAGAGATTGAGAAGTGGAGACTCCCCTTGCAGCGTGTCTTGATCTCGCCGGCGCCAGAAAAACAGTGCTTGATGCGCGTAAATATACCGTCCGTTGGGAACCCCAAGAGGAAGGTATGATGCCCACAGTGGCAAGTTTTCCCCTCAGAAAGAAACCAAGGTTGATCGAACCAGGAGGAGCCCAGAAGCACGTTGAAGGTTGATGGTCGCGAAATGTGATGCGACGCAACACCAGGATTCCTGCGCCAACATGGAATCTGCACAACAAAACCAAAGTACTTTGCCCCAACGAAACAGTGAGGTTGTCAATCTCACCGGCTTGCTGTAACAAAGGATTAAACGTATCGAGTGGAAGATGTTTGTAAAGAAAACAGTAAACACAATTGCAGTAGATTGTATGCTATGTAAAGAATAGGACCGGGATCCCACAGTTCACTAGAGGTGTCTCTCCCATAAGATAAAAGCATGTTGGGTAAACAAATTACAGTCGGGCAATTGACAAATAGAGAAAAGGCATAACAATGCATATACATGATATGAAGTAAATATAGTGAGATTTAATTAGGCATTACGACAAAGTACATAGACAGAAGCATGCATCTATGCCTATAAAGTCCACCTTCAGGTTATCATCCACACATTCAGTATTAAGTTGCTAATCGACAATTACATTAAGTATGGTGCGCAGTAATGTAATCAACAACTACATCCTTAGACACAGCATCAATGTTTTATCCCTAGTGGCAACCGCATCACAACCTTAGAACCTACTGTCACGATCCCAGGTGTCAATGAAGGCATGAACCCACTATCGAGCATAAATACCCCCTCTTGGAGTTAAGAGCAAAAACTTGGCCAGAGCCTCTACTAATAACGGAGAGCATGCAAGATCATAAACAACACATAAACGATAGATTGATAATCACCATAACATAGTATTCTCTATCCATCGGATCCCGACAAAAACACAACATATAGTATTACAGATAGATGATCTTGATCATGTTAGGCAGCTCACAAGATCCAGCAATGAAGCACAACAAGGAGAAGACGACCATCTAGCTGCTGCTATGGACATGGTCCACGGGTGAACTACTCACTCATCACTCCCGAAGCGACCATGGCGGTGTAGAGTCCTCCGGGAGATGAATCCCCTCTCCGGCGAGTGCCGGGCTGATCCTCTGAATCCCAGAGATGGGATTACGCGGCATCTCTGATGGGTTTTCCGATATCGTGGCTCTCGGTACTGGGGGTTTTAGCGACGGAGGCTTTAAGTGAGCGGGTCAACGCGAGGGCCACACGAGGGCCTAGGGGGTAGGTCGAGGCGCGGCCAGGGCTTGGGCCGCGCCGCCTGCCCGGCGCCTCGTGGCCCCACTTCGTTATCTCTTCGATCTTCTGGAATCGTGCAGAAATAATAGGACCCTGGCGAAAGTTTCGTCCAATCCAAGAATATTTCTTTACTAGGATTTTCCGAAACCAAAAACAGCAGAAAATAGCAACTGGTGGCTCTTAGGCATCTTGTTAATGGTTAGTTCCAGAAAATGCATAAATATGACATATAATGTGCATAAAACATGTAGGTATCATCAATAAAGTAGCATGGAACATAAGAAATTATCGATACGTTGGAGACGTATCAATCCGCGAGCAGCCTTCCGCGCCGCAGAGCGGCCGGAAGAGGACGAAGAAAGAGGCCGCCGCAATCCAGCTCGCCGAGGAGGAGGCGAAGCGCGCGGAGGACGCCGCGATGGCGGAGGCGATCGCCAGGTCGCTGAAGGACATGGAGGAGGAGAAGCGCGCGGACGACGCCGCACTGGACTGGGCCAGGCGCGACTGGGAGCGCCAGGAGGCGGAGCAGCAGCGGCGGCTGCTGGACCTGGCCGCCGCACGCCAACGCGCCGCCCGCGCCGCTACAACCGCCAACGTCGATGCCGCGCGCTTCCGCCGTCCCGCGACACCTCCTTCCGGCGTCGCTGTCCCCGTCGTCGACCTCGAGTCCTCCGACGACGATATGTACAAGCCATCCCCGGGGTGGTGGGGAGACGCCGGCCAGGGCAGCAGCAGCCAGGCCGCGCAGCCGAAGGACGACGGCTCCGACGACGACGACGGCGACTACACGTACCGCCATTTCGGCATGTAGAGCGCCGTGTTTTAAAATTAGCATTTGAATTCCCCTAGCCGAATTCGAAATATAGTCGAATTCGGCCTCTATGTATGAACTCCGCCCGTTATGTAATAAATATCATTAAATTTAGTCTATATTCACCCGTTTTTAGCCGTAGTTTGTCAAGTTTCCGTTTTTAAATTCTCCTGCGTCGACTACGCTGGGCACGCGGTGGGAAACTACTTCTCCCCACGCTAAATCTTTGCCTCAATCCCCGTCTGAAAAATTGCCCGGATTTGGGCGTGGGGAGCGCCAACGAGTGGGGATGCTCTAAAGTTCTAACAAAGAGAGGGAATAGCACTTCACACCACATGTTGGGGTTAAAGTTGCACAAAACCACAATTTCCGTTTTGTTTTGCACAAAACACCACTTTTTCATGCAATTCTTTGCAGAGAACACAATAGTACTAATTAGAGGAGCTAATAGGCCATTAATTAGGGCCCACCTTCAAGAGCCCAAGCCAAGCTTAATGTGGCGCAGATTAGTGCGCTCGAATTTATCAAGGAGTTAGAGCATCCCGGCTCGTTGGCGCTCCACACATGCCCAAATCGATTATTTTTAGATGGGATTGGAGGGAAGATTTGGCCCAAGGGAGGAGTAGTTTCCCCGATCGTGCCTCCCCAAGCGGCGTTTCTCGGGGAAAAAGAGGATGGCTCGGGGAATCCGGACGAAAGAGGAGACACGTGGGCGTGGGCGGTTGGTTTAGCTTCATCCGGAGTCCCCGGGAGACCCCCGGGAAACCGAGGATGGCATGGGGAGTCCGGACGAAAATAGGCTCAAATCCGGACCAAAACGAGGAACCGGGGGCCTGACTGGGCCGTTTTTCGCCGTCCGGATGAAAAAAAGTGGCCGTGGGGGCTCTGTGGGGAGACGAGTGGAGATGCTCTTAACCACAAGTTTGTAGCACAACCGTTTGTAGAAATCTAGACAACGGTTTCATATTGCCCACCATCTCCCTTCCATTAAATGGAACATTGGCATGATCCTTCAGCCGAAATTTTGTGGTCGGACCACTCTTACGATGAAATGCTAGAAAAGACCACCTCTCGGTGCAAATGCCAAAAATCTTGTGGCGGCACGCTGACGACTGACATTGGCGCATGCATACAAACTATGGAGACGGGAACTCTGCCGCCACCGGGAATGGCGACACATTTGGTTGGTGGCCTGCCGTTAGACGCTCCGTCGGAGGCTGCCGCTGCTGCCGGTGGCGGCATGTCGACGTGGCAGCGTGCCACCATGGGTTGTGGCAGCATGCAGGTAGCTGCCCGATTGAGTGAGGTGAGTGGCAAGAGGATGACGGTTTAGGCTCTTATGCAACGTGAAAGGGAATGATAGGACACGACCTCCCCGTTTGGGTTTGTGGGGAATAAAAAATCATATAAATTGGCGGCAGCGATCAGCCTCGAGTCGGTGCGGTCAGCCCCATTTGCCAGCATCGTAGCATGCCGCCACAGCTGGTGGTGGCACCCTGCCACGTTATCTTGCCACCGCCGGCTACGGTAGCAGGGCCCACCACCTGACGACGTTGTCCAACGCTTGTACGGGCTGCTGGCGATGCCGCCCACCGGTGGCGAGCAGCAACCTCACGTGTCACCTGACCAGCGTCTTCGCCCACGGTAGTTTTGGCATTTGCACTTGTCTTTTCTGGCATTTCTTCCCTCCAGCCTAAACAAAGATAAAAGCTTGTTATTGTTGTGCCTAACTAAACTTTGGTTCAACCAAAATTCAACTAAAAATGAGGTCAATTCAACTCGTTGGATCGTCGGAGACCTAGTGTGGGTGGCCACCTGTGTCGGGGGTTTCGTATCGGGTGGGAGCACAGACGGGTCAGTCGCATTGAGTAGAGGCTGAGCGTGATTTAGAGGTGGGCCCCAATTTGTTAATGGCCTTAGGCTCTCTAATTAGTACTATTGTGTTCTCATGTGCAGAAAAATGGTGTTTGTGCAAAAGAAAACTAAAGTTGTGGTTTTGTGCAACTTTAGCCCCAACATGTGGTGTAAAGTGCTATTTCCTCTAACAAAGAGGATAGATGTTAGATTTGATCCTACAAATTAAGCAACTAATGTTCTACTACTAACATTTTTGGGTCCTTCTAATTCTCAACTGAGAATTAACCTAACTCTCAGCAGGTTTCGTCAACGTACGTGGGCTTTGTTTCGGTTCAGGTGTGGTTCTTTGCGTACGTCGCTGTCGCGGTGCTGGAAGAGGTGAGTGCCTGGCTGTTGCCTGCTAGGCTGATAGGTGCTGAGATGTTACATTCCTAACGTTTAAGAGCATCTCCAACAGAACTCGTAAATCACGCCGAAATCATATTTTCTGACGATTCTGGGTTCGGATCGAAAATGGCGAAACAGGCTGGACTCGCCGTCCCGTGAAAAAACTTTTTTAGGGGGCCGAAAAAGTATAAATGCTCGGCCTCTTATCTGGTCAAGGGTGGTTCACGGGCGAAAACTGAGCGGACTTCTATCACGCCGTCCATTACTGTCGCCTCAACCGCCGATTTCTAGCTGGCTTTGCTAAAATTATTCGACGACGACCAAGCTCGTGGTTGCAGGCAACACATGCGGAGAACGTACACAGCAAGGTATGATGCGGCGTGATGGAAAATAGGCTGCGCAACCGGCGGCTACATACGCGCGTCAAGCAGCAGCTAGCAGCGCGCGGCCAAGAGCATGCAGCTAGCACGCGCGCGGCCAAGAGCTTGCAGGCAGCACGCGCGCGGCCAAGAGCAAGGCGGAGCTAGCAGCAGCAAACAATTTAGCTAGCATCAATTTCAGGTTTGGAGCAAGGTGGAGCGGCAGCAGCATCACGGTTGTTTCCGGCCGCGTCCGGCCGGCCGGCCGGACCTACGCCTCATCGAGCCGTGCGCGACCGTCCTCGCCTGACCCTTAAGCTGGCGGCTGGTCGGAGAGCGCGGCCGCCAGTCTGCCTGGAGATCTAGCCGGCAGCCCGGACAGTTCTTGGAAAGAAGATGATGATTTTGAATATTTTGTTTTCGGTTTTTAGTTTACCAGGGCCTGTTCTGTGCCAACCCGTTCGCGACCCGTAAACATGTTTTCGGAAGACTGAACTCGAGTTTTTTGATTTGCATTTTTACGGGCTCTGCTAGAGATGCTCTAACCACTAGCAACTTTCCATCTCGAACGTGTATGTAAAAAGCACTAGACTAATGTCTCTTATCTTTTGCCCATCTCCTTTCATGGCACTGCTCCTTGACAAACAAAAGTTAATGTTTAACTTATTTTTTTTCCCAAGTTACAATGCACAACAATCTACAAAAACTCAGTTACGATCCTGTATTTAAAAAAAAAATCGCAGCTCCAACCTAATTTGTAACTGAGAAAATTATAGTTGTAATCTCATGTATAAGTATATAACTGGTAAATAAAAATAGTCGCAACATTTGCGACTCAGAAAATATCCACGTTGCAACCTCAATTGCAACTAGAAAAAATCTCAGTTACAACTCTACTTGCAACGGGCAACAAAACTCAGTTGCGACTCCACTTGCAACGGGGACAAAAATTGAAATTAGAGGTTAGCACGGACTCTAGAGCATTTCTCTCTCAGTTGCAACTGGGCAACAAAGGTCAGTTACGACCCCGCTTTGCAGCTGGCAAAAAAATAGAAATTCAGAGTTAGCACAGATCCTGGAGCATTTCTCTCTTAGTTGCAACTCTACTTACAACTAGGCAACAAAAAATCAGTTGCGATCCCACTTGCAACTGAGATAAAAATAAAAATTTGGGGTTATCATGGATTTCGGTCATTTCTCTTTCAGTTGCAACTTCACTTGCAACTGGGTAATGAAGTTCAGTTGCGACCCCACTTGCAGTTGGGACATTTAGGGTTAGTACGGGGTCGAGAGAATTTCTCTCTCAGTTGCAACTCTACTTGCAACTGGGAAACAAAAGATCAGTTGCAACCCCACTTGTAACTGGGACATTTGGGGTCAGTATGGAGTCAAGAGCATTTCTCTCTCAGTTACAACTTCACTTGCAACTGGGCATCAAAAGGTCAGTTGCAACCCCACTTACAACTGGCACTAGTAGGAAAACCATTATAGGTGGAAACCACCTCTGTGGCGCACCAAATGGCTCATGCGCCACAAAAATATTTCTGTGGCGCAGCACTAAAATGCGCCATAAAAAATTTAATGTTTCTGTGGCGCACGTGCAAGCATATGCGCCACAGAAGATGGAGATTCTGTGGCGCACGGTGGGTAGTGCGCCACAGAAAGTTCGACCCACGCTGGGTCCACCACTGCACATGGCCGAAGGAAATTCTGTGGCGCATGGTCCAGCGTGCGCCACAGAAAGTTAAGTTTCTGTGGCGCACGTTGGTCCATGCGCCACAGAATTTCCTGCGGGGACCACCCCCGGCTCACGCCACCATGATTCTGTGGCGCATGAGCTCATATGCGCCACAGAAGTTCATGTTTCTGTGGCGCATATCAGCATATGCGCCACAGAAAGTGAATAGTAGATCTCACTTTTGGAGACAGCTTTCCCCCTCTTTTCTTCCACCCACCACCCTTTCCATTCTTGTCTTCTCCAACCAGCTCGTGTTGCTCCTCTCTCCCACTCCATTTTGGTCATACTTTTCTCCATTGTTGATAGCTCTAAGCCTATTTTGTGGGCATATTTGTGAGGGGAAGCCACTCCAACTTGTAGAGGGGTACTAAAAACCACAATTCTCTTTCCCTCCTCCTCCACTTTCCCTCTTGCATGGTCCATTGTTTTGTCTCCACCACCCCATCCTCTTGCTCCACCATGATCTTGGTAGATTTGTGAGAGGTTGAGTACTATTGGATGCATGTTTTGTGTGTATGGATGTTTTGTAGGTGAAGATTATTATCGCGCTCCCGGACGGTTTGCGGTGGCGAGACGATGATGTTTATATGTGTTGAGCTTTGTGTTGTGGTTGAATGTTTGCTTGCGAAGAAGCTTATTTGTGTTGTTGGTTTGTGCCGGCGTGTGGTGCATGGATGTTTGCCGAAATGTTGATTCATTTCCATTTCGGCAAATTCTTGCACTAGCCATATGTCCCACTTTTAGGATAGGTCATGTCGAAATTTTCCGGCGATCATGCATGCATGTGTGTTTGTGCATGGTGTGTGTGGTTCTAATTAACTCTCTTTTGCTCTATATATGTATGATGCAGTCAACCATGGTCGTCCATATGAGGGAAGGACAAGTGGTTAGATACAAGGTGAACGCGAAGGCCGACATGGTTAGGAACAACATGACCCTGATAAGATGTCCGTGTCGAAAATGCGGACTCCGGCAGTGGATCGACCCTGATTCTGGACAACTGGAGGAACACCTGCTCAGGCGCGGTTTCATGCTCGGCTTCAACGAGGAGCCGGCGGCAAATGTTGGTCATGAAGAAGAGGCCGACATCGGGCGAGAAGACGAAGAGTCTCCCGAACATGGTGTTCATCATGAGGAAGGAGAGGCCGATGAAGGAGATGATGATGCCGGAGGAGATGGTGGTGGAGATGCCGAGAGCAAGCAGACGCCGCTAACGTCGGCCCTGCGGGACCCTCATGTTCAAGAGCTTCTCCTGAAGGACACGGGCAACGCCAAACCTGAAGCCAAGCTGGCGCAAATGGAGGTAGACGGGATGACTCCATTGTATCCAGGGTGCCGGCCCGAGGATACACGCTTGAGTGTAACGCTCGAGTGTCTGGAGATGAAGGCGGAACACAAATGGACCGACAGCAGCTTCAGCGATAACATGAAATCCTGGCATGCTCGTCTTCCCAAGGACAACACATTGCCGACAAGTATCGACGAGGCCAAGAAAGTAGTTTGCCCACTCGACCTACCGCACGTAAAGTACCACGCATGCATCAATGATTGTGCACTTTTTCGGAATGAGTACAAGGATAGAACCACATGTCCGGTGTGCGGCCAAGGACGGTACAAGAGAGGGAACAAGAAAGTTCCTCTGAAAGTTGTCTGGTACTTTCCTATCACTCCCCGTCTGCAGCGGTATTTCGTAGATCCTAAGGAAGCAAAGCTCATGCAATGGCACGCGGAAAGGGAGAAGCCCGCAGATGATCCGGAGAAGGGCAAGATCCTGACACACCCTGCAGACGCTAGCCAGTGGAATGCGTTGGACATTGAGTTCGCAGATGAGTTCGGGAGCGAACCGAGGAACATTCGTCTGGGCATGAGCACCGACGGACTCAATCCCTTTGGAAACCAGAGTAGCACGCATAGCACCTGGCCCGTGTTTGTATGGCCATACAACCTCCCCCCTGGCTGTGCACAAAGCAGCGGTACGTACACATGAGTATTCTTATTCAGGGGCCAAAACAACCGGGCGTGGACATGCATCTGTATCTCGGTCTGTTGAAAGAGGAGTTAGCCACGCTGTGGCAGACGCCGGCCCGTACTTGGGACGCGTACAAAAGAGATTATTTCCCTCTCAGAGCCGCATTGCTAACGACAGTGCAGGACTATCCTGGTTACGCATATGTATCGTGCCAGGTGAACCACGGATTCAAGGCATGTGTCAAGTGCATGGATAAGACCCCGCATCTGCAGCTGCCGAAGCCTCCCGGGTCTTGTAAAACTGTGTTCCAAGGGACTCGAATGTGGCTTCGCTTCGATCACCCGTGGAGAAAACGCAAGGATCTGTTCAACGGCGAAGAGGAGCTCGGAAGAGCCCCACGACCGAGGAGCGGCGAAGAAATATCCGAGCTTTTGGAAAATTGGGAAGAGTGCCCCGCGCCGGGAAAGAAGCGACCGCGGGAATCGCCGCTGCTGGGAGTATGGAAAGCGAGGTCTGTTTTCTGGGACCTGCCGTACTGGAAGGTCCTCCACACGCCCCATAGCCTCGATGTCATGCACATCACGAAAAACGTTACCGAGAGCCTACTTGGCACTCTGATGAACATGCCGGAGAGGACCAAGGATGGCCCGAAAGCAAGAACCGACCTGAAATTGCTTGGCCTCAAGAAAGAACTTCAGTACCCCACCGATAGTGATGATGATGATGATGAACAGACGGAAACGACTCAGGGTCACCACAAAAGGGCTAAGAAGAATGAGGTGGTGGTGCTTAAACCTGCCTGCTTCACTCTGAGCGAGGAGGAGCTCGAGAGGTTTTTCGAGTGCCTCCTAGGAGTAAAAGTTCCTCACGGTTACTCGGGGAAGATAAGCAGATATCTGGACGTAGCGAAGAAGAGGTTTAGCGGGATGAAGTCTCACGACTGTCACGTGCTGATGACACAGATACTTCCCGTTGCGATGCGAGGGATAATGGACGACCACGTCCGCGAGACGTTGTTTGGCCTCTGCAACTTCTTCGACGTCATCTCTAGGAAGTCCATCGGCGTTAAGCAGCTCAACAGGCTACAAGAAGAGATCGTCGAGATACTATGCGAGCTCGAGATTTACTTCCCGCCAGCGTTCTTCGACATCATGGTGCATCTGCTTGTCCATGTAGTGGATGACATCATCCACCTCGGGCCGACATTCCTGCACAACATGATGCCATTCGAAAGGTTGAACGGTGTCATCAAAGGATTCGTTCGCAACAGGGCCCGTCCAGATGGAAGCATAGCCAAGGGCTTTCTCACCTACGAGTGCATCTCCTTCTGCCAGAACTACCTAAGCACCGAGAACGAGGATGTCGGTCTGCCCACCAGGAAGCACGTCGGCAGGCTAGCAGGGTTTGGTCACCGTGAGGGCTACCGCGCAATGCATGTCGGCATCGCTGGTCGACACGCCGACTTTGACAGGGCACACCGAGTCGCGCTACAACACATAGAATTGGTCAGCCCTTGGGTGGATAAGCACAAAAGCTTAATCGAGCAGAAGTTCATCGACCTAGGACGGCCGAGGAAAACAGGGGACGTTACGAAAGAGCACAACTCCACCTTCACGGGGTGGTTCAAGAAAAGGCTACTGGAAAGTCCCGCACCGATGCCTTCTACTGAAGAGCAGAAACTCATATTCTCCCTGTCACAGGGACCCGGGCACAACGTAAGGACCTATCAGTCGTACGACATCAACGGCTATAGATTCTACACCGAGGAAAAGGACAAGAATAGCGAATATCAAAACTCAGGAGTAACTATGCTATCCTACACCGATGACAAGACTGATGTCAAGGAAAGATTCTACGGAAGGATCGAGGAGATTTGGGAACTCGACTACGTTGGAGTGATGATGCCGATGTTCCGTGTGAGATGGGCCAAGAGCGTCGAAAAAGATGGACTATATTTCACCACCATGGTTATACCCGATGCCAAATCGAAGACCCCCTCCGCGAAAAATGAGCCGTGGGTGCTCGCTAGCCAAGTTGACCAATGCTTCTTCATTACCGACCCGTCAAAGCCCAGCCGTGTGGTCGTGAGGAGGGGCAAGAGGAGCATCATCGGAATGGAAGGAGAAGCCGACAAGCAAGACATCGACAAGAACGGCGATCCGAAGATCGAAGAGGAATTTGACAAGTACTTCGACAAGCCTACTACTTATTCGAAAGTAAGAAGGAAGACCACCCTACCGGCTAAAGGTTGCCCGTACACGAGAAGAAATCTCAAGGTGGCCGGGCTAAAGTATTCAACAACCGCGATGAAGAAGGGCAAGAACATTGTCAAGAAACGCTAGCTAGCCACCGATCGGAACCGAGAAGTTCAATTGTGGCTTTTTTTGTGTACTATGTACTTTGGCAAAAACACATGTGTCTATATGTGTGTGTATATATGACACACAAGCATCCATACATGCATGTGTGTGTGGATGTGTGGTGATTTTTTTGAATTATCTATATTAATTAACTTGCATAACATTTATTTCTTGAATAAAACACTAGGAATGTATTAAATGAAATAATTTTAAAAATTAAGAAATAATTTTATATTCGGAACATATATTTGATGCAGGGATTAAGAAATATGGCTAAGTGCCAAACTTCTGAGCGCACCAAGGCCAACATGCGCCACAGAATTAGATTACGCAGCGCATGTTGGCTGACTCCTGGTGCTGTATATTCCCAAAGCTGAGACCATACGAGAACTATGGCTAAGTGTCAAACTTTGCACACACAAGGCCAACATGCGCCACAGAATCTTGGAATTCTGTGGCGCATGTTGCCTTGGTGCGCCACGAGTTTGACACTGCCATATCCCAGTCGACGGTTGCCCCTTCTTCCCCAACCAGTCATTCTTCCCCAACCCTAGCTAACCGCCGCCCGCGCCGCCGCTTCTCTCGCCTCATGCTCGCTCTCGCCGCTGCGCTCGCTCTCGCCGCCACAGCCTCGCTCTCGCCGCGCGCCCACGCCCGTCCTGCTGGTAGCAGACGCGCAGAGGACGCCGCCGCGCCAAGGAGGAGCAGAGGACGCCGCCCGCGCCTAGAGGAGCCCACCGCCACGCCCGTTGCTGCTGCTCGCCCACGCCGGAGGAACCCGACGCCCGCGCTCTCGTCGACGACCACCTCACCTCCCTGGTAAGGTTCTTCTCCCCCTCCTCTCTCCCCCTCCAATTATGCCATTGCATCCGCCGGTCCTAGGTTCACAAGCTGTTCTAGTTATGTGCTGCGATTTCTGCAGCTACTTTGTTCGTCAAATTCCTAGCTTACACACAGATTCGAAATTTCAGAATTTTCTACATCTTCTAGTCTAGCTTGTAATGCCAGTTATCAGATTGTAATGCAAGTTGGAGCACCCGTGTGCTGTTACTACTTGTAAGGCAACATAAGTAGTTGTTCCCCTAGAAGAGAAGCGCTTCTTGCTTGTTTTGATGTAATCTCTTGGTGTTATAGCTTAGCTGGATGTGCTCTTAGATGTTTTGCTTCTGTTTTATCAAGTCAAATAAGATGGGTCATTTTGAGCACTTCATTGTGCTTGGTCCTTGGGCACTTGGCAAGTAAAATGAGCTATTTTTAATATACCCTAAAGTGTTATAGTGGAACATAAAGGGAGCCTCTTATAAATGGATGTAATTACTGGCCAGATATGCAGAAAAAATATAATATATGATAAATATGTGTCTGGTATAAATGTATCTGGTGTAGTAAAGAATTTTATCATTTTGGATATGCTACAGTATATTTCTGATATGCTACAGTAGACACATTCTATTCAATAAGGATATACAGTAGGATACAGTAGGTTTTTTCTCATTGCTTAATTGTAATAAGGCCATTTAAATATGTTGGCTATCATTTCTACCAGGGAAAATAAGGTCATTTAATTTCTACCAGGGAAAATATGTTGGTTTATCAATTTTATTCATTTATCTGTAGTAGAAGTTGTAGTCCCAGCATTTGTCTCTCCAATTGGCTAGTTGTAGTCTCTGTAGAGCATCAGCCCCAGCCCTGTCCTGTTCCTAAATATTATGTTAACCTGCTTAGTATTTGAAGAAATAAAACAGTAACAGATTAGTATAGCTGGAGTTTCAGTTTCAGTTTTTGTGGTTTAATTAAAAATACTAAGCTGTGCAACTTAAACATCTACTATTTACAGTGAACATGTATTAGCAGTAGACCCTTTAGGAAGTTGATCCAGTTTACTTGCTTTGCTTCTCAATTCTTCTCAATTTGGCACTATTTATTGCAAGTAAATTGTCTTCATAGTCTCTGGAAGAAAATCAGTTTACAAAATGAAGTCAGAGAAGCAAGCTGAATTATATGCTTGTGTGGTTCAGCACTAAATCAAATGTGTTGCTTGTTGTGGTGCAAGAATGATGTTGTATGTTGCTTGGCTGTTGCATGTTGCTTGTGTTGTTACTTCTGCATTGTAATTCATTTATCTGTTGGTGGCTGCTATTGTTGCTGGTGGTATGCATGCTGGTGCTATTGGTGCTGCTCACAAATGATCATTTTTTTGGCATCAGAAACATAATAATGCATAAATAAGCACTATTCGTTATTTCTCTCCCTAGCAAGATATATATTAAGTATGTACATGTTAATTGCTTCCAGGGAACTAGAAAAGGAATTTTCCTGAAAATTGACCTGGTGTGTTGCTGGTTAGGTTATATGCTTCTATGGGTTATATGCTGAACACTTATATAATTTTTTTAATTATATGCTTATTGGTTATATATTTTATGTGTCAAGTCTGTGTTGCATCTTCTTCTTCTTCTTCATGTTGCATCTTCTCTTGTTACATGTGCTGTTGTCTTTGGTCTGTTGGTGGTAGTGCTTTGTTGCAAGGTTCTGTGAATTGGTGTTGTGTGTATGGACCTGTGGTATATTTTTATGTGAATTGTTGCAGGGACTTCAAATGAGCTGCCCATTTCTCCCGAAACGTTGATTCACTTCCGTTTCGGTTGAGAAATGGGGCTCCTATGTCCAAAAATTAGCAAAGGTCATGCCGAATTTTCCGGCCGACAATTGTACTAATAGATTTCATCCTCTTCTTTATAGAAATTGCAAATATGTCGGCCGACGACAACGTGGCCGGCACTTCTAAGGCCGCCATGACCCTCGAAGAGGAAGCCAGAGCGGCGAACGTCGAGTTCTGGGAATTCGGCCCCTCCCAGCGACAAGAGGAGGAGGAGGTGGACTTGGCGGCGGAGGAAGTCGGAGCTGACCGTCAGATGACTGAAGCCGGGGAGGAGGAGGAGTATGAACCCACCACCGACGGCGGCGACCACACGGGGGGTGACGGCGTCGGGGAGGCTGACGGCAGCGGCAACCCGGCTGCTAAGAAGAAGAAGAAGCCGCGGAAGGATCGGAAGCCGACGGTGCTCGCCAACACCACCAGCGAGATCACATTGGTCTCCGAAAGTGGGCAACCACAGGAGCCTTTGGATGTTGCCGCTGGGTACGGCATGCAACTCGGGTGCATTGTCCGGGAAAGCATGTCGATCAACACGGTGAATATCCGAGGTGAAGGCAATGAGCATTTGGTCGAGCTCTGCCTTCGGAAGCTTCACCGACGGTACACGTTCCCGGCGCCATACAATAACTTGGAAAGATCCAACCCGGTGAATAAATTGGCCATCACGAAGATGAGCAACGCCCTGAGCAGCTGGAAAAGCCGGGTGAAGGCCAAGATCGACAAAGGTGAAAGCTTTGAGAGTATTAAGAAGGGTGAGCCGATGCTCGATGAAGCAGAGTTCCAGATATTCAAGGAGCGGCTGGAAAGCGAGGATGCGAAAGCATGGACGGAGTGGGGTAGACAAATGCATGAGCTCAACTTAGGAGCACATCACCTTGGAAGCGGCGGTTATAGAGGAAAGATTCCCATTTGGGAAAAGGAGGACGAAGAACTTGCACGTGCTGGGAAACCGAACCCATGGTTGAAAATGACGGACCTGCAGGTGAGGTACTTTGTCCGGGCCCGCTACACTCTGGACAGGAATACAATGGAATTCGTTACCGAGCATGACGACGTGAGGAAGTTCGAGGAAAAGCTGGTAAGGGAATTTACTCGCGCGGTCCATTGCTGCACATATTACATATATGACGTGAATGCAATGCCCTAAATGTGTTCACCCTATCCTTGTCTGCAGAACGAGCAGTTGGCGGCGGCCGATCTCCCCGAGGCCGAATCGTCGTCCCAGGGCTCGACGGAGCCGTGGGACACGCTGATACGTCTCCAACGTATCGATAATTTCTTATGTTCCATGCTAGTTTATTGATGATACCTACATGTTTTATGCACACTTTATGTCATATTTGTGCATTTTCTGGAACTAACCTATTAACAAGATGCGAAATGCCAGTTCCTGTTTTCTGCTGTTTTTGGTTTCAGAAATCCTAGTAACGAAATATTCTCGGAATTGGACGAAATCAACGCCCAGTTCCTATTTTGCCCGGAAGCATCCAACACCCGAGAGCCGCCAGGCCCTGTGGCCCAGATGATAGGGGTGGCGCGGCCGGGCCCGCGCCACCCTATGGTGTGGTCGCCCCTTCGCCCCTCCGACGCTGCCCTTTCGCCTATATAAAGCCCCCTGCATCGAAAACCCTTACGGAGGAAGCCACGATACGAGAAAAGTTCCAGAGCCGCCGTCATCGCGGCCAAGATCCGGGGGACAGAGTCTCTGTTCCGGCACTGCCGGACGGGGAAGTGCCCCCGGAAGGCTTCTCCATCGACACCGCTGCCATCTCCACCGCCATCTTCATCACCGCTGCTGCTCCCATGAGGAAGGAGTAGTTCTCCATCGAGGCTCGGGGCTGTACCGGTAGCTATGTGGTTCATCTCTCTCCTATGTAGTTCAATACAATAATCTCATGAGCTGCCTTACATGATTGAGATTCATATGATGATGCTTGTAATCTAGATGTCATTATGCTAGTCAAGTGGGTTTTACTTATGTGATCTCCGGAGACTCCTTGTCCCACGTGTGTAAAGGTGACAGTGTGTGCACCGTGTGGGTCTCTTAGGCTATATTTCACGAAGTACTTATTCACTGTTGAAGAGCGTAGTGAAGTGCTTATTTATATCTCTTTATGATTGCAATGTGCATCGTATCACAATTTATCTATGTGCTACTCTAGCAAAGTTATTAAAGTAGTTTTATTCCTCCTGCATGTGTGCAAAGGTGACAGTGCGTGCACCGTGTTAGTACTTGGTTTATGCTATGATCATGATCTCTTGTAGATTGCGAAGTTAACTATTGCTATGATAATATTGATGTGATCTATTCCTCCTACATATGCATGAAGGTGACAGTGTGCATGCTATGCTAGTACTTGGTTTAGTCGTTTTGATCTATCTTACACTTAAGGTTACTTAAACATGAGCATTATTGTGGAGCTTGTTAACTCCGGCATTGAGGGTTCGTGTAATCCTACGCAATGTGTTCATCATCCAACAAAAGTGTAGAGTATGCATTTATCTATTCTTTTATGTGATCAATGTTGAGAGTGTCCACTAGTGAAAGTGTAATCCCTAGGCCTTGTTCCTAAATACTGCTGAGTTACTACTGCTTGTTTACTGTTTTACTGTGTTACTACTGCTGCAATACTACCACCATCAACTACACGCCAGCAAGCTATTTTCTGGCACCATTGCTACTGTTCATATATATTCATACCACTGTATTTCACTATCTCTTCGCCGAACTAGTGCACCTATTTGGTGTGTTGGGGACACAAGAGACTTCTTGCTTTGTGGTTGCAGGGTTGCATGAGAGGGATATCTTTGACCTCTTCCTCCCCGAGTTCGATAAACCTTGGGTGATCCACTTAAGGGAAACTTGCTCTGTTCTACAAACCTCGCACTTGGAGGCCCAACACTGTCTACAGGAAAGGAGGGGGAACGTAGACATCAAGCACTTTTCTGGCGCCGTTGCCGGGGAGGAAAGGTAAAAGGCACTCATACTCCGGTTCCAGGTAAGACTTTTCTGGCGCCATTGTGTGTGTGCTCAAGCTATTTCCTTTAGACTCTGCAATTGCATCTTTTTGTTTCTTGTTTTTATTTACACTAGTTAGGCATAATGGACAACAATGACCTTTTTATTCTATTTCCTGATTTAAGACATGGATGGTTTGATGCGAAAATTAAAAAACCCATGGAACTTTATATGCATGATAATGGGAATGTTATTAGTATGAATGCTTTGAACACCATTGTTGCTAATGCTATGGAAAATTCTAAGCTTGGGGAAGCCGGCTTTGATGAGCATGATATTTTTAGTCCCCCAAGCATTGAGGAGAAAATTTACTTTGATGATACTTTGCCTCCTATTTATGATGATTATAATGATAGTAGTCTTTTGTTACCACCTGTTATGGAGGATAAATTTGATTATGATTACAATATACCTCCTATATTTGATAGCTACTTTGTTGAATTTGCTCCCACTACAATTAATAAGAATGACTATGCTTATGTTGGGAGTAGTAATTATTTTATGCATGAGACTCATGATAAGAATGCTTTATGTGATAGTTATATTGTTGAGTTTGCTCATGATGCTACTGAAAATTATTATGAGAGAGGAAAATATGGTTGTAAAAATTTTCATGTTACTAAAACACCTCTCTATGTGCTGAAATTTTTGAAGCTACACTTGTTTTATCTTCCTATGCTTGTTACTTTGCTCTTCATGAACTTGTTTATTTACAAGATTCCTATGCATAGGAAGCATGTTAGACTTAAATGTGTTTTGAATTTGCCTCTTGATGCTCTCTTTTGCTTCAACTTCTATTTCTTGCGAGTGCATCATTAAAACTGTTGAGCCCATCTTAATGGCTATAAAGAAAGAACTTCTTGGGAGATAACCCATGTGTTTATTTTACTACAGCAATTTTTGTTTTGTTGAGTCTTGGAAGTTGTTTACTACTGTAGCAACCTCTCCTTATCATGTTTTTGTGCCAAGTAAAGTTTCTATGTCAAAGTTGATGTTATATTTGGGATTGCTGCGCAGAAACAGCATTGCTGTCTGTCACGAATCTGGGCACAATTCTCTGTAGAAAATTCGAAAAAATCTGCCAATTTACGAGCGTGATCCTCAGATATGTACGCAACTTTCATTAGTTTTGAGTTTTTCCATTTGAGCAAGTCTGGTGCCATTTATAAATTCGTCTTTACGGACTGTTCTGTTTTTGACAGATTCTGCCTTTTATTTCGCATTGCCTCTTTTGCTATGTTGGATTTATTTCTTTGATCCATTAATGTCCAGTAGCATTATGCAATGTCCAGAAGTGAAAATAATGATTGTGTCACCTCTGAATGTGTGAATTATCAATTGTGCACTAACCCTCTAATGAGTTTGCTTGAAGTTTGGTGTGAAGGAAGTTTTCAAGGGTCAAGAGAGGAGAATGATATACTATGATCAAGAGGAGTGAAAGCTCTAAGCTTGGGGATGCCCCGTGGTTCACCCCTGCATATTTTAAGAAGACTCAAGCGTCTAAGCTTGGGGATGCCCAAGGCATCCCCTTCTTCATCGACAAAACCATCAGGTTCCTCCCCTGAAACTATATTTTTATTCAATCACATCTTATGTACTTTACTTGGAGCGTCTGTGTGCTTTTATTTTTGTTTTTGTTTTGTTATCTTAGTTCTCTGAATAAGTTCATCCTTGTGTGGGAGAGAGACACGCTCCGCTGGTTCGTATGAACACATGTGTTCTTAGCTCATAATATTCATGGCGAAGTTTCTTCTTCGTTAAATTGTTATATGGTTGGAATTGGAAATGCTACATGTAGTAATTGGTAAAATGTCTTGGATAATGTGAAACTTGGCAATTGTTGTGCTCATGTTTAAGCTCTTGCATCATATACTTTGCACCTATTAGTGAAGAAATACATAGAGCATGCTAAAATTTGGTTTGCATAATTGGTCTCTCTAAGGTCTAGATAATTTCTAGTATTGAGTTTTGAACAACAAGGAAGACGGTGTAGAGTCTTATAATGTTTACAATATGTCTTTTATGTGAGTTTTGCTGCACCGGTTCATCCTTGAGTTTGCTTCAAATAACCTTGCTAGCCTAAACCTTGTATCGAGAGGGAATACTTCTCATGCATCCAAAATCCTTGAGCCAATATTCATGCCATTTGTGTCCACCATACCTACCTACTACATGGTATTTCTCCGCCATTCCAAAGTAAATTGCTTGAGTGCTACCTTTAAACAATTCAAAATTTATCACCTCTTATTTGTGTCAATGTTTTATAGCTCATGAGGAAGTATGTGGTGTTTATCTTTCAATCTTGTTGGGCAACTTTCACCAATGGACTAGTGGCTTCATCCGCTTATCCAATAATTTTGCAAAAAGAGCTGGCAATGGGATTCCCAGTCCCAAATTAATTAACAAAAAAGACACTCCTCCATGGTATGTGATTGTTGGACGGCACCCGAAGGATTCGGTTAGCCATGGCTTGAGAAAGCAAAGGTGGGGAGGAGTGTCATCATAATAAAATTAAAATAAAAGGGCACTCCTTCATGGTATGAGATTGTTGGCAGGCACCCGAGGATTCGGTTAGCCATGGTTTGTGAAAGAAAGGTTGGAAGGAGTGCCACCCAAAAATAAAATAAAATGGGAGCCGCTCTTTGAAGGTTTGTCTGGCAAGGGGTTAGAGTACCCGCTACCATTCGTTGACAACAACAAACACCTCTCAAAACTTTATTTTTATGCTCTCTTCATGTTTTCAAAATAAAAGCTCTAGCACAAATATAGCAATCGATGCTTTCCTCTTTGAAGGACCATTCTTTTACTTTTATTGTTGAGTCAGTTTACCTATCTCCCTCCACCTTAAGAAGCAAACACTTGTGTGAACTGTGCATTGATTCCTACATACTTGCATATTGCACTTGTTATATTACTTTGCATTGACAACTATCCATGAGATATACATGTTACAAGTTGAAAGCAACCGCTGAAACTTAATCTTCCTTTGTGTTGCTTCAATACCTCTACTTTGAATTATTGCTTTACGAGCTAACTCTTATGCAAGACTTATTGATGCTTGTCTTGAAAGTACAATTCATGAAAAGTCATTGCTTTATGATTCAGTTGTTTACTCATGTCATTACCATTGTTTTGATCGCTGCATTCATTACATATGTTTACAATATGATCAAGTTTATGATGGCATGTCACTTCAGAAATTATCTTTGTTATCGTTTTACCTGCTCGGGACGAGCAGAACTAAGCTTGGGGATGCTGATACGTCTCCAACGTATGCATAATTTCTTATGTTCCATGCTACTTTATTGATGATACCTACATGTTTTATGCACACTTTATGTCATATTTGTGCATTTTCTGGAACTAACCTATTAACAAGATGCCGAAGTGCCAGTTCCTGTTTTCTATTTTTGGTTTCAGAAATCCTAGTAACGAAATATTCTCGGAATTGGACGAAATCAACGCCAGGTTCCTATTTTGCCCGGAAGCATCCAGAACACCCGAGAGTCGAGAGGGGGCCCTGTGGGCCCAGATGATAGGGTGGCGCGCCAGGGCTGGGCCCGCGCCACCCTATGGTGTGGTCGCCCTTCGCCCCTCCGACGCTGCCCTTTCCTATATAAAGCCCCTGCATCGAAAACCCTTACAGAGGAAGCCACGATACGAGAAAAGCCCGAGCCGCCGTCATCGCGAAGCCAAGATCGGGGACAGAGTCTCGTTCCGGCACCCTGCCGGAGCGGGAAGTGCCCCCGGAAGGCTTCTCCATCGACACCGCTGCCATCTCCACCGCCATCTTCATCACCGCTGCTGCTCCCATGAGGAGGGTAGTTCTCCATCGAGGCTCGGGGCTGTACCGTAGCTATGTGGTTCATCTCTCTCCTATGTAGTTCAATACAATAATCTCATGAGCTGCCTTACATGATTGAGATTCATATGATGATGCTTGTAATCTAGATGTCATTATGCTAGTCAAGTAGGTTTTACTTATGTGATCTCCGGAGACTCCTTGTCCCACGTGTGTAAAGGTGACAGTGTGTGCACCGTGTGGGTCTCTTAGGCTATATTTCACGAAGTACTTATTCACTGTTGAAGAGCGTAGTGAAGTGCTTATTTATATCTCTTTATGATTGCAATGTGCATCGTATCACAATTTATCTATGTGCTACTCTAGCAAAGTTATTAAAGTAGTTTTATTCCTCCTGCATGTGTGCAAAGGTGACAGTGCGTGCACCGTGTTAGTACTTGGTTTATGCTATGATCATGATCTCTTGTAGATTGCGAAGTTAACTATTGCTATGATAATATTGATGTGATCTATTCCTCCTACATATGCATGAAGGTGACAGTGTGCATGCTATGCTAGTACTTGGTTTAGTCGTTTTGATCTATCTTACACTTAAGGTTACTTAAACATGAGCATTATTGTGGAGCTTGTTAACTCCGGCATTGAGGGTTCGTGTAATCCTACGCAATGTGTTCATCATCCAACAAAAGTGTAGAGTATGCATTTATCTATTCTTTTATGTGATCAATGTTGAGAGTGTCCACTAGTGAAAGTGTAATCCCTAGGCCTTGTTCCTAAATACTGCTGAGTTCGCTGCTTGTTTACTTGTTTTACTGTGTTACTACCTGCAATACTACCACCATCAACTACACGCCAGCAAGCTATTTTCTGGCACCATTGCTACTGTTCATATATATTCATACCACCTGTATTTCACTATCTCTTCGCCGAACTAGTGCACCTATTTGGTGTGTTGGGGACACAAGAGACTTCTTGCTTTGTGGTTGCAGGGTTGCATGAGAGGGATATCTTTGACCTCTTCCTCCCTGAGTTCGATAAACCTTGGGTGATCCACTTAAGGGAAACTTGCTGCTGTTCTACAAACCTCTGCCTTGGAGGCCGAATCGTCGTCCCAGGGCTCGACGGAGCCGTGGGACACGCCTTTCAACAGGGCGTTGAATATCCTCAAGGAGAGGCCAGTATCCAAGCCGCCGACGTCGGCTGGACGTGTCTGCGGCTTTGGTACAAGCATGAAGTTTCGCGAGTACTACAAAGAGGAAAGCAGCAAGAAGAGAAGGAGGAGCGCGATGTCAGAAGAGGATAAAGCCGAGGTGGAAGAGCTGAGGAAGAAGGTCTCCATGCTCGAGGAAAAACAGGCAAACTCGATGGACAAAGATGAGGTGGACAAGCTTTTCGAGAAGAAGCTCCGCGATTTCCTGCCCCCTCAGGTCATCGAGGGGATAGCTGCGTGGAATGCGGCCGGTCAGGTGGGGTCGATAAAAGTGCCTAGCGCCGGGGCCAGCAACTCGATCTTCAACGCGTCGCCATCTCCGGATCTGGTTACCCCGCCGCCCACCATCGCCGCGGGGCAGCCGATGGAGTTGGATGAACCGGTGCCCCCCGCTGATCCTGCCGAGGCTACCAAGGCGCAGCCGGCGGCGGTGGTGCTTCATAATGCACCCGAGCCGCAGAAGATTGATAGGCCGGCCGCCACTGTCTCCACATTAGCACAGCTCAACGCCATCACCAAGGTACTTAACTAATTAGTTATTCCATGCCATCTCCTTCATGCGTTTTGATACCCGGCTATCTAATTAATGATGCCCAACATTACTCAGGACACTCCTTGCGTGCTCCTTCACTGCGCGCCCGGCGGCGAGTTGAAGGATGTTGCCACGGGAATGATCATACAACCGAAGAGCACCACGTTGCACACCGTGGCTATGGACGCCAACGTCCTGAAGGTCACTTTGGGTCGGGTGTTGCCGGGGTGCGAAGACATGGACCCCCCAATACAGCCCGAGGGAGCCGACGAGCACCTGACGCTTGAGAACTGCCATGGCTATACCATGGTATGGCCAAAGACCCAGATCCGTCTTGGGGGTCGCTCCACCGGCGCCTCCTCGATCATCCGGCAGCCGATCGTCCGGCCGCCTGCTCGGAGGGCAGCTCCTCCCGTCGTCACCGCCACAACAAGCCGCCACAAGAAACTGCTGGGAGAGTCTCTGCCTCAACCGCCACCGGCGGAGCCTAAAGGCAAGGCCGCTGCACCGCTATCGCCCATCCCATCACCCAACGAAGATGACATCGATGATGATGGGCCGGTAGACGTCGATGCCTACCTCAACACCGGCGCCGACATAGATGATTTGTACATGGCGGGCGCGGATGAAGAAGCATACCGCGCTCGCGACGAACCAGCTGGCCCACCCAAGGCAACCAAACAGCGCCTGGTGTTCCGCGGCTTCTCTCAAGAGACGCCTCCGGCAGCCGATACACAAGAGCCAACCGCCGCAAACATCTTCAGCCCCAATACGCTGATCAACAAGGTCAACGAGCAGTTTGAAGCGTCAGGGGCCGTTGCTCCGAAGAAGCCCCGTAAAAGACCTAGTAAGAACAAGGAGAAGTCTGCGAGCCAGCCACCTCCGACGATCCGTCATCGGGACTCCATGGTACCTCCCAGCAAGGATGGCTTGACCAGAATGCATGAAGCTGGCAAACCAATACTGGGTCCGGAGCTGCAACACCTTGCTTCCGGAGATATGCTGCCTCTGCAGGACAGTATCCTGGTCCTAGAGAGTATCCTTCTTAAGGACAAAGATCCAAATTACCCGGTCTTCACGGTCAAGGTGCCAAGAGATGTGGGCTTCGTCACTGATGCCCCCGCGGATATATTCTTTATAGCGTACGAGGACATCTTCAAGCTATTCCACGCGAGAAGGCTGGACTATAACTTGGTCCGCCTATTCGCGCTCAATCTGGCGATGAAGATCAAGAGAGAGAGTACCCCGGACGTCGCGATAGCGGATCCCTACTACATGCGTGAAAGCCAGTTGAACTTATCAGCGGTGCGGGTACGGGCTTCGTTGTACCTACAGAAGTGCTTCTTGGACAACAAGAGGAAGGACAACATCCTCTTGGCTTACTTTCCCGAGTAAGTACACATCCGCTAGCCCTGTAATAAATTTCTTTTCCATTGCTCATTTCCAACCTCGATCTTGTTCCAAATTTGTGTTGCGCAGAGACACGCACTGCGTACTCATCTCCATTGCCCCGAAGTTTTCTCTTGCCACCTATTTCGACTCGGGGAGTGCGAAAAAGAAGAACTACGCCAGAATAAGGGGTGTGCTAGATGATGCTCTCGAGGGCTACTTCAAAAAGGGAGGCGCCTTCAAAGAAAAGGCGGAATGTTTCAGGGATGATGGTAAACACAAGTTCAAGCACGTGTTCGAGTTCCCCTGTGTCAAGCAGCCGGAAAACAGCACTCTGGACGCCTTCTATGTCATGCATCACCTAAAAGGGTTTGTCCGGGATAGCCAGAACTTGCGTTTACCATCTGCTCTCCGAGGATGGGCCGAAAAGTTGGCGCGGATCAACGATGATGACCTCAGAGAAGACTTCCAGGATACCAGGGTCAAGTTATCACATATCATCATTCAAGACGTCACCACAGGGGGAGGGCCCTTGCACCAGGGTAGAGCGTTATGCAAGAGGGACATCGAACACCGCCTCAAAGCGCAGGGTGACACGAGGACGTGGATTACAAAAGATCTGTACAAGCCGTTCCCGGAGCCCTGCGAGCCTTGACTTAGTGTGTGATAAACTAGCTATCTTCATCGGTTAGTTTGTATATATATCGATGGACGTGGTCTTTTGTGTGGGTCGTAATTAAACTCTAAGTACTATGTTCATCGGTTTATGTGTATCGGTGGACGTCGTCTTGTGTGTGCGTGTCGCAAACTTATTGTTGCCGTGCTCAACTTTACTATATACTTTGGTCTAATATTTATCAACATATATATATATGCATGATGTACTAATATGATATACTAATATGCCCTTGTCAATAGAGATGCCGACGTACGTTGTGTACAAGGGTCGGGTTCCAGGTGTCTACGAGGAGTGGCAGGACTGTCTCGAACAGGTGCACAAGTTCAGCGGGAACAGCTACAAGGGATACGCGACTAGAGAGGAGGCGGTAGCACAGTGGAGGGCACACGTGGGCAAGAAGAAGAACCGGCTGAAGTTCTTGGTCCCCCTCTTACTCACCGCCACCGCGGTTGTACTCTACTTTACTTTAGTCTAGGTGGCCGGTGACGATGCATGTGCATATGAGACGAGATGAACACATGTATGTGTATGCGACGATCAAACACATTTCTACTTGTGTAATTTGGATCTAAATGATGTAATGATGAAGACTTGTGTGTATCATGTCATTTGTGTGTCATTTCTGACTATTTCTGTTATTTCTGGAATGTGCTATGTATTTGCTGTATATATACCTGTATATTTCCTGTCAAATACCTGTATGTACTGCAGAAATGAAAAAAATTCGAAAATCAAAAAATTAACATTCTGTGGCGCATGCGTTGGCAGTGCGCCATAAAAAATTGTAAGTATTCTGTGGCGCACGTATCCACCGGTGCGCCATAAAAACATTCTGTGCGCATGCGGGCTAATGCGCCACAGAATTCCAAACTTCTGTGGCGCACTGGTGCGCATGCGCCACAGAATTCCAAACTTCTGTGGCGCACCCACTGCTGCGCCACAGAATTTAAATACTAGTCGCGTGGCATCTGTGGCGACGGCCATATGCGCCACAGAATCTTAATTTGGTGCGCCACAGTTAACCCTTTTTCCACTAGTGTGGGACAAAAATATAAATTCATGGTTAGCATGATTTTTTTGGTATTTCTATCTCATTTCCAACTTCACTTGTAACTGGGTAACAAAGGTCAGTTACGACCCCGCTTGTAACTAGGATAAAGAAAAATTCAAAGTTAGCACGGTTTTCAAAGCATTTCTCTCTTAGTTGCATCTCTAGTTGCAACTAGGTAAAACTGATGTTGTCTACTCGTGGAACAAAAATATTGGGGCCAAACAATCAATCTAGTTTATTCAGGCACAACAATATAATATTTTGTTCGAGAAACACATATCGTCAACTCGGGGAGCAAGATATTGCGTCAAAATAAGACATCTTGTTTACGTAAAAAACAAGAAAATTGCATGTAGGGAACAAATCTTGTCTATTCAAGGGACAAAAATGTTGTGTCCTGGAGTTTAAAAAATTAACTTAAAAATAAAAAAAACATTGCATCTACGGAAAATATAAAATAAAAAATGCAAAGGAAAACCAGAAAAAGAAACGTATTATGAAACAAAAAATTATAAAACAAAAAATCCAAACTAATTCCTATCTAAAGCTAGAAGCAACGCATTCCTACAAATGAGAAAATGCTGAATGAGAAAACGCCCAAACCACATCGAACAAAGATACGCAAATACTTATCTATTTTTCTCATATCTCACGTCTGAAATCATGGATAAAAATAGATAATACACATTTTCAACAATCATCACATCACCAGCACGTGGCTAGCAGCCTAGCACAACATATCTTTCGTTCACACCCTGGTTCGAATCCCAGTCCACAAGACTCAATTCCTTTTTTACCTCATGTGCTTCACAGGTGGGCCGGCCCACAACTAGAAATGCCCACGCGAAAACAGATGACGGAAATCCGGCCCAGTAAACAAAGGTCCACGCGAGACACGATTACTAGCCCAAAAATGAGTAAACCCACCGAACGCTAATCGCAAAGCAGACAAAATCAAACGGTTTTTATGCAAATCCTTCGAATTAAAGTGGCCTTTATTCAGTTGAATTGGGATGGAAACGATGGATACATGCGCAACACGCAAATTACACACATACGGAGTATAATTTACAGATACAATCAACTCTGCGTTTGTGCGACCATATATGTGAATTTATCGGTGGAACGCTCCTCGGAATCTCTGAAACACGATCAAGCGCCGGAAACCACCGCCGCCGCAGGCTGATCGCCGGCGACGTCAACCTTGACCTTAAGGAAGTCGATGGTGCGTTCGCCGAGCGCGAACGCGTCCCAGAACCCGTTGGCGAAAACCTTGGCCTCGAGCCGCCTGTACATCGCCGGCCGCTCCCCGTCGACCAGCTCTGGCGACGGCTCGAGAACCCTGTGCGGCTCCGGCTGGTAGAAAACCGCGAGCGATACCCTCTCCGCCGCCTCGCCCGGCGCCACCACGCGGTGCACGGGGGCCCTGAACGCCGCGTTGCTCATGATCTCCATCTCTTCGCCGACGACGACTAGCAGCTGGTGTCGGCCGCCGCCGAGCACGGGCACGTCGACCCAGCCGCCGCCTTCCTCGAGGAAAACCTGCAGGCCGCCGACGTGCTCGTCGAGGAGGAGCACGGTGACGACGGAGTTGTCAGTGTGGGGCTTGAGCCCGTGCACGAGGTCCGGACGTGGGCAGGGCGGGTAGTAGGTGAACCGCGCGTCCGACGGCATGCGCTCGCCGACCTTGTCGAGGAAGAACCCCTCCTCGAAGCCGAGGCTCCTCGCCATGGCCGCCAGCACGAGCCTCGCCACCTTCTGGCTGTCGACGCTGAACTCGTGCAGGAGCTCGCTGAGTTCCGGCGGGTGCGCCGGCCAGAAGCGTAGCTTCCGCTCCTCCTCCGGCTGGACCTGAAGGTAGAGGCGGTCGCACCAGTCGAGGACCTGCTCGTCGGTGTCCACGCGGTCGACGCCGTAGCCCTGGGGCTGGAACTTGCGGCCGCCATCGTCGGCGTCGACCACGTTGCTGTACTGCTGCTTCGCCTCGGTCGGCAGGTGGAAGAAGACCCGCGACGCGCCGAGGACAGCGTCGAGGAACGGCTGCGGCATGCCGTGGCCGGTCACCGCGAAGAGGCCCCAGGAATGGAGCGCCGACCGGAGCTTCGCGGCCTCGTCGGGATCGGCGTCGGCCAGGCGGCTCACGTCCACGGTGGGGACGGACAGCTCGGCCGGCTGTGCGACGGTGGCGGTCGGGCGATCCTGCTCCCTCTTTAGCACGTAGCGGCTCGGCAGTGCGCGGAGCCCGCCGTCGGCGGCCACCTCCTGCACGAGCTGTCCCTGAGCTTCATGCACCATCGCGATACCCTCGTATTACAACTCACAGTGCGTCCTCTGCTTCAGGAGGATGGTTCGTGTGTCTGAAGCTTGTGGTCAGTTGTCCATTTATAGATGGGATCAGCTCAGTTCACTATGTTCAGATGTGGACGTGGTGAGGAACGTGTCCAAACTGAAGTGAGCCCGAATGATATCTTCCTCCATCGAAGATGACAAGGCCGATACACATCCATTTCGCCGAACACAAACGCTTATATTTTGGAAGCTGCTAGGCGTCACTCTTATCGCTGCACCCGTGCACGAGTAATGCTACACATACGATTAATTTTACGGGAATTCACTTACGGACACCCCGTTACATACACAGCAGCCAGGGGTGAAAACAGGATCATGGTGTGGTTTTTAAGGGAGCAACAAAAATTCAGCGAACCATCGATTCACACGTACTCCCGTAGATTTTTCCGTAACCCACCAGTCCGTAGGTGTAGGATTTCCGCCCGTGCACATATAGCTTCTCCTCACCCTCCGCGTCATCCGGGCAGAAATCGAAGACCGTGTATCTCACCGCCGCTACCGCCACATCGGACGTGATGCTTTACTATGATAATCCTACACCTACGGATGTGCCCTCCTGCAGTTGGTGTAATCATGTGTGTTGTTCTAAAAAAATGCCCTCCTGATACTCCGCTTGCTTGTCGGCTTGTAGGTGTGATTTGTAAGAAAACCGCCCGTAAGTGTAGCATTACTCGCTTTACTATGGCTGCTCCGTGGTGAGATTGGGGCGAGGCAAGCTTTGTCGCATCGCAACAAAATCTTTGCCTAATGCAACAAAATACATACATATGATGGGTTGTAAAATGAATTGCCGCAATGAACTTCCTAGCCCTTGGTTGGGTACATTAACCTATTCTTCGCTTCTATAGTTATTTGTTTACTTATTCAAGTTGTATGATTGCAATAACAAATTCCTATGCAAAAGTAGAAGAAAATTGGGTCAATGGTCAAGCGCCACCAACAATTTCATTTCTTGAATTGCAACAGAATAATCAATGGTGCAACTAACGAATGATTATGGATATCAACTTTTTCGGGAAAAACGAGGAATTATACCCGAACCAAGTGTTACTCTTTCTTTGGTGGTGGGTGTGGCATCCGAGAAATGCTATTATCTTCGGCCAAGTTAAGTCCTCGTTTAAAACCTTGTTCTCCTTAATGCAAGCTTATATCAATCCCGTCTTGGTTCCTCACCATCTGGACAGATCATCCTGATGGCGATGACATAAGAGGAATTCTCTTCTGCCCTAACATGGAGATGGTAGAAGCACACTTGTCAAACTATCGGGAGGTTGTTGTGTTTTCGATAGGCCCATGATGATTGAATGTGATTGTGCAGGAGTTATCAGCTCGGCTACAAGGCATAAATAAAAGACGTTCCTGGGTAACAACAGACGTTATAAGATGCGCTTGGCTGATCCTTGAGCATCTATCAAGCTTCTAAATTCAAAAGATGTGTCGGTTTGCAAATGAGGCTGTCCATAGTATGGCTTCTATATACAGTGTAGAAGTTATTTTTTTAGATCCTTTTGTAAAGAAGATGTTGAGTGAGGGTGTGTTGCAAGGCACAGCCCCGGCACGGGGAACAAAGCTGGTTTTGCGTGACTGTAATGACTTTGCTTCTCACTTAATACACAACACTCTTAAAAGAATTCAATAATGCAACGAGAAATAAAAATAATCATTGCAACAACAAGAAAATTGTGTTGGCAACAAATAAAACCTTGAGGTATCCCTGGGCCTGTCACGGCAGTAGGAAGCTAGTTCAAGCTTACCATCACTCAGTTTACCTCGACTAACCAGTTCACAATTCACAAACATGGACCTGTTCTGGTGATCCATGCTGCCAATCACGCCATTATTTATCCTACTACGTGCTATTATTGACAAACAAACAAGATTGCTTATGGCAACTTGTTGGTCCTGAAGATTTGAGTGGAGCTCTGCTCTTGGGTGGCGCGATCCTGACTGGTCCTGGAGATTTGCGTGAAGCTCTGCTCATGGGTGTCTCGATCCTGACGCATAATTGCAGCCGTGGAAGAAGCAGATTGCATAATGGAGGGAATCGTTTGCGTGTTTGCAATCTGCCGTGATCGGTGTGGAGATACTGAGTGACACGGACTGATGGGTGTGGAGAAAGTCTACAGTACTTCCAGAGAACGTAAAGCACGTGCTGGAATATTTCAAGTGTCAGTTAGTCATGGATAATATATTCATCTTGTTTGTTTTGGTTGGCTTGATTCCTCGAGGTAGCACGTAGCCTGAAATTCCATAGATGGCATGAAACAACCATCTCCGCTGAAACAGCAAACAGAGAAAGTTCAAAAAGAGATGGACTGCAGCAATGTTGACGGCGATTCAAGAGAAGGTTCACAAACTTGGTGGATCCATGCTTCAATAGGATTTTCGTGCAAATTTACAAGGTCTGTGAAGATTCTGTTAAGTAGATTTGCGTGAACTTTTAGGGAATTCATTCACAGCAGCAAAGAGTGGAGGTTACCCATTGAGATGTCAATGAGAACTGATATGCTTGTACAGTCGGGTCTGGTTGTTTTTATACTCGTTGTGTTAACTGTGAGCATAGAGCCAAAAGGGAATGTTTCGCCTGATAGTAGTTTCTTCATATATATTTTTTCATTCAATCATTCATAAAGCTGTTAGGTGTGTACAAGAACCCCATCAGAAGGGGAACCAATCCTTTCGCTTAGCTCATCCGCTGGAACAAACTTTCTCTGCAGAACAATGACACAGATACGGCGTTAGGGGCAAACAAACAAAAACATCGTAATTTCCCCAAGGAAAAAATATCTACAGGTGAGAGTGTACCTTGTGTTGAAGTGAGGCAACACAAACGGTCGTCATCAACGTACGTGGCATTGAGCCCCATCATCCATGAACCAACCGATATGTCATCATGCGCATAGCTCTGCAGCGATGCACTACATATTGACAAAAAGAAGAGTTTATGGAATCAGAGTTGGGAAGTAAAAAAAGCTGGTTTGTGGACAGAGAAAGACCCGGAAATGACAGGCTTTTGTCCTAGTACAAAAAATTGACAGCACATAGCAAAGACTTGTAACATCTACCATTCAACTCTAGGTTATAATTATAGTGTCTTGAAGAAAATTATTTTATATGTGCCAGTTAGCTGGTTATAGCGTGGCAAAGGATAGTTTCTTAAATGCTAAAAGTAGTACATGAGGTAGATGATTATTTCGCCAAAAATGCTAAATATATCGAAGTGATGGATTTGGCACGTGATAACACATGGCATGTTCTTATGAAAACATCTATATGAGAATAAGGCCATTCAAGGAAACTAATTCATCTTCCAATCAACCAAGAAAAACTCAACCTAATTGCATATAACATTGAGAACTTGGTTGCTGGTGTCGCTTAGCTTGTCTTAAGGTAAAAATAGTTAAAACACACGAATTACCTGTTTATGTTGATGTAGCGAGCCAAATTGTTTGAGAGGATAAATAAAGAACCAGAAGCATGGCGAAAATACCTGATAATTAAAAATTAATCAATACAAATCAAAAGTGAGATGCTAGAGATTGAACACAGCCAAGAAACAGCACAATTGCTTTCCCTGCATCGCAGAACGGGACTTGAAGGCTAAGAAGGTCCATTTACTAATCATAGCAAAAGATATAACTGAAACTCAGCAATTTCAACTTAGACGCACAGGATGCTAAGGGGACTGCAACTTAATGTCTCTTACATGCCTAGACAGTTCAAACATGTAGTCCACAAAAAAGTACACAAATTGTGCAACATAACCTGTAGCATATGAGCTATTTTAGTACTACACATCTAGCCAGTTATCAGCCCGTTGAAATGCATTTGGTTTGTATGAGCATTACACTCTGTCAACCAGATCCCCATGAGATAGTAGTACATGTTTTCTTATCAACGTCCACACACACCATGTTTCATCACTTACTCTATTTTAGCACTACTTCATCTAGCCAGTAGCCAGTTATCAGCCTGTTGAAATGCATTTGGTTTGTATGAGCATTACATTCTGTCAACCAGATCCCCATGAGATAGATGTTTTCTTATCAACGTCTACACACGCCATGTTTCAAAACTTACTTTAGGTACAGAGTCATTACCATTCATCCAACGTGGTGCTAATAAGACACAGCTAGGCTAAATGCCAAATGGCAAGAACCAGGTATGAAATTCCAGAAAAAAAGGGCTGACTAGACACAGTATGAAGAATGTCAGGTTACTTACGTCTTTGCATCACCAAATTTCCACCATTCAGGTTCATACCATTGTTGCTCCCTGAATTGAAGTTGACACCAATACTGCTTAATGATTGATTAACAACAGCACAAAATAGTGCAAAATTCGAACTGCACTATCTCTAAAATGTAAGAATGAAGTCACTGCAATTAAGAATCTAAGCACATGCGTATCTTTTTCTCAAGTTCATGCGATTGGAGCGTCTATGGTTACTAACTGTTCCTCGAAAGCATAATTTGATCAATGAAATTAAACAAATCAAAAGCATGTCATTGTGGTCCCTTGATTCGAGAAAACGATTCAGCTGCTGAATGCACTCATACATGTCCACAATATGGAAAGGATGTTGGAATGGAAGGATAAATCCAAAATTAACACCCAAAAGTAGAAGCCGCTCCACTTATAAAGGATCTAGTTGGAGTTTAAGAGATGGAATCGTCTGAATACAAAATAATGATGGTGATGATGAGAAGCAAAGCACATACTCTTCACTAACGACCGTTCCAGATTTCATGCAGCCCATGTACAATCCTTGGCTACCTCGACGGCCTTCAAGCATCTCAATTAATCCAGCTAATGGCCAATTGCAAGGAATCAGGGGGAAAAACTGAGACCAAGAAATCAGAAATAGGAAAAACCAGTTCTTAATACAAAAATAGAAACCTCAGATACCTAAATCAAGATTAATGTTATCATCAACTTTGACGTAGAACTCCGCATCCCAAGCTTCTATTGCGGCACTGAAGAAAAACTTAACTTTGCTAGGTAACTCCTCTGCAGCTTCCTCGTGACTTTCCTGAATGGTCATTGATTTGATAACAACAAGGTGATTAGTTCCAAGCTTTGACAGTAAACATTACAAAAATTTCTTTGGGATCCTTTCAAGCTGAATGAATTTCATAGATACAGTAAAAATAATATTCAGATAAAACAGAAAAAATATGATAACTGAAATATTTCTTTGTGGTATTACAGACATAAGATTCTTAAGGAAGCAACATAGTCTTCCATGCAGACAAGCAAGGTAAAATTCTTATGCAGTCAATACCACAAATAGTGAAGATCTGAAGGTAAACTGAAAACATACATGATATTAGATATTAACCGAGACATACCAGAATCAAGAAATCGTTTGTCTTTCTACTTTCCTCATTGATATTACGGTCCAAGCTATCACCTCGATTTGGACTGCAGTGTCAAAAATGAAAATTTCAATCGGCGGACATGCACGCCAAAAAAATGAATATAAACACGAGAATGGGAATGACATGGATGGAGTCTACACTAAGATCTTAATACAACTCAAAGGTATGGTTGGAGAACAAGACCTCCGGCCAATAACAAAACGAATGACCACACCCTTTTCCTCAAGCTTCTTTAAAGCATCACCTGAAATTTACAGTGAGGTAGGAAAGCAGAGTTATCCTATGAGTTGAAGGGAATCCTGGTTTCTTTCGGCAACTGTAACCGGACAGACTAAATACTAAGTTAGAGGCCAAGCTTTAGGTTCAGGCAGTTTGGGTCAGAGCACAAAATATATGTTACATTGCTTCTTTATACTTACCAATTTCGATCACAGTTTAAGTCTTTTCAACTAATCAGTGTTATCAGGGGTGGGCTAATTTTTGCACTCAAAACTGTAAACCAAAAGAACGGGACCAGCAAACCTCTCGGCATCCACGAGCCACGGAAGGTGTTCCTCTTGAGTCGGGATCCAAAACCAGTGTAAACCCCAATGACAGCAAGAAGCTTCTTTTTGTCGGAAGCTGTAGCACCAGTCCCGTTCCCCCACAAGTACCCCTCGCTCTTCGCCTTGGTGAGGTCCATCTCCGCCTCGGCGATCTTCCTCCCGATCTCACTGCCACCAACAACACATTTCGAATCAACGAATCAGAAAACGTGGCAAAGCCATACAGGAAAACCTCAGCAGAGAACCGAGAAATTACGTGCATCCGAGATTCCTCAACTTGTCGTCCACCGAGACCGCCTTTGGGAGCTGCAATTAAGCGTCGCCGTCAGGAAAAAAAATAGAGAAAAGAACAGAGGTGGGCCGAGCGGGGAAGGAGAGATCCACACATTGCCGGAGCTCTTCTCGAGGAGGCCGGACAGGATCGCCCGAGTCTGCGCATCCTGCCATAGCCTGCGAAAGAATCGCAAAGATATCAGAACTTCTGAGTCGACGAACAGAGGGGCGATCGGGATCTGGGGAGGGCGCGAGCGTACCGGCCGGCAACGTAGAGCCAGGCGAGGCAGGAGAGGAAGGCCATGACGAGGGGGACCCTGCCGGCAGAGGAGGAGGTGGTGGAGGACGATGCCTTGAAGCGGCGGTTGTCGCGGCGCATGGCGCTGGCCAGCGTCTCCATGGCGGCAAATCTCCGGCGAGCCTGTTGGACTCGCCCTGAAAAAACAGTACGGCGTGTTCTTTGTCCAAAGGAGCAAAAAACATACTGAAGTGAGGAACAAAAAAGGCAACTAACTAATGGGCCGTAAAAGTCCAGTAACGGTCCAGTCCTATAACGGCAACTTTAGCAGATGAGATATCGGGCCAGCGCAGAAAATAACTGCCCATTTTCCGGGTTTTTCCAAAAAAAAAAGACCTAATCGGATCAGAAAACAGGGCTGGCCTGGGGTGTTGGGTATTTCCGTATTTGGGTCGGAAATCTGGATATTGCCGGGTCGGAGGCTCGCATTTCCCGCACCCCGATTGGCGGGCGATAGTTGGCACTAGTGAACTTTTAGCTCTGCGCCCTTTGCTCCCTCATCGACGTCGGCATTGATCTCCTTGCCTCCGCCGGTTCCAGCACCATCGTGCCACGTACTCGTCATCATGGAAGCCTCCAACCACCCGTGTGTCAGATCCGTGCCGCCGCAGCCTAAAACGGTCATGGCCTCCAATTGCGGCACTAGCGTTCATTGGGCTACTCCTACGGTTGACGTTGGCGGGACGAAGCGAAAGTGAAAGGGCAACCATGTCATCTAATAAGGTGGTATCCTTGCGGCCGCCAGCTTTGGGTGACTTTGGCTACATCGTTGGTTTCCAAAAAAAGGTACCAAAGAAGCGGGTTTTGCGGGTCGAATAAAATCTATGTCCATTGGACCACTGTTGACGCCGAAACCACGGCGGGCATGGATGCCAACACCGTAGAGCCGGAATGACTAGGCGCGGCTGGCCCCAGTCCCTCGCAGCGACGGCCCGCAAAGCCTCTCCCGGTCGCGCCGATGCGGGTCGCAGGGCGTGCCACCCGACCTATACCTGGTCGAAGGTGTGGATGATGCCTCGCTTAGTTTCCTGCAGGGCACACACGTACACGTTAAATACGAGCCTCGATCGGCTCTGTCCTGTGAATCGGCTCATGGAGCCGATCCACCCATGATTCGTCCAAGGTGGCCGAATATATGGTGGTCCTGCTTGATCAAGATAAAGCATATGAGATCCACGACGATCTAGGGTTTTCACCGCATAATCGGATCATCCTACTCACGATTGGGCCTCGCGCTCACGCACGGTAAACGTAAGCCAGCCCTAGACAAGGCCTAAAAACCAACACTAGGTTGATCCTCGGAACGTCCTGTCTAGGGGCAGCAAACTACACCCTGCATGCCGCTGGATCCTCCAACCCTTTGTAAGGCCTAACTATTGCAGATATTAAACTAATCCTTGATGAATCAAGGAGCGACCATAACGGATCAGATCTACTAAATAAAGATCAAGCGGGGTGCCGCCCCTGCACCCATGATGAGGCACAAGGACGGCTAGACGCGCAAGGGTTGCACTACGCAAGCATATGATGCTAAGAACGATGCTAACCCTAACGCGTCTACGATAACTACGTTGCTCGCCATCAAAAAGGCTTCAGTACGAGCAACGCATGAACAACTAGGCAGGCTCGTGCTGCCTAGATCGCGAGATGCGATCTAGGCAGCATGGTGCTTACCGGAGGAACCCTCGAGACGAAGGAGTTGGCGATGCGCCGAGATTGGTTTGTGTTGAACGTTGGTTGTTGTTTATTCCATAAACCCTAGATACATATTTATAGTCCAGGGGACTTTCTAATGTGGGCGTGCACCATACCGTGCACGGGTAAAACTCTAACTTCTACGTAACCTACTAAGTAAAGATACACGGGCTAACTAGCCCAAACTTGATACACAAGGCCGATTTACATATCTCTCCACGCATATATCTTCAAATTCGTCTTGATCGCGGCCCACCTCTGGCTTGGTCAAATTCTGGTGATAACACATGCCCCCCTGGTTTTGGAAATGACATTTCCAAAATCATTACGCTCTCCTTTCGTCGGGACACCATGTTAGTGCCCCGATGTTTCATCATCGGCTTTCCTTTGCTTGGGGCGCCACTCTTTTCTTTGCGGCACCCCTCCTCGTCCAGGGTCCTCTGGACTTTCGCAGCCAGATCAGGTCGCGCCTTCCTCAGCGTATGCAAGTACATCCTTTCGGCTTCCTCCAGACCGCGCAATCGCTGAACCCTGCGTTTTTGTGTATGGCTGAGACCGTCAGGGCACCACCTTGGACGGTGGCACCTGTCTTCTTCGTATTCCCCTTCGTCTTCTGAATCCTCGAGATCTTCCAACGGAGGGGTCTCAGCACGTCTGTTTTGCGGTGGGAGAGGCCCTAAGCGCTCGAACACAGACACGTTGGCTGTCTCCTTCTTTTTCCGGTTGCATTCTGGGCAGTTGCCGATTGTTGGTAATCGGCTCATTCCTGAATCCCAGCAGTGTCTGAAGAAGGGGCAGTGCCAATGCCTGTCCGTATCGTCCTGCTCCCTGCCGTGGCGCTCCTGCCGCTCCTCATCATGATTATGCCGGCGATGTCTTCCGTCGTTTCTGGTCAGACGACCTTTTTCATCATTGTCGTTGTATCGCCGGCGTTGGTCATATCGACTAACATACTTGTTGAGGAGGTGATCAGAGAGGGGTCGCTGGTATCTTATGTTCTTCACTTCCCCCTCTGTGACGTAGCGCTTGCCATCTTGACGGAGCCGATCGCATGGAGCGGCCCCCTCAGTGTCCTTGCTCTGAGAGCAGCTGTCCTCATCCCCGTCCTTCTCAGAGCGGTGTCCAAGCTCTACCATGCTGATGTTGGCTGAGAAATCAGGCTGGCACCCTCCAAGGTGGGTAAACTCCACCATGTTGACGGCGGGGAAGGGGTGTGTGTCGACCTTCATGGCATACTGGTTAAAAATTAGTCGCCCATTTTCTATCGCCACTTGGATCTGCTGACGCCACACCCTGCAGTCGTTGGTGGTGTGGGTGAACGTGTTATGCCACTTGCAGTATGGCTTTCCGTTCAGCTCTTGCACCGTAGGAAACTTGTGGCCTTCGGGTACCTTTATGTGCTTCTCCGCGAGTAAGAGGTCGAAAATCTGCTCGGTTTTCGTCACGTCGAAGTCGAACCCTCTTGGAGGCCCTGGTGGCTTTACCCATTTGCAGGTTACTGGGCCTGCAGCTCGAGTCCACTCAGCTACTGCGACCTCTCGCTCTCCCGTAGGACCTTCATCTTCGCCTGCGTCAACCATGGTAACCACGCGCTTGAATTTATCTTGGTAGATATCCGGGTGGCGTTGTTCATATGCTGACAACTTCTGCACCATGTGTGCTAATGAAGGATAGTCCGCCTGGGAGGCCACTTCCTTGATCGATGATGATAGACCCACCACCGCCAATTCGACTGCTTCTTTTTCGCTCACGTGAACCGAATAGCATCGGTTCCTAACGGTCCTGAAGCGCTGGATGACACCGTTTCTCCGCGCTTCTGTCGTACTTGTGCTAGATCGGCAATGCCAGCCTCGGAAGCCTCTGAGTGATATTGCTCATGGAACCGTTCTTCCAGCTGCTTCCAGGTCTGGATTGAGTTCGGTGGCAGCGACGTGTACCATCCGAAAGCCGATCCTGTGAGGGACTGTGAGAAGTACCTCACACGCAGCTCGTCTGACGCTGAGATCATGCCCAGCTGTGCCAAATATCGGCTCACATGCTCGATGGAGCTGGAGCCATCTGATCCGCTGAACTTTGTGAAGTCCGGGAGCCGATATTTGGGTGGTAGCGGGATCAATTCGTACTCGTTGGGGTACGGCTTGGTATAGCCGATCGCCTTTCTTTTCGGCATCATGCCGAACTGATCTTTCAGGATCGTACAAATTTGATCCGCGGTGATGGCTGCAGGTGCCGAACCCTGAAGATTCGTCGGAGTGGCGTACTTAACCAGCCATGCTTGTTTCTCTGGTTCTGAGCCAACTGCAGGAGCTGGGCTCGGGAGCTTCGTCGGGGTGGCGTATTTAGCTAGCCACGTTTGCTTCTCAGGGTCTGCCTCCGACGTTCCTCCTGTTGCCCCAGAAGTCCCTGCTATAGCAACCTGGTTCGAGGGTGCCCAGGTGCTGCAGTCTGGCACGTATGCACATGCGTATCCGTGCGGGATCTCCTTGGGCGCGTCCTGTAGAAATTGGTAATCACTGGGGTCACCACCAATCTTGTAGACGACATAGGCCGATGAGTTCGGCGCTTCGGGCGCTGCCAACGCGAACGGCAGCGGTGGACGGGACTGGAGTAGCAACTCCCCTTGATGAGTCCCTAGGGCTGGTCCTGACGGAGAGTACTGATGGCTCATGATCTCCTGGATCACGCGCAGCGCGACGCGCTCCAACGTGTTCACCAGGCTCTCAGAATGGCGGTGCAGCGAATGAGCCACCATGAAGTTTATCTCCTGACGCAGCGACCTGGTGCGTTCCTCTGACGGGGTGGACAGGTCCACTCCATCAAGCGCGCCTTCAGGTGTGAACCCCTTCCATCTGATGCCATGGGAGCGGGTCCTGTGGAAAGAGCCGATTAGGTCGGCTTCGAGGGCAGACTTGATCTCGTCGTACTTCTTCTTGAGCTCGCCAGTGAGATCCCCGTACGTGACCGGAGTTTCTTCTGCCACTTCTGATGAAGATGGTATGGTGTCTTTCGCCATCTCTGATGTGGATGGCGAGATGGTTGTCGTTGAAGAATGTGTCCCACCGGGCGTGCCAGAATGTGTTGACGTCAGAAACCCACCGGCGGGCAGTGACTGGCCAACACCGTAGAGCCGGGAATGACTAGGGCTGCGGCTGGCCCCAGTCCCTCAGAGCGACGGCCCGCAAAGCCTCCTGGTCGCGCGCCGATGCGGGTCGCAAGGGCGTGCCACCTGACCTATACCTGGTCAGGAAGGTGTGGATGATGCCTCGCTTAGTTTCCTGCAGGGCACACACGTACACGTTAAATACGAGCCTCGATCGGCTCTCAGGTTGTCCTGTGAATCGGCTCATGGAGCCGATCCACCCATGATTCGTCCAAGGTGGCCGAATATATGGTGGTCCTGCTTGATCAAGATAAAGCATATGAGATCCACGACGATCTAGGGTTTTCACCGCATAATCGGATCATCCTACTCACGATTGGGCCTCGCGCTCACGCACGGTAAACGTAAGCCAGCCCTAGACAAGGCCTAAAAACCAACACTAGGTTGATCCTCGGAACGTCCTGTCTAGGGGCAGCAAACTACACCCTGCATGCCGCTGGATCCTCCAACCCTTTGTAAGGCCTAACTATTGCAGATATTAAACTAATCCTTGATGAATCAAGGAGCGACCATAACGGATCAGATCTACTAAATAAAGATCAAGCGGGGTGCCGCCCCTGCACCCATGATGAGGCACAAGGACGGCTAGACGCGCAAGGGTTGCACTACGCAAGCATATGATGCTAAGAACGATGCTAACCCTAACGCGTCTACGATAACTACGTTGCTCGCCATCAAAAAGGCTTCAGTACGAGCAACGCATGAACAACTAGGCAGGCTCGTGCTGCCTAGATCGCGAGATGCGATCTAGGCAGCATGGTGCTTACCGGAGGAACCCTCGAGACGAAGGAGTTGGCGATGCGCCGAGATTGGTTTGTGTTGAACGTTGGTTGTTGTTTATTCCATAAACCCTAGATACATATTTATAGTCCAGGGGACTTTCTAATGTGGGCGTGCACCATACCGTGCACGGGTAAAACTCTAACTTCTACGTAACCTACTAAGTAAAGATACACGGGCTAACTAGCCCAAACTTGATACACAAGGCCGATTTACATATCTCTCCACGCATATATCTTCAAATTCGTCTTGATCGCGGCCCACCTCTGGCTTGGTCAAATTCTGGTGATAACAACCACCGAGAAGAAGGTTTAGTCGCGTGAACGGGCATCTCCCCGACCTTCCACGTCGTCGGCTCCGGGATCCTCCAAATGTTCATCGATAGGCCTAGGAAGTAAAGTTTGTCCCCTATCTCATCTAATTTCTAGCCAATTGATTGCATCTCTTATTTACTTTGTCAATTTGTAGCTACGAGTTCCATATGGTTCCTACCTCGTGTGTGAACATGTTGAACGAGAACAAGGTGAATTTTGGTTCTGAACCTCTCAACGATTTTGAAGGGAGTTTTGATGTCGATGATAGTCAATTCGAGGAGGTCGAGGGGTAAAGAGGTGGAGCCAAAGCTAGGGATATTGAAGAGGAGGCGTTCAAAGCGACATTTCCAAAAAAAAGAAAGCAAATCGAACTGCCAGCTACATGGAAACGGAGGATCTCATTTTGTTGAGGGCTTAGGAGAAGATTTCGGTCAATGTCATGTCTGGCAATGACCAAACTAGCAACAAATGTTGGCAAGGGACCAAGGACAGGTTCCGTCCTGATATGTCGAACCCTTCTACCCTCACACTAAGATCACTTTAAGGTCCATATGATGTAGTCAAACAAAGTTCTAGTCGGTGAAGTGGTTGTTTGGAACAAATGAGAAATGCACCTCAAAGTGGTTGCATAGTTGATGACTATGTGAGTTTCTATGACCATATAGTTTGAGCAAAGTTACAACCGTTGGTGTGCTAGTTTATACATAAACTTTTTCTTGCTTTTTGATGTTTGTAGGATCGCATAGCACAAGAGAGGTACAAGGACATGACAGATTCCAAAAGGAAGTCATTTACACTCCACGATTGTTGCAAGGTACTTGAGCATAGTGAAAAGTGGAAGTTGAGAGATCGGGAAGCTCCACCAAAGAAAGGAGCATTTCTTACTTTGGAAGATGATCGGGGAGATAGTGATGAAGACAACATGGTGGAAGATGTTAAGGTTCATGCACTAGCCACTTGAACCAAAAGTCCAAACTTATGGAAAGGGATAGGCAATCTACTTATACACGTCAACACCCCCTCTCACGTGTGACAGGAAGACGAGAAGACAAGTCAACACGTGTAGAGAGGCAAAGAGGCAGCAGGAGGCTGGGACCACACGGCAGAGGCTGCGAGGATTTTAGAATAAATTGTGAAAGCCAGGATTTGAACTCGAGACCTGGGGCTCTGATACCATGTTAAGGTTCATGCACTAGCCACTTGAACCAAAAGTCCAAACTTATGGAAAGGGATAGGCAATCTACTTATACACGTCAACATAAGAAACAAGGGGACGCTCGCTAGAAGAAGGATGGAAAAGGACACCAAAAATAAATTGGTTGATTCTACAAGCTTGAAAGACCAAATTTACAAGTTGATGAAGTCAAAATAAGTCGTCTTGGACAAGAATTTGTATTCAAAATTGGCCCTTCTAAAAAAGAAACATGAACCGAAAGAAGCAAAGTGTGAGTCTCTACGCTTAGCCGACGATAGGAAACTGTCAAAGAGATGAAGGAGATGGCCCTTGCGGAATAGGTGGCCGGAGGCCGAGGCTGAGATGGCGAAAGCCGATGCTAGAGCAACCGATGTCCGGTCATGATGATGGATCCTACTGGGTTGGATCCTCTTGTAAGGGAGTTCTAGGAGATTCAAGTAAAGGATATCATTGAATAAAGAAGGGATGAACATGTTGCCACTATGGATGTTGTTGTTGATCATTCTGGTGGTCTTGGTGCTGATTTGGGTGGTGGTGATTTCACTAGTGGTGATTTGGGCGGTACAATGGTGGTGGAGGTGATGGAAGTGGCACTATATCCGGTGGTAGTGTTGAAGATGGTGCTACAACCCCTGCCATGGTGGAAGATGTTTACGGGGCTTCCCTTGATGCACAAGTTGGCATTTGATCATCGCCATGTTGTTTGATGTGTCTTGTTTTTAACATATTTTTGAACTTCTTGTATTGGGCATGTTTCATTTGATCATCGAAAACATATTTGGTTCTAAGACTATTATTTGTTAATAATTATATCATACAATTTTCACCAATTTAAAATTATTTGTACTTATATTTGTTTGACCGAAATGTCGTAAACCCTAATTCAAGGTACCGGTACAAGTGCTACAGTGGATCAGATCCCCAAACATGTACTGGTACGGGTTTGGGGGATATGATTTTGTCGCAGCTCGCAAAGCACCGGAAAACGTGTTTTGGGGGTATCCGATCCGAGTTATCCGGGTTCGAATCATGGGGGATTTGCATAGTTACTCTAATGCCTATGCAATACTGGAAAACTACTGCATAGCTATGCTAGCTAAGTTCAAAAATAGAAGTTTGCATAGCCATGCTTACCCATCAGAAGACATATTGTCGTCAAAACATAGTGGCCTAATGAACCTAGGAGACCAAAGTGTAAAACCTTTGAACTGTGATCAGAGTCAAGGGTGCGGTGATACATTCCAAATGCATCTACGTTTTCAAGTACTTTTCTCAATTGTTTGTTCTGGAATCTCACCAAACTTAAATATAACTATTGAATCTGACATTGTTTTTAGCAAAAGTTTTCTTTATGCCTCTTTACACAGGAAATAAATTCAGAAAAATACCATGCAAGTTTTCCATCAAAGCAAGGGTCCTAGGAGCTGGAAACTCACGAGCGGAGCCACGAGGCCCAAACGAGCACTAGTGGCGCGACCACATGTGGGGCCCGTGCCACTAGACCCCGTTCGGCCCTCGAACATCGCCTCGCCGCCGCCTTTCGTGTACCTCCTTATATACCCCGAAAACCTATTCTCTCAGGAGGACAGAGCTTTTCGCGAAACAGAGTGCCGCCGCCATCACAATCTTCGTTTCGAAGGCTAGATTGGTCCTACTCTCCACGCCAGCGAGGAGGTTTTGACATTTTCTACACCACCATCATCACCAACGTCATCTCCATCAACCATGTATTCACACCCCATCATCATGAGTGAGTAGTTCCATGTAGCCATGTGATGGGGATTGGATGAGATTGATCATGTAATCACGCATAACTATATTCGGGACACACACCTAGACACAACAGAGTTAGGGGTAAGCACCATGTTATCTGTGTTCGCATTATATGATCAATCTTATTCATGCAACACCCCTCTATCACCTCATGCATACGCTTTTAGCCACTGAAAGTTATAAGTTCACTACTTCAGGTGAAAGCTGGAAATTTGTTGTTACTGTTTACTATTTTGTTTTGCTATTTTAGTTCAACTGTTGCAATCACTACTTCCTTTTTAGAACATTGATAAATAGGTGTGGTTGAGAGTGACGTCCCAATTGTTAAAGTCTTATGATGTTCTTGTGTTCCCCTTGAGTGGAACTATAAATTTAGGCAATACTTCACATCGAAGATTTCAGCAATCCCCTATACTTGTGGGCATCAAGATATTTTATGGCGTTGTTGCGGGGGAACCTAGATTTATCGGTAAGACCACTTGTTATCATTTACTTATTGTACTAATTTATTTCTCGTCATGGGAAAGGATAAGGATGCTTCTAAGAAGGTTATATACCTTTCCACTACTCGGAAAGGTACGAATTTGCTAGGCCACAGTTTTCACCTATTGTTGTTGCTACTCTTGTTACTAAAAAGGAAACTATTATTCTATCAAGTTCACCATTATCTTGGATGGATACTAGTACTAAAAAATAAATATTGAAGGGAAGCCTAATTTATCCAAGTCTTTATCTGATAATAATGAAGATTCTGATTGTGAAGAAGATGGAATTTTTCATAAAAATGATGAAATTAATATTGTTAATGACTCTAAATCTACACCCATCAGCCCGCAATGGGCTGAAGTTGGCCGGTACTACCGGCCACAGGAAGTACCGCCCAAATACAGTTGGTTGCTTTGCGATAAGTAACCGTTAGGCAGATTTTTCTGCCCTTAAATACTTCCGCCCACTTACACCAGAAGTTCTGGTTTTGGCATATTCTGCATACAAATGTTGGATTTGAGAGAGGCCATATAAATAGGGCTTCTTCCCCAATTCTCAGATATGACTTTTGACTCTCTCTCTCTCTCTCTCCTCATTGTTCTCGAGCTTCAAATCCGTGGATCTCTCTCCTTAGCCAACCAAATCCTCTCATCTCTTGTGAATCGAAGGAGGAGGGTTAGATCCACACATCCACCAAAGAAATTGGAATTTCCCTTCCTTTCCTTAGTGGTTTGAAGAACCCTAGATCTCCTTTGTGGGGGTCCTTGAAGAAGAGCTCTCCTAAGGGCTAGTTGGGTGTTGTCCTGGCCCTAGGAGATATCGGGAGCCTCCAAGGTTGTGGAGTTTCGCCACGACGCAATGTGCAGGTCGTCGCCTCGATCGGCTTGCTTAGTGGAGAAGTGGGTGCTCCTTTGTGGGGTGCTCACCAAGAAACAAGGAGAAGCCTTTGTGGTTGTTGGGACCTTTGTGGTGCCAATCCTCCTCAGGGTAGACGTACTTCCCTTGGGAAGGAACTACGGGAATCAAATCTCGCGTCTCATCTGCCAGCTCGGTTGTCCCGCTCCTTTACTTTGTTTCTTCTTCGTTCCCTTTGCATTGTGTATGTTTGTTGCTTGTTGCATCATGTAGTTCATTCTACTTTGTTGTCCCTCACCTTTACGTTTCCACTAAACCGTAAAAGTGAAAAAGACAAACATTTGAAGTAGCGCCTACTCACTCCCCTCTAGTTGCTTCACTACCCATTCAGATGTCTTGTGGGACATAGGATGCGCGATTGTCTTAACAATGGTGTCCCGTAGAGGATAGATGCCATTTGCAAGATAGTAACACATTATGTATTGATGGCTATTGGCTTCATAGTTGCAAGGAGAAGCATCTCCCACAATAAGCTTCGAGAACAATGGTGATCTTGATAGTACATTCAGATCATTATGATAGTCTCAGGCAATCCAAAGAATTAATGCCAAATGCATAGATCCTTCGATACAAAGGCCTCAAGAATGATTGTTGGATCTTTGGAGTGGCCTTTGTATTGACATTTCCATTCCATAGGACAGTTCTTTCATGTCCAGTGCATGCAATCTACTAATCCAAGCATCCTAGGCCATCCTTGTTCTGCACCCTGACCCAAGAGTCTGTCGGTGCCTTCCTCATTGGGTGCCCTCAAGTACTCCGGCCCAAAGATATCAATCATGGATGATGTGTATCTTAGAACGAACTTCAAGATTGTATATTCTGTGATGAGGACATAGTCGTCAACAACATCAGCTGAATAGTTGTGATACACTTACTCAATGGGCTCGCACTGATCTCCCCCGATGCATTCTTCCTCAACTTAAACCAATCATCATGCTTCTCCATGGCTTTTGTAATAGGAAGAGACTCTTGTGCACCCAAAATCACTGGCGAAAATACTTCTCCAAACAGGTTGCACAGGGGTTGAGCCCCCTGCTCTACCTCGGTTGATGTATAGAAGCCGAACTGTGATTCTAGTCTCGGTCGATGAATGTCGCCATTCAAGATCACGGACACAAGATCTGAAGTCATTATAATCTTCCTCATCTGATCACGAGGAGTCATCAAAGATGAACTCCCTCAACCTCTTCATCTACATTTATGACATTAGCCATGTTGAATTTGATTGACACAACCGAAAACAAGAAAATTAGCAAAAAAAAAACTCACCTAGGAAAATGGTCGAACACTTGGCTTGCGGAGGAGGTAGATCGTTGGATGGTGGTGTTGAGATAGCGCCGAAGCTACACGCCGGCCGGCAGGGCTGCAAGGTGTTCGGCGGGGCTCGATGGAAGAAGATCCCACTCAAACCTCAGCCTACATGCAGTCACACACCAAGCTCACCTCAGCTGACGAGGGTGCTCCTCGGCAATGCCCACCTTTTGGGGCTTAGGGTTGATGGACTCCTGCAGGCTGACGTGAGACATCAGATACCAAACAAACGGGGAGAGAGATTTACCCAGGTTCGGGGCCCTCGATGAGGTAAAACCCTTACTTCCTGCTTGTCTGATCTTGATTATCGAAATTATCGGGTTACAATGGGGTAGCCGAAGGCTAAGACATTGATCTCGTCGAGAGGCTAAGATTTCTAATGACCTAGCTCTAGACTTGCGGTGATTGTGTGTCCCTCGGCAGACCCCCTCCTGGCCCTTATATTGCAGGCCAGATCCTGAGAGTTTTGTCCGAGTTCAGCTAGGTTACAAAGAGTTCTATGTCTAAACTTTCCTTGTTCTTCGTCTTCTTGCCTTGTTCGTCAAGAATCTTTCTTCGGAACCAACATAACGACCCACCTTGGTAGGTGGATGATCTTCATGGGCCCTTGGTTGGGCCGTAGGAGGTAGCACAATATTGGTTACCCGAAGGGTAATGCCCACATCAATAGCCCCTGAGTGACTGGCCGAAGTAAAGCTTCGGGCAGGGACTAAAATTGTCTTTTGTTGAACGTTCATAATTGCGGAAGATCTTGATCTCTTGAAACGAAAGCTCATTTTATCGGGTGCGCATCCAATGCCCGATGGGAGTAGCCCCAGTCTAGGCATGGATGCTTGCAACCGTGTGTAGACTCAAGTTGTACTACTCAAATGCTTTGTTGTCGATGTTTTTCTCAAACCCGTCATCCGATATCTTTTATATGGGGTCTTCAATAACTTCGAGTAAAGTCACGCCAATTGACAGTACGTAAGGGATTTGAGTAACGTGCCCAGTTTTACTTGATAAATCGATGTTGGTTAACTGTCGATGGCAAGACAACGTTACTCTACTCAGAATCAAGTCCCCGAGCATGATCCTGGATCTTCTGAAACCTTCGAATCCATAATTTTATCGGGTGCGCGTCCAGCGCTCCCGATGGGAGTAGCCCCCGAGTCTAGGGACAGGTGTTTGCAACCGTGCGTAGACTTAAGTCGAGCAACCTGATGTTGCAATTTCCTTCGGATGCTTCATGAAGAGTCGATACTTTTGGTGACATCATCAGTGACGTGGCTACTGCGGCGGTCCGATTGATAGGACGTGAGCTGACAAGCCCACCCTTCTTTTATGTGGTCAGTTAGGAAATGACTTGTCCATGTGCATTGACCGAGGCGCCTCCTCGATTTCCCCGTGTGGTGGAGAAAATGTCCTTTATTATGATGGATGCAACAACACGTGGTGACCTAATCATAGATCTCTTTGGTAACTGATGCGCGTAGATGTACACGTCCGTTGGGAACCCCAAGAGGAAGGTATGATGCGCACAGTGGCAAGTTTTCTCAGAAAGAAACCAAGGTTTAATCGAACCAGTAGGAGCCAAGAAGCACGTTGAAGGTTGATGGTCGCGAAATGTGATGCGGCGCAACACCAGGGATTCCGGCGCCAACGCGGAACCTGCACAACACAACCCAAGTACTTTGCCCCAACGAAAAACAGTGAGGTTGTCAATCTCACCGGCTTGCTGTAACAAAGGATTAAACGTATCGAGTGGAAGATGTTTGCAAAGAAAACAGTAAACACAATTGCAGTAGATTGTATGCTATGTAAAGAATAGGACCGGGGTCCACAGTTCACTAGAGGTGTCTCTCCCATAAGATAAAAGCATGTTGGGTGAACAAATTACGTCGGGCAATTGACAAATAGAGAAAGGCATAACAATGCATATACATGATATGATAAATATAGTGAGATTTAATTGGGCATTACGACAAAGTACATAGACCGCCATCCAACTGCATCTATGCCTAAAAAGTCCACCTTCAGGTTATCATCCGAACCCCCTCCAGTATTAAGTTGCAAAGCAACAGACAATTGCATTAAGTATGGTGCGTAATGTAATCGACAACTACATCCTTAGACATAGAATCAATGTTTTATCCCTAGTGGCAACAGCACATCCACAACCTTAGAACTTTCTGTCACTGTCCCAGATTCAATGGAGGCATGAACCCACTATCGAGCATAAATACTCCCTCTTGGAGTTAAGAGTAAAAACTTGGCCAGAGCCTCTACTAGTAACGGAGAGCATGCAAGATCATAAACAACACATAAACAATAGATTGATAATCACCATAATCATAGTACTCTCTATCCATCGGATCCCGACAAACACAACATATAGAATTACAGATAGATGATCTTGATCATGTTAGGCAGCTCACAAGATCCAACAATGAAGCACAACAAGGAGAAGACGACCATCTAGCTACTGCTATGGACCCATGGTCCAGGGGTGAACTACTCACTCATCACTCCGGAGGCGACCATGGCGGTGTAGAGTCCTCCGGGAGATGAATCCCCTCTCCGGCAGGGTGCCGGAGGCGATCTCCGAATCCCCCGAGATGGGATTCGCGGCGGCGGCGTCTCGCAAGGTTTTCCGTATCGTGGCTCTCGGTACTGGGGGTTTCGCGACGGAGGCTTTAAGTAGGCGGAGGGTCAATGCGGGGGGGCACACGAGGGCCCAGGGGGTAGGTCGGCGCGGCCGGGCTTGGGCCGCGCCGGCCACCCCCTCTGGCCGCCTCGTGGCCCCACTTCGTTAGCTCTTCGGTCTTCTGGAAGCTTCAAAAATAGGACCCGGGCGAAAGTTTCGTCCAATTCCGAGAATATTTCTTTACTAGGATTTCTGAAACCAAAACAAAAACAGAACTGGCTCTTCGGCATCTTGTTAATAGGTTAGTTCCGAAAATGCATAAATATGACATATAATGTGCATAAAACATGTAGGTATCATCAATAAAGTAGCATGGAACATAAGAAATTATCGATACGTTGGAGACGTATCAGCATCCCCAAGCTTAGTTCTGCTCGTCCCGAGCAGGTAAAACGATAACAAAGATAATTTCTGAAGTGACATGCCATCATAATCTTGATCATACTATTTGTAAACATATGTAATGAATGCAGCGATCAAAACAAAGGTAATGACATGAGTAAACAAGTGAATCATATGACAAAGACTTTTCATGAATAGTACTTCAAGACAAGCATCAATAAGTCTTGCATAAGAGTTAACTCATAAAGCAATAAATCAAAGTAAAGGTATTGAAGCAACACATAGGAAGATTAAGTTTCAGCGGTTGCTTTCAACTTATAACATGTATATCTCATGGATATTGTCAACATAAAGTAATATAACAAGTGCAATATGCAAGTATGTAGGAATCAATGCACAGTTCACACAAGTGTTTGCTTCTTAAGGTGGAAGGAGATAGGTAAACTGACTCAACAATAAAAGTAAAAGAATGGTCCTTCAATGAGGAAAGCATCGATTGCTGTATTTGTGCTAGAGCTTTTATTTTGAAAACATGAAACAATTTTGTCAACGGTAGTAATAAAGCATATGAGTTATGTAAATTATATCTTACAAGTTGCAAGCCTCATGCATAGTATACTAATAGTGCCCGCACCTCGTCCTACTTAGCTTGGACTACCGGATCTTCGCATGCCATGTTTCAACCAAGTGTCACAAAGGGGTACCTCCATGCCGCCTGTACAAAGGTCTAAGGAGAATGCTCGCATTTCGGATTTCTCGCTTTTGATTATTCTCAACTTAGACATCCATACCGGGACAACATGGACAACAGATAATGGACTCCTCTTAAATGCATAAGCATGTAGCAATGATTATTATTCTCATATGAGATTGAGGATATATGTCCAAACTGAAACTTCCACCATGATTCATGGCTTTAGTTAGCGGCCCAATGTTCTTCTCTAACAATTTTGCATGCTCCAACCACTAAAATGATAGATCCTTCAGACAAGACGGACATGCATAGCAACTCACATGATATTCAACAATAGTTGATGGCGTTCCCCAGAAGCATGGTTATCGCACAACAAGCAACTTAATAAAATATAAAGTGCATAAGTACATATTCAATACTACGATAGTTTTTAAGGCTATTTTGTCCCATGAGCTATATATTGCAAAGGTGGATGATGGAATTTTAAAGGTAGCACTCAAGCAATTTACTTTGGAATGGCGGAGAAATACCATGTAGTAGGTAGGTATGGTGGACACAAATGGCATAGTAGTTGGCTCAAGGATTTTGGATGCATGAGAAGTATTCCCTCTCGATACAAGGTTTAGGCTAGCAAGGTTATTTGAAGCAAACTCAAGGATGAACAAGTGCAGCAAAACTCACATAAAAGACATATTGTAAACATTATAAGACTCTACACCGTCTTCCTTGTTGTTCAAAACTCAATACTAGATATTATCTAGACCTTAGAGAAACCAAATATGCAAATCAAATTTTAGCAAGCTCTATGTATTTCTTCATTAATGGGTGCAAAGCATATGATGCAAGAGCTTAAACATGAGCACAACAATTGCCAAGTATCACATTATCCAAGACATTTTAGAATTACTACATGTAGCATTTTCCAATTCCAACCATATAACAATTTAACGAAGAAGAAACTTCGCCTTGAACATTATGAGTAAAGCCTAAGGACACATGTGTCCATATGCAACAGCGGAGCGTGTCTCTCTCCCACAAAGTGAATGCTAGGATCCATTTTATTCAAACAAAAACAAAAACGAAAACAAACCGACGCTCCAAGTAAAGAACACAAGATGTGATTGAATAAAAATATAGTTTCAGGGGAGGAACCTGATGATGTTGTCGATGAAGAAGGGGATGCCTTGGGCATCCCCAAGCTTAGACGCTTGAGTCTTCTTAAAATATGCAGGGATGAACCACGGGGGCATCCCCAAGCTTAGAGCTTTCACTCCTCTTGATCATAGTATATCATTCTCCTCTCTTGACCCTTGAAAACTTCCTTCACACCAAACTTCAAGCAAACTCATTAGAGGGTTAGTGCATCATTAATAATTCACTCATTCAGAGGTGACACAAACATTATTTTCACTTCTGGACATTGCATAATGCTACTGGACATTAGTGGATCAAAGAAATAAATCCAACATAGCAAAAGAGGCAATGCGAAATAAAAGGCAGAATCTGTCAAAAACAGAACAGTCCGTAAAGACGAATTTAAAGCTGGCACCAGACTTGCTCAAATGGAAAAACTCAAAACTAATGAAAGTTGCGTACATATCTGAGGATCACGCTCGTAAATTGGCAGATTTTTTCGAATTTTCTACAGAGAACTGTGCCCAGATTCGTGACAGACAGCAATGCTGTTTCTGCGCAGCGATCCCAAATATAACATCAACTTTGACATAGAAACTTTACTTGGCACAAAAACATGATAAGGAGAGGTTGCTACAGTAGTAAACAACTTCCAAGACTCAACAAAACAAAAAATTGCTGTAGGTAAAAACATGGGTTGTCTCCCATAAGCGCTTTTCTTTAACGCCTTTCAGCTAGGCGCAGAAAGTGCAAATCAAGTAACATCGAGAGTAGAAGCATCAACATCATAACTTGTTCTAATAATAGAATCAAAAGGCAACTTCATTCTCTTTCTAGGGAAATGTTCCATACCTTTCTTGAGAGGAAATTGATATTTAATATTACCTTCCCTCATATCAATAACAGCACCAACAGTTCGAAGAAAAGGTCTTCCCAACACAATAGGACAAGATGCATTGCATTCAATATCCAAGACAACAAAATCAACGGGGACAAGGTTATTGTTAACCGTAATATGCACATTATCAATCCTCCCCAAAGGTTTCTTTTTAACATTATCGGTAAGATTAACATCCAAATAACAATTCTTCAATGGTGGCAAGTCAAGCATATCATAAATCTTTTTAGGCATAACAGAAATACTTGCACCAAGATCACATAAAGCATTACATTCAAAGTCATTGAATTTCATTTTAATGATGGGCTCCCAACCATCTTCTAACTTTCTAGGAATAGAAGTTTCAAGTTTTAGTTTCTCTTCTCTAGCTTTTATGAGAGCATTTGTAATATGTTTTGTAAAGGCTAAATTTATAGCACTAGCATTAGGACTTTTAGCAAGTTTTTGTAAGAACTTTATAACTTCAGAGATGTGGCAATCATCAAAATCTAAATCATTATGAGCTACAGCAATGGGATCATTGTTCCCAAGGTTGGAAAAAATTTCAGCAGTTTTATCACAAGCAGTTTCAGCAGTTTTAGCAGTTTCAGGCAGTTTTGTTCGCTTTGCACTAGGAGTAGAAACATTGCCAACACCAATTATTTTACCATTGATAGTAGGAGGTGCAGCAACATGTGGAGAATTAGCATTACTAGTGGTGGTAATAGTCCAAACTTTAGCTACATTATTCTCTTTAGCTAGTTTTTCATTTTCTTCTCTATCCCACCTAGCACGCAGTTCAGCCATTAATCTTATATTCTCATTAATTCTAACTTGGATGGCATTTGCTGTAGTAGTAATCTTATTATCAATATCATTATTAGGCATAACTTTCAATTTTAAAAGATTAACATCGGAGGCAAGTCTATCAACTCTAGAAGCGATAGTATCAATTTTATCAAGCTTTTCCTCAACAGATTTGTTAAAAGCAGTTTGTGTACTAATAAATTCTTTAAGCATGGCTTCAAGACCAGAGGGTACATTCCTATTATTGTTGTAAGAATTCCCATAAGAATTACCATAACCATTACCATTAGCAGAAGGATATGGCCTATAGTTATTACCAGAGTTGTTCCTATAAGCATTGTTGTTGAAATTATTATTTTTAATGAAATTCACATCAACATTTTCTTCTTGAGCAACCAATGAAGCTAAAGGAACATTATTTGGATCAACATTAGATCTACCATTCACAAGCATAGACATAATCACATCAATCTTATCACTCAAGGAAGAGGTTTCTTCAACAGAATTTACCTTCTTACCTTGTGGAGCTCTTTCCGTGTGCCATTCAGAGTAATTTATCATCATATCATCAAGAAGTTTTGTAGCCGCCCCCAATGTGATGGACATAAAGGTACCTCCAGCAGCTGAATCCAATAAATTCCGCAAAGAAAAATTTAGTCCTGCATAGAAGGTTTGGATGATCATCCAAGTAGTCAGTCCATGGGTTGGGCAATTCTTTACCAAAGTTTTCATTCTCTCCCATGCTTGAGCAACATGTTCAGTATCTAATTGTTTAAAATTCATTATGCTACTTCTCAAAGATATAATTTTAGCGGGAGGATAATATCTACCAATAAAAGCATCCTTGCATTTAGTCCATGAATCAATACTATTCTTAGGCAAAGATAGCAACCAATCTTTAGCTCTTCCTCTTAATGAGAAAGGAAACACTTTCAATTTAATAATATCACCATCTACATCTTTATACTTTTGCATTTCACAAAGTTCAACAAAATTATTGAGATGGGCAGCAGCATCATCAGAACTAGCACCAGAAAATTGATCTCTCATAACCAAGTTCAGTAAAGCAGGTTTAATTTCAAAGAATTCTGCTGTAGTAGCAGGTGGAGCAATAGGTGTGCATAGGAAATCATTATTATTTGCATTTGTGAAGTCACACAACTTAGTATTTTCAGGAGTATTCATTTTAGCAACGGTAAATAAAACAAACTAGATAAAGTAAATGCAAGTAACTAATTTTTTTGTGTTTTTGATATAGAGAGCAAGACAGTAAATAAAGTAAAACTAGCAACTAATTTTTTTGTGTTTTTTGATTTAGTGCAGCAAACAAAGTAGTAAATAAAATAAAGCAAGACAAAAACAAAGTAAAGAGATTGAGAAGTGGAGACTCCCCTTGCAGCGTGTCTTGATCTCCCCGGCAACGGCGCCAGAAAAAGTGCTTGATGCGCGTAGATGTACACGTCCGTTGGGAACCCCAAGAGGAAGGTATGATGCGCACAGTGGCAAGTTTTCCCTCAGAAAGAAACCAAGGTTTAATCGAACCAGTAGGAGCCAAGAAGCACGTTGAAGGTTGATGGTCGCGAAATGTGATGCGGCGCAACACCAGGGATTCCGGCGCCAACGCGGAACCTGCACAACACAACCCAAGTACTTTGCCCCAACGAAACAGTGAGGTTGTCAATCTCACCGGCTTGCTGTAACAAAGGATTAAACGTATCAAGTGGAAGATGTTTGCAAAGAAAACAGTAAACACAATTGCAGTAGATTGTATGCTATGTAAAGAATAGGACCGGGGTCCACAGTTCACTAGAGGTGTCTCTCCCATAAGATAAAAGCATGTTGGGTGAACAAATTACAGTCGGGCAATTGACAAATAGAGAAAGGCATAACAATGCATATACATGATATGATAAATATAGTGAGATTTAATTGGGCATTACGACAAAGTACATAGACCGCCATCCAACTGCATCTATGCCTAAAAAGTCCACCTTCAGGTTATCATCCGAACCCCCTCCAGTATTAAGTTGCAAAGCAACAGACAATTGCATTAAGTATGGTGCGTAATGTAATCGACAACTACATCCTTAGACATAGAATCAATGTTTTATCCCTAGTGGCAACAGCACATCCACAACCTTAGAACTTTCTGTCACTGTCCCAGATTCAATGGAGGCATGAACCCACTATCGAGCATAAATACTCCCTCTTGGAGTTAAGAGTAAAAACTTGGCCAGAGCCTCTACTAGTAACGGAGAGCATGCAAGATCATAAACAACACATAAACAATAGATTGATAATCACCATAATCATAGTACTCTCTATCCATCGGATCCCGACAAACACAACATATAGAATTACAGATAGATGATCTTGATCATGTTAGGCAGCTCACAAGATCCAACAATGAAGCACAACAAGGAGAAGACGACCATCTAGCTACTGCTATGGACCCATGGTCCAGGGGTGAACTACTCACTCATCACTCCGGAGGCGACCATGGCGGTGTAGAGTCCTCCGGGAGATGAATCCCCTCTCCGGCAGGGTGCCGGAGGCGATCTCCAGAATCCCCCGAGATGGGATTCGGCGGCGGCGTCTCGAAGGTTTTCCGTATCGTGGCTCTCTGCGGGGGTTTCGCGACGGAGGCTTTAAGTAGGCGGAGGGTCAACGCGGGGGCCACACGAGGGGCCCAGGGGGTAGGTCGGCGCGGCCAGGGCTTGGGCCGCGCCGGCCACCCTCTGGCCGCCTCGTGGCCCCACTTCGTTAGCTCTCCGGTCTTCGGAAGCTTCGTGCAAAAATAGGACCTGGGCGAAAGTTTCGTCCAATTCCGAGAATATTTTTACTAGGATTTCTGAAACCAAAAACAAGAAAACAGCAACTGGCTCTTCGGCATCTTGTTAATAGGTTAGTTCCAGAAAATGCATAAATATGACATATAATGTGCATAAAACATGTAGGTATCATCAATAAAGTAGCATGGAACATAAGAAATTATCGATACGTTGGAGACGTATCAGTAACTTCCCTTTTATAAAGGAGAAGGAAAAAATTTACTCCCTCCGTTCCTCCCTTTCAGCTTCTCTTCTTCCTTCGCTCTTCTTCCTCATAGCTACCGTGCCGCCGCCATTCTTCAATCTACTTTCGCTTCCCAAGCGCACCCGGAGATGGTGAAGAAGAAAAACTCCACTGTCGCCGTCGGCGCCACATCCAGCAGCGTCACTACCAATGTCACATCTGGTGCACCAAAGAGGGGCGCGCCGGAAGTTTCCGCCACCGCGCCTACGCCCGGCAATTGGCCTGCCTCAACGATGATGAAGCACGACGAAAAGAAAGCTCTTAGCCTTGGTTTTATTCCCGCTGATGAGGGGAACGTCATTCTTCCAGGTTCGGCCTCGCGCCCCAATCCTCCTGCCGGTTTTACTGTGATGTTCATATCGTTCCTATATCGTGGTTTATCTCTTCCTGCCCAAGAGTTTCTCCGGTGTCTTCTCCATGTATACGAGATTCAATTATGGCAATCACTACAAGAAAAGTTGCCATGGCCGACGAAGTTGAAGTCGCGCCGTGGTTGCTGGTGTACCATGGCCGACGATTTTGGTCCCTCCGTGGTGCATGTCAAAACTTTTTTTTCTCGTTTTTGAGGCCACCTAGCCCGACGAAAGCGGCCAAAACGTGGCGTATGGTGGCCCGGGACGTGGTGCATCTCGAAATCTCGGGTTCGCCGGCCGAGTCAACGCAAATCCGCACCGCCGAGGGATGTAGGGCCCAGATGGCAGCCTCTCTGGTTTTTTTTCTACATCGCGCCATCTCGTTCAACGTTCTCCGATCGAGCCGTTTACGATGCAGGATCATGGGTCCCGCATGTCATCCTCTATGAACCAAAATTCTTTCTATTCTTGGATTTTTTTGACCCCCTGATTTCTGGCTACTTCCTTTTTCTTTTGATCCCTTGCCGCCTTGGAAACGTTGAGACCGCTGCTGCTAAATGGGATCCGCATGTCATCCTCTATGTGCAATCAACTTTCTTTTCTTGGAGTTTTTTTGGCACCTCAAATTTGGTCACTTGCCTTTTTCTTTCGATCCCCTGCCGCCTCTCAAACGGTGATACCGCTGCTGCTAACTGGGACCCGCATCTCATCCTCTATGTACTATAAAACTTTCTTTTCTTGAATTATTTTTGGCACCTCATATTTGGTCACTTACCTTTTTCTTTCGATCCCCTGCCGCCTCTCAAACGGTGATACCGCTGCTGCTAATGGGACCCGCATGTCATCCTCTATGTACTATAAAACTTTCTTTTCTGGATTATTTTTGGCACCTCAAATTTGGTCACTTGCCTTTTTCTTTCGATCCCTGCCGCCTCTCAAACGGTGATACCGCTGCTGCTAATGGGACCCGCATGTCATCCTCTATGTACTATAAAACTTTCTTTTCTTGAATTATTTTTGGCACCTCATATTTGGTCACTTACCTTTTTCTTTCGATCCCCTGCCGCTCTCAAACGGTGATACCGTGCTGCTAAATGGGACCCGCATGTCATCCTCTATGTACTATAAAACTTTCTTTTCTTGGATTTTTTGGCACCTCATATTTGGTCACTTGACTTTTTCTTTCGATCCCCTGCCTCTCAAACGTGATACCGATGTGCTAAATGGGACCCGCATGTCATCCTCTATGTACTATAAAACTTTCTTTTCTTGAATTATTTTTGGCTCCTGATATTTTTTCACTTGCCTTTTTCTTTCGATCTCATGCCACGTTTGAAACGTTGAGGAACCTGCAGGCTCATGGGACCCGCATGTCATCCTCTATGTACTATAAAAGTTCTTTTTCTAGGTTTTTTTTCACCATCTGATTTTTGGCAATTTCTTTTTTTCTTTTGATCCCCTGCCACCTCTCAAACGCTGATACCGCTGCTGCTAAATGGGACCCGCATGTCATCCTCTATGTACTATAAAACTTTCTTTTCTTGAATTATTTTTGGCTCCTGATATTTTTTCACTTGCCTTTTTCTTTCGATCTCATGCCACGTTTGAAACGTTGAGGAACCTGCAGGCTCATGGGACCCGCATGTCATCCTCTATGTACTATAAAAGTTCTTTTTCTTGGTTTTTTTTCACCATCTGATTTTTGGCAATTTCTTTTTTCTTTTGATCCCCTGCCACCTCTCAAACGCTGATACCGCTGCTGCTAAATGGGACCCGCATGTCATCCTCTATGTACTATAAAACTTTCTTTTCTTGAATTATTTTTGGCTCCTGATATTTTTCACTTGCCTTTTTCTTTCGATCTCATGCCACGTTTGAAACGTTGAGGAACCTGCAGGCTCATGGGACCCGCATGTCATCCTCTATGTACTATAAAAGTTTTTTTCTTGGTTTTTTTTCACCATCTGATTTTTGGCTTGCCTTTTTCTTTTGATCCCCTGCCCCTTTGAAACGTTGAGTAAGCTGTTGGCTCAAGGGACCCGCATGTCATCCTCTATGTCCATCAACTTTCCTTTCTTGGATTTTTTTTCACCCCCTAATTACTAGCTACTTTCTTTTTCTTTTGATCTCAAGCCGCATTACAAACATTGAGAGCTGCTGCAAAATGGGACCCACATGTCATCCTCTATGTACAATAAAGTTTCTTTTCTTGGATTATCTTTTGCTCCTGATATTTTGTCACTTGCCTTTTTCTTTCGATCTCATGCCGCCTTTGAAACGTTGAGTAAGCTGCTGGCTCATGGGTCCCGCATGTCATCCTCTACGAACAATAAAAGTTTCCTTTCTTGGAGTTATTTTTGACCCCTAATTTCTGGCTATTTGCCTTTTTCTTTGGATCTCCTGCCCCTTTGAAACGATGAGGACGCTGTTGGCAGGTCGGTCCCACAAGTCATCCTCTATGAACAATAAAAGTTTCCTTTGATGGATTTTTTTGAACCCCTAATTAATTTCTGGATATTTCCTTTTTTTCTTTGATCCCCTGCCGCCTTGGAATCGTTGAGGATGCTGCTGCCTCATGGGTCCCGCATGTCATCCTCTCAGAACGGTAAATGTTTCTTTTCTTGGATATTGTTTACCAAATGATTTTTGGCTTATTTTTTCTTTCGATATCCTGCCGCCTTTAAAACGTTGAGGACGCTGCTGGCTCACGGGTCCCACATGTCAGCCTCTATGAACAATAAGCGCTGAGGACGCTGCTGCCTCATGGGTCCCGCATGTCATCCTCTCAGAACGAAAATGTTTCTTTTCTTGGATTTTTTACCAACAGATTTTTGGTTTATTTTTTCTTTCCATCCCCTGCCGCCTTTAAAACGACGCTGCTGGCTCATGGGTCCACGATGTCAGCCTCCCCGTACAAGAAACATGTGATATCTTGATTATTTTGCAGACAATAAACAGTGTATTTCGCTCTGAGCTATTGCAAACGGATAAATTAAATCTTTATTTTTACAACATATATCTTGAATCTCCTTGTTTTTTGTTTTGGCGAAGCATAGGACTTTCCTGTTTTTTTTTTGAGAAAAATCCGAACTATCATGTTCTGGAGTGGGCTGAAATTGTACGTGTCCAAAGGCCCAGAAGGATAGTTCGAAGGCCCAGATGTCTAGATGCAGCCCAATTGAAATCTTTCTTTTCTTGGATTTTTTTCACCCCCTGATTTCTGGCTACTTCATTTTTCTTTTGGTCCTGTGCCGCCTTGGAAACGTTCAGACCGCTGCTGCAAAATGGGACCCGCATGTCATCCTCTATGTACAATAAAGTTTCTTTTCTTGGATTATTTTTGGCTCCTGATATTTGGTCACTTGCCTTTTTCTTTCGATCTCATGCCACGTTTGAAACGTTGAGGAATCTGCTGGCTCATGGGACCCGCATGTCATCCTCTATGTACAATAAAAGTTTGATTTCTTGGATTTTTTTTCACCCTCTGATTTTTGGCTATTTCCTTTTTCTTTTGATCCCCTGCCGCCTTTGAAACGTTCAGTAAGCTGCTGGCTCATAGGTCCCACATGTCAGCCTGTATGAACGATAAAGCTTTCCTTTCTTGGAGTTTTTTTACCCCCTAATTTCTGGCTACTTTCTTTTTCTTTTGATCTCAAGCCGCATTTGAAACGTTGGGACCGCTGCTGCAAAATGGGACCCGCATGTCATCCTCTATGTACAATAAAGTTTCTTTTCTTGGATTATTTTGGCTCCTGATATTTGGTCACTTGCCTTTTTCCTTCGATCCCATGCCACGTTTGAAACGTTGAGGAACCTGCTGGCTCATGGGACCCGCATGTCATCCTCTATGTACTACAAAAGTTTATTTTCTTGGGTTTTTTTTCACTCTCTGATTTTTGGCTATTTCCTTTTTCTTTTGATCCCCTGCCGCCTTGGAAACGTTGAGTAAGCTGCAAACTCGTGGGACCCGCATGTCATCCTCTATGTACAATCAATTTTCTTTTCTTGGAGTTTTTTTACCCCCTAATTTCTGGCTACTTTCTTTTTCTTTTGATCTCAAACCGCATTTGAAACGTTGGGACAGCATGTCATCCTCTATGTACAATAAAAGTTTCTTTTTTTGGATTATTTTTCACCCTCTGATTTTTGGTCACTTGCCTTTTTCTTTCGATCTCATGCCGCCCTTGAAAACGTTGAGGAACCTGCTGGCCCATGGGACCCACATGTCATCCTCTATGTACTATAAAAGTTTCTTTTCTTTGATTTTTTTCACCCTCTGATCTTTGGCTATTTCCTTTTTCTTTTCATCCCCTGCCGCCTTGGAAACGTTAGTAAGCTGCTGACTGGTGGGACCCGCATGTCATCCTCTATGTACAATCAAGTCTCTTTTCTTGGATTTTTTTTACCCCCTTATTTTTGGTCACTTGCCTTTTTCTTTCGATCTCATGCAGCCTCTGAAACGTTGAGAAGCTGCTGGCTCATGGGACCCACATGTCATCCTCGATACTATAAAAGTTTCTTTTCTTGGATTTTTTCACCCTCTTATTTTTGGCTGTTTCCTTTTTCTTTTGATCCCCTGCCGCCTTGGAAACATTGATTAAGCTGCTGACACAAGGGGCCCGCATGTCATCCTCTATGTACAATCAACTTGCAAGATCTTGGGGCGGAAGAGCTTGTATAAGTGGGACCCATATGTCATCCTCTATGTACAATAAAAGTTTCTTTTTCTTGGATTATTTTTTGCTCCTGGTATTTGGTCTCTTTCCTTTTTCTTTCGATCTCATGCCGCCTCTGAAACGTTGAGTAAGGTGCTGGGTCATGGGACCCGCATGCCATCCTCTATGTACAATCAACTTTCTTTTCTGGGAGTTTTTTTACCCCTAATTTCTGGCTACTCTTTTTCTTTTGATCTCAAGCCGCATTTGAAACGTTGACACCGCTGCTGCAAAATGGGACCCGCATGTCATCTTTTATGTACAATAAAGTTTCTTTTCTTGGATTATTTTTGGCTCCTGATATTTGGTCACTTGTCTTTTTCTTTCGATCTCATGCCCCCTTTGAAACGTTGAGGAAGCTGCTAGCGCATGGGTCCCGCATGTCATACTCTATGAACAATAAAAGTTTCCTTCCTTGGAGTTATTGTTTACCGCTAATTTCTGGCTACTTCCTTTTTTCTTTTGATCCCCTGCCGCCTTGGAAACGTTGAGTAAGATGCTGACACAAGGGGCCCGCATGTCATCCTCTATGTACAATCAACTTGCAAGATCTTGGAGCGAAAGAGCTTGTATAAGTGGGACCCATATGTCATCATCTATGTACAATAAAAGTTTCTTTTCTTGGATTATTTTTTGCTCCTGATATTTGGTCACTTTCCTTTTTCTTTCTATCTCATGCCGCCACTGAAACGTTGAGTAAGGTGCTGGCTCATGGGACTGTACAATAAAGTTTCATTTCTTAGATTTTTTTTACCCACTGATTTTTGCTAACTTGCCTTTTTCTTTTCGATCATATGCCGCCTTTGAAATTGAGGTCGCCGCTGGCTCATGAGTCCCACAAGTCAGCCTCTATGAACAATAAACCTTTCCTTTGTTGTATTTTTTTTACCCCTAATTTCTGGCTATTTGCCTTTTTCTTTTGATCCCCTGCGGCCTTTGAAACGATGAGGACGCTGCTGGCAGGTCGGTCCCACATGTCATCCTCTATGAAGAATATAAGTTTCCTTTTTGGATTTATTTTTGACCCCTAATTTCTGGCTATTTGCCTTTTTCTTCTGATCCCTGCCGACTTCGAAATGATGAGGATGCAGCTGGCAGATCGGTCCCACATGTCAGCCTCTATGAACAATAAATGTTTCCTTTGTAGGATTTATTTTTTACCCCTATTTTCGGGCTACTTGCCTTTTTCTTTGAAACGTTGAGGACGCTACTGTCTCATGGGTCCCACATGGCATCCTCTCTGAACGATAAACCTTCATTTCTTGTTAACGACAGGTTTATCAGTATTATTTTCGCAGACTAATACAAGCTCTTTGGCTCCAAGATCTTGCAAGTTGATAGATTAAATCAAGGAATTATTAGGATATGTTTTAAATTTCAAATCCACTTTATGAATTTTTAAAAATACCGTTATCCATGTGGGTATGGAGCGATCAAGGATTTTCATATTGGGCATGAGCAGTTTCAAAAATTGGAACCCTATAATTCAAAATAAATAAAAACAACTTTTATGTAGAATCTCCGTGTATTTTTTTTTGCCAATCATAGGATCTGTGTTTCATTAGAAAAGGGCCGAAATTGCATGAGCAGAAAGGCCCATTTGTAGTTATTGGGCTTCGACGGCCGGAGCAAGTAGGCCGAGAGCAATTACCATGTAGATGGCCGTTGGCAACCCAAAGTGAAATATTGGGCCCAACAGGGGAATGCTGAACAGTACTATTTTCTAATTGGAAGGTGGTACATGGCGTAATCCTGCCAAAAAAAAAGATGGACACGGGTTGCTGAAATTTGCCCATCTGCGCCTAATATCGCCGCCGCGGCTCCGCTTCCGCCGCCGCCGCCATGCCTCGTCTCGCGTCGAGCTCGCGGTACTGCCGCGTCTCGGGCACGGGGTACCGCGGCGTCCGCGCGCGCCCCAAAGGTACGTATTACGCGGAGATACGTGACGGCGGCGAGCGCATCGGCCTCGGCACCTACGAGACCGCGCACGAGGCCGCGCGCGCGTACGACGCCGTGGCGTGGCGGCTCGGGCGCCCGCGATCGTCGATGAATTTCCATGACGTGTGGACGCGCCAGCAGGCCGAGGATCTCGCGCCGCCGCCGTACATCGTTAGACAGGAGGAACAGCACCGCCGCCGCGAGACGGAGCGCCGTTTGCGCATCGCCGAGCGGGACGAGCGCGCGGCGCGCGAGTGGGCGGCCCGCTTCCCCGAGGACGTTGCCGCCGAGAACGAGCACTTCCGCAGACGGAGGGCGGAGAAGGCGACGAGGCGGGCAGCGAAGAAGGAGGACCGCGCACGACGGAGGGCGGAGAAGGCGACGAAGCGGGCCTTCATCGAAGCGCAGCTCGCCGGGCCGACCACCATTGGCGAGGACGACCCCCGTTGGATTGACCTCTTCTCGTCGGATCCGGTGTCGGGCACGACACCGGACTCGTCAGATGTCGAGTTTTAGTTTAGTTTTATCGCACTACTTTGTACAAATATGAACTACGGAGTATCTATCAAGCTAATTTTATCCTATTTTATGTCTATTTCTAGTCTTTGTTTGATCTTCTGTTTTACTGCACTCTATTTTTCATTATATTCTGTTTTTGGCGCTGCATTTATAGCGCCTCTGAAAATACGCTGTTTCAGCCCTGCATTTGGCCGCCACAGTTTGCAGCTTCCGGTGAAGCTATTGCCGGCTCCATGCGCAGCATCAGCCATTCAGCCCACAGCGCCTAAATATAGAGCCACTGCTGGAGTTGCTGTAATATGTTTGTCAGCAGGAGCTTACCTAATTAGTTAAAAAAAAGATGTTCAGCGTGGGATTCGAAAAAAAGATCTTCATGTTTTTTTCCTAGCTATCCTAGTTCGGACTTTTCATTGTGTTGGCTAGTGCATGAAGCTTGACACCTGTATTATGTGATCCTGATATGAGGATAAGAACACCTTCAGGTTGCATTGCTAATGGTGTCTACTGCAGCAGTGGCGTACCTTCAATGGAGACTGATGCAAGAGAGTTGGTACTGGTGAACCTGCACCTGACATCATCGTGCCACCTGAAGTAGGTTGTGTATTGGGATTAGACTGATAAGCATAGCACCTTGCAAAGAACAAGATGCTGCTAGTGTTGGTTAACGTGATTTTACGACAAAAGTCATGTATGCTCAACAGGTGCCGTACCTAGTTTGGATATTGTGTTGTTACCCTTTTGTGGTTTGGTGTTTGTCCAACAGAGAAAGCTACTCTTTTCCCGTGTAAGTGTTATTATGTGAACAAAAGTTGTATGTACATATATATCGGTCAGAGAACCAAGATTGCATATTCTTGCCTGGTTATAACACATAAGTCATAATAACAATTAAAGAGAAAAGGAACATTTGCCTTTGCAATGTGATTGTGCCAAGTAGATTAGACAACCAACCACAAACATTACAGGTCAACAGCCAAACGCATGCGAAAGTCCTAAGGTAAGCTCCATAATACATGTTGAAACCAAAAGCCTAGAAACCATAAGAAAGGTAGCTCCACATCACAGTTCCACGACAGCAGCATACTGATCATAAAACATATATCAAGTCAGGACAGCTGCACCACTGGGTAAGCATCCATGGGGTCTGGCTCAAGAGCGAAGACTGTGTGAATGCTGCAAAATGTGGCTCTTGCCTCACCCCACCCATACATCTTATCATGGAACCTTACCAAATCAGCATGAATCATCTTGACATAAACATAGCTCCTCTCTCCATGCTGATGGGATTGAACAATGCGCCAGTTGCAGTGCTTCAGCTTGTCAAACAGTATGCAGGAGATGACGAAGCATGCTGGCTGGTCTTTTGTAGTGACAATGGCTTGGAGTAGCTGGTCCTGTGAACCACCCAACTGGATCTTTAGAGCTTGAAGGACAGTCCGTGCTATATAAGCTACCGTTGCTGACTTCAGCTCAGAATCAGGTGAATGACAGCTGACATCTTGTCCTAGAGATGCAGATCCTTCTTGATCATCACCACTACTTACAGGTGCGTCAGGTTCAACAGAAGGCACATCAGGTACATGCTCCGGTTCATAGGAGTCGGTAGCACGGTAGAACCTAAAGGGATAGTAGGACCAGATATGTTCTCGGACAGGACCGCTTGCTGAAATCTCTACAATACCAGCTCCAGGTAGACCACTAGTCTCTACAGAGGGTAAACCACCAATATCCACTTCAGTTAGAGGCTCTACCCTACCAGCTCCAGGTCCACCACCAGTCAGTACTCTGGGCAGGACGGGTTTTAACAATGCAAAACATACTTCAGGTGCAGGATCATCAGTAGCAACTCCAGCATCAGCACCAGTTATATCGGTCTTGACAATAGGTAAACCGTTTTGCTCCAGTTCAGAGAATTCCCGTGGCACGACACCGTTCACTAGAGGCTCTACACTAGCAGCTCCAGCTGCACCACCAGTTTCTACAGCAGGGGGTAAACCCAATCCACAACCTTCTTCATGTGACACGATGATGCCAGGTATAGGCTCATCAGTACCAGGTCCAGCTGCATCAGTCTCCATAGACAGTAAACAAGGTGGCGTCGGAGGTTTAAAAGACTGGCATGCCATTTCACCTTTGTCATCAGACAATATAGAGTTTTCTTCAACTCTATGTTTCTGCAATAATAAGCACATGAACAGAAATTAGACCAGAGCATCTAGCCATCTAACAGGGGCAGCGGCAAAACAAGCGTCGGTCCATATGTTTACCTTGTCATCTGGGATATCAGAACACACAGATTTAGAAGTCATTTCACATAGCATCCGCTTTTTCGTTCCTTCCCCTACGTCCATCTGGAATAAGTAATACTATTGATCACATAAAACTAATTAATCAAATATATGCATATGTTGAGAAGTTTGCACGGCAAATTGTGGATTCTGCTTTTATCACCTACGAATCGTCGTTCTATATATTTACCTTGTTATCTGGGATATCAGAAGTCAAAGAATGAGAAGTCATCTCACTAAGTATCGGTTTTTTCGCTCTTTCCCCTCCATCCATCTGCAATAAGAAGTACTATTGATCACATAAAGCCAATTCATTGAATATATGCATATGTTGAGAAGTTTGCACAACAAATTGTGGATTCTACTTCCAATCACCAAGTAATCTCGTGAGAAATGCATGATCAAGATATGTTTCTCCCTCTTGATCGACATCTGCATCTCCATTAAGACTAATCATCGTGCGATGGTGCTAGCGCATACACTTCCAATCACCAGACAAGCAAAAAATTGTTGATTCTAGTAATGCTTAATCAGCAGTGGCCATGGAACGACCACAGATCGACCAAGCAAAAAAATAAATCATCAGCCTACTGACCACCAGGCAAAACAAACTAGGCCCATACATGGCCTCACAAATCATCATCAAACGTCGATCAAACTAGCAAGTTTGAACATGGATTACTAATTTATTTTCTGATAAAGTGAGTATATTAATATCGAAAGATATTGATTACACTGAGCCTCTGCAACAACGCAATACCTTACTGGTAGTACGGATGCACATGGATTCCTAATACTCCCTCTGTTCGGTTTTAATTAGTCGACGAGAGGGAGAGAAGAAAATGAACTGTCGATGCTTTCAACTAGAGTCAATTAAATACGAACGGAAGAAGTACGTAGTAGTATTGACAAATATCCGGATCTAGTCTAAAAACAAATTGGCATGTAAATCCTAGTAGTCTACTAAACTAGGATCAATACCCTAGATTAGGGTTGCAAGCGGCGTCCGCGAATCGTCCCGCAAAGCAGAAAATTAGAGCAAATAGTGGTTGAGATTAGAGCAGATTTAAAGCACTCGCACTGAAACTAGCTAGCCCGCTACCCACCCCGCTTGACACCCTGCCCTAGATGTGAATCTACACCAAATATTCAAACAAGGATGAGCAACCGCCAATAAAATTTTATCCGCACATCATCATCTCTACCATACAAAAGGGTATGGTGATTTCACATACAGCCATTGTTGCCGCGGGACGAGGATGAGTGATGCGCCGCGGAGAAGGTGCCTCACGCCTCTGTCGCCGCCGCCGTCGAAGAGGAAGTCGAAGCCGCGCGATTGTGGTCCGTCGCCGATATGGAGGTGGAGCTACTAGGGAAGAGATGGAGGTGGAGGTGGAGAGGGAGTGATGGTTTGTACTAGTGGCGGCCGGTGAGATAGTTATAAATACAGCCTCTCTCTCTTTTTTGGCAAGGAATGCAGCTTCTCTTGGAAGGCAACGAGGCAACGCACTCCAGATTATTATAATAATATGGACGGAGAAATTTGGTCGCATCTGTGTTGTCTTGTCAAATGAATCACCAGGATTTGCTTTTAGTACTCCAGATTTGGGCGACCCAAGGAAGTAGAGATAGTAATGTACGCCATCTAGCTGCACGCTATCAAATCAAATAAATGGTCATGCCATTTACTTTTAAGATGGTGCAGCAGTTATTCTGACCAAAGAAACATGCACGTCTGCTGATTATTTCTGATGGGTATACATTTACCGTCCGCTAGCAAAGATTGTTTGGCACATTGTTCTTATGGCTTTCAACATCACACCCCTTAATAATATTATTAATCAATGTTTGGGCAATCAATTGAGTGTGTTAATAAAAAATTAAAACCCACAAATCCAACTGTACTATTTTTAGGACCATATGAAAGACAAGGAATGATTTTAAATGCCATATGGAGTACCTCCAACCATGTGAAATATGGTTCTGTCATGCAGGTGATACCCATGGCTTCGCATTGGATCTGTATGTTGTCCTACATACAGTCAACTATGAAGTACCACGATTTGGTTTTTGGGTGCAACCGGCTAGAGAATGATGCACGGGTTTGTACAGCCAGTACAATTCACATTAAGATTTTCTGATAGGATGTTGATGTGTATATGTAAGAATCATACACTAGAATGTCTTCTATGTTTAGATGGTTGATCTACGTTTATACTTTCTGTGAACCATGAGGTTAAGACCTTTGTACTGTAATAAAGATTGCTAAATAACAGTATATATGTATGCCTCTAGGGACACTGAAACAGCCAAACAACCATGCATGTGTATAGACCGTATTTGATCAAATTAAAAGAAGCGCCTGGGTTCATGCAAATAGCATAAATTTATCACCTAAGTACATTAGCTATAAATAGTTAAATAGGAGTCAAGACCAACTGAGCTAGCTAGTAGTATGATCCTACTATTACATAAATATCCCTAACTCTGATTGTCTTTGTTCCAGTCCAGCGCGTTGGTGTAGCTTGGGATGAACCAAAACCCCGTATGCCAGTTGGCCCCTGGACCGCTGCTTGAGAAAGATATGCTTTGGTGGTCTTCGCCATTTAGACTGAAGCGGAAAATTTCTTGATGTGATGTGTCAAACTGAGAGCCAATGGCCTGAGGCGTGGTGTAGATGCAGTTTCTTCTTGTCAAATATCCTGGGGGAAATGTTGCACCACCCACTGGCATGAAAATCGGATAGTTCAACCCAAGGAACATAGAATAGTCTCCAAGATTAGTAACCCTTTCCCACGGGTTGGCTGGAAGTAACCGACTAGTGTCATTCGAGAATACAATGCAGGTATACCCCGAATAGCTGTGAACAGCGCGACCGCAATGGACAGAAGGGGTACTATCATAATGAGTTGGAGCACCGTCAGCGTCAAAATCCATTACGCCACGTGCATAGACCAGGAGAAGTCTAGAACGATCTTGAGATCTTGCCAGCCACCACGTACGACTATTAGAGTCAAAATCATCATCGTCATCAAATCCAGCCGTCCACGGAATGAATGGAGCAGGGAGCACTATAGGACCTTGAAAAAGGAAAGAACACGTCACATGAAAATATATTTCATGATTTATCTACTAGTGATATTGATTTGATATTGGGATGCCAATACTAGTACTTTATAAAATCATGGTCGAACATAAGATGGTTTGAAATATATTTCGAACATCTTGGTAAAACTTCATATGGATTTAAAACATGTTCCCGAAAATATTGGTCCAAATTTTAGATGGTTTGAATATAGTACTCCTTATTCTCTAGAACCGGGGGAATATAAACAAATGAAAGTTTTTATCAATATTGCATGGCACCTTTATTGATTCTATTTCTACTCTACCTTAAATTTTCTAGGGAGTAATAATAAAGAAACTTAATTACTAGGGGGCCTTTTTCCTAAGGAACAACATGCACATTAGACCATACTAAAATTCCTATAGATGTTAAATTCTATATATGTCCATACCACAAGAGGGTTATGGTGTGCGCCTATGGAATTCCTTTAAGCCAAAAGATGCCAAGACAGTTCAACAAATAAGAGGTGAAATACTATATAAGTTACGTATATAAAAAAGATAGGGAGGAAATGTTACCAAATTGATTAGGATCCCATGCATAAACATTTCCAAGCTCAGTAACGGCGAACACAAGTCCGTTATGTATAATTGCATCGCAGTATATGGCGCCGTACTGAAACTGGTTTTCAAGAAATATCCATGCACGAGGATATTCGCCATGGAGGTAGGCAATTGCAAAGTCGAAGATTGCGACAAGGGAGAAATCTTGATACCCCCTAGCAGCTGTAGGAACTTGGCAAATAGCTATCTTCTGCAGTCGAATAGCAGAACGCTGATACTCGAATATAAGTGGATTGTGTGTGGTTTCCAACTTGTCCCTCAAAGATGGAAGCTTAATCTTGCGATGAGTGTAGACATTGAGGAGGTTCCACTTGCCTTCGGGGCCAACCATGGCGATCCAATCTCCATTGGCGCCTGCCCGCTCCTCATCCTTACCGTGTGGCATTAGGCCATCATAGGAGAACCTGTCCAGCGGCAGTAGTTTGCACTTGCTGTGCACCGGCAAATCCTCCTTGAACACCGCCCATGGTTTATCCGCCGGGTCACAACAGAGAACACACGGAAGGCCAAACGGCTGAGAAGCAGGCAGAGTGGCACTGTATTTGGCTGACTGAAGAATACTTTTGGAGGAACCGACTAGGGACGCGGCGGTGATGGCGTCGCACTGGCTGATGAGCACTTCAAGGGGGCCTTCCGTAAACACCTTGTGAAACAGCCCAGATCCACAGACCCTGCTCGATTTCGCCATCGCAATGAGGCAGGTGGTACAATGGGGTTGGTATTTTCTTGGGCGATCTACTGATTCGAACTTTGGGAGAGAGATGGCGATCAATGGCGGCAGGTGGGGGTTTGAGTTGGAGAACAGAGGCTCTCAAACTGGGCACTGCTGGATAGGATGCGAAAGCGCCATGGCGGAGACGCAGGCGCGTGCTATGGAAGATGGGCGGAGTGGGGATAGACGACGGAGGTGAACCGAGACGCTCATATACTGCCTACTGCAGTTTCGAGGAGAGTGTGAATGTGTTCAAAAAAAGAGGAGAGTGTGAATGTGTTCAAAAAAAGAGGAGAGTGTGAATGTGACCCGACACCCGAGTAGGAGCCGAGCAGACGGACTATAGGAGTAGCCCCATCATTACAGAACATTAATCGTGCTTCCTACAATAAATAAGTGAAACATCCCAGGCTTGTGTTGTCTAATCAAATCGATGGCCATGTCAGTATTATGGTGAACAAATAAAACAAATACACACCAACCTTGTTCTTTTTGCAACGTACACCAACCTAGCAAGGCATCAACCTTCTCGCCATCAACTACGACTCCGTGGCTCCGTCCCACCAAAGTTGTCTCAACTTTGTAAAAAAAATACATCTATCCATCTAAATTTTAACAAAGGTGAGACACTTTTGGTGGGACCGAGGGAGTACAAAAAAACTTCACTACTCCATGCTAGTATCGGCCACTAATTCAAATTTCAACTGAAGGCGTGCTATTTTATGGTCCTGAAAATTGCCAAAAAAAATACAACCCAAAAATGCAACAGATCCATGTTAAGGGGGTACACCCTACGCAATATACATTAAGAAACTTTGAAACTTCAGCGACCTTGTAAGAATGCCCATGACAGTGCAGTTTTGCCAAATTAGGAAGAGACGAAATATGAATTCAACCAAAGAAATCTAAACGAATCCTTAGACAATAGCATAGTTAACACGTTCAGAAAAAAATGATGACTCCAAAAGAACAACATTAGCAAGAAATAGTCCATTTTAGTTTGAATTTGCAGTCACATACATAACTAGTAGTACTGCCAAAATACTATAATACTCCGAGCTGCATTCTAGCACTCCAACTAGCTAGTAATAGTTCTGGAGTAGTAGTACTACTATACAAGTCCAAAATACATCCGAACGAACCCTACTTCGAACTAAACTACTCCCTCCGATCTTCGAGTAACTACATTGCAGTATGACTAAACGAAGATTATTGTATAACCTTCTTGTTGATGCAAACGCAGATAGGCAACACACGCTGCCCTCCATTCTGCTTCGCGTAACGGGGCGGCACCGCCAGGAAAGAAGTGAGCTGCTGCAACATGATCGAGCTAGGCGTCGGGGAGCTCGTCGGCTCGATTACCGCCATCAAGGTGTCCGTCGAGAGGTCACTGGTCCCAGCCGTCGCCGGCGTCGGCGGACCAATCACCAACAGCTGCGCCTTGTACATCGGAAACAAGCACGCGGCCGACCTGATGCACACACAGGACACAATGGTGGTCGGGCCGAGCGCTCCAACGGTGATGGCGAACACGCTACCGTCTTCTTCCCCACTGCCGATGAACAGGTGTCCCCGCGGTTGTACCGGAAGACGAACTATGCACCAGGCGGGTATGCCATACTGGAACGTAAACACTGGGATGGAGTGGGATGCTTGGAGGTGTACCAGGAGCTCCCGCGGCGGGCCGGTGAAGCTGCAGCCGGTATTGATGGCCTCTGTGCAGCCGCACGGACCATGCGGGCACGCGATATAGTGCTTGTAGGACTCCGTGGAGGCGACCAAGCTCTGGCAGCCGACGCACTTGACCATTGCCCCAGATCGATTCGACGGCGGCAATCTTGGCCCAGATCGATTCGACGGCGGCAACCACGCCGGCTGCTCGCACTTCTTGCACGGGTTCGGCGCAAGCTCGCCGACGCAGCGCCGACAGCCCATATGACCGCCCTTGCACTGCACGGAACAACGTACGTGGCATCAGTTGTCATTGACATTTCTCACAGGTGAACCTAAGAATGAAATCGGAAGGGAGCGACCTTGGATATGGGGGGTTTGAAGGGCAGCAGGCAGAGGGGGCACAAGAAGAGGGCCTCCTCCATCTTCAGAGAAGAGTGATCGGGAAAACGAGAACGGGATGGGTTCTTTTTTTTATACATGCCTTGGAGTGGAGTATGGATACTACTACTTATAGGAAGAACTTCCTTGCTAAGAATCGGCGTCGGCCGTACGCAAGCATAGATGCACCAGCGGCTCTGCAGTTTGTCAAAATAAAAGGACAGAGCTGCAGTGACTTGAAGTCTCCAAATCTCATTGTGACTTGGTGCCACCATCTACCAACCATTTGAGATCCAACGTTCCAAACTAATCTCTTATTTCGAACCTAAAAACAAAAATTACGAAAAAAATCCAGTAAAATGTAGATGCCTTGTTCTAAAATCTGTGAATATTTCATCCCACTCGGACGATTAGCTTGTGATTAAAGAGCTTTTTACGTATACGAGCACTAGTTTAAACTAAATACTCCCTCTGATTCATATTAATTGACTTCAATATGGATGTATCTAGAACTAAAATGTGTCTAGTACATCCATATTAGAGTCAATTAATATGAACCGGAGGGAGTATATATTTGCTCACAAACCTTTGATTCAAATCGAATGAAACTTCACCAAAATATAAATCGAAATATGCACGATTAACTGGAAGTTCTTGAAATATTTCTGAGCAATTATAATAATTATTTAGTTTAAATTCTAAGTCGATCGCATACATTGGATCTGAGATGGATGGTGGATGGTGGCACCAAGTCACTGTGAAACTTGGAAGTATCAAGTCAGTGAAGCTCTATCCCAAAATAAAAGCTTCGTGAAGGGGGCAGTTTGGTTCAAAAAAGAAGACAGTGCCAAGCAGTTGTCAAACAATACCCATATAGTCAAATGTACTCCCTCTGATTCAAATGAATTGACTCAACTTTGTCTAGATATATGGATGTATCAAGTCACTGAAGCTAAAATAAAAGCTTCATGAAGGGGGAAGTTTGGTTCGAAAAAAAATACAGTGCCAAGCAGCTGTCAAATAGTACCATAACGTCAAATGTACTCCCTCCGATTCAAACGAAATGACTCAACTTTGTATTTTGCATGTTAAAGGTTTTTCGTAAAACTTGGCCAATCTTAACATAGTTTGCCTTTCTAAAAAAAGATATAAGCCCTAAGGCTCCTTTGATTCATAGGATGGGAAAACCATAGAAATATGGAAAACATAGGATTGAGATTTAATGGCTAGTTGAATCATATAGGAAGATGAGTTGTGTTTGATTGTGCCAAAGGAAATTTTCCATGAGGTATGACCTAATGTTTTATTCTTATAGGATTTGCACTGCAAGATTCCTATAGGATATGTTCCTATGAATCAAACAACTAGTGTGGGGAAAATTCACATGTGATCTAAATCCTACATAATTCCTATACAAATCCTATATATGAATTTTAGTTGTTAGGTCACTTAAAATGACTTCACTTGAAGAGTTACATTTTTGTTTTTTTCTGAATTAGTAGTGATGCCTAACCATATATATACCTAAACCAAGAGAATCAGCATAAACTTATGTATATTAATAGTAAGCGCATATATGAATGTTTTTTATCTACAAACCCAGGGTCATATATATGTACATAGAAACATGCATATATACTAGTTTTTGTACCTTGGTGTGTTCCTCTTTTGGGCTATCTCTTTTTTGTTCACCGATTCACAACCAACGCCCTAGATTAATTTGGCACTTAAAAAATAACATTTTGTTTTTGGCGCACTAACACAAATAGTAGTAGCACGGTCAACACTGTAGAGAAGTACAAAATAAATGTGTGTGGGAAAAAATGACTTAAAGTGACCATTACATTGAGAAAAAGGGTAGAACCAAGCATTGCACAGGGAAAAAGCAGTGTAGTGCCCAGAAGAAAAAAACAAGTTGGGTTATACTCCCTCCATCCTGAAATAATGGGTGTAGAGTTAAAATTTGTCCATAAAAGAGTGTACTTCTCGTTTTGCAATGCACTTCAAAATTTGTCCACAAAAGAGTGGTAGTAAAAAATATTTCTTTCTCATCACGAGGGATATAGTTTCTTCACGACTAGTACGTACTACCTCCATCACAAAGCTTAAGTCTTTTTTTAAGAGTCAAAGCAAGTAAAGGTTGACGAAAATTTAGAACAATCTATCAACTAATATAATATTTTGTAGATACCATACCAAAAAAAATCGTTGTCTATGTATTGATATTAATTTTGTATTTTGCATGATAATGATTTTTGGTAAAATCTTAGTTTACCTTGACATAGTTTGAGCTTCTAAAAATAATATAAGCCTTACGCTTTGGGATGGAGGTAGTAGTATTTAGCATAATATGGTTTTCTTATTTACTACATGCATTTAGATCATTGGAGGTGGAAAAGTTGAAGAGGAAAGTGATGGTCGATGACAGTTTCCCAATGTAATAATAAAATCCTTAATATGCCTTGAAAACCCACACGTACGCTCTTTCTAGGACAGAGGCTATGAGGTAATGCACCCACGCGCTGTCATCTGCCGGTTCGTGCTATGTCTCCCAAATCTTGAAATATCGTCAGTTATCCATTTCACGTCCACACTTCTCCCTCTCTCCACGGACTAGGAAAAAACCCTCTCTTCACTTCCCCTTCCCATTCCACCGATGGAGAGCCCAACCGACGCCGTCAACGCAGCGAAAGCGAAAGCCGCGCGGCTGGCCTTAGCCGCAGAGGAGGCGTGCAGAGCCGCGACCGCAGCACGCATGGCCGCAACGGCGGCGATCATTGCCGCAGCGGATGCCAAAGACGAAGCGGAGGCCATTGCCGAAGGTCGGGCCATCGGTCGCTCATCGGCATCTGATGCTGTTGGTAGATGGGTCCACTCTCTTGGGAAGCATCCCCTAGATGACGAGGACGAGGTTGAACTCATCTTTGAACCGCCGCCGCCGACCTTCGACGAGAATATCGTCGACGAGGGGGAGGAAGTATGTTCCGATTCACCTCTCTCCCTTATTCAACATAGCCCTGTATCGATTTGCGCTATGGTCTCTCCCTCTTTTTTTTGCGCTATAGCGTTTTGAATTAGCGTCAGAATCTTTTTAGATTCATATTCAGTATTAGTTGCAACTGCTACATATTTGCTTCACATCCGATTCACCTCTCTCCCTTATTTAACATAGCCCTGTATCGATTTGCTCTATGGTCTCTCCCTCTTTTTTTTGCGCTATAGGGTTTTGAATTAGCGTCAGAATCTTTTTAGATTCATATTCATTATTAGTTGCAACTGCTACATATTTGCTTCACCTGTTTATTTGGCATGTATCAGGTTGCTACTGATGAGGTTGACAGCGATGTCGAGTCGCGTCATAGGAAGGCCAGGGCCACTCTCAACAAGCTTAAGGCGGGGAAGTTCGACAAGTATTGGAGTGAACCCTGGACTGGTGCCAGGAACAGCTGCCCCTTCTGCACAAAGAGCATAAAGGTTGACTTTCGAAGCGTCCTGCAGCATGCCGAAGCCGGTGGGTCCGGCTGTCTCAAAGTTGGGGAAACTGTTAACCGATCCGGCTTCATAGCCAACCACATGGCATATGGGCTATTCCTAAGGAAGAAATTGAACCAAGCTATCGAGACCGGTCGTGTGCCTCCTCCCAAGCCCAAGCCACCAAAGATTAAAGGTATGGGCAGCAAGAAGCAGAAGAAGCGGGACCAGGAAGAAGATGGTAAATATACTCCGTAACTGTTGTGCATGTTTGTCTCTCCTACTGCTTCAAAAGCAGCATCTTTTGTTGAACTCTGTTTATGTTTGCTGCTCAGCAGCGTTTGTGGTGAACCTATTAGCTTAATTAGGGGTTGTTGAACTATGTCTGTGTTGAACCTTGCTTAATTAGGTTGTGTTGAACTCTGTTTGTGTTGGCGTGGGAAGGGGGGCATGATGCTACCCTGAATTTGCGGGACCCCCAAAAAACTTGCAAATACGAGTGATGCATCCAAAAGGAACAAACTTCTTACATGGTAGACCCCAGTCTGAAAGCAAGAAATGCGATCGGGTCCTTAACAGCCACCGCCCGGATTGATCGGGTATTTTGCCTGCCTACCGCATGTGACTTGTGCTCACTGAAGTTTGGGACCTCACGCATGGGCACCACACGTAAGTGACAGACCTGTTGGTGTAAAAACTCGAGTGATTATTATACTGCATTAGTACAAAGTTTCCTATGGATTCAAGGGTTGGAAAGCCAAGTTAACTCATTTTCATGACTAAGAAGGAGCCAGGCTTACTTTTTCATTTTCATGTTTTAACTTGTTTAAATCTTGGTCAAACAAAGGATCTGACCAGGATTCAAGTGGGCATAAAAATTCAAAAAAGAAATCAAAAAAAAAACCAAAGCACATAAGCTTCTTATGTCATATAGTAAGCATTACAGTTGATCAACGAAGTCTAGACATATTCAAACCAGAAAAATATTGTATATACCCCCTAACCCTAAACTCTGTCTTATGAAGTCAAGCATGAAGAAAAGTGGTTTTGGGTTTCAAACATTGGAAATTGAAAAAACTCCCAAAAGCTTCATTTTGGAGTGACTAAGAAGAATCCAGGCTTTCATTTTCATTTTCATGTTTTAAATTGGTTTAAATCTTGGTCAAACCTAGGATTTGACCAAGATTCAAATGGACATAACAAATTCAAAAAAATCAAAACCAAACACATAGTCTTTTGATGTCATATAGTAAGCATTCAAGTTGATAAACAAAGTCTAGACATATTTAAACAAGAAAAATCATGTATATACTTGGCCCCTAACCCTAAACTCTGTCTTATGAAGTCAAGCATTAAGAGGAGTGGTTTTGGGTTTCAAACATGGAAATTTAAAAAACCTCCCAAAAGCTTCATTTTGGAGGGACTAAGAAGAATCCAGGCTTACTTTTCATTTTCATGTTTTAAACTGGTTTAAATCTTGGTCAAACCTAGGATTTGACCAAGATTCAAATGGGCATAACAAATTCAAAAAAAAACTAAACACATAGTCTTTTGATGTCACATAATAAGCATTCAAGTTGATAAACAAGGTCTAGACATATTCAAACCAGAAAAATCATGTATCTACCCCCTACCCCTAAACTTTGTCTTATGAAGTAAAGCACGGAGAGATATCATTTTGGGTTTCGAACATGGAAAATTTAAAAAAACCTCCCAAAAGCTTCATTTTGGAGTGAATAAGAAGGATCCACACTTACTTTTCATTTTCATGTTTTAAACTTGTTTAAATATTGGTCAAACCTGCAAGGATTTGACCAAGATTCAAATGGGCATAAAAATTCAAAAAAACGAAAACCACTTCTCTTCGTCCTTGACTTCATTAGACAGAGTTTAGGGTTGGGGTATATACATGATTTGTAATGTTTAAATATGTATAGACTCTCTTGATCAACATGAATGCTTACTATAACTTAAGAAGCTTAATTATGTGCTTTGGTTTTTCATTTTTTGAATTCTTTATTGAATTTTTATGCCTATTTGAATCTTGGTCAAATCCTAGGTTTGACCAAGAATTAAACAAGTCAGTAACATGAAAATGAAAAAGTAAGCCTGGATCCTTCTTATTCACTCAAAAAATGAAGCTTTTGGGAGGGTTTTTGAATTTTCCATGTTTGAAACCCAAAACCATTCCTCTTATATGCTTGACTTCATATATATCACAGAGTTTAGCCTTAGGGGGTATATACATGATTTTTCTAGTTTGAATATGTCTAAACCTTGTTTATCAACTTGAATGCTTACTATAAACCAAAAATTCATGTATCTACACCTAACCCTAAACTATGCATGAAGAGAAGTGGTTTTGGGTTTCAAACCTGGATATCTCAAAAACCCTCCCAAAAGCTTCATTTTGGAGTGAATAAGAAGGATCAAGGCTTAATTTTTCATTTTCATGTTTTAATCTTGTTTAAATCTTGCTCAAACCTAGGATTTGACCAAGATTCAAATGGGCATAATTTAAAAAAATGAAAAATCAAGGCACATAGTCTTCTTATATATGTCATATAGTAAGCATTCAATTAAGTTGATAAACAAGCTATGGACATATTCAACCCAGAAAAATCATGATGAATCTACCCCCTATATATCCCTAAACCCTAACTTATGAAGTCAAGCATGAAGAGAAGTGGTTTTTGGTATAAATCATGGAAATTTCATATTCATGTTTATTAAACTTGTTTAAATCATGGTCAAACCTAGGATTTGACCAAGATTCAAATGGGCATAAATATTCAGAAAAAACAAAAAATGGAAAATCAAGGCACATGTTTTAAACTTGTTTAAATCTTGGTCAAACCAAGGATTTGACCAAGATTCAAATGGGCCTAAAAATTTAGAAAAAAATCAAAAGAGAATGAAAAACCAAAGCACATAGCATTCTTATGTCATATGTATAGTAAGCATTCAAGTTGATAAACAAGGTCTAGACATATTCAAACCAAAAAATCATGTATATATCTACCCCTAACCCTAAACTGATCTGTCGATCTTATGGAAGTCAATCATGAAGAGAAGTGGTTTTGGGTTTCAAACATGGAAATTTCAAGAACATCCCAAAAGCTTCATTTTAGAGTGACTAAGAAGGATCCATGCTTACTTACTCGTTTGCACGTGTTAAACTTGTCTAAATCTTGGTGAAACCTAGGATTTGACCAAGATATGATTCAAATGCGCAGAAAATTAAAAAAGTCAGAAAAATTAAAAACCAAAGTACATAGTCTTCTTATGTCATATAGTAAGCATATTCAAGTTGATAAACAAGGTTTGGACATATTCAAACCATACAAATCATGTATCTATACCCCCTAACCCTAAACTTTTTCTTATGAAGTCAAGCATGAAGAGAAGTGGTTTTGGGTTTCAAAGATGGAAATTTCAAAAACCTCCAAAAACTTCATTTTAGAGTGACTGAGAAGTTAGCATTAAAGTTGATAAACAAGGTTTAGACATATTCAAACCAGACAAATCATGTATCTACCCCTAACCCTAAACTCGGTCTTATGAAGTCTAGCATGAAGAGAATCGTTTTGAGTTTCAAACGTTTAAGCCAAAAGCCCCATTTCAAATATTTCAAACTTATTCAAAGTTGGTTCAAATTTGAAAGACATACAAGTTATAGCACACATAGTGCATACATTTTCACACATACTGCACTAGATGCTAACCCTATAGTTTGAGGCCACTTGGATGAGGTCGAAAAAGTTCTTGGATTAGAATCGTGTTGTTCGAACCCCGTAGTTGGATTTTTTTGAACCTTGATCTGTAGTACTGGGCAAAACCCTAGTTTAACCTATTTAATTATAGATTCGTATATCGATTTTTCTACCTTTTTATTATTACTATGCTGCAGATGTGCGTTTGCCCGTCGAGTGAAACTCGGAGGAAGAGGGATCACTCGGAAGGAGAGAAAAAAGGCAGAGCATTATGGTGTCTTCCCTTTTTCGGGTGATGATGATGATGTTGACTGTTGTGCAGGGTTTGTCAGTGCGCAGGAGGTGCGAGCGAGCGAGCGAGCGAGTCGAGCGAGGCCGAGAATGAGAGAGATTTGTTTTTTTGTGAGAGGGACAACCGAAGGATCCAGAAGGACCCACAGACTTCCAATACGCATCCTGATGCGTCTTCTCTTGACAAAGAAGATGGCTGGGAGTTGGCGTACCTATTGCACGTGACTTGTGCTCACTCAAGTGTGGGACCTCACGCGTGGGCACCACACGTAAGTGACAGACCTGTTGGTGTAAAAACTCGGTTGATTATAATAGTGCATTAGAACAAAGTTTCCTATGGATTCAAGGGTAGGAAATCCAAGTTAACTCATTTACATGACATTATTTTTTCCATGAAGCAAAGTTAACACTATCAATTGGTACATTTTGGAGTGACTAAGAAGGATCAATGCTTACTTATTCGTTTAATTTCACGTGTTAAACTTGTCTAAATCTTGTTCAAACCTAGGATTTGACCAAGATTCAAATGGGCAGAAAAATAATTAAAAAACAGAAAAATGAAAAACCAAATCACATAGTCTTCTTATGTCATATAGTAAGCATTCAAGTTGATAAACAAGGTCTAGACATATTCAAACCAGACAAATCATGTATCTATACCCCTAACCCCTAAACTCTGTCTTATGAAGTCAAGCGTGTGAAGAGAAGTGGTTTTGGGTTTCAAACATCGAAATTTCAAAAACCTCCCAAAAGCTTCATTTTAGAGTGACTAAGAAGGATACATGCTTCCCTTTACATTTTCATGTTTTAAACTTGTTTAAATTATCTTGGTCAAACCTAGGATTTGACGAAGATACAAATGGGTGGGCACAAAATTCAAAAAAATCAGAAAAATGAAAAACCAAATCACATAGTCTTCTTATGTCATATCGTAAGCAATCAAGTTGATAAACAAGGTCTAGATATATCCAAACCAGACAAATCATGTATCTACCCCCTGTCGATCTTATGAAGTCTAGCATGAAGGGAAGTCGTTTTGGGTTTCAAACATTGAAATTTAAAGAACATCCCAAAAGCTTCATTTTAGAGTGACTAAGAAGGATACAGACTTCCCTTTTCATTTTCATGTTTTAAATTTGTTTAAATCTTGGTCAAACCAAGGATTTGACCAAGATTCAAATGGCCCTAAAAATTCAGAAAAAAATGAAAAGAATGAAAAACCAAAGCACATAACATTCTTATGTCATATGTATAGTAAGCATTCAAGTTGATATACAAGGTCTAGACATATATATTCAAACCTAGGATTTGACTAGCTAAGATTCAAATGGGCATAACAAATTCAAAAAACAAAAACCAAACACATAGTCTTCTGATGTCATATAGCAAGCATTCAAGTTGATAAACAAACTTGTTTAAATCATGGTCAAACCTAGGATTTGACCAAGATTCAAATGGGCATAATTTTAAAAAAATTGTAAAATCAAGGCACATAGTCTTCTTATGTCATATAGTAAGCATTCAATTAAGTTGATAAACAAGGTCTAGACATATCAAACCAGAAAATTCATGTGTCTAGCTACCCCTAACCCTAAACTCTGCACGAAGAGAAGTGGTTTTGGGTTTCAAACATGGATATTTCAAAAACCCTCCCAAAAACCTTCATTTTGGAGTTAATAAGAAGGATCAAGGCTTACTTTTTCATTTTCATGTTTTAATCTTTTTTAAATCTTTGTCAAACCTAGGTTTTGACCAATATTCAAAAGGGCATAATTAAAAAAAATGAAATATCAAGGCACATAGTCTTCTTATGTCATATAGTAAGCATTCAATTAAGTTGATAAACAAGCTCTAGACATATTCAAACCAGAAAAATCATGATGTATCTACCCCCTATATATCCCTAAACCCTAACTTATGAAGTCAAGCACGAAGAGAAGTGGTTTTTGGTTTAAATCATGGAAATTTCAAAAACCCTCCCAAGAGCTTCATTTTGGAGTGACTAATTAAGAAGCATACATGCTTACCTTTTCATATTCATGTTTTAAACTTGTTCAAATCTAGGTCAACAAACCTAGGATTTGACGAAGAATCAAATGGGTATAAAAAATTTAAAAACAAGCTCTAGATAAGCTCAAGTTGAAAAACAAGTTCTAGACATATTCCAACCAGAAAAATCATGCATGTACCCCCTATATATATATCCCTAAACCCTGACTTATGAAGTCAAGCATGAAGAGAAGTGGTTTTTGGTTTCAATCATGGAAATTTCAAAAACCCTCCCAAGAGCTTCATTTTGGAGTGGCTAAGAAGGATAGATACTTAATTTTTCATATTTATGTTTTAAACTAGTTTAAATCATGGTCAAACCTAGGATTTGACCAAGATTCAAATGGGCATAAAAATTCAAAATAAATGAAAATAAATGAAAAACCAAGGCACGTAGTCTTCTTATGTCATATAGTAAGCATTCAATTAAGTTGATAAACAAGGTCTAGACATATTCAAACCAGAAACATCATGTATCTAGCTACCCTAGCCCTAAACTCTGTCTTGTGAAGTCAAGCATGCATGAAGAGAAGTCGTGGTTTTTGGTTTCAAACATGGAAATTTTAAAAACCCTACCAAGATCTACATTTTGGAGTGACTAAGAAGGATATATGCTTAATTTTTCCTATTAATGTTTTATTAAACTTGTTTAAATCATGGTCAAACCTAGGATTTGACCAAGATTCAAATGGGCATAAAAATTCAAAAAAAACAAAAAAATGGAAAATCAAGGCACATAGTCTTCTTATGTCACATTAGTAAGCATTCAATTAAGTTGATAAACAAGGTCTAGATATATTCAAACCAGAGAAATCATGTATCTACCCCCTAACCCTAAACTCTATCTCATGAAGTCAAGCATGAAGAGAAGTGGTTTTTGGTTTCAAGCATGGAAATTTCAAAAACCTCCCCAAACTTCATTTTAGAGTGACTAAGAAGGATACAAGCTTGCCTTTTCATTTTCATGTTTTAAACTTGTTTAAATTATCTTGGTCAAATCTAGGATTTGACAAGATTCAAATGGGCAAACATATGATAAGTGATGCAAATATCATTTCTAAGTGCGGGCAAACCAGAGATATGTGGTTTTTGGTTTCAAACATATTCAAACGAGAGAAATCATGTATCTACCCCCTAACACTAAACTCTGTCTCATGAAGTCAAGCGCATGCATGAAGATATGTGGTTTTTGGTTTCAAACATGGAAATTTCAAAAACCCTCCCAAGAGCTTCATTTCGAAGTGATTAATTAAGAAGCATACATGCATGCTTACTTTTTCATATTCATGTTTTAAACTTATTCAAATCTTGGTGAAACCTAGGATTTGACCAAGATTCAAATGGGTATAAAAATTTAAAAAATACAAAAAAGGTCTTCTTATGTTATATAGTAGGCATTCAATTAAGTTGATAAACAAGTTCTAGACATATTCAAACAAGAAAAATCATGCATGTATCTACCCATAACCCTAAACTTTGTTTCATGAAGTCAAGCATTGTGGTTTTTGGTTTCGAACATGGAAATTCAAAAACCCTCCCAAGAGCTTCATTTTGAAGTGACTAAGAAGCATACATGCTTACTTTTTCATATTCATGTTTTTAACTTATTCAAATCTTGGTGGAACCAAGGATTTGACAAAGATTCGAATGGGTATAAAAATTCAAAAAAAACAAGGTCTTCTCTTATGTTATATAGTAAGCATTCAATTAATTTGATAAACAAGGTCTAAACATATTCAAACCAGGAAAATCATGTATCTACCACCTAACCCTAAACTCTGTCTTATGAAGTCAAGCATGCATGAAGAGAAGTGGTTTTTGGTTTCAAGCATGGAAATTTCCATGTTTGAAACCCAAAACCACTTCTCTTCATATGCTTGACTTCATATGACAGAGTTTAGCGTTAGGGGGTAGATACATGATTTTTTGGTTTGAATATGTCCAGACCTTGTTTATCAACTTAAATGCTAACTATATGACATCAGAATGGGCATAAAAATTTAAAAAAATTAAAAATGTAAAACCAAAATTTAATTGGGAGGAAAGGGTACATGAATTACAATTAAAAAACAAGGTAACTTAAATACTTGGATGCCCCAAGATGTGTGGAAGCCCAAAACAATGGCAAAACATATCATGTGCGCATGCTGCATCCAATTCAAGTAGAACACATAGTAGGCACCGATAGTTTGACCTAAATTTGAAATCAAAGAGAAGGTGGTTAGAAAAAATCAAAATTGGCAAAGCAAAGCATGAAATCAAAAAATTGTGATGCACTCTAGCTATGAAAATTATCAAACAATGCAAACCAAAATGATTTTTTAGAGGAATACTAGTTCAACTTATTTAATTTTTTATTTGTAGGCCAAAATCAAACCCCGTAGTTGGATTTTTTTTTCAACTTGATCTGTAGTACTGGGGAAAACCCTAGTTTATAACCTATTTAATAATAGATTCGTAGTCGATTCTTTTACTTTTTTATTATTACTATGCAGCACATGTGTGTTTGCCCGTCGAGTGAAACTCGGAGGAAGAGGAATCACTCGGAAGGAGAAGAAGGGAGAGCAGTCACGGGGCCCCTCTTATTGATGGTGTATATTCTTTTTCTGGTGATGTTGACTGTTGTGCAGGGTTTGTCAGTGCGCAGGAGGTGCGAGCGAGCGAGCGAGCGAGCGAGTCGAGCGAGGCCGAGAATGAGAGAGATTTGTTTTTTTGTGAGAGGGACAACCGAAGGATCCAGAAGGACCCACAGACTTCCAATACGCATCCTGATGCGTCTTCTCTTGACAAAGAAGATGGCTGGGAGTTGGCGTACCTATTGCACGTGACTTGTGCTCACTCAAGTGTGGGACCTCACGCGTGGGCACCACACGTAAGTGACAGACCTGTTGGTGTAAAAACTCGGTTGATTATTATAGTGCATTAGAACAAAGTTTCCTATGGATTCAAGGGTAGGAAATCCAAGTTAACTCATTTACATGACATTATTTTTTCCATGAAGCAAAGTTAACACTATCAATTGGTACATTTTGGAGTGACTAAGAAGGATCAATGCTTACTTATTCGTTTAATTTCACGTGTTAAACTTGTCTAAATCTTGTTCAAACCTAGGATTTGACCAAGATTCAAATGGGCAGAAAAATAATTAAAAAACAGAAAAATGAAAAACCAAATCACATAGTAAGCATTCAAGTTGATAAACAAGGTCTAGACATATTCAAACCAGACAAATCATGTATCTATACCCCTAACCCCTAAACTCTGTCTTATGAAGTCAAGCATGTGAAGAGAAGTGGTTTTGGGTTTGGGGGTATATATACATGATTTTTATTGTTTAAATATATATAGACTTTGTTGATCAACATGAATGCTTAATTACTATATGACATAAGAAGTTTATGTGCTTTGGTGTTTCATTTTTTTGATTTCTTTTTTGAATTTTTATGCCCATTTGAATCTTGGTCAAATCCTAGGTTTGACAAAGATTTAAACAAGTTTGAAACATGAAAATGAAAAAGTAAGCTTGGATCCTTCTTAGTCACTCCAAAATGAAGCTTTTGGGTGGGTTTTTGAAATTTCCATGTTTGAAACCCAAAACCACTTCTTCTCTTCATGCTTGACTTCATAAGACAACGTTTAGGGTTAGGGGGTAGATACATGATTTTTCTGGTTTGAATATGTCTAGACTTCGTTGATCAACTTGAATGCTTAGTATATTACATAAGAAGACTATGTGGTTTGGTTTTTGATTTTCTTGATTTTGTTTGATTTTTTATGACCATTTGAATCTTGGTCAAATCCTAGGTTTGACCAAGATTTAAACAAGTTTAAAACATGAAAATGAAAAAGTAAGCATGGATCCTTCTTAGTCATGACAATGAGTTAACTTGGCTTTACTACCCTTGATGAATCCATAGGAAACTTTTTGTACTAATGCAGTATAATATTCTGGTTTGAATATGTCTAGACCTTGTTTATCAACTTAATTTGAAAGACATACAAGTTATAGCACACATAGTGCATACATTTTCACACATACTGCACTAGATGCTAACCCTATAGTTTGAGGCCATTTGGATGAGGTCGAAAAAATTCTTGGATTAGAATCGTGTTGTTCGAACCCCGTAGTTGGATTTTTTTGAACCCTTGATCTTTAGAACTGGGCAAAACCCAAGTTTAACCATGCAAGATTCAAATGGCCCTAAAAATTCAGAAAAAAATCAAAAGAATGAAAAACCAAAGCACATATATAGCATTCTTATGTCATATGTATAGTAAGCATGCATTCAAGTTGATAAACAAGGTCTAGACATATATATTCAAACCAGAAAAATCATGTATATATCTACCCCTAAAACTCTAATTAAACTATGTCTTATGAAGTCAATCATGTAGAGAAGTGGTTTTGGGTTTCAAATATGGAAATTTCAAGAACCTCCCAAAAGCTTCATTTTAGAGTGACTAAGAAGGATCCAGGCTTATCTTTTCATTTCATGTTTTAAACTTGTTTAAATCCTGGTCAAACCTAGGATTTGACCAAGATTTATGGGCATAAAATTCAAAAAAATCAGAAAAATAAAAAACCAAAGCACATAAGCATATTCAAGTTGATAAACAAGGTTTGGACATATTCAACCCATACACAAATCATGTATCTACCCCTAACCCTAAACTCTGTCTTATGAAGTCAAGCATGAAGAGAAGTGGTTTCGGGTTTCAAACATGGAAATATCAAAAACCTCCCAAAAACTTCATTTTAGAGTGACTGAGAAGGTTGCATGCTTCCCTTTTCATTTTCATGTTTTAAACTTGTTTAAATCTTGGTCAAACCTAGAATTTGACAAGATTCAAATGGGCATCAAAATTCAAAAAAATCAGAAAAAGAAAAACCAAAGCAATAGTTTTCTTATGTCATATAGTAAGCATTAAAGTTGATAAACAAGGTCTAGACATATTCAACCAGACAAATCATGTATCTATACCCCTAACCCCTAAACTCTGTCTTATGAAGTCAAGCATGTGAAGAGAAGTGGTTTTGGGTTTCAAACATCGAAATTTCAAAAACCTCCCAAAAGCTTCATTTTAGAGTGACTAAGAAGGATACATGCTTCCCTTTTCATTTTCATGTTTTAAACTTGTTTAAATTATCTTGGTCAAACCTAGGATTCGACATGATTCAAATGGGCATCAAAATAAAAAAAAACAGAAAAAGGAAAAACCAAAGCAATAGTTTTCTTATATATGTCATATAGTAAGCATTAAAGTTGATAAACAAGGTCTAGATATATCCAAACCAGACAAATCATGTATCTACCCCCGGCCTGTCGATCTTATGAAGCTAGTCTACTAGCATGTGAAGGGAACTCGTTTTCGGTTTCAAACATAGAAATTACAAGAACATCCCAAAAGCTTCTCCATTTTAGAGTGACTACGAAGGATACTGACTTCCCTTTTCATTTTCATGTTTTAAACTTGTTTAAATCTTGGTCAAACCAAGGATTTGACCAAGATTCAAATGGGCCTAAAAATTTAGAAAAAAATCAAAAAGAGAATGAAAAACCAAAGCACATAGCATTCTTATGTCATATGTATAGTAAGCATTCAAGTTGATAAACAAGGTCTAGACATATTCAAACCAAAAAATCATGTATATATCTACCCCTAACCCTAAACTGATCTGTCGATCTTATGGAAGTCAATCATGAAGAGAAGTGGTTTTGGGTTTCAAACATGGAAATTTCAAGAACATCCCAAAAGCTTCATTTTAGAGTGACTAAGAAGGATCCATGCTTACTTACTCGTTTTCACGTGTTAAACTTGTCTAAATCTTGGTGAAACCTAGGATTTGACCAAGATATGATTCAAATGCGCAGAAAATTAAAAAAGTCAGAAATTTAAAAACCAAAGTACATAGTCTTCTTATGTCATATAGTAAGCATATTCAAGTTGATAAACAAGGTTTGGACATATTCAAACCATACAAATCATGTATCTATACCCCCTAACCCTAAACTTTTTCTTATGAAGTCAAGCATGAAGAGAAGTGGTTTTGGGTTTCAAAGATGGAAATTTCAAAAACCTCCAAAAACTTCATTTTAGAGTGACTGAGAAGTTAGCATTAAAGTTGATAAACAAGGTTTAGACATATTCAAACCAGACAAATCATGTATCTACCCCTAACCCTAAACTCGGTCTTATGAAGTCTAGCATGAAGAGAATCGTTTTGAGTTTCAAACGTTTAAGCCAAAAGCCCCATTTCAAATATTTCAAACTTATTCAAAGTTGGTTCAAATTTGAAAGACATACAAGTTATAGCACACATAGTGCATACATTTTCACACATACTGCACTAGATGCTAACCCTATAGTTTGAGGCCACTTGGATGAGGTCGAAAAAGTTCTTGGATTAGAATCGTGTTGTTCGAACCCCGTAGTTGGATTTTTTGAACCTTGATCTGTAGTACTGGGCAAAACCCTAGTTTAACCTATTTAATTATAGATTCGTATATCGATTTTTCTACCTTTTTATTATTACTATGCTGCAGATGTGCGTTTGCCCGTCGAGTGAAACTCGGAGGAAGAGGGATCACTCGGAAGGAGAGAAAAAAGGCAGAGCATTATGGTGTCTTCCCTTTTTCGGGTGATGATGATGATGTTGACTGTTGTGCAGGGTTTGTCAGTGCGCAGGAGGTGCGAGCGAGCGAGCGAGCGAGTCGAGCGAGGCCGAGAATGAGAGAGATTTGTTTTTTTGTGAGAGGGACAACCGAAGGATCCAGAAGGACCCACAGACTTCCAATACGCATCCTGATGCGTCTTCTCTTGACAAAGAAGATGGCTGGGAGTTGGCGTACCTATTGCACGTGACTTGTGCTCACTCAAGTGTGGGACCTCACGCGTGGGCACCACACGTAAGTGACAGACCTGTTGGTGTAAAAACTCGGTTGATTATAATAGTGCATTAGAACAAAGTTTCCTATGGATTCAAGGGTAGGAAATCCAAGTTAACTCATTTACATGACATTATTTTTTCCATGAAGCAAAGTTAACACTATCAATTGGTACATTTTGGAGTGACTAAGAAGGATCAATGCTTACTTATTCGTTTAATTTCACGTGTTAAACTTGTCTAAATCTTGTTCAAACCTAGGATTTGACCAAGATTCAAATGGGCAGAAAAATAATTAAAAAACAGAAAAATGAAAAACCAAATCACATAGTCTTCTTATGTCATATAGTAAGCATTCAAGTTGATAAACAAGGTCTAGACATATTCAAACCAGACAAATCATGTATCTATACCCCTAACCCCTAAACTCTGTCTTATGAAGTCAAGCGTGTGAAGAGAAGTGGTTTTGGGTTTCAAACATCGAAATTTCAAAAACCTCCCAAAAGCTTCATTTTAGAGTGACTAAGAAGGATACATGCTTCCCTTTACATTTTCATGTTTTAAACTTGTTTAAATTATCTTGGTCAAACCTAGGATTTGACGAAGATACAAATGGGTGGGCACAAAATTCAAAAAAATCAGAAAAATGAAAAACCAAATCACATAGTCTTCTTATGTCATATCGTAAGCAATCAAGTTGATAAACAAGGTCTAGATATATCCAAACCAGACAAATCATGTATCTACCCCCTGTCGATCTTATGAAGTCTAGCATGAAGGGAAGTCGTTTTGGGTTTCAAACATTGAAATTTAAAGAACATCCCAAAAGCTTCATTTTAGAGTGACTAAGAAGGATACAGACTTCCCTTTTCATTTTCATGTTTTAAATTTGTTTAAATCTTGGTCAAACCAAGGATTTGACCAAGATTCAAATGGCCCTAAAAATTCAGAAAAAAATGAAAAGAATGAAAAACCAAAGCACATAACATTCTTATGTCATATGTATAGTAAGCATTCAAGTTGATATACAAGGTCTAGACATATATATTCAAACCTAGGATTTGACTAGCTAAGATTCAAATGGGCATAACAAATTCAAAAAACAAAAACCAAACACATAGTCTTCTGATGTCATATAGCAAGCATTCAAGTTGATAAACAAACTTGTTTAAATCATGGTCAAACCTAGGATTTGACCAAGATTCAAATGGGCATAATTTTAAAAAAATGTAAAATCAAGGCACATAGTCTTCTTATGTCATATAGTAAGCATTCAATTAAGTTGATAAACAAGGTCTAGACATATCAAACCAGAAAATTCAGGTGTCTAGCTACCCCTAACCCTAAACTCTGCACGAAGAGAAGTGGTTTTGGGTTTCAAACATGGATATTTCAAAAACCCTCCCAAAAACCTTCATTTTGGAGTTAATAAGAAGGATCAAGGCTTACTTTTTCATTTTCATGTTTTAATCTTTTTTAAATCTTTGTCAAACCTAGGTTTTGACCAATATTCAAAAGGGCATAATTAAAAAAAAATGAAATATCAAGGCACATAGTCTTCTTATGTCATATAGTAAGCATTCAATTAAGTTGATAAACAAGCTCTAGACATATTCAAACCAGAAAAATCATGATGTATCTACCCCCTATATATCCCTAAACCCTAACTTATGAAGTCAAGCACGAAGAGAAGTGGTTTTTGGTTTAAATCATGGAAATTTCAAAAACCCTCCCAAGAGCTTCATTTTGGAGTGACTAATTAAGAAGCATACATGCTTACCTTTTCATATTCATGTTTTAAACTTGTTCAAATCTAGGTCAACAAACCTAGGATTTGATGAAGAATCAAATGGGTATAAAAAATTTAAAAACAAGCTCTAGATAAGCTCAAGTTGAAAAACAAGTTCTAGACATATTCCAACCAGAAAAATCATGCATGTACCCCCTATATATATATCCCTAAACCCTGACTTATGAAGTCAAGCATGAAGAGAAGTGGTTTTTGGTTTCAATCATGGAAATTTCAAAAACCCTCCCAAGAGCTTCATTTTGGAGTGGCTAAGAAGGATAGATACTTAATTTTTCATATTTATGTTTTAAACTAGTTTAAATCATGGTCAAACCTAGGATTTGACCAAGATTCAAATGGGCATAAAAATTCAAAATAAATGAAAATAAATGAAAAACCAAGGCACGTAGTCTTCTTATGTCATATAGTAAGCATTCAATTAAGTTGATAAACAAGGTCTAGACATATTCAAACCAGAAACATCATGTATCTAGCTACCCTAGCCCTAAACTCTGTCTTATGAAGTCAAGCATGCATGAAGAGAAGTACGTGGTTTTTTGGTTTCAAACATGGAAATTTCAAAAACCCTCTCAAGAGCTTCATTTTGGAGTGACTACGAAGGATACATGCTTAATTTTCATATTCATGTTTTAAACTTGTTTAAATCATGGTCAAACCTAGGATTTGACCAAGATTCAAATGGGCATAATTTAAAAAAATGTAAAATCAAGGCACATAGTCTTCTTATGTCATATAGTAAGCATTCAATTAAGTTGATAAACAAGGTCTAGACATATCAAACCAGAAAAATCATGTATCTACCCCTATATATCCCCAAACTCTGTCTTTATGAAGTCAAGCATGAAGAGAAGTGGTTTTTGGTTTCAAGCATGGAAATTTCAAAAACCTCCCCAAACTTCATTTTAGAGTGACTAAGAAGGATACAAGCTTGCCTTTTCATTTTCATGTTTTAAACTTGTTTAAATTATCTTGGTCAAATCTAGGATTTGACAAGATTCAAATGGGCAAACATATGATAAGTGATGCAAATATCATTTCTAAGTGCGGGCAAACCAGAGATATGTGGTTTTTGGTTTCAAACATATTCAAACGAGAGAAATCATGTATCTACCCCCTAACACTAAACTCTGTCTCATGAAGTCAAGCGCATGCATGAAGATATGTGGTTTTTGGTTTCAAACATGGAAATTTCAAAAACCCTCCCAAGAGCTTCATTTCGAAGTGATTAATTAAGAAGCATACATGCATGCTTACTTTTTCATATTCATGTTTTAAACTTATTCAAATCTTGGTGAAACCTAGGATTTGACCAAGATTCAAATGGGTATAAAAATTTAAAAAATACAAAAAAGGTCTTCTTATGTTATATAGTAGGCATTCAATTAAGTTGATAAACAAGTTCTAGACATATTCAAACAAGAAAAATCATGCATGTATCTACCCATAACCCTAAACTTTGTTTCATGAAGTCAAGCATTGTGGTTTTTGGTTTCGAACATGGAAATTCAAAAACCCTCCCAAGAGCTTCATTTTGAAGTGACTAAGAAGCATACATGCTTACTTTTTCATATTCATGTTTTTAACTTATTCAAATCTTGGTGGAACCAAGGATTTGACAAAGATTCGAATGGGTATAAAAATTCAAAAAAAACAAGGTCTTCTCTTATGTTATATAGTAAGCATTCAATTAATTTGATAAACAAGGTCTAAACATATTCAAACCAGGAAAATCATGTATCTACCACCTAACCCTAAACTCTGTCTTATGAAGTCAAGCATGCATGAAGAGAAGTGGTTTTTGGTTTCAAGCATGGAAATTTCCATGTTTGAAACCCAAAACCACTTCTCTTCATATGCTTGACTTCATATGACAGAGTTTAGCGTTAGGGGGTAGATACATGATTTTTTGGTTTGAATATGTCCAGACCTTGTTTATCAACTTAAATGCTAACTATATGACATCAGAATGGGCATAAAAATTTAAAAAAATTAAAAATGTAAAACCAAAATTTAATTGGGAGGAAAGGGTACATGAATTACAATTAAAAAACAAGGTAACTTAAATACTTGGATGCCCCAAGATGTGTGGAAGCCCAAAACAATGGCAAAACATATCATGTGCGCATGCTGCATCCAATTCAAGTAGAACACATAGTAGGCACCGATAGTTTGACCTAAATTTGAAATCAAAGAGAAGGTGGTTAGAAAAAATCAAAATTGGCAAAGCAAAGCATGAAATCAAAAAATTGTGATGCACTCTAGCTATGAAAATTATCAAACAATGCAAACCAAAATGATTTTTTAGAGGAATACTAGTTCAACTTATTTAATTTTTTATTTGTAGGCCAAAATCAAACCCCGTAGTTGGATTTTTTTTTCAACTTGATCTGTAGTACTGGGGAAAACCCTAGTTTATAACCTATTTAATAATAGATTCGTAGTCGATTCTTTTACTTTTTTATTATTACTATGCAGCACATGTGTGTTTGCCCGTCGAGTGAAACTCGGAGGAAGAGGAATCACTCGGAAGGAGAAGAAGGGAGAGCAGTCACGGGGCCCCTCTTATTGATGGTGTATATTCTTTTTCTGGTGATGTTGACTGTTGTGCAGGGTTTGTCAGTGCGCAGGAGGTGCGAGCGAGCGAGCGAGTCGAGCGAGGCCGAGAATGAGAGAGATTTGTTTTTTTGTGAGAGGGACAACCGAAGGATCCAGAAGGACCCACAGACTTCCAATACGCATCCTGATGCGTCTTCTCTTGACAAAGAAGATGGCTGGGAGTTGGCGTACCTATTGCACGTGACTTGTGCTCACTCAAGTGTGGGACCTCACGCGTGGGCACCACACGTAAGTGACAGACCTGTTGGTGTAAAAACTCGGTTGATTATTATAGTGCATTAGAACAAAGTTTCCTATGGATTCAAGGGTAGGAAATCCAAGTTAACTCATTTACATGACATTATTTTTTCCATGAAGCAAAGTTAACACTATCAATTGGTACATTTTGGAGTGACTAAGAAGGATCAATGCTTACTTATTCGTTTAATTTCACGTGTTAAACTTGTCTAAATCTTGTTCAAACCTAGGATTTGACCAAGATTCAAATGGGCAGAAAAATAATTAAAAAACAGAAAAATGAAAAACCAAATCACATAGTAAGCATTCAAGTTGATAAACAAGGTCTAGACATATTCAAACCAGACAAATCATGTATCTATACCCCTAACCCCTAAACTCTGTCTTATGAAGTCAAGCATGTGAAGAGAAGTGGTTTTGGGTTTGGGGGTATATATACATGATTTTTATTGTTTAAATATATATAGACTTTGTTGATCAACATGAATGCTTAATTACTATATGACATAAGAAGTTTATGTGCTTTGGTGTTTCATTTTTTTGATTTCTTTTTTGAATTTTTATGCCCATTTGAATCTTGGTCAAATCCTAGGTTTGACAAAGATTTAAACAAGTTTGAAACATGAAAATGAAAAAGTAAGCTTGGATCCTTCTTAGTCACTCCAAAATGAAGCTTTTGGGTGGGTTTTTGAAATTTCCATGTTTGAAACCCAAAACCACTTCTTCTCTTCATGCTTGACTTCATAAGACAACGTTTAGGGTTAGGGGGTAGATACATGATTTTTCTGGTTTGAATATGTCTAGACTTCGTTGATCAACTTGAATGCTTAGTATATTACATAAGAAGACTATGTGGTTTGGTTTTTGATTTTCTTGATTTTGTTTGATTTTTTATGACCATTTGAATCTTGGTCAAATCCTAGGTTTGACCAAGATTTAAACAAGTTTAAAACATGAAAATGAAAAAGTAAGCATGGATCCTTCTTAGTCATGACAATGAGTTAACTTGGCTTTACTACCCTTGATGAATCCATAGGAAACTTTTTGTACTAATGCAGTATAATATTCTGGTTTGAATATGTCTAGACCTTGTTTATCAACTTAATTTGAAAGACATACAAGTTATAGCACACATAGTGCATACATTTTCACACATACTGCACTAGATGCTAACCCTATAGTTTGAGGCCATTTGGATGAGGTCGAAAAAATTCTTGGATTAGAATCGTGTTGTTCGAACCCCGTAGTTGGATTTTTTTGAACCCTTGATCTTTAGAACTGGGCAAAACCCAAGTTTAACCATGCAAGATTCAAATGGCCCTAAAAATTCAGAAAAAAATCAAAAGAATGAAAAACCAAAGCACATATATAGCATTCTTATGTCATATGTATAGTAAGCATGCATTCAAGTTGATAAACAAGGTCTAGACATATATATTCAAACCAGAAAAATCATGTATATATCTACCCCTAAAACTCTAATTAAACTATGTCTTATGAAGTCAATCATGTAGAGAAGTGGTTTTGGGTTTCAAATATGGAAATTTCAAGAACCTCCCAAAAGCTTCATTTTAGAGTGACTAAGAAGGATCCAGGCTTATCTTTTCATTTCATGTTTTAAACTTGTTTAAATCCTGGTCAAACCTAGGATTTGACCAAGATTTATGGGCATAAAATTCAAAAAAATCAGAAAAATAAAAAACCAAAGCACATAAGCATATTCAAGTTGATAAACAAGGTTTGGACATATTCAACCCATACACAAATCATGTATCTACCCCTAACCCTAAACTCTGTCTTATGAAGTCAAGCATGAAGAGAAGTGGTTTCGGGTTTCAAACATGGAAATATCAAAAACCTCCCAAAAACTTCATTTTAGAGTGACTGAGAAGGTTGCATGCTTCCCTTTTCATTTTCATGTTTTAAACTTGTTTAAATCTTGGTCAAACCTAGAATTTGACAAGATTCAAATGGGCATCAAAATTCAAAAAAATCAGAAAAAGAAAAACCAAAGCAATAGTTTTCTTATGTCATATAGTAAGCATTAAAGTTGATAAACAAGGTCTAGACATATTCAACCAGACAAATCATGTATCTATACCCCTAACCCCCTAAACTCTGTCTTATGAAGTCAAGCATGTGAAGAGAAGTGGTTTTGGGTTTCAAACATCGAAATTTCAAAAACCTCCCAAAAGCTTCATTTTAGAGTGACTAAGAAGGATACATGCTTCCCTTTTCATTTTCATGTTTTAAACTTGTTTAAATTATCTTGGTCAAACCTAGGATTCGACATGATTCAAATGGGCATCAAAATAAAAAAAAACAGAAAAAGGAAAAACCAAAGCAATAGTTTTCTTATATATGTCATATAGTAAGCATTAAAGTTGATAAACAAGGTCTAGATATATCCAAACCAGACAAATCATGTATCTACCCCCGGCCTGTCGATCTTATGAAGCTAGTCTACTAGCATGTGAAGGGAACTCGTTTTCGGTTTCAAACATAGAAATTACAAGAACATCCCAAAAGCTTCTCCATTTTAGAGTGACTACGAAGGATACTGACTTCCCTTTTCATTTTCATGTTTTAAACTTGTTTAAATCTTGGTCAAACCAAGGATTTGACCAAGATTCAAATGGGCCTAAAAATTTAGAAAAAAATCAAAAAGAGAATGAAAAACCAAAGCACATAGCATTCTTATGTCATATGTATAGTAAGCATTCAAGTTGATAAACAAGGTCTAGACATATTCAAACCAAAAAATCATGTATATATCTACCCCTAACCCTAAACTGATCTGTCGATCTTATGAAGTCAATCATGAAGAGAAGTGGTTTTGGGTTTCAAACATGGAAATTTCAAGAACATCCCAAAAGCTTCATTTTAGAGTGACTAAGAAGGATCCATGCTTACTTACTCGTTTTCACGTGTTAAACTTGTCTAAATCTTGGTGAAACCTAGGATTTGACCAAGATATGATTCAAATGCGCAGAAAATTAAAAAAGTCAGAAAATTTAAAAACCAAAGTACATAGTCTTCTTATGTCATATAGTAAGCATATTCAAGTTGATAAACAAGGTTTGGACATATTCAAACCATACAAATCATGTATCTATACCCCCTAACCCTAAACTTTTTCTTATGAAGTCAAGCATGAAGAGAAGTGGTTTTGGGTTTCAAAGATGGAAATTTCAAAAACCTCCAAAAACTTCATTTTAGAGTGACTGAGAAGTTAGCATTAAAGTTGATAAACAAGGTTTAGACATATTCAAACCAGACAAATCATGTATCTACCCCTAACCCTAAACTCGGTCTTATGAAGTCTAGCATGAAGAGAATCGTTTTGAGTTTCAAACGTTTAAGCCAAAAGCCCCATTTCAAATATTTCAAACTTATTCAAAGTTGGTTCAAATTTGAAAGACATACAAGTTATAGCACACATAGTGCATACATTTTCACACATACTGCACTAGATGCTAACCCTATAGTTTGAGGCCACTTGGATGAGGTCGAAAAAGTTCTTGGATTAGAATCGTGTTGTTCGAACCCCGTAGTTGGATTTTTTTGAACCTTGATCTGTAGTACAGGGCAAAACCCTAGTTTAACCTATTTAATTATAGATTCGTATATCGATTTTTCTACCTTTTTATTATTACTATGCAGCAGATGTGCGTTTGCCCGTCGAGTGAAACTCGGAGGAAGAGGGATCACTCGGAAGGAGAGAAAAAAGGCAGAGCATTATGGTGTCTTCCCTTTTTCGGGTGATGATGATGATGTTGACTGTTGTACAGGGTTTGTCAGTGCGCAGGAGGTGCGAGCGAGCGAGCGAGTCGAGCGAGGCCGAGAATGAGAGAGATTTGTTTTTTTGTGAGAGGGACAACCGAAGGATCCAGAAGGACCCACAGACTTCCAATACGCATCCTGATGCGTCTTCTCTTGACAAAGAAGATGGCTGGGAGTTGGCGTACCTATTGCACGTGACTTGTGCTCACTCAAGTGTGGGACCTCACGCGTGGGCACCACACGTAAGTGACAGACCTGTTGGTGTAAAAACTCGGTTGATTATAATAGTGCATTAGAACAAAGTTTCCTATGGATTCAAGGGTAGGAAATCCAAGTTAACTCATTTACATGACATTATTTTTTCCATGAAGCAAAGTTAACACTATCAATTGGTACATTTTGGAGTGACTAAGAAGGATCAATGCTTACTTATTCGTTTAATTTCACGTGTTAAACTTGTCTAAATCTTGTTCAAACCTAGGATTTGACCAAGATTCAAATGGGCAGAAAAATAATTAAAAAACAGAAAAATGAAAAACCAAATCACATAGTCTTCTTATGTCATATAGTAAGCATTCAAGTTGATAAACAAGGTCTAGACATATTCAAACCAGACAAATCATGTATCTATACCCCTAACCCCTAAACTCTGTCTTATGAAGTCAAGCGTGTGAAGAGAAGTGGTTTTGGGTTTCAAACATCGAAATTTCAAAAACCTCCCAAAAGCTTCATTTTAGAGTGACTAAGAAGGATACATGCTTCCCTTTACATTTTCATGTTTTAAACTTGTTTAAATTATCTTGGTCAAACCTAGGATTTGACGAAGATACAAATGGGTGGGCACAAAATTCAAAAAAATCAGAAAAATGAAAAACCAAATCACATAGTCTTCTTATGTCATATCGTAAGCAATCAAGTTGATAAACAAGGTCTAGATATATCCAAACCAGACAAATCATGTATCTACCCCCTGTCGATCTTATGAAGTCTAGCATGAAGGGAAGTCGTTTTGGGTTTCAAACATTGAAATTTAAAGAACATCCCAAAAGCTTCATTTTAGAGTGACTAAGAAGGATACAGACTTCCCTTTTCATTTTCATGTTTTAAATTTGTTTAAATCTTGGTCAAACCAAGGATTTGACCAAGATTCAAATGGCCCTAAAAATTCAGAAAAAATGAAAAGAATGAAAAACCAAAGCACATAACATTCTTATGTCATATGTATAGTAAGCATTCAAGTTGATATACAAGGTCTAGACATATATATTCAAACCTAGGATTTGACTAGCTAAGATTCAAATGGGCATAACAAATTCAAAAAACAAAAACCAAACACATAGTCTTCTGATGTCATATAGCAAGCATTCAAGTTGATAAACAAACTTGTTTAAATCATGGTCAAACCTAGGATTTGACCAAGATTCAAATGGGCATAATTTTAAAAAAATTGTAAAATCAAGGCACATAGTCTTCTTATGTCATATAGTAAGCATTCAATTAAGTTGATAAACAAGGTCTAGACATATCAAACCAGAAAATTCAGGTGTCTAGCTACCCCTAACCCTAAACTCTGCACGAAGAGAAGTGGTTTTGGGTTTCAAACATGGATATTTCAAAAACCCTCCCAAAAACCTTCATTTTGGAGTTAATAAGAAGGATCAAGGCTTACTTTTTCATTTTCATGTTTTAATCTTTTTTAAATCTTTGTCAAACCTAGGTTTTGACCAATATTCAAAAGGGCATAATTAAAAAAAATGAAATATCAAGGCACATAGTCTTCTTATGTCATATAGTAAGCATTCAATTAAGTTGATAAACAAGCTCTAGACATATTCAAACCAGAAAAATCATGATGTATCTACCCCCTATATATCCCTAAACCCTAACTTATGAAGTCAAGCACGAAGAGAAGTGGTTTTTGGTTTAAATCATGGAAATTTCAAAAACCCTCCCAAGAGCTTCATTTTGGAGTGACTAATTAAGAAGCATACATGCTTACCTTTTCATATTCATGTTTTAAACTTGTTCAAATCTAGGTCAACAAACCTAGGATTTGATGAAGAATCAAATGGGTATAAAAAATTTAAAAACAAGCTCTAGATAAGCTCAAGTTGAAAAACAAGTTCTAGACATATTCCAACCAGAAAAATCATGCATGTACCCCCTATATATATATCCCTAAACCCTGACTTATGAAGTCAAGCATGAAGAGAAGTGGTTTTTGGTTTCAATCATGGAAATTTCAAAAACCCTCCCAAGAGCTTCATTTTGGAGTGGCTAAGAAGGATAGATACTTAATTTTTCATATTTATGTTTTAAACTAGTTTAAATCATGGTCAAACCTAGGATTTGACCAAGATTCAAATGGGCATAAAAATTCAAAATAAATGAAAATAAATGAAAAACCAAGGCACGTAGTCTTCTTATGTCATATAGTAAGCATTCAATTAAGTTGATAAACAAGGTCTAGACATATTCAAACCAGAAACATCATGTATCTAGCTACCCTAGCCCTCAACTCTGTCTTATGAAGTCAAGCATGCATGAAGAGAAGTCGTGGTTTTTGGTTTCAAACATGGAAATTTTAAAAACCCTACCAAGATCTACATTTTGGAGTGACTAAGAAGGATATATGCTTAATTTTTCCTATTCATGTTTTATTAAACTTGTTTAAATCATGGTCAAACCTAGGATTTGACCAAGATTCAAATGGGCATAAAAATTCAAAAAAACAAAAAAATGGAAAATCAAGGCACATAGTCTTCTTATGTCACATTAGTAAGCATTCAATTAAGTTGATAAACAAGGTCTAGATATATTCAAACCAGAGAAATCATGTATCTACCCCCTAACCCTAAACTCTATCTCATGAAGTCAAGCATGAAGATATGTGGTTTTTGGTTTAAAACATGGAAATTTCAAAAACCCTCCCAAGAGCTTCATTTTGGAGTGACTAAGAAGGATATATGCTTAATTTTTCATATTCATGTTTTCAACTTGTTTAAATCATGGTCAAACTTAGGATTTGACCAAGATTCAAATGGGCATAAAATTAAAAAAACAATAAAATGAAAAACCAATGCACATAGTCTTCTTATGTCATATATATAGTAAGCATTCAATTAAGTTGATAACAAGGTCTAGACATATTCAAACGAGAAAAATCATGTATCAAGCTACCCCTAACCCCAAACTCTGTCTTATGAAGTCAAGCATGAAGAGAAGTACGTGGTTTTTTGGTTTCAAACATGGAAATTTCAAAAACCCTCTCAAGAGCTTCATTTTGGAGTGACTACGAAGGATACATGCTTAATTTTCATATTCATGTTTTAAACTTGTTTAAATCATGGTCAAACCTAGGATTTGACCAAGATTCAAATGGGCATATATGAATCTTTAGCAGGTGCGTTTTTTTACTAATCCATATGGAATATTTTGATAAAACCCTTTTAGAAGGCTTTGTTAAGGCCTCAAGGACAATGAGTTGGGAGGAGGCCAGGTAGACTGTAGCTAGGCATTGATTCGGAATTTATGATGCTTGCGACTTGCTTGCGCGGCTTGTTGATTTCCCAGGTGACGCAGCTTTTTTTTTGACTGCCCAGCCATGGATAGGTCATAGGAGTGCAGAGCTGTAGGCGGTGCGGATAAGTACGCGGGGCATTGATGATGTAGGTGTGTTCGGTTGCCCACGCGAGTGCAGAGCTGTAGGGTTATGCGAGTAGGCCTTTAAACTGGGAGGTGGCACAAGAAGATTTTAGTAAGGAATGGTTCCTTTCCAGAGGAATGGAATGGTTCCATCCCCGCGTTCGGTTTGGACAAAAAGGAGGTACAGAATGGTACTGTTTTTTGTTCGGTTGGAGGAATTGGAGAGCAGAACGGAATGTGGTTAAACTAAACTTTTGTCTAAGAATCGTAATTAACAATGGCAAATAGCCTTTTAAATCTTAAAATCGTAATTAACAACGCCTAATGGCCTTTTTAATCTTAAAATCGTAATTAATGTTATTTTTTGTATGGTCGGGGAATTTGGAGAGTAGAACGGAATGAAGTTAAAGTTTAATCTTTTGTCTAAATATCGTAATTAATAGTGGCCTTTTTAATCTCAAAATCATAATTAACAACAACTAATAATTTTTTTGGTTGGATTAGTGAAGTGCTTTGTAATTAATAGCGGCTAAGTAACAGCCGTTCCACCACATTCCACCGATTCGGTGGAATGGGTGCATTCTGCATATGGGGAGAATATTCCCTTTCGAGGAACCACTCGGTTCCGTTCCATTCCACAACCGAACACAAGAATGGGCTCTAGGTGCGGAACGGTTCCATTCCATTCCACTTGGTTCTGGAACCGAACACACCCTAAATGCGTTGCAATGGAAAATGACAGTGTGTGGTGGCCTGATGGTGAAGAAGAAAGGTCGGGCGAAGAGTTGTTGGCTAGAGTCGGTTTTATACGAATCGACGAGGTGCGGGATAGTTTGATTTTAAGGGCTCCTTTCATTCACAGGATAGGGAAATCATAGGAGTAGGAATGTAGGATTGGGATTTGGGATGACATGTGTAGTTAAATCCTATAATAAGATGAGTTGCGTTTGATTGCGCCAAATGAATTTTTCCATGAGGTAGGACCAAATATTTAATCCTATACTAGGATTTGCACTACTTGATGATTCCTATAGGATTATTTCCTATTGGATATGTTCATATGAATCAAACTACTAGTGTAGGAAATATTCCTATAAGATCTAAATCCTATTATCTTATACCAACCTAATATGAATCAAAGAAGCCCTAAAGGATTTTCGAAGGAATCATGTACGAAGTATGATTTTTCTAAGTCACCCAACATATATACTAGGAATAGAACTAAGTAGTACCATATACTTAGGCCCGCATGCACAAATATTAAGTGTGGATTGAGGAAGTCGATAACTTGGGAAAAAACTTTCGCAACTGCACACCTATGTTACCACCCTTGCGACGCTAATTGTCGTAGAGCTGACCTAGAACGAACTCTTGTCTCGGTTAACATGAGAGAGATAAGGGATAAATACAATTGTGATACACTTTCCTAATATTTTGTTGAATGAGATAATCTTGTGTTTTCCTAATAGGGTTAATTAAGTACACATTTGGCAGCTCGTGTGTTGCATACGTTGGTGAACTTTAGACCCCAACTATATATTATTATTTGAACTCACCTCTAACACTTAATTATGTATAATAAGGTCCCTAACTAACCTCAAACACAATTAGGTATAACAGCGGTCCATAACTAACCTCAAACACTTAATTAGGTCTTACATTGCCCCCTTAGACTACCCCTTACCCTCAGCGACGTACGCAACATGGTGTTTGGGTTGAATGGCCCACCCTATTTTAAAATGTTTTAGTTAATTAATTATGTAAAAAATTATCACATATAAAGTGGAAAAAAGAAAATTAGTAAGGTGTGCCCACCTGGCCTACGGTTGTTTTGTGCGTCCTCCACTGCGTACTCCTCTTGATCTGTGACGATGAACATAGTTCTTTAGAACACATGCAACACTTACAGTTGATAGGCCGTTGCAAAGCTAATCAATGATAAAACCTGCTTTCATAATCCATTGTACTTTGATTTAATTAGTCCCTCTAATGGACCCCAACTATGTGTGCTTGAGATTTAGCAAAATGCTTTGCCGCCGTGCCACATAACAAATAATAAACAGACCAATCAAGTTTTTATCATTGCTAGACCTAACTAAGTGTTCAAGTGCTCAATTTTGACCACATTAGAGTTGAGGGGCCAAACATAATTCTTAAATACGTGAGGGACCGAACATATACTTCTAAACACCCGAGGGACAAGACAAATTTGAGTACTATTGTTATTATTAGACTAGTCACAATGGGGAGTATCATATAATAGTATCATACATATGATACTAATGTACGATATTATTTTCACAGTCCATATTATCATCATGTAGTAGTATAATATGTTACATGTATTTAGGGATTTGTAGAATCTCAATACAAAAGTGTGTACAAGATTTGTTTGGCAGTAATTTTTCTAGTTCTACATGATATGATACGATATCTACCTATGATACCACTATCGTCTCTTTCATCATTAACTGATATGACACATCAACATTTTGCATGCATGTAGTGCATGATACTACTTATGATATTGCCATTGCGAGTAGTCTCCCTTTGTCCTAGAGTACAATGCCAATTTGTTTTCAGAGGCAAACTTAGACTAATACTTGGGCCCGCCAATTATGAGTTGCATGTCATTCAAAACTATATCATCGGATGCTTGTTTCGATGAACTTTCCAATGGTATATTTTGCGGATGTCATAAAATTAGGCTGGTCACCCCAAGAGGAAGGTATGATGCGCACAGTGGCAAGTTTCCCTCAGAAAGAAACCAAGGTTTAATCGAACCAGGAGGAGCCAAGAAGCACGTTGAAGGTTGATGGTCGCGAAATGTGATGCGGCGCAACACCAGGGATTCCGGCGCCAACTAGGAACCTGCACAACACAACCAAAGTACTTTGCCCCAACGAAACAGTGAGGTTGTCAATCTCACCGGCTTGCTGTAACAAAGGATTAAACGTATCGAGTGGAAGATGTTTGCAAAGAAAACAGTAAAACAAGTAAATTGTATGCTATGGAAAGAATAGGACCGGGGTCCACAGTTCACTAGAGGTGTCTCTCCCATAAGATAAAAGCATGTTGGGTGAACAAATTACAGTCGGGCAATTGACAAATAGAGAAAGGCATAATAATGCATATACATGACATGATAAATATAGTGAGATTTAATTGGGCATTACGACAAAGTACATAGACCGCCATCCAACTGCATCTATGCCTAAAAAGTCCACCTTCAGGTTATCATCCGAACCCCCTCCAGTATTAAGTTGCAAAGCAACAGACAATTGCATTAAGTATTGTGCGTAATGTAATCAATAACTACATCCTTAGACATAGCATCAATGTTTTATCCCTAGTGGCAACAGCACATCACAACCTTAGAACTTTCTGTCACTGTCCCAGGTATCAATGAAGGCATGAACCCACTATCGAGCATAATTACTCCCTCTTGGAGTTAAGAGTAAAAACTTGGCCAGAGCCTCTACTAGAAACGGAGAGCATGCAAGATCATAAACAACACATGAACAATAGATTGATAATCACCATAATCATAGTACTCTCTATCCATCGGATCCCGACAAACACAACATATAGAATTACATATAGATGATCTTGATCATGTTAGGCAGCTCACAAGATCTAACAATGAAGCACAACAAGGAGAAGACGACCATCTAGCTACTGCTATGGACCCATGGTCCAGGGGTGAACTACTCACTCATCACTCCGGAGGCGATCATGGCGATGAAGAGTCCTCCGGGAGATGAATCCCCTCTCCGGCAGGGTGCCGGAGGCGATCTCCGAATCCCCGAGATGGGATTCGCGGCGGCGGCGTCTCTGTAAGGTTTTCCGTATCGTGGCTCTCGGTACTGGGGGTTTCGCGACGGAGGCTTTAAGTAGGCGGAAGGTCAACGCGGGGGGCCACACGAGGGGCCCAGGGGCTAGGTCGGCGCGGCCAGGGCTTGGGCCGCGCCGGCCACCCCCCTGGCCTCCTCGTGGCCCCACTTCGTTAGGTCTTCGGTCTTCTGGAAGCTTCGTGCAAAAATAGGACCCTGGGCGAAAGTTTCGTCCAATTCCGAGAATATTTCTTTACTAGGATTTCTGAAACCAAAAACAGCAGAAAACAGCAACTGGCTCTTCGGCATCTTGTTAATAGGTTAGTTCCAGAAAATGCGTAAATATGACATATAATGTGCATAAAACATGTAGGTATCATCAAAAAGTAGCATGGAACATAAGAAATTATCGATACGTTGGAGACGTATCGCATCCCTGCTTAGTTCTGCTCGTCCCGAGCAGGTAAAACGATAACAAAGATAATTTCTGAAGTGACATGCCATCATAATCTTGATCATACTATTTGTAAACATATGTAATGAATGCAGCGATCAAAGCAAAGGTAATGACATGAGTAAACAACTGAATCATATAGCAAAGACTTTTCATGAATAGTACTTCAAGACAAGCATCAATAAGTCTTGCATAAGAGTTAACTCATAAAGCAATAAATCAAAGTAAAGGTGTTGAAGCAACACATAAGAAGATTAAGTTTCAGCGGTTGCTTTCAACTTATAACATGTATATCTCATGGATATTGTCAACATAAAGTAATATAACAAGTGCAATATGCAAGTATGTAGGAATCAATGCACAGTTCACACAAGTGTTTGCTTCTTAAGGTGGAAGGAGATGGGTAAACTGACTCAACAATAAAAGTAAAAGAATGGTCCTTCAAAGAGGAAAGCATCGATTGCTGTATTTGTGCTAGAGCTTTTATTTTGAAAACATGAAACAATTTTGTCAACGGTAGTAATAAAGCATATGAGTTATGAAAATTATATCTTACAAGTTGCAAGCCTCACGCATAGTATACTAATAGTGCCCGCACCTTGTCCTACTTAACTTGGACTACCGGATCTTTGCATGCCATGTTTCAACCAAGTGTCACAAAGGGGTACCTCCATGCCGCCTGTACAAAGGTCCAAGGAGAATGCTCGCATTTCGGATTTCTCGCTTTTGATTATTCTCAACTTAGACATCCATACCGGGACAACATGGACAACAGATAATGGACTCCTCTTAAATGCATAAGCATGTAGCAAAGTTATTATTCTCATATGAGATTGAGGATATATGTCCAAAACTGAAACTTCCACCATGGTTCATGGCTTTAGTTAGCGGCCCAATGTTCTTCTCTAACAATTTTGCATGCTCCAACCACTAAAATGATAGACCTTCAGACAAGACGGACATGCATAGCAACTCACATGATATTCAACAATAGTTGATGGCGTTCCCCAGAAGCATGGTTATCGCACAACAAGCAACTTAATAAAATATAAAGTGCATAAGTACATATTCAATACTACGATAGTTTTTAAGGCTATTTTGTCCCATGAGCTATATATTGCAAAGGTGAATGATGGAATTTTAAAGGTAGCACTCAAGCAATTTACTTTGGAATGGCGGAGAAATACCATGTAGTAGGTAGGTATGGTGGACACAAATGGCATAGTAATTGGCTCAAGGATTTTGGATGCATGAGAAGTATTCCCTCTCGATACAAGGTTTAGGCTAGCAAGGTTATTTGAAGCAAACTCAAGGATGAACAAGTGCAGCAAGACTCACATAAAAGACATATTGTAAACATTATAAGACTCTACACTGTCTTCCTTGTTGTTCAAAACTCAATACTAGATATTATCTAGACCTTAGAGAAACCAAATATGCAAATCAAATTTTAGCAAGCTCTATGTATTTCTTCATTAATGGGTGCAAAGCATATGATGCAAGAGCTTAAACATGAGCACAACAATTGCCAAGTATCACATTATCCAAGACATTTTTAGAATTACTACATGTAGCATTTTCCAATTCCAACCATATAACAAATTAACGAAGAAGAAACTTCGCCTTGAACATTATGAGTAAAGCCTAAGGACACATGTGTCCATATGCAACAGCGGAGCGTGTCTCTCTCCCACAAAGTGAATGCTAGGATCCATCTTATTCAAACAAAAACAAAAACGAAAACAAACCGACGCTCCAAGTAAAGAACACCAGATGTGACTGAATAAAAATATAGTTTCAGGGGAGGAACCTGATGATGTTGTCGATGAAGAAGGGGATGCCTTGGGCATCCCCAAGCTTAGACGCTTGAGTCTTCTTAAAATATGCAGGGGTGAACCACGGGGGCATCCCCAAGCTTAGAGCTTTCACTCCTCTTGATCATAGTATATCATTCTCCTCTCTTGACCCTTGAAAACTTCCTTCACACCAAACTTCAAGCAAACTCATTAGAGGGTTAGTGCATCATTAATAATTCACTCATTCAGAGGTGACACAATCATTATTTTCACTTCTGGACATTGCATAATGCTACTGGACATTAGTGGATCAAAGAAATAAATCCAACATAGCAAAAGAGGCAATGCGAAATAAAAGGCAGAATCTGTCAAAAACAGAACAGTCCGTAAAGACGAATTTATAAATGGCACCAGACTTGCTCAAATGGAAAAACTCAAAACTAATGAAAGTTGCGTACATATCTGAGGATCACGCTCGTAAATTGGCAGATTTTTTCGAATTTTCTACAGAGAATTATGCCCAGATTCGTGACAGACAGCAATGCTGTTTCTGCGCAGCAATCCCAAATATAACATCAACTTTGACATAGAAACTTTACTTGGCACAAAAACATGATAAGGAGAGGTTGCTACAGTAGTAAACAACTTCCAAGACTCAATAAAACAAAAAATTGCTGTAGGTAAAAACATGGGTTGTCTCCCATAAGCGCTTTTCTTTAACGCCTTTCAGCTAGGCGCAGAAAGTGCAAATCAAGTAACATCAAGAGTAGAAGCATCAACATCATAGCTTGTTCTAATAATAGAATCAAAAGGCAACTTCATTCTCTTTCTAGGGAAGTGTTCCATACCTTTCTTGAGAGGAAATTGATATTTAATATTACCTTCCCTCATATCAATAACAGCACCAACAGTTCGAAGAAAAGGTCTTCCCAACACAATTGGACAAGATGCATTGCATTCGATATCCAAGACAACAAAATCAACGGGGACAAGGTTATTGTTAACCGTAATATGCACATTATCAATCCTCCCCAAAGGTTTCTTTTTAACATTATCAGCGAGATTAACATCCAAATAACAATTCTTCAATGGTGGCAAGTCAAGCATATCATAAATCTTTTTAGGCATAACAGAAATACTTGCACCAAGATCACATAAAGCATTACATTCAAAGTCATTGAATTTCATTTTAATGATGGGCTCCCAACCATCTTCTAACTTTCTAGGAATAGAAGTTTCAAGTTTTAGTTTCTCTTCTCTAGCTTTTATGAGAGCATTTGTAATATGTTTTGTAAAGGCTAAATTTATAGCACTAGCATTGGGACTTTTAGCAAGTTTTTGTAAGAACTTTATAACTTCAGAGATGTGGCAATCATCAAAATCTAAATCATTATGAGCTACAGCAATGGGATCATTGTTCCCAAGGTTGGAAAAAATTTCAGCAGTTTTATCACAAGCAGTTTCAGCAGTTTTAGCAATTTCAGGCAGTTTTGTACGCTTTGCACTAGGAGTAGAAACATTGCCAACACCAATTATATTACCATTGATAGTAGGAGGTGCAGCAACATGTGAAGAATTAGCATTACTAGTGGTGGTAATAGTCCAAACTTTAGCTACATTATTCTCTTTAGCTAGTTTTTCATTTTCTTCTCTATCCCACCTAGCACGCAGTTCAGCCATTAATCTTATATTCTCATTAATTCTAACTTGGATGGCATTTGCTGTAGTAGTAATCTTATTATCAAGATCATTATTAGGCATAACTTTCAACTTTAAAAGATTAACATCAGAGGCAAGCCTATCAACTCTAGAAGCAATAGTATCAATTTTATCAAGCTTTTCCTCAACAGATTTGTTAAAAGCAGTTTGTGTACTAATAAATTCTTTAAGCATGGCTTCAAGACCAGAGGGTACACTTCTATTATTGTTGTAAGAATTCCCATAAGAATTACCATAACCATTACCATTAGCAGAAGGATATGGCCTATAGTTATTACCAGAGTTGTTCCTATAAGCATTGTTGTTGAAATTATTATTTTTAATGAAATTCACATCAACATTTTCTTCTTGAGCAACCAATGAAGCTAAAGGAACATTATTTGGATCAACATTAGATCTACCATTCACAAGCATAGACATAATCACATCAATCTTATCACTCAAGGAAGAGGTTTCTTCAACAGAATTTACCTTCTTACCTTGTGGAGCTCTTTCCGTGTGCCATTCAGAGTAATTTATCATCATATCATCAAGAAGTTTTGTAGCCGCCCCCAATGTGATGGACATAAAGGTACCTCCAGCAGCTGAATCCAATAAATTCCGCGAAGAAAAATTTAGTCCTGCATAGAAGGTTTGGATGATCATCCAAGTAGTCAGTCCATGGGTTGGGCAATTCTTTACCAAAGTTTTCATTCTCTCCCAAGCTTGAGCAACATGTTCAGTATCTAATTGTTTAAAATTCATTATGCTACTTCTCAAAGAAATAATTTTAGCGGGAGGATAATATCTACCAATAAAAGCATCCTTGCATTTAGTCCATGAATCAATACTATTCTTAGGCAAAGATAGCAACCAATCTTTAGCTCTTCCTCTTAATGAGAAAGGAAACACTTTCAATTTAATAATATCACCATCTACATCTTTATACTTTTGCATTTCACAAAGTTCAACAAAATTATTGAGATGGGCAGCAGCATCATCAGAACTAGCACCAGAAAATTGTTCTCTCATGACTAGATTTAGTAAAGCAGGTTTAATTTCAAAGAATTCTGCTGTAGTAGCAGGTGGAGCAATAGGTGTGCATAGGAAATCATTATTATTTGCATTTGTGAAGTCACACAACTTAGTATTTTCAGGGTTGGCCATTTTAGCAACAGTAAATAAAGCAAACTAGATAAAGTAAATGCGAGTAACTAATTTTTTTGTGTTTTTGATATAGAGAGCAAGACAGTAAATAAAGTAAAACTAGCAACTAATTTTTTTGTGTTTTGATTTAGTGCAGCAAACAAAGTAGTAAATAAAATAAAGCAAGACAAAAACAAAGTAAAGAGATTGAGAAGTGGAGACTCCCCTTGCAGCGTGTCTTGATCTCCCCGGCAACGGCGCCAGAAAAAGTGCTTGATGCGCGTAGATGTACACGTCCGTTGGGAACCCCAAGAGGAAGGTATGATGCGCACAGTGGCAAGTTTTCCCTCAGAAAGAAACCAAGGTTTAATCGAACCAGGAGGAGCCAAGAAGCACGTTGAAGGTTGATGGTCGCGAAATGTGATGCGGCGCAACACCAGGGATTCCGGCGCCAACTAGGAACCTGCACAACACAACCAAAGTACTTTGCCCCAACGAAACAGTGAGGTTGTCAATCTCACCGGCTTGCTGTAACAAAGGATTAAACGTATCGAGTGGAAGATGTTTGCAAAGAAAACAGTAAAACAAGTAAATTGTATGCTATGGAAAGAATAGGACCGGGGTCCACAGTTCACTAGAGGTGTCTCTCCCATAAGATAAAAGCATGTTGGGTGAACAAATTACAGTCGGGCAATTGACAAATAGAGAAAGGCATAATAATGCATATACATGACATGATAAATATAGTGAGATTTAATTGGGCATTACGACAAAGTACATAGACCGCCATCCAACTGCATCTATGCCTAAAAAGTCCACCTTCAGGTTATCGTCCGAACCCCCTCCAGTATTAAGTTGCAAAGCAACAGACAATTGCATTAAGTATTGTGCGTAATGTAATCAATAACTACATCCTTAGACATAGCATCAATGTTTTATCCCTAGTGGCAACAGCACATCACAACCTTAGAACTTTCTGTCACTGTCCCAGGTATCAATGAAGGCATGAACCCACTATCGAGCATAATTACTCCCTCTTGGAGTTAAGAGTAAAAACTTGGCCAGAGCCTCTACTAGAAACGGAGAGCATGCAAGATCATAAACAACACATGAACAATAGATTGATAATCACCATAATCATAGTACTCTCTATCCATCGGATCCCGACAAACACAACATATAGAATTACATATAGATGATCTTGATCATGTTAGGCAGCTCACAAGATCTAACAATGAAGCACAACAAGGAGAAGACGACCATCTAGCTACTGCTATGGACCCATGGTCCAGGGGTGAACTACTCACTCATCACTCCGGAGGCGATCATGGCGATGAAGAGTCCTCCGGGAGATGAATCCCCTCTCCGGCAGGGTGCCGGAGGCGATCTCCTGAATCCCCCGAGATGGGATTCGCGGCGGCGGCGTCTCTAAGGTTTTCCGTATCGTGGCTCTCGGTACTGGGGGTTTCGCGACGGAGGCTTTAAGTAGGCGGAAGGTCAACGCGGGGGCCACACGAGGGGCCCAGGGGGCAGGTCGGCGCGGCCAGGGCTTGGGCCGCGCCACCCCCCTGGCCTCCTCGTGGCCCCACTTCGTTAGGTCTTCGGTCTTCTGGAAGCTTCGTGCAAAAATAGGACCCTGGGCGAAAGTTTCGTCCAATTCCGAGAATATTTCTTTACTAGGATTTCTGAAACCAAAAACAGCAGAAAACAGCAACTGGCTCTTCGGCATCTTGTTAATAGGTTAGTTCCAGAAAATGCGTAAATATGACATATAATGTGCATAAAACATGTAGGTATCATCAATAAAGTAGCATGGAACATAAGAAATTATCGATACGTTGGAGACGTATCAGTATATTTTGCGGATGTCATAAAATTAGGCTGGTCATACTATTTCTATAGTGGGTAGTATCATGGAGTAGTATCATAGTAATGCTACATTTATTATTTTTTAGAATCTCAATGCAAATTTGTGTACAAGATTTGTTTAGCATTAAGTTTTCTCGTTGTTTGCGCTATGATACAGTATCTACCTATGTTACACTAATCTCCTCTCTCCTACTTAATTAGCTGCCACATCAACATTTTTGTGGGACCAATGTGTATGATACTAGCTATGATACTAGCACTATCATGTGGGTACCTAAATCTCGAGTCAAAGTTTGACACGAAACCGATGTGGACTTTATTCATGGTGGAAGGGAGTAACAATCATAAGCACATTATTATTATTGTTTGAACAACATTTTATTTGATGTGCCATAAGAAGTTTAGAAACTCCTAGCCTGCGGAGGTGGCGTTTTGGCACACGCGTGCATATGCACCAATTATAGAAAATGATTAAAAAAATTATATAAATGTTAATTTTTTTGGTATACATTGTGACATCATATGTTCGTTCACAAGTTTTCGTGGAAAAACGACATTTTGTGTGGCGTGTAAAAAAAGGCAAAAAATATACTGTACGTAGTCGTGTTACAACATCAAAATTTGTCTTTTTTATAGGAGCCACATAATTTTTTTGTGAGAAAACTTGTGTACCAACATAAAATGTCTAGATATACATGTAAAATTTTAGTTTAGAATTTTTTGACACTTTGAAATATGGATTCACATAATGGGAGCATATGCTCCTATGAGGCAAAGTGCATTTCCGCTAGCCCCCGCCATTTCTTATATCTCTATATTGTCTATATATCTATACCTCTACCTCTACCCCCTTGGATTCCTGAACAGACGTACAGTACTAGTAGGGCCTACTATTTATTATTATTACATACTCTAAAAAAAAACCTACTGCAGCCAAAATTTAATATCATCGAGCGGTAAAATTCCCCGCCAACGCCCAAATATCTCGCGCCGCAAAGTTTCAGATCTGCGAATATTTTTTTCCTCAAAAGAAGGACTGCGAAATTCCCTTCTACTCCTCTATCGCCCAGCTTCGCCCTAGTTTCGCCCGCAAGCCCTCAGAGAAACCGCCCCTCTTGCCTACCTCCAGATCTTCCCGGCCGCCGCACTTCGCCGTTCAAGCTGCCACGGCTTCAAACCCCGAGGCTGCCCTATCCGCACCTACTCCGGCGTCCACCGCACCGTATCTCGTTCGCCGACTCTATCGACCACCGCACCTGACCAGCTTCGCCGACACCGACGCCACCGTGCACTGCACATCATCTGCTTCACCGACCTTCTAGTTCGGCCGGCGCGCTGAACACTTCATCGACCGCCCAGCATGTCCTTCTCCGACCCCCCAAGATCTGCTTCCCCGGCACCCACCGCAACAGCAGTCCCCTCGCCGACCTCCACGTCACCCGTAAGAACGCGGAACACGTCTAAACGCCGCCCAGAAATAGGTAACCAGACATCCCTGCGCGTTTTGTTCTGTTAGGAGTATTGCAGCTGACTGTATTTCTGAATTCGTGCTATATTTCTAACTTACAAGTGCTTTCGTTGATAACCACCTCATCCTTTAGGTTTAAACACGACGCATAAGTATGTTTTTCCGTGACCAAACCCACCCATTCGCTGAAACTCTACATGGTATCAGAGCCTAGGTTTCCTTCCTGCTAGCCGCCACAAACAGTACCAAACAAGTTCTTCCTTTGATCACAAAACCCACCGTTGAGATGTAGAAATCCAGGCGGCGGGAGGCCGCATCAGGTGCTCTGCGTCGGTTGCGGCTATCACACACAGCGATGTGAGCTGTGTGAGATCGGCGGCTGCTCGCGCGGGGAGAAAGAAGAGGGTGAAGATCGTTTTGGTTTAGAAAGGAGAGAAGAGGAAGTGAATCCGTGGCAGAGAGATCTGGATCCGTGTGAGGGGCAGAAGTTGGAGGCGTGCGGAGTGGGGCGAGCCTTTGAGCGCAGGGCGGAGCCGGAGGTTGGTGCTGGACGTTGACCAGCGCGAGCCGGTCGATGTGGCCAGGTGCGGTACGCCAGGTTGGCCAGGGCGCGCAGACGAGGCGCCATCCGAGTGGAAGTGAGGAGAAAATGGAGATGTGAGGCTGTGAGGATATGTGGTGATGGAGTTGATGAGGCTGCGGTTGAGTCGTGATGGAGTTGATGAGGCTGCGGTTTAGTGGTGATGGTGATGGTTGTGGATATGTCCAGGGGAAAGGCATGCGTGCCTGAGGTGAGACTGGTTGAGGCCTGACCGGGGGATAGGCATGGGTGCTTGAGGAGTGGATGGTTGAGGCAGGAGTTGGCTGGGGGTTTGTGGGAGAGACGGAAGAGGTGGCCGGGCAGAGTGGAGAAGAGAGGCTGAGGACATTGAGGCGAGTGTGGATGGTTCTGCGGAACTTGTGTGGTGAGGCAGCCGGGGTTGTTGAGGACGTGTATGGTTAGGAGTTGTGCGTATCCCAGATGGTTGAAGCTGGATATCTTCGCTGCTGATGAAGAGATGAATCGAGATGACAAGATGATGGAAAGTGCAATGCTGTCATGTATCCTAGGAGTTATGCTGAATGTTCATTACTGGTAGTTGTCATATGTGTCATGTTGTTGTTGCAAGATGGCCATGGTTGTTTACCCATGATCATCTTGAGGGGGTGTGTTACCATGAGTGAGTTTAGTAGTAGCGCTGTAGTAATATTGTATCCAGTGTGAGGCCCATAGAGGCCCATGTCCAGTAGTATTGTAACCCTAACTCAGATGATATAAATACACAGTGTGGTGGTCTGAGTAACCTAACCCACCCATTCGCTGAAACTCTACAAAATATGAGCCACCAATCATGAGCCGTTGAATGCTCTACATGTCCACGATTGACAACAACAACAACAACAAAGCCTTTATTCCCAAACAAGTTGGGGTAGGCTATACAAGTCCACAATTGACACGATTACAATTTCTCACTATTTGGCCGTAGGCTACTGCTCTAGTTACATCATGTTTGATATCTTTCTGCGATCCTGTATTACATGTTTATGCACGTCATAATGCTTCTACCAAGGTTCAAAAAAGCGCTAGGCGCTAAGCGAGCGGTGAGGCACTGCTTAGAGGAACTGCTGCTTAAGCGAGCTTAAGCGCCGCTTAAGCGCTCAGGCTAAAATCGTACGAACATGAAACAGGGAAGTCAAGATGGGCACATATACCCCTATAATATGCTGTAAATTTGTATCCTAAGCATGTAATGCTACATTTCTGAGGAATACGGGGATTAATACCTTGGTTAGCCTCGGTTTTGCTCCAATTTCTTATAAACACACAAGCAGCTAAGCAAACAATGTAACAAACACAAACAAGCAGCTAAGCTTTACTGGAGTAGCAAGCAGCTAAGCAGTAGAGGAGTAGCAAGCAGCTAAGCCAGACCTAATCACCATCAATGCATCGAGCAAGGAGCAGAGCAACACAGGCAACACACCAACACTCGCATAGAGGAGATTCTAGCACAAAACACGACCAGATTCCCTGTCTCGCTTAATCGAACGCTTAGGCCAAAAGCGAAGCGGAAGACAACCGCTCAGCGCTTAAGCGCGCTTAAGCGTACCTAGGCGTACGCTTTTTTGAACCATGGCTTCTACTACTATTTGGTGTCAATTTAATTATAGCAAAGCCGTGACTCGTAACTGTTTGTTATTATTACACGTGCAGCAGGCACATCTTACACTCATAAACGTAGAGTAAAGCTCGCCTATAATCATGTAAGTACCTGCTGTTTTTTGTATATTGCTTAATGCAAACTTCTATATCTTGGACCTGTTTCTGTTTACAATTGGCCTCTCCTTCATGCAGAGGAGAAACAGTGAGGCACCAGGTTCTTCTGTCCAAGTACCCGATGAGGTCCGTGTGACTCAAAAAAAAGCTCACGTAAGTTCCCTGTTTTTTTTGGAATGTTAATTTACCTCCTGTGCATAGTTCAATTGCATCATTTTCTGTATGTTGCACTACCTAAGTTGCCTAATGGAATCTAATAAAATATAAACAATGACCATATGGAACATTGCACACTGCCTTTGACCCATCTGGCATCCGGCATGCCTGGGTATAAGTTACATGATTTGGCTATGTTAATACAAGTCCTGAAATTCTATTATGTTAATTTTTTGCCTGTTGCTTCATTGAGTTTGCCTGTTGTTCCATGGCTAGTGCATGAAGTTTGATAGAAATGATCCTAGCTGAAATGATGCACTTTGTGTTTTTTTATTGCTTTATTCCTAACCTAGCTTCCTATTCTACTTGAAACATGATTGCTTTATTCCTAACCTAGCTTCCTATTCTACTTGAAACATGGTGAAAAAATAGTTATATTACTTGTTTAAATGTCTAGCTTTGTTTTTCTGAGTCCCATTGACATGATGTGGTATATCCATATTCAAATGATCTGGCTGTTTATATAATACGCTCCATGTTCAATTGCTTCATTCAGTTTCTAGTAATCTATTATACATGATGCACATGGTGCTACTTGTTATATGCCCTTTTTTGTTTGAGTTTGATCATGAATTCAAGATTAAGCATTGCCTAAACGTTGACCAACGTAGGAAGATTCCCTCCCTTGTCTATACGTTGTGAGATAGATGATGAGACCTCTCTAGCAGCGAATTTATACGCGCTAGATAACACCCCGTTTAATTCGGTCCTGTTGGGACTCGAACCCGGGTGGGCTGGCTGCGCACTCGCAAGCCTTGCCACTGAGCTAGCACTCAGTTCTCAGATTAAGCAATGCCTCGTTATGCTTAATTTAAATGTTATGGCACTTCATACAAGCCATACAATTAATTGTTGCATTGACCTTCTGCGATGTCGAAGGCACTATCTGAGTCATGCTTAAATCAATCATACATTATTTTCCTAATAGTATCAAATCCAACATGCACATCTTTTGACTGTATTTGGCTATTTGCTAGATTTCTTCTGTGCAGTGACCTGGCTTCGTTATTGGGCACATGATGTCTAGTTGCTTGGTTCATTGTATACATCATCGCCATGATCTAGTTTGGTTTGTTCTAAGAGGCATGTGGCTTAACTGGTTTCTTTGTTGTATCTGCCCATGGTTCTTTCAAAATTATGTCAACAATGCTGTTTGTTTGCCTTGTATTGTATTGCATTTTAACTTGTTTTGTCTTAGTTTCAGCCTGCAAACAAAGCTGTAATGTCAGTAGGGACAACCCATTTATCAAGTGTTGCGGTCATTTCACAGAGCAACAGTGACAGTGGCACGTGCTCTCATTGGTCCACTGAGTCCGGTACACCAACCATTCCAGAAGAAATAGATGTACGAGGCTCTATTTTTGATTGCTTGTTGTGTTATATCAGCTCAATGATGTTCTTGAAATTGGAGGTCTTTTATTGCATCATATGATGTTGTAACTTGTTTTATCTAAATTTCAGGCTTCAAATAAAGCTACAATGCCAGAAGCAAGGGCCAATGCCTCAAGTATTGATGTTTCACAAAGCAGCAGTGAGAGTGCATATTGCTCGCATAGGCCCATGGTATCTATTGGTCAACTTAATCCGGCACAAAGAGATTTCGGGGATGCACTCCAAGAGGCAGTTGATATATTTGGGCGGGAAAACAAAGATGCTGATGAATTAATTGCCAAGACACGCCAAGAGATACATGAATTGAAAAATAGGCAAACTTTGACAGAAAATGTTCTAAAGAATCTCCTATGCACTTGTCATGGTAAGCCAGTTGTGATGTGTCTGGGAATTGAAGGTGTCTAAATAAACTTTGATTCTGTTGTTCAGTCAAGTGGACTGCTGATGCCAATGCTGTAACTAATTACTGCTCAAAATTTCGTTCAAAATTTCGTGGTCTGTAATAATTGCAAATTTTGTTGTTGTACTAAAATTAGATATGTTCCATGTGGCTGCTGTATTTTGTGTGAAATAATTTCCTGATGTGTACTTCAATTAAACCATAAATCGACTGCATGCTGAAAATTTGAATCTGAGCGCACGTGTGAACTATTTTCTGCTCGTAATGCAATAACGGCTGTTTCTTGGAAGGACTACGTACATGGGTGAAAAGTTAGAGAAGCTACAGTACTCTAACTTGAAGGTGAAAAGTTAGAGAAGCTACAGTACTCTAACTTTCCTTCCCCCAAACCATATGTCTAAAATCCAAATAATTTAAATTAATTTGCACAATACAAACTTGTGTCTTGCATTTGAAGTAATTACATGCAGAGAAAATTATGGTGTAATAAAATTTAGTTTAGTTTTTAAACATCTACAGTAATCACCTTTATTAGTTAAAGACAGTGCATAACCTTGTACTTATGCTACAGAAGCCTGACTTTGCTTCTTTATTTTTCCTGACTTAGCTCCTTCACGTTAGAGGATACGGTTCCCGTACATGGTAGCCCATTAATAATTATGCCTGCTAGCAAGATAGATGGTCCTTATTATAGTCAGGCATGTCAACTTGTATGATTAAAAGTAGTTCGTACACATTAAATCTACCATCTGCATTTTTCTCTGTAATAACTTTTCTTTTTACACTACTCAAAACTTGTCTGGCTAATATGAAATTTGAGATGGCAAAACCCGGGAAAGATAAAGATATCACCAAAAACTCTTTCCTGCGAAATGCTGGGTTTTGAAGCCCAAGTCCAAGTCTTTCTCTGCTCAAGTTTTGGAGGAACAACTCCAAGTAGAACGAGTTGCAACAGCTATGCTAAGAACAAAAGTTGACATGTTGAGATCGAGATTAGAAGCATGTGATGCCCTACTGCACGAGGCCAATCAAGTTCGTTATAATCTCCCAAAGACTAAGAAAATGCCATAGATAATTGGAGATGAACACTAACATAGTGAGTACATTGGTCTTGTGAAATGTTTCCTTAGATTAAGGCACCGTTCAGACTTTTGTTGGTGGATGCATTTATCTGCGGTTGGGATCAACTTGGTAGTTGTTCCTGTGGATGTTATATAAATTAATTGCCTAGCCTTTTTTGAATCAGTTCGAACTTAAATGGTATCATAGCCAAGGTCTCAAGTTTGAATTGTCGAACGTGTGGTTTAATTTAATCTCTGTCGGGCGGCAAAATCTCCCACCAATCCTGAAATATTTCAAACGCATTTTTGAATGGGATTAAGAAGATAGATCATGATCATGGTAGTGACCTATATTCAACGTGATGATGATTTGATTTTGCACTCGGCCATGAACAGAGGTACTAGTACGGTGTCACAATTTTTTATCATTATACTTGTACCTTAGCGAAATTCAAAATCTCATAGCGGCAAAACTTCCCGCCCACAAAATACAAAAATTTCACACGCTTCCAAATTCCCATTCTACCCCTGTGGAGATGACAGCAAAGTCGGTTGGTGAGGGGTTTGCCCGTCATTTTTTCGATCACCACCTCCCTAGCCCGGAAACCCTCCCAAAAAAAATACATTTCCTTCAGTCTCTCATCTGAGACCACCCACCGGAACTTCTCAAGTCCCTCTCTCTACCACCTCCACGACCACCGCACCGGAACATCCCCGCCGGACTTCCCTGGCCTACCCGAGCCCTCGCGATCCTCGTCATCCGGCTGCCTGCCGGAGCCGCTTCATCGACGCCGTCATCAACCGGACCGGATCATCCCCGCCGAACCTCGAAACCATATGCTCATCCAGCAGTCTACCGCAGTCGCTTCAGCTGCGGTATCGTCCACCCCGCCGGAGCCGCTTCGCCGGATCCGTCGTCCACCGCATCGGATCTTGCTCACCGACACCGCTGTGCATGAACCGGATCTGCTTCACCGGCGCAGTGCATGATCTAAACTCTTCTACTGTCGCTTTTCTATTGCTTGCCTGCAAGTTCTTGTTTAATCTTGGGGGAACCTGTTTGTGCTAACGACGCGCCGTTACGTTTTTGCAGATGAGATGAGTAACCATGAAGTGTAATGGCCGTCTCTCCAACCCCAAGTAGCACATGTAGCGTACTTCATCACCGGATCTATCAACCCCAGGAAGATCTGCTGTGACTCCCACAGAGTGCTTCTCCTAATGTAAGTCCCTTGTTTTAGCGCCATGTTCTGGGTTCAGATGCTTGTTTGTCTGAAGCTCTTTTAGTTCATTCCTAGCTATGACCGTAACACGTTGCTATTTTCTACTTCATTGCTAACTTTAAGCGATTGAACATTTTGGTTTGCATTCCCTGCTCTGTAGATGTAGCCATCATAACTTCTATCTTGCTCAGTCGTTGTTACAAAAATTATACTGTAGGTATTATAGTAACATCCTGCTATTATTTAGTTCATGGCCAATTTTAAGTAATTGCACATGTTGGTTCGCATTCCCTGCTCTATAGCTTTTGGCATCGTAACTTCTATATTTGGTTTACATTCCCTGCTCTGTAGATCTAGCCATCATAACTTTATCTTGCTCAGTCGTTGTTACAAAAATTATGGCCTGCTACTATGTTGTTTGTGCAAATTTTTTACTCCATGAACATGTTGGCTTGCATTCCCTGTACTACAGGTGATGCCATTGTTTTGTATCTAGTTCATTGTAAGCTAACAAAGTAAGGACTTAGTTTGGCATGCTATCACTCTGCTATCTAGCCTGTAGTACAAATAAACTTGTCATACTACTAGATAATAATTTTGCGTGCCATCTTGTTCTTCAAAAGCTGCATTATTGACTTGTTTCTCTGACTTGGCATGACGCTCACATATGGAAAGCTGAACATATTGGTTTGCATTCCCTCTTATACAAGTTCACAGGTGATCCCACTATATTCTGTATCTGGTCCATCCTAAGCTCCAGCATTAACTATCCTCCATGTGTTGCTCATTACAAGTTTATATCCCGAAACATCTTGATTTGCATCCCCTTCACTATAAGTTCAGGAGTATTATTTAGTTCACGGCCAAAGTGAAGTAATTGCACTTGGCACATGTTGGTTCACATTCCCTCCTCTTTAGCTTTTGCCATCGTAACTTCTATTTTTTGGTTTACATTCCCTGCTCTGTAGATGTAGCCATCATAACTTCATCTTGCTCAGTCGTTGTTACAAAATTTATAGCCTGCTACTCTGTTGTTCATGCCAATTTTGTACTCCCTGAACATGTTGGTTTGCATGGGACTCGACAGTAGTAAGTCTGTTGTTTCATTCTAACATGCTCTGTTATATTGGCTGTTGGTATGCGGCATGCACTCTTTGTTTGCTTATTGTGCGCATTACAATGATCTTGTTATAACGACGAAATGATGAGTTCCAAATTCTTTGGCAAACAATATTGTAGTGTCTTTGCCTTTCCATTGTTGTTGTCTTAACTTGTAATGTCTTTGTTTCAGATATAGGTGCTGCATGGACAACTTAAAAGATTGCCGGATCGCTTCATTGTATTGCTAGGTTTAATTACCATTCAATTTCTCTGGGTTCTGTAATATTTTTTCAATGCCTTGCAGCTGATGTAATATTTAGTTAGTTTTTATAGTTCTTTCGCGCATTTTTTCTTTGGTGCTTGTGGTAAGTGAGGCTATCCGACAGAAATCAATGCTGCGTAAATATTCTCAGTATCTAAATCACGAATTCCCATCCCTTAAACGGCCCATTTAAGCGAAATCACATATGTGCCTGCCCGCAAATTCCTAAAGCCCATATTATGCCAGCATATAAACAGCAACTAAACGGGCTGGCCCACTTACTTATTGGGCTGGCCCACTTACTTATTGGGCCAGCCCATTTGATTGACGGTGGACCCCACACTCTAGTTGGGCTGGCCCACTTGCTTTAAGGTGGACCCCACCCACTACTTAGTTGGGCCAGCCCAATTGCTTTTGTGGTGGACCCCACATACTAAATGGGCCGGCCTTTTAAGAGGGGACCCGCCTGTGTTTTTGGCCAGGCCCACTATCTTGTGGGCCGCCCACCCGCTATATGGTGGACCCCACAAACTAATTGGGCCCCCCCTGCTATATGGTGGACCCCACATACTAATTGCCGGCCCTTTAACAGAAAGTGGGACCCACCCGTGCTTTTGGCCCGCCCACTATTTGTTGGGCCAGCCCATTTGCTTTTGTGGTGGACCCCACATATTAAATGGGCCGGCCCTTTAAGAGGAAAGTGGGACCCACCGTGTTTTTGGCCCGCCCACTATCTTGTTGGGCCGCCCACCTGCTATATGGTGGACCCCACATACTAATTGGGCCGGCCCTTTAACAGGAAAGTGGGACCCACCGTGTTTTTGGCCCGCCCACTATCTCGGGGCCACCCACTTGCTATATGGTGGACCCCACGTACTAAATGGGCCCCCTTTAACAGTGGGACCCACCGTGTTTTGGCCCGCCCACTATTTTGGGCCGGCCCACTTGCTATATAGTGGACCCCACAAACTAAATGGGCCGGCCCTTTAACAGAAAGGGACCCACCGTGTTTTTGGCCCGCCCACTATTTTGTTGGGTCACACTTCTCTATATGTGGACCCCACAAACTAAATGGGCCGACCCTTTAACTGGAAAGTGGGACCCACCTGTGTTTTGGCCCGGCCCACTAGCTTGTTGGGCCGGCCCACTTGCTATACGGTGGACCCCACACACTAAATGGGCCGGCCCTTGCTGTAAGGTGGACCCCACATGTTAAATGGGCCGGCCCATTTAAGTTTTGACCAGTCAACCTTAGAGGTTAGGCCCGGCCCACGTAACTAATGGACCAGCCCAGCTATATAGTTGACCGGTCAAACTATGTCATCTGGCCCGGCCCGCTTAAGACGTGGCAGGCCTCGTGTGGGCCTACCATCTACCACGGGGTTTCAGCCGGTTAACGCCGTTAACTGCCACGTGTCAGTTTGCATGACGTCAGCAGTCAACGGGCTCCCGAAAACACTTCCGCAACGGTCCGATTTTCCGTGGCGGAAGGGCGCCCAAGCGCGACGGACCGAAAAAATCGTCGTTGGACTTTGCCTGACGCAGTTTCGACAACGGAACCCATATCGTCGGGTTAGGCCCATAGGCGACGAAAAATACCCCTTAGCGGACGATTTTGAGACGTTGTCTATCAGAACTTTTCTTGTAGTGAATTGACTCCCAATTCTATCCTGCATCTTGCTATTTTCATTACCCTCTGTGAGGCCTTTCTGGGCATTTGAACCTCACCGGGGTTTGTGGAAAAAGATCTTCTTTGTCAAACGCTACAATAGTAGTGGCGGTTCCTTTGTCACCGGAGGAGTGGATTTGGCTCGTTCGGATGTCAATTACTTCAATTTCCCAATGAGAGAGTCAGTTCAAGGGTGGAGGTGTTGACGTCAGAAACCCACCGGCGGGCAGTGACTCGCCAACACCGTAGAGCCGGGAATGACTAGGGCTGCGGCTGGCCCCAGTCCCTCAGAGCGACGGCCCGCAAAGCCTCCTGGTCGCGCGCCGATGCGGGTCGCAAGGGCGTGCCACCTGACCTATACCTGGTCAGGAAGGTGTGGATGATGCCTCGCTTAGTTTCCTGCAGGGCACACACGTACACGTTAAATACGAGCCTCGATCGGCTCTCAGGTTGTCCTGTGAATCGGCTCATGGAGCCGATCCACCCATGATTCGTCCAAGGTGGCCGAATATATGGTGGTCCTGCTTGATCAAGATAAAGCATATGAGATCCACGACGATCTAGGGTTTTCACCGCATAATCGGATCATCCTACTCACGATTGGGCCTCGCGCTCACGCACGGTAAACGTAAGCCAGCCCTAGACAAGGCCTAAAAACCAACACTAGGTTGATCCTCGGAACGTCCTGTCTAGGGGCAGCAAACTACACCCTGCATGCCGCTGGATCCTCCAACCCTTTGTAAGGCCTAACTATTGCAGATATTAAACTAATCCTTGATGAATCAAGGAGCGACCATAACGGATCAGATCTACTAAATAAAGATCAAGCGGGGTGCCGCCCCTGCACCCATGATGAGGCACAAGGACGGCTAGACGCGCAAGGGTTGCACTACGCAAGCATATGATGCTAAGAACGATGCTAACCCTAACGCGTCTACGATAACTACGTTGCTCGCCATCAAAAAGGCTTCAGTACGAGCAACGCATGAACAACTAGGCAGGCTCGTGCTGCCTAGATCGCGAGATGCGATCTAGGCAGCATGGTGCTTACCGGAGGAACCCTCGAGACGAAGGAGTTGGCGATGCGCCGAGATTGGTTTGTGTTGAACGTTGGTTGTTGTTTATTCCATAAACCCTAGGTACATATTTATAGTCCAGGGGACTTTCTAATGTGGGCGTGCACTAAACCGTGCACGAGATAAACTCTAACTTCTAAACTAACATGCGATCTAATATATTACAGATACATGGGCAGTTTAGCCCAACTTGGTATAAAAGGCCGATTCACATATCTCTTCTATATGTATATCTTCAAGTCCATCTTGATCGCGGCCCACCTCTGACTTGGTCAAATTCTGGTGATAACACATGCCCCCCTGGTTTTGGAAATGACATTTCCAAAATCATTATGCTTTCTTTCGCCGTCATGTCGGCAGAACCGTCATAGCTTCCTTCATGATGACGTCTTGCCTCCTCGCCTTCTCTGCACTTGACTGACGCTGGCACCACGCTCGGGAACCGCTTGGGCATTGAACCAGATATTCCCCCTTTATTCGGCCACTTCCTGTAGCTTTCTTCCTCATCCTCCAGTGCACTAGTACTTCCAAAGAAAAAACCCTCCTGTGCCACCATGTCTTCCTCTTCGTCAGACCTTTCTGCGCAGTCCTCCCCCTTCCGCGAGCCGACGCCGGAATGGAAACCGGAGGAAGCCCACGCGGCCAACATTCGCCGCGCCATCGAGGCCGGGGATGAGCCAAGCCACGACTTCTCCACCTGGTCAGAGGACGACCAGTCCCTGACCGACGGGGAGAGCGACCTCCGCTTCCTTGCCAATGAGGAAGCGGTGGAGGAAAGCGACGACGACCACCTTCCCTGGGACGGGGCCCCCTCCTCCGAAGAGGAGAGGCCGGAGGAGGAGGAAGAAGATGACAGCTCCTCCGACGAGCCGCCGGCCAAGCGCCACTGCCCCTGGCCCGGCAATCTCAGCGATTTCGACAGCGATGACGACGACGCTGATGAAGAAGACGAGGACAACGAAGGTCCTGCCGGCGGTCGCTACAGCAGCGACGACGAGCCGGCTGGGAGCAGCGCCGACGACGGCGATGATGGCGACGACGACGAAGGCAGCAACGGCCCTAGATAGGATCTTAGCTCAGGGCCATCAGTAGTAGACGGGCAATGTAGCCCCTAGGATCTTCTTTTGAGAGCAATCAGCTCTTTATGTAAGAACTCTAGTTAATCAATGGAGAACTTCCCCAACTCGATCTTGTCGTCCTTTTTTATGATAATTTAGCCGATTGCCCTTTACTACCTGCTTTCGATCGCCAATCTGGTCGGTGCTTTAAGGAGCCGATGGCAATGCATCGGACTCTCATGATAAACTCGAGGTAGATCCATCCAGACCTCCACCCCTAGGACGAGCCGCAATCGCGCAAATCCTAGATCCTGGAAATGCAGACTCAACCACACGGACTAATGGACCTCAGCGGCATTCTCATCTACCGGATCCTCTTTGCCACTGTCCTGATAATGCCTCATCTCTTCGTAGTCACACCTGGTCCAAAGTCCGTCAGCGATCGTTGCTTCCTTCCACTACCTCCAGCCACTCCCGTCTGCAATAATTCACCCTCTCTTGACGAGTTATGATGCAGAGCAAGCCGATTTCAACCAAATCGGCTCCATAGAACAAGGAACCTTAAGGGCGAGCTGCCCCCCGAGCCTTAGTCCAGGCGAGGATAAACGCAGACCAGCTGATTGGGCCACCATCGCTTTCCGACTGACATGTGTTAGGCTCAAGGAGCCACCGCGGCAGATTCGGAAAGGTCAGCAGCTCCGAGGAACCACCTTGCTGTCCTAGCTCATCATCTCGGGCGAACTGATGCAGCTTCTGGTGCGTATAGCTCGCTCGAATGGTTCGGCTCATCAAGATCATCGGACGATCATCGGTTGTCCTCATGACCTAGACTGATCCCGCAGCTTGCGCAAACACTGCCGATTTGGTGATGGATGCTCCATGAGATCTTTGCCTGTAACCACCATACCCTTGAGTCGACGGCCAAGCGTCGGCTTTGCCCCATGAGACCTCAAACAAGATCATGAGCCTTGTCCAGCCAATCCAGCGGGCTGGCCATCTGGTTCCGGGCAGGTGCCCACAACAAAGCCCCGTGCGTGTCACTCAATTGGCTTGTATGTAGAAACTGATGTTTGGCGACATCAGCATCATTCTTCAGCAAGCTGGGATGCAGGGCCAGCCGATTGGGAAAAATCGGCCTACTATAGTGAAGGACCCTTCAGGGCCAACTGTCTCCCTGAGCTTCTCCCGTTCAAGTCCTGCTCGCCGATAATATTGGCTCATTATCTTTGGCAGGCTGATGCAGCTCTTGGTGAGGACGTCTCGATGTTTTCTTGTGGTCGTGACTTGCCGTAGCCGATCGCCTCATCACCGACTATTCTCCCGATTTCGAAGAGACGCACGCTCGCGGGCCGCGACCCGACATTGTCGACACAATGATCCGCTTGAGGCATCAACCATTGTACTGAGAAGAGCCGCCGGCATATTCGCCCTTCAGTGGAGCCTCGCTGCTGATGACTGTTCCCTTAAGCTCCTTCGTGTGACGGTCGCAAGGTGGTTGATGCCCTTAAGTCGATGGCCGTGCATCGGCTGTGCTCAAAAATTTTCAACTTTTCCACGGCCGACTTGTGCGTCGGCCCCCATACTTGATAATGTTGCCTCATATGTATTTAATCCATCTAGATGCCCCCCCGAGCCGATTCTGTCAAGAAAATTGATGGTATCGGCTTTAGGTAGTCCCTGCTGGGTCAAATGTCGATCCCAGGCAAAATAGATGGTGGGGATAATTTTGGCCGATTGCTGGAATCGGCCTCCACGTTGCGTGCTTGGTGAAGGTTTTGTAATGTTCCTCCACAAATTTTTGGGGCCGATCGCAAGGATCAGCCTCACCACCTTTGTCCATCGATGTTGTTCTCGTTATACGGTCAGTCCGGTGGATAGAACCAGCCTTACCCCGTTCTTTGTCACATCGATGCGTTCGCAGTCGTCCAAATTGATGCCCGAGAGTGGCTCTTGACCTGATGCCTCCCAAATGCCCATACCGGCTGTTGAAATCTCGGCTGAATCATCGGCGTGGACGACCTCCACCTCATCTCCATCCCACTGAATTAAGCATTGGTGCATCGTGGATGGAATGCAACAGTTGGCGTGGATCCAATCCCTCCCCAATATTACAGCATATGTGCTTTTGCTGTCGACAACAAAGAACGTCGTAGGGATAGTCTTTCTTCCTACGGTCAGATCCACGTTTAGAACACCTTGCGCGTCAGATGCTTGGCCGTTGAAATCGCTCAATGTTACATTGGTTTTGATCAAATCCGAGCTGGAGCGTCCCAACCGCCGTAGCATGGAGTATGGCATAATGTTGACTGCCGCTCCGGTGTCCACCAACATCTTGTTGACAAGCTGCCCATTGATGTACCTCGCAAGTATAAGGCTTTCAAATGCTGTAAACTCTCTCTCGCGGCTTCTCAAGATGACCGGCCGTGGGCCGCAGTCCAAATGTGCCACAGGTGCTTCAAATAACCTTGGAGCACTAAACTCCGCAGGAAGGATGAAGACCATGTTTGTGCCAGCCGATGTTCCATCATCGGCTTTCCTCTGTTTAGGGCGCCACTCTTTTCTTTGTGGCCGACCTTCCTCACCCAGGGTTCGCTGAATTTTGGCGGCCAGGTCAGGCCGCGCCTTCCTCAGCGCGTGCAGATATAACCTTTCGGCTTCTTCCAACGCACGTAGTCGCTGAACCCTACGTTTTTGGGAGCGGCTGAGCCCGTCAGGACACCATCTTGGCCGATGATACTTGTCCTCTTCATCATCATTGTCCTCTAGTTCCTCGTGATCTCCCATCTGAACGGACTCAGCATGCTCGGCTCCAAGGCGGGAGAGGCCCTAGACGCTCGAACACGGACACCTTGGCTGTACCCTTCTCCTTTTGTTTACATTCTGGGCAATTGCCGATTGTTGGTAATCGGCTCATTCCGGAATCCCAGCAGTTGTCCGAAGAAGGGGCAGCCCCAAGTGCCTATCCAAGTTGTCCGGCTCCTCGACCTCCCTCCGCACGACGTTGCACCCGTCGTCGTGGCCGTTGTCCTGACGATACCTCCCGCCTGCATCGGACCGATGATGTCCTTCATCGTCGTTGTAGTAGCGGCGATGTCGGTCGTGTGGCTGTTCATATTTGCTGAGGAGATGCACGGATAATGGGCGTGGATACCGCATGCTTCTCGCTCCTCCTCGGCCAGGTACCGTTTATCGTCGTCTTGGGGCCGGTCACGTGAGCGGCCTCGTCTTTCTCTTTGCCACGAGTGTGGCTGCTTTCCGCTTTGTCCGCGTCATGGCGAATCACGAACCCTGCCATATTGGCATCGAAAGAGAACCCTGGTTCCCTTATGGAGTGGCTGAGATCGACCGTGTTGACATCAGGCAACGGACGTGTGTCTCCGTCGAGCTTGATGCCGAACGGGTCTTCCCACAGGAGCCGACGAGTTCGGTTCCGAGGACCGCCTTGACCTTGTTATGCTTCTTCTTGAGCTTGTCAGCCAGGTCCTCGTACTTGACCGGAGTGCTTTCCGCCATCTCAGATGTAGATGGCGATGTGGTGGATGTCGAAGATGCGGTCCCACCGGGCGTGCGAATGTGTTGACGTCGAAACCCACCGGCGGGCAGTGATCGCCAACACCGTAGAGCCGGAATGACTAGGGCTGCCGCCCGGCCCTCGCAGCGCGGCCCGCAAAGCCTCCCCGGTCGCGCGCCGATGCGGGTCGCAGCGTGCCACCTGACCTATACCTGGTCAGGAAGGTGTGGATGATGCCTCGCTTAGTTTCCTGCAGGGCACACACGTACACGTTAAATACGAGCCTCGATCGGCTCTCAGGTTGTCCTGTGAATCGGCTCATGGAGCCGATCCACCCATGATTCGTCCAAGGTGGCCGAATATATGGTGGTCCTGCTTGATCAAGATAAAGCATATGAGATCCACGACGATCTAGGGTTTTCACCGCATAATCGGATCATCCTACTCACGATTGGGCCTCGCGCTCACGCACGGTAAACGTAAGCCAGCCCTAGACAAGGCCTAAAAACCAACACTAGGTTGATCCTCGGAACGTCCTGTCTAGGGGCAGCAAACTACACCCTGCATGCCGCTGGATCCTCCAACCCTTTGTAAGGCCTAACTATTGCAGATATTAAACTAATCCTTGATGAATCAAGGAGCGACCATAACGGATCAGATCTACTAAATAAAGATCAAGCGGGGTGCCGCCCCTGCACCCATGATGAGGCACAAGGACGGCTAGACGCGCAAGGGTTGCACTACGCAAGCATATGATGCTAAGAACGATGCTAACCCTAACGCGTCTACGATAACTACGTTGCTCGCCATCAAAAAGGCTTCAGTACGAGCAACGCATGAACAACTAGGCAGGCTCGTGCTGCCTAGATCGCGAGATGCGATCTAGGCAGCATGGTGCTTACCGGAGGAACCCTCGAGACGAAGGAGTTGGCGATGCGCCGAGATTGGTTTGTGTTGAACGTTGGTTGTTGTTTATTCCATAAACCCTAGGTACATATTTATAGTCCAGGGGACTTTCTAATGTGGGCGTGCACTAAACCGTGCACGAGATAAACTCTAACTTCTAAACTAACATGCGATCTAATATATTACAGATACGTGGGCAGTTTAGCCCAATTTGGTATAAAAGGCCGATTCACATATCTCTTCTATATGTATATCTTCAAGTCCATCTTGATCGCGGCCCACCTCTGGCTTGGTCAAATTCTGGTGATAACAGGAGGCTGAAGTGGTTCTATCTCAAGGACTCATCGACAGCTAAAATGCATCTACCAAATTTTGTCGATGTTCTTGAAGTTGTGCCGAAGAAATCTTGGAAGAATACACTGACACCCGAAGAAAAGCCTGCAGTCGATAGATTGTTTGACAGAATTCGTCGGATCAAGGAATCTGACGGCCCGACTATGATGGGTACTGAAATAGCGGTTGTTTTCCTGAAACACCCTATACAACCAATTATGTCCAGAGCCCACCCGATGTGCTTATATTCGGGTCATATGGATGAAACTAGAGTTAATGTTGCAGAGTTATCTGAGAAGGAACTAATGGATGAGGTCAGACGTTTGACTCATTTTAGCCAAGAGGACTCAGTTCCACTTCTAGCTCTTCAAAAGCCTTTCGATTCTGACCATCAACCAAATGAGGTGATTCCCTTCTCTTTGTTCATAATATCATTTGTATATGATATATGCCCTTCTTCTTTTGTTAATTCTTCATTTGAACTGATAGGTCCTGTCAACTGCCGAATGCTTTCTGAATGTGTCGAATAAAAACCTTGAAGAGGGTGATTCCACACTCTATAGAATCATGTGCCAAAGAAAACGGTTTTTGAAGATGAAGACAATGATCCCGCGAACTCGAAGCTCTTTCTACAGATCATAGATCCTTCACGATGACTTAAGTGATACAGCAGAAGTCAAATCATGACAATGATGCCAATCATGCTCCCTTTGTTGATGCAGCTCTGGAGAAAGCTAGCGCTCACCCGCCGAAGAGACCCTCTGGCGGCTTCGCAGACGAGGATGATCTGCTCGACTTGTAAGTTTTTTCTATTACTCCAAAACTTCCTTTGTATTCGATTACTTATTCTGATTGATTTATATGCTTATAGCGACGAAGGCTTCATAGAGCCTCCTTCGAAGAAGGCGAAGACGAGCCCCAGCAGCCAACTCCCCAGCCTTCTCAAGCTTCGTCGAACGGCAGCTACGACTTCTCAACCTTCAACAGCTTCTTCCCTTTCCAAAGGGAAGGAGATTCCTTCGACAGCTGCTGCCGTAGTTTATCCTTCTCCCACTGAAAAACCTGTAAGTATTTTGTTTTTCTTGATGATGATTCTACTTCTATCAGCCCCCGAGTCTATATTCGAATGCTTGCAGCTGAATGTGAACTTTGAAAAGATATATTACTGTTTAACAGGTGCTAACTTTGAATTTTGTCTTCTTCTTCTTTTTATTGGACATTCAAACGGTCATCACCGTTTGAAGGGTTTTGCCTCCTAGCTTCTCTTCGCTTGAAGCCGATAAAGTTTGTCTTCAAGAGGAGGTTGAATCTACTCTTCAAAGCTTGACAATGCAAGAAAATGGTTGCCGCTCGTCGCAAAACGCAGATTCCTTGAAAAAGGAACTTGACTAGCTAAAGAAGAAGCTGAAGGAGGAGGAGGAAAAGGAGAGAGTTGAAGCCGAAGCCCATAGGAAAGAGAAAGAGGGCCTTCTTCGCCAATCCATTTTGGCTTTGCTTAGTAATCTTCAATGCCTTATCCTTGAACCTTCTTTTCTTAACTTCATTGTATTTCAAATTCTATTGCTTATCTTCTACAGAGGCTGCCGATATTCCTGCTGGTCCCATGGACAAGCTCCCGAATAATTCTCCCGGCGATGCTCTGTCCATGGAAATCGAGTATGGCGACCTCATCCGAGATCTTCTTCAGAAGAACAAAGGAGTTATGTCGAGGCTGCATGCCATGATCTTTCCAAAGGCCAATCAAGAGAAGTCACGGAGTAGCTAATCTGGACGCTGCCGTTGACACCAAAGCTACCATCGAGGTATTCAAACGTACTCGCGTACCTACGATGCCTCCTTGCTTTCCATTTATGATGGGGCGGCTTTAAGGCCAATATGGAGCTGATGACGAAGGAGCTGCCGAAGGATCAGGATGGGCAAGCTATTGACCTTAGCCTTTTCAAAGCATCAGTGCGCAAATGCGCACTTCAACTTCAACTTCTTGAATTGGTTTTAGATAACAAGTCATCTGCTGGGAAAGCTGGCCCAAGTTTATCGACCCAGACCAGGCTTCTTGATTTTCTTTTTGTCACTTTGTAATATTCATCGTTTGGTTTGAACAATGCCTTTAAAAAGGCCTTTTGATTATAATGAATTCCATGCTGGCAGCGTTGCCAGTATCTCCTTGTTTTAATCGTGATGTTCCTGGCCTTTGAATGTATGCTCCCGATGAGAGTGAGATCAATTGATATTATATATAATCCTTGACACACTTAATGGTGTATCTTGCAGGTGACTCCTGTACCTTCCTTTGCCGAAGGTTTTTCGACCAATGATTCTGGAAACGATCGGCTTCAACGCATGAAGACCCGTATTCTCCAGATGGAAAAAGATATGCGTGGTATTCATTCCACGGATGCTATTATAAAGAAGAAAGACGAGCTAGCCATTGATACGTCGAAACGTATCTACTTTCCCGAACACTTTTGCTATTGTTTTGCCTCTAATTTGTGTATTTTGGATACAACTAACACGGACTAACGCTGTTTTCAGCAGAATTGCTCTGGTGTCTCGTTTTTGTGCAGAAATCCAACTTTCGGGAAAATCCTCGGAATTTCTTCAGATGGCCCTATTTTACCAAAATATTGACGGAGCCAGAAGGGCAAAGGAGGTGGAGGCCCGAGGGCCCCACACCATATGGCGGCGCGGCCCAGGGGGGGCCCGCGCGGCCCTATGGTGTGGCCCCCTCGGCTGGCCTCCGACGCCCCCCTTTGGACTACTTATCGGGTTCGACCTAAAAACGCACGGGGGAAGTCGAAGTCGCCAGAAACCCTCCGGAACGCCGCCACATCGCGAAACTCCGTCGCGGGAGCCAGAAGTCTCCGTTCTGGCACTCCGCCGGGACGGGGAATTGGAGGAGATCTTCACCGCCATCACCGCCAACGCCTCTCCATCGACCAGCCATGTTTCCCCCATCCATGTGTGAGTAATTCCCCCGCTGTAGGCTGAAGGGGATGGTAGGGATTGGATGAGATTGGTCATGTAATAGTCATAAGATTGTTAGGGCATAGTGCCTAGTATCCGTAGATGTCACTTTTATGATATTGTTGCAACTTGTTATGCTTAATGCTTGTCACTAGGGCCCGAGTGCCATGATCTCAGATCTGAACATGTTATTGTTTCATGAAGATATTCATTGTTTATTGATCTTACCTGCAAGTTGTATACACACGTCGCTGTCCGGAACCAATGGCCCCGAAGTGACAGAAATCGGGACAACCGGAGGGAATGGTAGTGATGTGAGGATCACATGTGTTCACGGAGTGTTAATGCTTTGCTCCGGTACTCTATTAAAAGGAGTACCTTAATATCCAGTAGTTTCCCTAGAGGCCCGGCTGCCACCGGCTGGTAGGACAAAAGATGTTGTGCAAGTTTCTCATTGCGAGCACGTACGACTAAATATGGAACACATGCCTATTGATTGATTAGTACTTGGATACCGTTTTATTATTATCTGCAAATGCCCATGCTTTGATTGTTACATGAGTTTCTCTCATCCATGCAACGCCCGTTAAATCCGTCCCTGTGCCTACAGTATTTTAATCCTGCTGTTTACTATAATCACTACTGCTGTCTTTGTTTCACCGCTGCTGTTATTTCACTATTTCCACTGCCATAAAACTGTTACTACTGATAAACTCTTGCGAGCAAGTCTGTTTCCAGGTGCAGCTGAATTGACAACTCCGCTGTTAAGGCTTACAAGTATTCTTTGTCTCCCCTTGTGTCGAATCAATAAATTGGGTAATACTTCCCTCGAAGACTGTTGCGATCCCCTATACTTGTGGGTCATCAAGACTATTTTCTGGCGCCGTTGCCGGGGAGCATAGCTTTATTTGGAAGTTCACTTGGATTGATATTGTTCGCTGCAAATTCTCCATTATGGGTAAACCTCGCGATACTAAGATCGCCATATTACCATCCACTACAAGAAAAGGTACAACTCTTAGTACCTCTGCTGCTCTTGATTCACCATCTGTGATTGATAAACTTGTTTCACCGCCACATGCTTCGCGTGCTGGTACTTCTGCTGAATCTGAAAATTCTCATAATATTGATAATGTTTCTGCTGTGCTTGATGATAGTGGTTCATTGGGATCTTTTCTAGATGCTACAATTGCTAAGTCTAGACAAATTGAAAATACTGAAACTCCTAATGCTGCTACACCTGTTAATTCACCTGAGTCTGTTGAATATTCTAGTGATGATCTTGATGAAGATTATGTAGAGCTTGATAATGATTTTATTGAAAAATGCAAGGCTACTACTGATGCAAGAAAAATTAAAAAGTTGCTTGCAGAACATGCTGTTAGATATAAACCATCTCCTGATCCTAAATTTGCCACATCTCCTATAAACATTAGGGATAAAGATTATGATTTTTCTCTTGATCTATCTCATATAGCTATTGTTGAGAAAACACCCTTTTGTGGTACTGAAAAAGAAAGTGCTGTTGAACACCTGACTGAGTTATCTACTCTTAGTGGCGTGTTTTCTGATGATGTCAAGATGCGTACTTATTTTGTCGCTAAAATTTTTCCATTCTCATTAAAGGATGATGCTAAAACTTGGTATAATAATTTGCCTCCTGGTTCTATTAAAAGTCCAATTGACTTGCGTGATGTTTTCTTTCGAAAATACTTTCCTGCTAGTGCTCAACATGCTGCTTTGCAGAGAATTTATAATTTTGACCAGGAAGATGGAGAGAAATTGCCTGAGGCTTGGGCTAGATTTTGTTCTCTTATTAGAGCTCAGCCTGACCATGATTTAGAAAAGCATGATTTACTTGATATATTTTATAGTGGACTAACTATTGAGTCTAGGGCATACCTGGATAGTTGTGCTGGTTGTGTTTTCAGGAAAAGAACTCCAGACGACGCTGAAGAATTATTGGCTAAAATAGGCCGGAATCATGATGATTGGTCTACACCTGAACCAACCCCGACACCGATAGTGAAGAAGAGGGGTATGATTAAATTGAATGATGAAGATATGAGGGAAGCCAAGAAGTCTCTTAAGGAGAAGGGTATTAAACCTGAAGATGTGAAGAATTTACCTCCTATAGAAGATATATGTGAGACAATTCCCCCTTCATCCATGATTGAGGTACACTCGCTTCAACACTTTACTAGGGAAGATATTCCGTATTCAAAACCTCCTGCTCAATGCTTAGATGAATTTGATAATTATATTGTTAAGCAAGAAAACTTTAATATGAGAGTAGAGAATCATTTAATGGAAAATTCCCGAGCTATTAGTGAATTGCATGGTATTGTGGAGAGAACCTCCAATGATGTTAAGATACTTGTTAAACATTTTCAAATGGTTCAAACTCAAATTGATCAACTTACTAAAGTGCAAAATGACTTGTTGGGAAATAATTCTAAAGAAAAACATGCTTATGAAGTAACAACTAGAGGTGGTGCTTCTACCCAGGATCCTCTATATCCTGAAGGGCATCCCAAAAGAGTTGAACAAGATTCTCAACTAATTAAAACTAGTGCTCCATCTAAGAAAAAGAAAAAGAAACATAAGAATGTTGTAGAATCCTCTGAACCTGTTAATGATCCTAATAGTATTTCTATTTCTGATGCTGAAACTGAAAGTGGTAATGAACATGAGGAAGATAATGATAAGAATGATACTCCTGATAAAGAAGAAATTGAAAAAGAACCTGAAAAGCATGCTAAAAATAAAAAGTACACTAAAGAAGATTTTATTACTGAGAAGCATGGTAATGAAAGAGAACCTTGGGTTCAAAAGCAAATGCCTTTTCCTGCTAAGAAACTAAAATCAAAGGAGGAGGAACATTATAATAAATTTTGTGATTGGATGAAACCTTTATTTCTGCAAATCCCTTTGACTGATGCTATTAAATTGCCTCCTTATTCAAAGTATATGAAAGATATTGTTACTAACAAAAGGAAAGTCCCCAATGAGGAGATTTCCACTATGCTCGCTAATTACTCCTTCAATGGTAAGATTCCAAAGAAGTTGGGCGACCCAGGTATACCGACTATTCCTTGTTCCATCAAGAATAATTATGTTAGAACTGCTCTATGTGATTTGGGAGCAGGTGTGAGTGTGATGCCTTTTTCTCTTTATAAGAGACTTGATTTAGATAAATTGATACCTACTGATATATCTTTGCAAATGGCTGATAAATCTACCGCTATTCCTGTTGGTTTATGTGAAAATGTTCCTGTTCAAGTTACTCAGCATTGCTTGATTTTGTTGTGTTGGAAATGCCTGAAGATGATAATATGTCCATTATTCTTGGAAGACCCTTTCTTAATACTGCAGGGGCTGTTATTGATTGCAATAAAGGCATGGTTACTTTCAATGTTGATGATAAGGAACACACTGTTTATTTTCCCAAGAGGATTGATAAAGTATGTGGAGTCAATACAATTTTTAATGTGAAAACTATCAAAGTGGGATCCATTGATTGTCCTATATATGAGCCTAAAGAAGAATATCAAACTCTTGTGATTGGATCCATATCAATTCAATATAAGGTAACATGATTGATTTGAGGTTTATTTCTTCTTATGTCATATAAAATTTATTTGATAGCAAGACTTGATCAACCTTGTTAACAAGTATATTTTATTGCATAAAGGAGCTAAACAACATTTCTTTCTTTCTTTCTCCCTTCACTTATTTTATTTGCTGTAGCACTTTTATTTTGCAATATGCTTTAGTCATTTAAGATTTTAGAAATCATTTTCCTGCGCAGTAATCATTAATTTAATACCCAGAAATGTGCATTTTTCAAAGTTCTCTAAAAATTACAAAAATTACACCGTTGGTCCTATTTTTCGACGAGGCACCTGGGAGCACCAGAGGATGACCTGTGGGGCACCAGGGGGTGCCACACCATAGGCCGGCGCGGCCAGCAAGGGGGCCGCGCCACCATGTGGTGTGGGCCACCCCTTGCCCCACTACACCATCTCTTCCTCCCAGCACCTTCTCTCTCCCGAAAAAACTCGTACCAAGTTTCTCTCACTCGTGTTTCTGCTCAAGAACTCGCGATTTTTCGATCTCCTTGCTCAGCCCAGATTTCTGTCTGAAATTTGGCACATTTACTCCTTGGTATGTGACTCCTTTGATTGTCCAATTAGAATTTCATTTGGTTGAGTATATCTTGAATATTTTGCTGCTGTAGATAACATGTTTAGTGAGCTTGCATGCTTGTTCTAAGTGGTAGAAATTAGTTTTGATGCATGTGTAGTACTCTAGCAAGTTCCTATAGTAGTTCCCTTCAATTACACACCTTGAAATCAAATTTTATAATGATTGTTGAAAATTTCAGAAAATGGAAGGAGGTGTGCCCCAATTGAACCAAGAAGAATTGGAAGTCCAGCAAGTTACGAGAGTCAATCGTGAGGAGGGAGTATACCCCTCTTACTACCCATGCGTGGACTTTATGAGAAGTGCGGGGATTTTACAAGATGTGCAAACTCTAATCTCTCGTGCAGGGCTGAGTGGTTTTGTTGAAGGAGAGCCAAGACAATATGCAAAATTAACTATGTCTTTTGTGCAGGACTTCAAGTTCAATTGGTCGCGATCTGACCCCATGGTCCAGTATAAAATTTACAATAAAGCTGTCAACTTGTCATTTAGTGTTTTTTGTGCAGCAATTGGAGTACCGCAATGGGGATCCTGCGAGAAGATCAGGGGAACACCGCGGGAGCTCTCAGATCTTTATACAAGGATTTGTAATGGGAGGAGCCTCTCCAATGATGGTAAGATTAGTAGCATTCAACATCCAGCCATCCGCTACTTTGCCTATTTCATTACAAAGTGCGTCCTTGCAAGAAGGACCGGAGGTAAATTATCTGTCCCAGACTTGGCTTTCTTAGCTGCTGCTTTGCAACAGGATAGGACTTATAATTTGGGTGCTTTAATAGCTTGTAGACTTGCTACTAACCGTGAGAAAGGAGGAATTTGTGGAGGTCTTATCGCCTCTCGCTTATTAGCTATGCATGGTGTAGAACCTCACCATTTAGATATTCCGCTTTCTATAGAGAAGCTTGATGTGGTTTCCATGATTAGACATGAGTTTATTTCAGATGCATCTAGTTTGAACAACCTGCATTATAGGATAACTTTGTATAAGAAAAGTTGGAGTATAACTAAGAAAATTGAAAAACTAGTACGATTGCCTGCACCTGCTTTGTTTAACCTTGATGCCAGGAACGGGTGGTCGATCACAGAAAATGAGCTAAATGCATACATAGAAAGAGAAAGCCGTCGTGCGAGGGAAAATGTGGAGGAGGCCGAGGAGCACCCCGACTCTTCATCCGATGCAGCGAGCTCCTCATATCAACATCATGGTCATGTGGAGCCTCCACGATATTCTTCTGCACAGGGGCCCTATTACCACTCCATGTATGATCCACCGGCGTGGAACTCCGACCCTCGTTGGGAATGAACTCCACTTAGGCCAAAAGCCTAAGCTTGGGGGGAGGTATACCGGCATCACTCATTATTTGCATATTATGGTTGCTGGATACTTGTACATACTTGTTTAGTCTCTAGAGTGGTTTTCTAATGAGAGGGAGATGATATTTGGGGAAGTGCTGTCCAAAAACAGATTCTGTGCTGTTACCAAAAAAATTCGTACGCACAGCCAGAACGTTATTTTGAGTTGCCAATTTTTGAGCATGTTCCCCAGGTTGTTATCTAACTTTCATTAGTTGAACACTTTTTGGTCTGAGCAATGGAAGATTTTTGTTAAATTCGATTTCTGTACTGCTGTCAGGATTTGGCAGATTTCTGTCATCCTGCTTTTCTGTGTTTCTGTTAGTTTGCATTCTTTTGTTTTCGCTTTGTTTCTTTCCTAAAACACAAAAAGACCAAAAATATTTCTGTAGTTTCTCTTCACCATTTGTTTATTTGGTACCTTGCTCTTAGTTTGCTTTATTTGCTATCGTTAGTTTGCTATAAGAAAACCCAAAAAGATTTTGCTTTGTTTGCTTGTTTTCTTTCGTTCTTGTTTCTAATTCAAAAACACCAAAAATATTTGCTGTTCTTCTTTGGTTTGTAAAGTTCATCATGAGTTCAATGGTCTTCGGTGGCTGGAGCGTGGTTTTCATTTCATATTATCCAAGCTACACAAGTGAAAAGGCAATAATGACGATCTACGACAATCTGATTGTGGTGAGAGGCTGGTATGAACTCTATTTGCTTTCATTTTTGTACATATACTCATCCATATGAGCATGCTTAGTTGGTTCATGTGAGGTATATGTTATTTGAGAAAGTCTAGTAGCTCATGATCTCTCATGTTTAGTTCCAATTTATTAATATGAGTAGCATGTCATGGATGTTTGCTTGCATTGTTTTATTCATAAGTAAGTATGGCATTGTGGTATCCTCCTCTGAATAATTCATTTATATCGACTTGGCACATGCTCACGCATGCATATGACTGAACAAAAAGTCAATTAAGCCTCGATGATTTATATTGCTTCAGAGTTCTTGTATCACTTTTATGCCTCCGTTAATTTATTTTGCCGCAAGCATGATTATGACAGATTTGTCGCTCCCTAGTCTTTTGCTAGCCTTCACTTGTACTGAGCGGGAACGCCGCTCGTGCTTCCAAACACCAAACCAAGTTGTTCCAAAAGTGTCCACCATAAATACCTATGCATGGCATTTCAAACCATTCCAAGTAAATTCTCATGCGCTACCTTTAAAACTTTCAAAATGCTTCTCAATTTGTGTTAATGTTTCATAGCTCATGAGGAAGTATGTGGTGTTTAGCTTTCAACCTTGTCATTTACTTTTGACGGACTCTCATATGGACTAGTGGCACACCCGCTTATCCAATAATTTTGCAAAAAGAGCTGGCAATGGGATTCCCAGTCCAAATTAATTAACTTAAATAGACACTCCTCCATGGTTTGTGATTGTTGGATGGCACCCGAAGGATTCGGTTAGCCATGGCTTGTGTGAGCAAAGGTTGGGGGAGTGTCATCATCATAATAAAACTTAAATAAAAAGGCACTCCTTCATGGTATGTGATTGTTGGCAGGCACCCGAGGATTCGGTTAGCCATGGTTTGTGAAAGAAAGGTTGGAAGGAGTGCCAACCAAAAATAAATAAATGGGAGCCGCTCTTGTGAGTCCGGTTGATGAGGTAGTTAGTGTACCCATTACCATTCGTTGACAACAACAAACACCTCTCAAAATAATTTTACTCCTGTTTTATAAATGAAAAGCTCTAGCGCATGTTAATCCCTGCTTCCCTCTGCGAAGGGTCAATCTTTTACTTTTATGTTGTGTCTCCATTCTTTCTTTGAGCACTATCTTGAGAGCACGACTGTCATTCTTAGTATAATATGCTTGTCTCAAAATATGATTGATTGTGGTATAACTTTGATGCTTTTATCTTTGACAATCACTACTTCTAGTCTTTCTATGAACTCAAGAGGTGCCTCGGCATTTATGTTTTGCCGATCAAATACAGGCAAGCGAGATACCACTTTATCATATTCTCTTATGAACATTGCAATCCTGCTTATATACATGATTCATGGTGCTTATTATTAATTGTTGGTACTTCTCCATGATTGACATAGCTGTTGGATGATCTTATTTGCATGTGTCTCATTATGAACTGCTTAAGTATTAGCCATAGCATGAGAATATATACATCATATGAGCAAATGTGTTCGTGAAAGTTCTTTTATCGCTCAGTTGTTAACTGAATTGCTTGAGGACAAGCAATAAGCTAAGCTTGGGGGAGTTGATACGTCCAAAACGTATCTACTTTCCCGAACACTTTTGCTATTGTTTTGCCTCTAATTTGTGTATTTTGGATACAACTAACACGGACTAACGCTGTTTTCAGCAGAACTCTGGTGTCTCGTTTTTGTGCAGAAATCCAACTTTCGGGAAAATCCTCGGAATTTCTTCAGATGGCCCTATTTTACCAAAATATTGACGGAGCCAGAAGGGCAAAGGAGGTGGAGGCCCGAGGGCCCCACACCATATGGCGGCGCGGCCCAGGGGGGGCCCGCGCGGCCCATGGTGTGGCCCCCTCGGCTGGCCTCCGACGCCCCCCTTCGGACTACTTATCGGGTTCGACCTAAAAACGCACGGAGAGAAGTCGAAGTCGCCAGAAACCCTCCAGAACGCCGCCACATCGCGAAACTCCGTCGCGGGAGCCAGAAGTCTCCGTTCTGGCACTCCGCCGGGACGGGGAATTGGAGGAGATCTTCACCGCCATCACCGCCAACGCCTCTCCATCGACCAGCCATGTTTCCCCCATCCATGTGTGAGTAATTCCCCCGCTGTAGGCTGAAGGGGATGGTAGGGATTGGATGAGATTGGTCATGTAATAGTCATAAGATTGTTAGGGCATAGTGCCTAGTATCCGTAGATGTCACTTTTATGATATTGTTGCAACTTGTTATGCTTAATGCTTGTCACTAGGGCCCGAGTGCCATGATCTCAGATCTGAACATGTTATTGTTTCATGAAGATATTCATTGTTTATTGATCTTACCTGCAAGTTGTATACACATCGCTGTCGGAACCAATGGCCCCGAAGTGACAGAAATCGGGACAACCGGAGGGAATGGTAGTGATGTGAGGATCACATGTGTTCACGGAGTGTTAATGCTTTGCTCCGGTACTCTATTAAAAGGAGTACCTTAATATCCAGTAGTTTCCCTAGAGGCCCGGCTGCCACCGGCTGGTAGGACAGAAGATGTTGTGCAAGTTTCTCATTGCGAGCACGTACGACTAAATATGGAACACATGCCTATTGATTGATTAGTACTTGGATACCGTTTTATTATTATCTGCAAATGCCCATGCTTTGATTGTTACATGAGTTTCTCTCATCCATGCAACGCCCGTTAAATCCGTCCCCGTGCCTACAGTATTTTAATCCGCTGTTTACTATAATCACTACCTGTCTTTGTTTCACCGCCGTTATTTCACTATTTCCACCGCCATAAAATCACATTACCGATAAACTCTTGCGAGCAAGTCTGTTTCAGTGCACTGCTGAATTGACAACTCCGCTGTTAAGGCTTACAAGTATTCTTTGTCTCCTTGTGTCGAATCAATAAATTGGGTAATACTTCTCTCGAACTGCGATCCCCTATACTTGTGGGTCATCAGCCATTGATGCAGAACGATACACACTCAGTGAATTGCAAAAGGCAACAGAAAGCTTGAACTGTAAGTGTTTGCCTCTTCCTTAGCTTCTTTGGTACCGCCAGGAATGATGTCATCTCTGTCATTGCTTTTGATAGTCATAGCTCTGAATTTGTCGGAAGAGAACAAGCGTGTGCATGAACGTGTAAATGCTTTGACCAGTCTGACACATTTTTATGAAGTCTTTTGGAAGAATCAATCGAAGGGATCTACTATCGCACAATTTAAAGATCAGGTGCAACAAGTACACCGATTCTTTGATACGTGTTATACTGGCTTGAAGATGATATGGAAAACGATGTTTCCTCTGAATGAAACTCCTCCAACATTGTTGACTTTGATGTCGAAGTTTAGTAACGCTCCTGTTAATTCGTGCTCAACTTCTCAGAGCCAACCTGCTTTTGTCTTTGTGCTATCAAAACATCCTTCGAAAAATTTGATCAATTGCAAACGCTGATGGTGATGTAAGCCGATATTATCCTGCTGTGAAAGACCCCGCTTCCATTGTAATTGAGAGGCTAGAAGATAACTCAAAGGTAGATGATCAAGCAGAATAGCTTTGATAATATTTTTATTTGTAATATACTGATAACTTTGATGTAGACGATATTTGTTGCAGCCGAATATTCGGGTGCAAGTTATTCATGTGTATGATATAACTTTACTTAATATACTGGAGATGTTATATTTGCCACTTTTGGATAAATATCACTTCCTCCTAATTTATCTTCAGATTGCCGGTGGCAAATATTTGTTGTCTAAGAAGCAAATCTTGATGCTCTTAGCATTTTTTAGGCATCGGTATTGTGATGCTACTGTTTGAAAGTTATCGGTGGCGAATTCTTTGAGTGATCAGCTCATGTTGCGGGTTCGATGAACCCGTAGTAATCGCAACTTCGCCCAGACCGATGATGTATGTTTTGGCGGCAACCCCCGAGCGAATCGAGGGAACTATGCATGTCGTCGACTCCATCGCTCTTTAGTACCTCTTTGTTCGATGTATCATCATGGGTCTTTTTGTAAGTAGTTTTATCCTTGCCATCAGCAGCACTCACTTATTATTGAGGCTTTAGCAAAGGATAATTGTATATTGTTGTAAGTCCTGTTTGATCACCATCCATCAGTAGGCTCGTATTTTTCGAGGCTTTAGATGGTAATTTCGGGTATAATTATTGGAAGCGACCCTCGATATTTTTTATTGAGTTCACTTGCTGAAGTCAATATCCGCGGTATTATGCAAAATAATCTTGAAGAACTTGTTTGGGTGTCCCGAATCAATTCGATGATAAGATAATCTAATGCTGATATGGCTAGAAAAGCCTTATTGAAAGAAAATTTCTATGAGAAAATAAAGATGCATAACACCGCTCGTCTTCTTTATGCAAGAGGGGGGGTCCTTCTTGTCTTGGTTCTTGTCTAGGGAGCCGATAGCTCTAGAGGTGCTGATGATTTCTGGAGTAGTGCTGATGGTTTCCTTATGAGTACTTACGACAAGCGCCAGAGTGTTAACGTCTTCGCCGAGGCCTTATCATCAACTCGCGAAGGTGCAATCACCGGAACTCCCAAGGGGTCATCTCTTTTTCGACTTCTTGACGTTGTCATCCTCCTTGAGTTTAAAATCTTTATCTCGAGAGGTTAATTGTTTAGAGGGGATGTCGATAGCTTCCTGCTTCACTCCAAACTTAGCAACGATCTTCTGAAACTCACGATCACAGTTATTCGAGCGAGAGAAACTTCCATGGACTGTGATATTGGTCCCATTGTTGCCTAGAATCTTGAGCTTGAGATACACATAATGTAGCACAGCCATGAACTTGGCATAGGCTGGTCTCCCGAGTATAGCATGGTACTGTGATTCCCAATTCTGATGGGATTCGTAGAATAGAAAACAAAAAATTTCCTACCGCAAGAACGAAACACAAGCCAAGATCTAATCTAGTAGACGGTAGCAACGAGGAGATGAAGAGACTAACCCTCGAAGATTCGCAAAGCTTAACGAGATTAGATCTCGGGGTGGATGTAGTCGATCACTTGCCGCTTGCAAAAGCGCGTAGAAGATCTTGACGGTGCCACAATCGGGCAGCACCTCCGTACTCGGTCACACGTTCGGTGTTGATGAAGACGACGTCCTTCTCCCCGTTCCAGCGGGCAGCGGAAGTAGTAGATCCTCCTCGGAATCCCGCAGCACGACGGCGTGGTATGGTGGTGGAGAACTCCGGCAGGGCTTCGCCTATGCGCTGCGGGAGTTGTATGTGGAGGAGGAGGTGGCTAGGGTTTGGGGAGAGGGGCTAGGGCGCCGCCTCAAGGGGGGTGGTGGCTTGGTGTGGCCCCCCTCCCCTATGCCCCTCATTATATAGGTGGAAGCCCCAAGAGTTGTATCCCAAGTCTTCGAATAAGACCCCAACCCAAAACCTTTGGTGGGAAACCTACTCAAGATGGGAGTCCCACTCTAGGTGGGATTCCCACCTTTCCTTGAGGGAGGGTGGCCGGCCACCCAGGTGGAGCCCACCTGGGACTCCTCCCCTTAGGGTTGGCCTGCCAAGCTTGTGGAGTCCCTCCGGGACTCCACCTTCCATAGTGCATTTCTTCCGGACTTTTCTAGAACCTTCTAGAACCTGCCATAAATGCACCGGATCATTTCCAAACTTGGAATATGACTTCCTATATATGAATCTTATTCTCCGGACCATTCCGGAACTCCTCGTGATGTCCTGGATCCCATCCGAGACTCCGAACAAAACTTCGAACTCCATTCCATATTCCATATCTACTCAAACGACATCAAACCTTAAGTGTGTCACCCTACGGTTCGCGAACTATGCAGACATGGTTGAGACTTCTCTCCGACCAATAACCAATAGCGGGATCTGGAGATCCATAATGGCTCCCACATATTCAACGATGACTTAGTGATCGATTGAACCATTTACATACGATACCGATTCCCTTTGTCACGCGATATATTACTTGTCCGAGGTTTGATCATCGGTATCACGATACCTTGTTCAACCTCGTCTCCTGACAAGTACTCTTTACTCGTACCGTGGTATGTGGTCTCTTATGAACCATTCATATGCTTGCAAGCTAGTTAGACGACATTCCACCGAGAGGGCCCAGAGTATATCTATCCGTCATCGGGATGGACAAATCCCACTGTTGATCCATATGCCTCAACTCATACTTTCCTGATACTTAATCCCACCTTTATAACCACCCATTTACGCAGTGGCGTTTGATGTAATCAAAGTACCCTTCCGGCATAAGTGATTTACATGATCTCATGGTCGAAAGGACTAGGTAACTATGTATCGAAAGCTTATAGCAAATGAACTTAATGACGTGATCTTATGCTACGCTTATTTGGGTGTGTCCATTACATCATTCACATAATGACATAACCTTGTTATTAATAACATCCAATGTTCATGATCATGAAACGATGATCATCTATTAATCAACAAGCTAGTTATACAAGAGGCTTACTAGGGACTTCTTGTTGTTTACATAACACACATGTATCAATGTTTCGGTTAATACAATTATAGCATGGTATATAAACATTTATCATAAACACAAAGATATATAATAACCAATTTATTATTGCCTCTTGGGCATATCTCCAACAGTCTCCCACTTGCACTAGAGTCAATAATCTAGATTACATTGTAAGGTACCTAACACCCATGGCATTCTGGTGTTGGTCATGCTTTGCCCTAGGGAGAGCTTTAGTCAACGGATCTGCTACATTCAGATCAGTGTGTACTTTGCAAATCTTTACTTCTCCATCTTCGATGTACTCGCGAATCGAATGAAAACGCAGCTTGATATGCTTCAGCTTCTTGTGTGACCTTGGTTCTTGTGCATTGGCGATGGCACCCATGTTGTCACAATAAATGACTAGTGGGTCCAATGCACTAGGAACCACACCAAGCTCAACAATGAACCTCTTCATCCATACCGCTTCCGATGAAGCCTCCGAAGCCGCTATGTATTCCGATTCAGTTGAAGACTTCGCCACCGTGCACTGCTTGGAGCTGCACCAGCTTACCGCAGCACCATTCAATATAAACACGTACCCAGACTGAGACTTAGAGTCATCAGGATCAGTGTTCCAACTTGCATCGGTGTAACTGGTTACAACGAGCTCTTGGTCAAGACCTTACCTGGTAACATCGGTAAGAACCCTTTCTTACTTTCATCCATTCTAAACTTCTTTAGAATCTTGTCCAGGTATGTACTCTGTGAAAGCCCTATTAGGCGTCTTGATCTATCTCTATAAATCTTGATGCCTAAAATGTACGCTGCTTCACCAAGGTCCTTCATTGAAAAACACTTATTCAAATAACCTTTTACACTGCTTAATAGTTCTATATCATTCCCGATCAATAATATGTCATCTACATATAATATCAGGAATGCTACAGAGCTCCCACTCACTTTCTTGTAAATACAGGCCTCTCCATGGCACTGTATAAACCCGAAGTCTTTGATCACCTTATCAAAGCGTCGGTTCCAACTCCGGGATGCTTGCTTCAGTCCATAAATGGAACGCTGAAGTTTGCATACCTTGTCAGCATTTTTAGGATCGACAAAACCTTTGGGTTGTACCATATACAACTCTTCCTCAATGTCACCATTAAGGAACGCCGTTTTGACATCCATCTGCCAAATCTCATAATCGAAAAATGCAGCTATTGCTAACAAAATCCTCACAGATTTTAGCTTCACTACAGGTGAGAAAGTCTCATCATAGTCAACACCTTGAATTTGTCGGAAACCCTTTGCGACAAGTCGAGCTTTATAGACAGTAATATTACCATCAGCATCTGTTTTTCTCTTGAAGATCCATTTATTCTCAACAGCCTTGCGGCTATCAGGTAGATCTACCAAAGTCCATACTTTGTTATCATACATGGATCCCATTTCGGATTTCATGGCTTCTTGCCATTTGTTGGAATCTGGGCTCATCATCGCTTCTTCATACGTCGCAGGGTCCTCATCATTGTTGTCCACAATCATGAGATTTAGACAAGGATCATACCAATCAGGAGTGGTACGTTCTCTTGTCGACCTGCGAGGTTCAGTAGCTACTTCGTTCGAAGTTTCATGATCATTATCATTAGCTTCCTCTGTTACCGGTGCAGGCGGCACAGGAACATCTTCCGGTACTGCGCTACTCTGATCAACGAGAGAAGGTTCAGTAACCTCGTCGAGTTCTACTTTTCTTCCAGTCACTTCTTTAGTGAGAAACTCTTTCTCAAGAAAGGTTCCGTTCTTAGCAACAAAGATTTTGCCTTCGGATCTGTGATAGAAAGTATACCCTATAGTTTCCTTAGGGTATCCTATGAAGACGCATTTCTCCGCTTTGGGTTCTAGCTTGTCCGGTTGTAACTTTTTTACATAGGCTTCGCAACCCCAAACTTTAAGGAACGACAGCTTAGGTTTCTTATTAAACCACAATTCATACGGTGTCGTTGCAACGGATTTCGATGGTGCCCTATTTAAAGTGAATGTTGCTGTCTCTAACGCATAACCCCAAAACGATAACGGCAAATCAGTAAGAGACATCATAGAACGAACCATATCTAAGAGAGTTCGATTACGACGTTCGGACACACCATTGCGCTGTGGTGTTCCCGGCGGTGTCAATGTGAAAGTATTCCGCATTTCTTTAAATGCATGCCAAACTCATAACTCAGATATTCGCCTCCGCGATCAGAACGCAGAAACTTGATCTTCTTGTTACGTTGATTTTCTACTTCACTTTGGAATTCCTTAAACTTTTGGAAAGTCTCGGATTTATGTTTCATGAAAGATAACAGTTTGATTTCCCTTATGCAGGCACTGCATTGCTGCTATTTGATTTCCCTTATGCAAGATAACAGTTTGTAAGTAATCATCTATCCAGATCTGCTCCCGCTGCCCGTCATATTTAAGATCAAGGGGGTAGGCTTAAATCTCTTTGGTGGCATCGTTTCCCGAATCTTCTAACTTAAGCAATCGGATCCTCGCAATTCACCATCGTATTCCTGAGTTTCTTCGGAGTCATCGTTGTCGTATCCTTCCCTTACAGCCCGTCGTCGTCAAGCTCTATCAATCCTGCTTTGCGTGATATCGTCTCGAGCGTCTTTCGAACGATGCCTAGAACCAGTGCTCTGGTGTGTAGCCTTCTCCTTTTGAGGAACGAGTTTATCTCCAAGGATCGCAAGGCTTTAGAGCACCCCGATGAGCTGCGCCATGGGCTCATCGGTGTTGGCCGATGGTTGATCGATAGGCCGCGAGGTTGCGCTGCTCCTCGATCGGGCGAGCATGCCTGCGGTGTCCATAGTCATAAAGGATTTGGACAAGTTTGAAGTTATATCCTTGCATAATATTCCGAAAGTCGAGGCATCCTTGGTCGATGTCTTCCTGATCCTTGGTTGCTCCGAAACGCACTAGCATGTGAGGCTCTACGCCGCTCACTGGATTGATCAGCCGCGAGCCGACGTCGATCGAGACCCACTTGCTCGTTTGACAACCGCACTCGATTCCTCTCCAAGATAGAATGATATGCGTTAAGAGTCCCTGCCGAAGTTCCAAAAGGGAGCCGAGTATTGTTGGTTATAGCAGCTCGAGCCGTCCCACTCTTCCTCACTAATAGTATAGTCGCTATTATCGTTGTCGGAACCTCTCAACGTTGCGACGCCACTGGCATGTGGTGTGCGCTCTCCTTCTTCTCCGTCGCCCGAGTTGAGAATAGCATAGATTTGATGATGCGCCACCTTCTAGGTGGCTGTCCTGGCGATGCTGTCGATACTTTCCTCATCCGAAGAATAATTGGAACTGCAGACGAACGGCGTGTCGTCCAAACCCAATCCATGTCTAGTATCGCAGTTTAAGCAATAATATGATGTCAGATCGAATGGCATAGAATCATCGGATCCAACGGACATAGATCACGTCGACCAGCACGGAGTCGATGGCAGTGAAGAGGTTGTCATTGATGCAGATAACTCACTCGATAGATCGACCGGGACCGGAGTCGACGGGGTTGATCCTACCGCTGATGAGGATGGAGTCCTTGCTGTGTTGGGGACGAGCGTATCGGGTAGCCGAAAGATGCCCTCGGCATTGATCTAGTAGTGGACGCTCCCGAACGTCATGTCCAACCTGCCTTGCAGATCCGAAAAGATCGGGCGAGACGAGTCGTTGTGCGGAGTAAAATCAAAGGACCCAAATCGAATCGAGTTCTCCGAGCTTGGTGATGAAGGAGCCGACGACAACGCCGGCGATGCTCATGAAGTTGAAGACGACATGACTGAAACAGCCGATGACGAGCCTTGTGCCAACAGGTTTCCCACAGACGGCGCCAATTGACGAGGGTGCTCCTCGGCAATGCCCACCTTTTGGGGCTTGATACGTCCAAAACGTATCTACTTTCCCGAACACTTTTGCTATTGTTTTGCCTCTAATTTGTGTATTTTGGATACAACTAACACGGACTAACGCTGTTTTCAGCAGAACTGTTCTGGTGTCTCGTTTTTGTGCAGAAATCCAACTTTCGGGAAAATCCTCGGAATTTATGCAGAAGGTCCTATTTTACCGAATACGGAGCCAGAAGGACAAGTGAGGTGGAGGCCCGAGGGCCCCACACCATAAGGCGGCGCGGCCTAGGGGGGGCCCGCGCGGCCCTATGGTGTGGCCCCCTCGGCCGGCCTCCGACGCCCCCTTCGGACTACTTATCGGGTTCGACCTAAAAACGCACGGAGAGAAGTCGAAGTCGCCAGAAACCCTCCAGAACGCCGCCACATCGCGAAACTCCGTCTCGGGAGCCAGAAGTCTCCGTTCTGGCACTCATCACCGCCAACGCCTCTACATCAACCAGCCATGTTTCCCCCATCCATGTGTGAGTAATTCCCCCGCTGTAGGCTGAAGGGGATGGTAGGGATTGGATGAGATTGGTCATGTAATAGTCATAAGATTGTTAGGGCATAGTGCCTAGTATCCGTAGATGTCACTTTTATGATATTGTTGCAACTTGTTATGCTTAATGCTTGTCACTAGGGCCCGAGTGCCATGATCTCAGATCTGAACATGTTATTGATTCATGAAGATATTCGTTGTTTATGATCTTACCTGCAAGTTGTATACACATGTCGCTGTCCGGAACCAATGGCCCCGAAGTGACAGAAATCGGGACAACCGGAGGGGATGGTAGTGATGTGAGGATCACATGTGTTCACGGAGTGTTAATGCTTTTCCGGTACTCTATTAAAAGGAGTACCTTAATATCCAGTAGTTTCCCTAGAGGCCCGCTGCCACCGGCTGGTAGGACAAAAGATGTTGTGCAAGTTTCTCATTGCGAGCACGTACGACTAAATATGGAACACATGCCTATTGATTGATTAGTACTTGGATACCGTTTTATTATTATCTAAATGCCCCTGCTTTGACTGTTACATGAGTTTCTCTCATCCATGCAACGCCCGTTAAATGTCCCTGTGCCTACGTATTTTAATCCTCGCTGTTTACTATAATTACTACTGCTGTCTTTATTTCACCGCCGCTGTTATTTCACTATACCTACTACTATAAAACTGTTACTACTGATAAACTCTTGCGAGCAAGTCTGTTTCCAGGTGCAGCTGAATTGACAACTCCGTTGTTAAGGCTTACAAGTATTCTTTGTCTCCCCTTGTGTCGAATCAATAAATTGGGTAATACTTCCCTCGAAGACTGTTGCGATCCCCTATACTTGTGGGTCATCAAGACTATTTTCTGGCGCCGTTGCCGGGGAGCATAGCTTTATTTGGAAGTTCACTTGGATTGATATTGTTCGCTGCAAATTCTCCATCATGGGTAAACCTCGCGATACTAAGATCGCCATATTACCATCCACTACAAGAAAAGGTACAACTCTTAGTACCTCTGCTGCTCTTGATTCACCATCTGTGATAAGTAAACTTGTTTCACCACCACAAGCTTCAAATGCTGGTACTTCTGCTGAATCTGAAAATTCCTCTCATAATTGTGATGATGCTTCTGCTGTGCTTGATAATGATGGTTCGTTAGGATCTTTTCTAGATGCTACAATTGCTAAGTCTAGACAAATTGAAAATACTGAAACTCCTAATGAAAATGCTGCTACACCTGTTAATTCACCTGAGTCTGTTGAATATTCTAGTGATGATCTTGATGAAGATTATGTAGAGCTTGATGATGATTTTATTGAAAAATGCAATGCTACTACTGATGCAAGAAAAATTAAAAAGTTGCTTGCAGAACATGCTGTTAGATATAAATTATCTCCTGATCCTAAATTTGCCACATCTCCTATAAACATTAGGGATAAAGATTATGATTTTTCTCTTGATCTATCTCATATAGCTATTGTTGAGAAAGCACCCTTTTGTGGTACTGAAAAAGAAAGTGCTGTTGAACACATGACTGAGTTATCTACTCTTAGTGGTTTGTTTTCTGATGATATTAAGATGCGTACTTATTTTGTCGCTAAATTTTTTCCTTTCTCATTAAAGGATGATGCTAAAACTTGGTATAATAATTTGCCTCCTGGTTCTATTAAAAGTCCAAAAGAATTGCTTGATGTTTTCTTCCGGAAATACTTTCCTGCTAGTGCTCAACATGCTGCTTTGCAGAGAATTTATAATTTTGACCAGGAAGATGGAGAGAAATTGCCTGAGGCTTGGGCGAGATTTTGCTCTCTTATTAGAGCTCAGCCTGACCATGATTTGGAAAAGCATGATTTACTTGATATATTTTATAGTGGACTAACCATTGAGTCTAGGGCATACTTGGATAGTTGTGCTGGTTGTGTTTTCAGGAAAAGAACTCCAGACGACGCTGAAGAATTATTGGCTAAAATAGGCCGGAATCATGATGATTGGTCTACACCTGAACCAACCCCGACACCGATAGTGAAGAAGAGGGGTATGATTAAATTAAATGATGAAGATATGAGGGAAGCCAAGAAGTCTCTTAAAGAGAAGGGTATTAAACCTGAAGATGTGAAGAATTTACCTCCTATAGAAGATTTATGTGAGATAACTCCCCCTTCATCCATGATTGAGGTACACTCTCTTCAACGCTTTACTAGAGAAGATATTCCGTATTCAAAACCTCCTGCTCAATGCTTAGATGAGTTTGATAATTATATTGTTAAGCAAGAAAACTTTAATATGAGAGTAGAGAATCATTTAATGGAAAATTCTCGAGCTATTAGTGAATTGCATGGTATTGTGGAGAGAACCTCCAATGATGTTAAGATACTTGTTAAACATTTTCAAATGGTTCAAACTCAAATTGATCAACTTACTAAAGTGCAAAATGACTTGTTGGGAAATAATTCTAAAGAAAAACATGCTTATGAAGTAACAACTAGAGGTGGTGCTTCTACCCAGGATCCTCTATATCCTGAAGGGCATCCCAAAAGAGTTGAACAAGATTCTCAACTAACTAAAACTAGTGCTCCATCTAAGAAAAAGAAAAAGAAACATAAGAATGTTGTAGAATCCTCTGAACCTGTTAATGATCCTAATAGTATTTCTATTTCTGATGCTGAAACTGAAAGTGGTAATGAACATGAGGAAGATAATGATAAGAATGATACTCCTGATAAAGAAGAAATTGAAAAAGAACCTGAAAAGCATGCTAAAAATAAAAAGTACACTAAAGAAGATTTTATTACTGAGAAACATGGTAATGAAAGAGAACCTTGGGTTCAAAAGCAAATGCCTTTTCCTGTTAAGAAACTAAAATCAAAGGAGGAAGAACATTATAATAAATTTTGTGATTGGATGAAACCTTTATTTTTGCAAATCCCTTTGACTGATGCTATTAAATTGCCTCCTTATTCAAAGTATATGAAAGATATTGTTACTAACAAAAGGAAAATCCCCAATGAGGAAATTTCCACTATGCTCGCTAATTACTCCTTCAATGGTAAGATTCCAAAGAAGCTTGGAGACCCAGGTATACCAACTATTCCTTGTTCCATCAAGAATAATTATGTTAGAACTGCTCTATGTGATTTGGGAGCAGGTGTGAGTGTGATGCCTTTTTCTCTTTATAAGAGACTTGATTTAGATAAGTTGATACCAACCGATATATCTTTGCAAATGGCTGATAAATCTACTGCTATTCCTGTTGGTTTATGTGAAAATGTTCCTGTTCAAGTTACTCAACATTGCTTGATATTAACTGATTTTGTTGTGTTGGAAATGCCTGAAGATGATAATATGTCCATTATTCTTGGAAGACCCTTTCTTAATACTGCAGGGGCTGTTATTGATTGCAATAAAGGCATGGTTACTTTCAATGTTGATAAGGAACACACTGTCTATTTTCCCAAGAGGATTGATAAAGTATGTGGAGTTAATACAATTTTTAATGTGAAAACTATCAAAGTGGGATCCATTGATTGTCCTATATATGAGCCTAAAGAAGAATATCAAACTCTTGTGATTGGATCCATATCAATTCAATATAAGGTAACATGATTGATTTGAGGTTTATTTCTTCTTATGTCATATAAAATTTATTTGGTAGCAAGACTTGATCAACCTTGTTAACAAATATATTTTAATGCATAAGAGAGCTAAACAACATTTCTTTCTTTCTTTCTCCCTCCACTTATTTTACTTGCTGTAGCACCTTTTGTTTTGCAATATGCTTTAGTTGTTTAAGATTTTGGAAATCATTTTCCTGCGCAGTAATCATTAATTTAATACCCAGAAATGTGCATTTTTCGAAGTTCTCTAAAAATTACAAAAATTACACCGTTGGTCCTATTTTTCGACGAGGCACCTGGGAGTACCAGAGGATGACCTGTGGGGCACCACAGGGTGCCACACCACAGGCCGGCGCGGCCAAGGAGGTGGGCGCGCCACCCTGTGGTGTGGGCCCCTCCTTGCCCCACTACTTCATCTCTTCCTCCCAGCATCTTCTCTCTCCCGAAAAAACTCGTACCAAGTTCCTCTCACTCGTGTTTCTGCTCAAGAACTCGCGATTTTTCGATCTCCTTGCTCAGCCCAGATTTCTGTTTGAAATTTGGCACATTTACTCCTTGGTATGTGACTCCTTTGATTGTCCAATTAGAATTTTGTTTGGTTGAGTATATCTTGAATATTTTGCTGCTGTAGATAACATGTTTAGTGAGCTTGCATGCTTGTTCTAAGAGGAAGAAATTAGTTTTGATGCATGTTTAGTACTCTAGCAAGTTCCTATAGTAGTTCCCTTCAATTATATACCTTGAAATCAAATTTTATAATGATTGTTGAAAATTTCAGAAAAGGAAGATGAAGAAATTCAAATTTGGAGAATTGTTCAAGAAAGGAACAACCAGCACCGGTAGGCCCTCGAGGGCATCCACTCAGATTAGGCGATCCTACAATGAGGATGTCATCGCGCCTAGCTTCGCGCCCGAGGAGGACAATGGGGCTCCTAATGCTTCATCCTTCCCATGTTATGATTTTCTGACAAATGCAGGGATATTGGATGACTTCTTCACCCTTGTCAACAGGGCAGGCTTAGCCACCTACGTGGGAGATGAAAGGGAGCAATACTACATGCTCACCAAAATTTTCGTTGAGAGCTTCAAGTTCCACAACACGCAATACGAGCCGACAGTTGCATTCAAGATCTATGATAATCCTGTTACTATGGAATTGGAAGAATTTTGTCGTGCATTGGATATTGCCCCTGTAGGTACAGCAAGGAGGATTGATGACAACCCCCGGGACCTGTTGGAGCTCTACCGAGGAATCACCGAGGATGATTGCCGCACCATTCAGCGCGGGAAGATAAGAAACATCCAACTCCCCGCTATTAAATATTTTGCATATTACATTGCTACTAGCATTTTGGGTAGAGAAAATACTAGCAATATCTCTAGCTACCATCTTGCTTTCTTGAATGTTGCACTTACTGGAGAGACATCTTATCATCTTGGTTCTCTTATTGCTCGCCGCCTGTCTAGCAGGGGGCCTATTTTTGGAGGAACTATTGCACTGCGCATTTTAACACATTTAAGATTCCTCTTGATTCTAATGATGTGCCATTAACCCCTAGGAGACTAGATATTGCTGCTATGAAGAGCCATCATTTTGTTACTACTGACTCCACTATAGATAATATGGTCTATAGAATGTTGTTTGCTGATGGGAATGAGAAGGAAATCCCTCTTCCCCAGCCAGGTTTGTTCAATATTGACAGGCAATCATGGTCGCTCACTAAGGAGGAGGTGGAGGAACATATGAAGATACAAGAATTCCACCAGCAACATGACTCCGAGAACGCCGAGCCCTCCTACGACTACACCGTCACATACCCCGACGTTTCCTCCAGCACATACCTGGAACCGGGTCGTTCTTCGTCATACTACGGAGACACCACTTCATGGGGACCGTGGGAATGAACTCCACTTAGGCCAAAAGCCTAAGCTTGGGGGGAGGTATACCGGCATCACTCATTCTTTGCATATTATGGTTGCTGGATACTTGTACATACTTGTTTAGTCTCTAGAGTGGTTTTCTAATGAGAGGGAGATGATATTTGGGGAAGTGCTGTCCAAAAACAGATTCTGGGCTGTTACCAAAAAAATTCGTACGCACAGCCAGAACGTTATTTTGAGTTGCCAATTTTTGAGCATGTGCCCCAGGTTGTTATCTAACTTTCATTAGTTGAACACTTTTTGGTCTGAGCAATGGAAGATTTTTGTTAATTTCGATTTCTGTACTGCTGTCAGGATTTGGCAGATTTCTGTCATCCTGCTTTTCTGTGTTTCTGTTAGTTTGCATTCTTTTGTTTTCGCTTTGTTTCTTTCCTAAAACACAAAAAGACCAAAAATATTTCTGTTGTTTCTCTTTACCATTTGTTTATTTGGTTCTTTGCTCTTAGTTTATTTCGTTTGCTATCGTTGGTTTGCTATGAGAAAACCCAAAAAGATTTTGCTTTGTTTGCTTGTTTTCTTTCGTTCTTGTTTCCAATTCGAAAACACCAAAAATATTTGCTGTTCTTCTTTGGTTTGTAAAGTTCATCATGAGTTCAATGGTCTTCGGTGGCTGGAGCGTGGTTTTCATTTCATATTATCCAAGCTGCACAAGTGAAAAGGCAATAATGACGATCTACGACAATCTGATTGTGGTGAGAGGCTGGTATGAACTCTATTTGTTTTCATTTTTGTACATATACTCATCCATGTGAGCATGCTTGGTTGGTTCATGTGAGGTATATGTTATTTGAGAAAGTCTAGTAGTTCATGATCTCTCATGTTTAGCTCCAATTTATTAATATGAGTAGCATGTCATGGATGTTTGCTTGCATTGTTTTATTCATAAGTAAGTATGGCATTGTGGTATCCTCCTCTGAATAATTCATTTATATCGACTTGGCACATGCTCACGCATGCATATGACTGAATAAAAAGTCAATTAAGCCTCGATGATTTATATTGCTTCAGAGTTCTTGTATCACTTTTATGCCTCCGTTAATTTATTTTGCCGCAAGCATGATTATGACAGTTACTGCTCTCTTGATTTGTCGCTCCCTAGTCTTTTGCTAGCCTTCACTTGTACTGAGCGGTATCGCCGCTCGTGCTTCCAAACACCTGAAAACCAAGTTGTTCCAAAGTGTCCACCATAAATACCTATGCATGGCATTTCAAACCATTCCAAGTAAATTCTCATGCGCTACCTTTAAAACTTTCAAAATGCTTCTCAATTTGTGTTAATGTTTCATAGCTCATGAGGAAGTATGTGGTGTTTAGCTTTCAACCTTGTCATTTACTTTTGACGGATTCTCATATGGACTAGTGGCACATCCGCTTATCCAATAATTTTGCAAAAAGAGCTGGCAATGGGATTCCCAGTCCCAAATTAATTAACTTAAATAGACACTCCTCCATGGTTTGTGATTGTTGGACGGCACCCGAAGGATTCGGTTAGCCATGGCTTGTGTAAGAAAAGGTTGGGGGGAGTGTCATCATCATAATAAAACTTAAATAAAAAGGCACTCCTTCATGGTATGTGATTGTTGGCAGGCACCCGAGGATTCGGTTAGCCATGGTTTGTGAAAGAAAGGTTGGAAGGAGTGCCACATAAACATGCAAATAATTCATGGGAGCCGCTCTTAGGAGTCCGGTTGATGAGGTAGTTAGTGTACCCATTACCATTCGTTGACAACAACAAACACCTCTCAAAATAATTTTACTCCTGCTTTACAAATGAAAAGCTCTAGCGCATGTTAATCCCTGCTTCCCTCTGCGAAGGGTCAATCTTTTACTTTTATGTTGTGTCTCCATTCTTTCTTTGAGCACTGTCTTGAGAGCACAACTGTCATTCTTAGTATAATATGCTTGTCTCAAAATATGATTGATTGTGGTATAACTTTGATGCTTTTATCTTTGACAATCACTACTTCTAGTCTTTCTATGAACTCCAGAGGTGCCTCGGCATTTATGTTTTGCCGATCAAATACGGGCAAGCGAGATACCACTTTATCATATTCTCTTATGAACATTGCAATCCTGCTTATATACATGATTCATGATGCTTATTATTAATTGTTGGTACTTCTCCATGATTGACATAGCTGTTGGATGATCTTATTTGCATGTGTCTCATTATGAACTGCTTAAGTATTAGCCATAGCATGAGAATATATACATCATATGAGCAAATGTGTTCGTGAAAGTTCTTTTATCGCTCAGTTGTTAACTGAATTGCTTGAGGACAAGCAATAAGCTAAGCTTGGGGGAGTTGATACGTCCAAAACGTATCTACTTTCCCGAACACTTTTGCTATTGTTTTGCCTCTAATTTGTGTATTTTGATACAACTAACACGGCCTAACGCTGTTTCAGCAGAATGTTGGTGTCTCGTTTTTGTGCAGAAATCCAACTTTCGGGAAAATCCTCGGAATTTTTGCAGAAGGTCCTATTTTACAATACTGACTGAGCCGAAGGACAAGTGAGGTGGAGGCCCGAGGGCCCCACACCATAAGGCGGCGCGGCCTAGGGGGGGCCCGCACGCCCTATGGTGTGGCCCCCTCCGGCCTCCGACGCCCCTTCGGACTACTTATCGGGTTCGACCTAAAAACGCACGAGAAGTCGAAATCGCGAAACCCTCCGTAACGCCGCCACATCGCGAAACTCCGTCTCGGGAGCCGGTCTCCGTTCGGCACTCCGGACGGGAATTGGAGGAGATCTTCACCGCCATCACCGCCAACGCCTCTCCATCGACCAGCCATGTTTCCCCCATCCATGTGTGAGTAATTCCCCGCTGTAGGCTGAAGGGGATGGTAGGGATTGGATGAGATTGGTCATGTAATAGTCATAAGATTGTTAGGGCATAGTGCCTAGTATCCGTAGATGTCACTTTTATGATATTGTTGCAACTTGTTATGCTTAATGCTTGTCACTAGGGCCCGAGTGCCATGATCTCAGATCTGAACATGTTATTGATTCATGAAGATATTCGTTGTTTATGATCTTACCTGCAAGTTGTATACACATGTCGCTGTCCGGAACCAATGGCCCCGAAGTGACAGAAATTGGGACAACCGGAGGGGATGGTAGTGATGTGAGGATCACATGTGTTCACGGAGTGTTAATGCTTTGCTCCGGTACTCTATTAAAAGGAGTACCTTAATATCCAGTAGTTTCCCTAGAGGCCCGGCTGCCACCGGCTGGTAGGACAAAAGATGTTGTGCAAGTTTCTCATTGCGAGCACGTACGACTAAATATGGAACACATGCCTATTGATTGATTAGTACTTGGATACCGTTTTATTATTATCTGCAAATGCCCTGCTTTGATTGTTACATGAGTTTCTCTCATCCATGCAACGCCCAAATCCGTCCCCGTGCCGTATTTTAATCCCTGCTGCTTACTATAATTACTACCGCTGTCTTTATTTCACCGCTCGCTATTTCACCATACCTACTGCTATAAAACTGTTACTACGATAAACTCTTGCGAGCAAGTTTGTTTTGTGGCAACTGAATTGACAACTCCGCTGTTAAGGCTTACAAGTATTCTTTGTCTCCCCTTGTGTCGAATCAATAAATTGGGTAATACTTCCCTCGAAGACTGTTGCTATCCCCTATACTTGTGGGTCATCAGGGCTTAGGGTTGACGGACTCCTGTAGGCTGACGCGAGACATCGAATACCAAACAAGCGGGGAGAGAGATTTACCCAGGTTCGGGCCCTCGATGAGGTAAAACCCTTATTTCCTACTTGTCTTATCTTGATTATCGAAATTATCGGGTTACCATGGGGTAGCCGAAGGCTAAGACTATGATCTCGTCGAGAGGCTAAGATTTCTAATGACCTAGCTCTAGACTTGCGGTGATTGTGTGTCCCTCGGCAGACCCCCTCCTGGCTCTTATATTGCAGGCCAGGTCCCGAGAGTTCTGTCCGATTTCGGCTAGGTTACAAAGAGTTCTACGTCTAAACTTTCCTTGTTCTTCGTCTTCTTCCCATGTTCGTAAAGAATCTTTCTTCATAACCGACATAACGGCCCACCTTGGTCGGTGGATGATCTTCATGGGTCCCTGGTTGGGCTGTAGGAGGTAGCACAATATTGGTTACGCGAAGGGGTAATGCCCACATCATCAGCCGAAGTATGTTGGTCATGATTTCACCAATGTCCCTCTCGATTCCAGCAAAGCTAGCTCCATTGAGGCCGAACTACGACAACTCCATCCACCTCCGGCTCTGTTTTTTTAGAAAACCGAGCTTGATGCGTCCCTATTTTGCACCAAATCAGAAAAATCGACGCGACGGTGGTGATAGAGGTGTTGGTCGATTCCAGAAATGGCGAGCAACTCTGAGTGGGGCGGGACGGTGACGGAGGCTGAGGGGTGTTGGTGGAGGCTTTTGGTGGTCGGCGGAGGTCTTGCCGGTGGCTTAGCGGGGTGGACGGGTGACAAAGGATTAATTTGTCAATGCCTACAGATTGTAGACTAGGGTTTTGCTAGAAGTAGAGGGCAAGTAGATCTCGAAGGTTTAGGCGAAAAGTACTCGACGATTACGAAAACTAGGTTATGTTGATGAGATTCGATCCTTTCTTTGTCCCTCGACTCCCCCTTATATAGGAGGTGGAGCCGAGGGTTTCGTTTTGTACAAGTTACAGAGTCCGGGACGGTTTCTAACTCATCCCGCCAGATTACAAATAACACTTCCTATTACAACTCTAGCTTTCCTTAATATATCTTGGGCTCCCGAATCTTCTTATTCTTCGGATAGTGGGCCTTCAGTAAACCCCGGGTACTATCTTCGGCAAGCCCATTTGGGATGCCTATGTTAGTAGCCCCCGAGATTTTGCTTGAATCGTAGAGTCAGGGAAAATCTCGACTGTTTATTTTTATTCGAGAGCTTTCATTTATACTTCTTCACATAAAATTCTATATTGTACAGGGATAATGGTAGTTGGGGCTAGTTCATCTGACGGATCAGGTACTAGTTAACTGCTCTAGTGGCAATCCGCAAAAACCTACTTCAAGATCACGTCCCCGGACATGATCTCGGGATACTGGTGTAAACTTCGACAGGTGCCGCTTAAGGTCTTACCATTCTGTCGAGTCCCAGTCAAATTTATCGGGTACCTAACGCGTCCGTTAGGATTTTTCTTCGTATCTGTTGATACGGATAAAAGTAGCAGAGCGCAGTCTTTGGCGATGCCACGCCCAGCAGAACGGATCTGGGGTCTTACCTTCGCAAATTTGCGGCATTCAGAAATTGATCGCAACTTTGGCGTTCTGAGAATATATTGTCGAGTGCTTTTCGCCTTTGGAATAGCACATTTTATCGAGTCATATTTGATGACTTATTTTGTCTTCCCGATGGGAGTATATGTAGAGTTATCTGTGTAACTCGAAATATACTCACTTCTGTTTTTTTTAAAATTCATCGGGCACGCGAACAGCGTTCCCGATGGGAGTAGCCCCCGAGGCTACATCCAAGGACTTGTGCTTGGGTGTAGGCTCCACAGATTAGTATCCATTGCCGCTATATTTATAATCTTTCTCGACAATTTTATATTTATCGGGTGCGCGACCAGCGCTCCCGATGGGAGTAGCCCCCGAGGCTATGAACAAATGCTTGCATTTGGTCATAGGCTCTCGCCATTTCTATCTTGTCATACTCGAAATTTTCTATTTTTCCAAAGTAGCCCCCGAGCGTTTGGGCAAAAACTTGTATTTGATCAAAGGCTCTCGACATAATCTTGTGTTGTCGATAAACTTCTGAAACCTCATAGTCGAATTTTTCTTTTATCTTGACGACGTCATTGCTGATGATAGCCACGATTTTTATTTTGGAAACTGACCATTACCGCTTGTTTCGCTGCCTTGTGGGTCCCAATTCCTTATCTGACGGACACGTCGTGCAAGTGGGGGACACATGTTCTCCCCTTTTTCTGGCACACGTTCTGTAACCTCGTCAATGTTAAAATACCATTGTACCCTTGTATCCACGTGGCGATCATCTGCTGCATTCTTTTTTCATCCAACGGTTCCGTCGCTTCACCGCACCTGTATATAAGGTCCTCTTCTTCTTCCTCGAACACTTCCGCTCGCGCCGTTCCCCTGCTTTCCTCTGCAAAATTTCCTCCTGCGCTCCTCATCTCCCAAAGCTCTTCTCTTCGTAGCTACACCTCTCCGCCATTGTTGATGCCACCGCGTCGATTGACCAGGCACAGCACACCTGATTCATCGATGGCTGCCGCGGATCTAGGAGCCGCGGAGTGGGAGAGGTCCAAGATCACGAACCAGGACCTCAATCTCTTGAAGAAGCTGGGGATTACCAAGAAACCCAAAGCGGTTTGCTTCCCCAGTGAAGAAAGCTACCCAACCCCTCCAATGGGGTATCGGGTAAGTTTTGTTGATCATCTCATCCGCGGTCTTTCCGCCCCCATTCACCCTTTTCTTCGGGGATTACTTTATGTTTATGGTCTCCAACTTCACCACCTCACGCCCAACTCTATCCTTCACATTTCTATCTTTATCACCCTCTGCGAAGCCTTCCTTGGTGTCCAGCCTAACTGGGCATTATGGAAGCGCATTTTCTTTTGTCGCCGTAATGGCTCTGCCAATGTCGCCTATAATATAGGCGGCGTTGTTATTTCTGTTCGCTCCTCTGTCAACTACTTCGACGTCAAACTCCCCGACTCCGTTCAAGGGTGGCGCAAGAAGTGGTTGTACATTCGTGAAGAAAACCATGGATGCGCCGAAGACAACATTCCTCCTTTTGACGGTGCCGAGAAAATCCTTCGCCGCCGTTCTTGGGACGCAGAAGCTACCGAGGAAGAAAGGACTTCGACAGAGGCCCTGATGACTCGTATCCATGAGTTGCAAAATACTCGTGGAAAAGAATTATCAGGCATCCAAATTACGGCGTACTTCCTTAGGACTAGGGTGCAGCCTCTTCAGGCTCGCAAAAACCCTTTCTGGAATTATGCTGGCGATGAAGACGCAGATCGCCTGTCGACGAATCTGGAAGTCAAGGATTTGGATAGACTTATCCGTAGGATTTCATCTCTCAAGAAGAAAGACTCCATCCCTTCCACTTGTCGCGTAAAACCATACAGCGCCGCCCATGCGCTTCCCAAGGTAAACATTGTCGCGTAATTTGTCTATTGCCTTGCTTTTTGTGTTGTTATTCATTTCTGACATCCTTCCCTCTTTTTATACAGGACCATCCAAATCTTGTTTCACTTCCTCCTCTTCCTGAAGGTGGGGATGTCGAAGAAAGGGCCGTTATCTCCGATGATAACCCAGATGCCCCCTCGTTTGCAAATGAACCCGCAGAATCTCGAAAATCTGCGGGATCCGACGAAAAAGAGGATGTCTCTGAAGCCACTGCGTCGGCACAATCTCCTCCTCCTGCTGTTTCTCCAAGGAACAAAAGGAAAAGAGATGATGCCGAAGATTCCGGCACCTCCAAAGTCGACGAAGCTGTTCCTTCGCACCAGAAGGCAGGCTATGATCCATACCTCGAGGCTCTCATCAGTTCGTAAGTACCCTTTTTCTTGTTTACTTGTACTCGAAGATTCTTGTCTATCTTGCTTTTTATATTGTCGACGCTTGCTCGTAGTGATGATGAAGAAGAAGTACCAACTGCTGATGTGGCTGCTCGAACGAGTACGTCACATACATTAGTCGCCTCGGAGACGCCAGTCGAAGGAGAAGAAACGTCGCCTCCTCGACAAAATGTCGGCGCTGCTACTCCTCCGGCAAGCCCCCTTGTTCCTTCACCAAAAAGGGCAAGGGTTGAAATAAATCCAGAGCTTACTCTTCAATCGAGTAGCTCTTCTAACCCTCTCTTGGATGATGTAAGTTGCGAACACTCTTGTCGCTGTTTATATTTTCTCTGTTTGCTCCTATGTGTCGTCATTTTTCTCATGCCAACATTTTCTTTCTTTGTCTCTCCTTGACAGCCTATGATCAAAGAGCTTCTTCGCATCGGTGCCCAATTCGTTGGGTACCGTGATTACGCCAGCAAGACTGAAGGTAATGCTCGACTATTTTTTGCTTCCTTTCTGCATGACTTGTCGACGTTTATAGCTAATCTTGTCTTCCTTTTTTCAGAGAAACTGGCAGAAGCCAACGAACGTGCTGACACGCTTGCTCAAAAGTTAGAGCAATGTGAAGAGGCTCGTAAGAAGGCCGAGTCGGATGCTGTTGAAGCTAGGCAAGAAGCTGACAAGGCTAAGGCTGATGCTGCTGGTGTCGAAGATCTTCGGAAACGTCTGCATGACGCCGAGACTTCGCTAAGCGATCACATAACTGCGCAATCTGCTCGCGAAGCGGCGATCACCAAACGCATAAAGACACAAAGTCGTCGCTTTGTCGGTAAGCATTTGCACCATTGCATACCCTTTGGATTTTCCTTTTTTGCACTTGTTTGTTGACAAAAATTTCTATTTTTATTTTGTCAGATAGGACCTCTCAAGAATTTGAACTTGAGGATCCCGACAACGATCTTCTTCTTGACGCCGTTTCATTCCTCGAGTTTCATGGGACGGAAGCGCGTGAAGGCATGGATGAAGCCAGGGCGGGGTTGTCGAAGCTTTTCCCCTACTTCTTCCCGAAGAAAGAGGAGCCCGCGACTTTCCTTGGTCTTGCCAAGTGCTTTAATCCTCCCGAAGATCTTGGGCTGAAGATGCGCCATGAGAACATGAAGGTTGCCGTGGAAAGCACCGTTGCCCTAGTTGCTGACAGTCAACAAACTATTGACTGGGCCAAAGTTGGCGACACGGAGCAAATAGAGCAAGCAAAATGGCGATCCTTGATCAAGGCGGCAAAGCTTAACACGAAGAAAATCCTGGCCTATCTCGGGATCAAGCCATCTTCGACTCCTAGCTCTTCAAGGCCGGAGGTCTAGTTTTTGCTTTCTTTATTTCCTTTGCTATTGTCGCCATTCTAGTCTTGGCGACAATTTCCCTGCCAGTCCCTTAGGAGAACTTCTTTTGTAATGACCATGTAAATTTTCTAGAATCAATGAAATTCCTCTTGGTGCTATCATTGATCCGGGGATTTTCTTTTCCAGTTGATATTTGATAATTATTCAACAAATCCTTCCTCTCCCGATGCTGCTCCCGCGTCTTCCTTGTCGAAGAAAATAAGAACCGATGACAATTTCCTTGAAGGTTCTTCAAGCACACCTTTGTCGGAGGATTTACAGGAACTTCGACAACAACTTCAGTCCACGAAGAAACAAACTCTGGCAATGATGGAACAATCTCGGAAAGCATCTGAACAAGAACAACTTGCTCGTCGACAAGCCGAAGAGGCTATGGCTGCCAAGGATGCTGCTATATTGGAAGCAAAAGGAGCTAGTGCCCGAGAAAATAGCATGCTCGAGCTGATGTTGGAAGCTAGCACGGATATGTTAGGTATGTATCTCAAACTTTCTGATGCCTTCTCTTTATTTTGCTGTGCCTTCTTCCAAGTTTCTTCCCTTGTTGTCCAATAGGCTCAGTTCTTGATGCTGCTGCCGAAGATCTAAGAGTAAATGAGAGAACGAATCTTCTTGTCAACCTTTCTCTGAACCATGGCTCTTTATTTTGGGCCACTCCTGAACGAACCCAGCAGATTGTCAGGTTCCAAGATCGTGCTTGCCAAGTACGCGAATTTCTAAATTTTTGCACGACAACGTTGACCCTTGTTTTCAAGACTTTGTTTCCTCGGAATGAGGTTCCTGCAACTCTTCCTGAATTGCTAGAGACCTTCAGAGATGCTCCTCGTATTCATAATTTCGTACGAGCCCAACTGACTGCTGGAGCAAGATTTGCCATGATTATGATAAATATTTGCCATCCAAAGTTAGACCTGTCGACGATTGTCGTTGATTGCATGGCGAAGAAAACGCGGCGGAAGAATAATATAGATGCAATCAACGAGATGGTGACTCCTGTAGCCGAGTCGATGATAGACGAGCTTCTTCGGATGGATGCAGAATTCTTCGTCAAAGGATCTTATGCCGAGCATAAAACGACCAGAGGCTTGTCAATAGATACTATTTTGGGTTCTGATTGATTTGTAAAACTTTGTCGAAAACATTTGTTGTATACCGCAGAATGCTCTATATTGTCGGAGCCCCCGAGCCTTTTTGTCTGGAGTTTGTACTATTTTTCTCTTCCCAAGGTTCCTTCCTGAGCTGTAATAAAACACCTTGATGGACTGCATGATCTTGGCGTCGAAGTTCTATATTTTGTTTGTCGGGTTTTTGGACCAAAGTGATGAGATTTTCTGACGTGTGCACTATATTTAATCATGACCAACTTCCAATTTATGTATTTGGCGAGGTATTATTGTACCAAGGCGAAATATTTTCAATAAATCGAGTTTGTCTGTTTTGATATTTGAGGGTGGAGAGCCCCCGAGTATGTCGACGAATAAGAAGTATATCTTTACTATCTTTATTATATTGCAGCACCGCGAGCCCGCCTCATTAAAAACCTTCTCCGGCCCCACTCGGTGCCCCGAAAAAGGAAAAGAGTGCGTCTGAAAACTCGCGGGCGTTTCAGTACATTGTATGTTTACAGAGGAGACTATATTTCGGCATCTAAGCGTAAAAACGCCTGAGCTGTGCCACGTTCCAGGGATTTGGCTCGGCAATCCCTGTCTTCTTGTCTTTGATTCTGTATGCTCCTCCTTCGATTACCTCTGTGACGATGTAGGGTCCAAGCCATGGTGACTCGAGTTTTTCGTGACTTTTTTGGTTGAGTCGCAGAACTAAGTCACCAACTTGAAAAGACCTTGGGCGCAATCGTCGACTGTGGTAATTTTTCAGGTCCTGTTGATATTTGGCGACTCGTGACAGGACTTCATCTCGAGCTTCGTCAAGTGCATCGACATCGTCCTCCAAGGCTTCTCTCGAGGTTTCTTCATTATATTCTGTGACTCTTGGAGAATCGTGCTCTATTTCTATCGGCAGGACTGCTTCGGCGCCATGGACCAGAAAAAACGGCGTTTCCTGTGTCGCCGTATTTGGTGTTGTTCGGATACTCCACAATACACTTGGCAGCTCCTCCGGCCAAGTATGCCGTGCTTTTTCCAATGGTCCTAGCAGACGTTTCTTGATGCCATTGCAGATGATGCCATTGGCCTTCTCGACTTGACCGTTAGTCTGTGGATGCGACAGACGCAAAACTCAATTTGATGCCCACTTCTGCGCAATATGCTTTGAACTCCTTGGACGTAAAGTTTGCCGTTGTCTGTGACAATGCTATGAGGAACTCCAAATCTGAAGACGATGCTTTTCACGAACTTAATCGCCGACGCACCGTCCGGTGAATTTATCGGCTTTGCTTCTATCCACTTTGTAAATTTGTCGACAGCGACAAGCATATACTCATAACCTCCTGGCGAAGCTTTGTGTAGCTTTCCCACCATGTCGAGACCCCATTGAGCAAAGGGCCAAGACAATGGGATTGGCATAAGTTCTGCTGCAGGAGAGTGAGGTCTGGCGGCAAATCTTTGGCACGCGTCGCAAGTTCTCACTATTTCCTTTGCGTCCTCAATTGCTGTTAGCCAATAGAATCCTGCTCTGAAAACCTTAGCCGCGATAGCTCGGCTGCTCGCGTGGTGCCCGCATATTCCTTCGTGCACATCTTTCAGGATGATTCTTCCTTCTTCGGGTGTAACACATCGTTGTAGCACGCCCGAAATACTTCGTTTGTACAGCTCCCCTTTTACCACAGTGAAAGCTTTTGATCTCCTGATTATTCGCCTTGCTTCGACTGGATCGTCGGGTATCGTTTTCCTTAGGATATATGATATGTAGGCCTGCATCCATGGAACTTGCACCATCATGACTAGCTCTTGCTCTTCTTCTTCTTCTGCTGTATCTTTGGTGATACTCGAGGTTTTCTCTTTCTTCTCCTTCTTTGTTTTTGCTGGCTTTGTTGATCTCTCGCTTATCTCTTCCCAAAACACACCTGGGGGAATCGCGAGACACTGTGACCCGATGTTTGCGAGAACGTCGGCTTCATCATTGCTCATCCTGCTGATGTGGTTTACCTCGCAACCATCGAATAACTTCTCGAGCTCATTGTACACCTCTTTGTATGCTATCATACTTTCGTTGACTGCATCGCATTGGTTCATGACTTGCTGTGCCACCAATTGTGAGTCGCCGAAAATTTTCAGTCGGGTTGCACCGCAAGCTTTCGCCATCTTCATCCCGTGTATGAGAGCTTCATATTCTGCTTCATTGTTAGACGCGTTTGGGAACGTCATCCGCAGAACGTACTTCAACTTGTCGCCTTCAGGTGATACCAATATCACGCCTGCTCCAGCACCTTCCAATCTTTTGGACCCGTCGAAGTTCATGGTCCAAGTTCTCGATAAATCTGGGGGTCCCGTGTTTTGTAGCTCCATCCACTCTGCAATGAAATCTGGTAAGACCTGTGATTTTATTGCTTTTCTTTTTTCGTACGTGATGTCCCGAGGGGAAAGTTCTATTCCCCAAAGGGAGACACGACCCGTAGCTTCTGGGTTGTTCAGTATATTTGACAAGGGAGCTTCGTTGACCACTATTATCGGGTGCGCCGAAAAATAGTGTCGCAATTTTCTTGCTGTCGTGAATACTCCATATGCTAGTTTTTGATATTGCGGGTACCGCTGTTTGGAGGGGACAGTACTTCGCTGATGAAATATACTGGCCTCTGAACTCCATGAAGCTTGCCTTCTTCTTCTCTCTCGACTACTAGGGCCGTGCTGACCACCTGAGGTGTGGCTGCAATGTACAAGAGGAGAGGTTCTTTCTCTTTCGGTGCCACCAATATCGGTGGTGTCGAAATTGCTCGCTTGAGGTTCTCGAAGGCTCTGTCTGCTTCCTCGTTCCATTGAAATTTTTCCCCTGTTTGATCAATGCATAGAACGGCAGCGCCTTTTCTCCTAGCCTGGCGACGAATCTGCTTAAAGCTGCGACTCGCCCTGTTAACTGTTGTATCTCTTTCAGCTTTGTTGGCTTTCGCATAGTAACAATGGCCTGTATTTTTTCGGGATTGGCTTCAATCCCCCTTGCTGATACTAAGAACCCGAGAAGTTCTCCTGCAGGAACTTGATACGTCTCCAACGTATCGATAATTTCTTATGTTCCATGCCACTTTATTGATGATACCTACATGTTTTATGCACATTTTATGTCGTATTTACGCATTTTATGGAACTAACCTATTAACAAGATGCCGAAGTGCCGCTCCTGTTCTTGTTTTTGGTTTCAGAAATCCTAGTAACGAAATATTCTCGAATTGGACGAAATCAACGCCTGGTTCCTATTTTGCCCTAAGCATCCAGAACACCCGAGAGCCGCTGTAGGGGCCCCTGGGCCCAGATGACATGGTGGCGCGGCCGGCCCCGGCCGCGCCACCCTATGGTCTCGTCGCCGTTGACCCTCCCTGCGCCGCCTCTTCGCCTATATAAAGCCCTGCATCGAAAACCCTTACGGAGGAAGCCACGATACGAGAAAAGTTCCAGAGCCGCCGCCGTCGCGAAGCCAAGATCTGGGGGACAGGAGTCTCTGTTCCGGCACCCTGCCGGAGCGGGGAAGTGCCCCCGGAAGGCTTCTCCATCGACACCGCCGCCATCTCCACCGCCATCTTCATCACCGCTGCTCCCATGAGGAGGGAGTAGTTCTCCATCGAGGCTTGGGGCTGTACCGGTAGCTATGTGGTTCATCTCTCTCCTATGTAGTTCAATACAATAATCTCATGAGCTGCCTTACATGATTGAGATTCATATGATGATGCTTGTAATCTAGATGTCATTATGCTAGTCAAGTGAGTTTTACTTATGTGATCTCCGGAGACTCCTTGTCCCACGTGTGTAAAGGTGACAGTGTGTGCACCGTGTGGGTCTCTTAGGCTATATTTCACGAAGTACTTATTCACTGTTGAAGAGCGTAGTGAAGTGCTTATTTATATCTCTTTATGATTGCAATGTGCATCGTATCACAATTTATCTATGTGCTACTCTAGCAAAGTTATTAAAGTAGTTTTATTCCTCCTGCATGTGTGCAAAGGTGACAGTGTGTGCACCGTGTTAGTACTTGGTTTATGCTATGATCATGATCTCCTGTAGATTGCGAAGTTAACTATTGCTATGATAATATTGATGTGATCTATTCCTCCTACATATGCATGAAGGTGACAGTGTGCATGCTATGCTAGTACTTGGTTTAGTCTTTTGATCTATCTTACACTTAAGGTTACTTAAACATGAGCATTATTGTGGAGCTTGTTAACTCCGGCATTGAGGGTTCGTGTAATCCTACGCAATGTGTTCATCATCCAACAAGAGTGTAGAGTATGCATTTATCTATTCTGTTATGTGATCAATGTTGAGAGTGTCCACTAGTGAAAGTGTAATCCCTAGGCCTTGTTCCTAAATACTGCTAGTTACTACTGCTTGTTTACTGTTTTACTGTGTTACTACTGCTGCAATACTACCACCATCAACTACACGCCAGCAAGCTATTTTCTGGCACCGTTGCTACTGCTCATATATATTCATACCACCCGTATTTCACTATCTCTTCGCCGAACTAGTGCACCTATTAGGTGTGTTGGGGACACAAGAGACTTCTTGCTTTGTGGTTGTATGGTTGCATGAGAGGGATATCTGACCTCCCTGAGTTCGATAAACCTTGGGTAATCCACTTAAGGGAAACTTGCTGCTGTTCTACAAACCTCTGCTCTTGGAGGCCCAACACTGTCTACAAGAATAGAAGCACCCGTAGACATCAAGCACTTTTCTGGCGCCGTTGCGGGGGAGGAAAGGTAAAAGGCACTCATACTTCGGTTCCAGTGTAATACTTTTCTGGCGCCATTGTGTGTGTGCTCGAAGCTATTTCCTTTAGACTCTGCAATTGCGACATTTGGTTTCTTGTTTACACTGTTAGGCATAATGGAAAACAACAAAAATATGAGAGATCTTTATGAACTTTATCTTGAATTAGGACATGATGTGTTTGAAGAAAGAATTAAGAAACCCATGGAACTTTATATGCATGCTAATGGGAATGTTGTTACTATGAATGCTTTGAACACTATTGTTGCTAATGCTATGGAAAATTCTAAGCTTGGGGAAGCTGGCTTTGATGAGCATGATATTTTTAGTCCCCCAAGCATTGAGGAGAAAATTTACTTTGATGATACTTTGCCTCCCATTTATGATGATTATAATGATAGTAGTCTTTTGTTACCACCTGTTATGGAGGATAAATTTGATTATGATTACAATATACCTCCTATATTTGATAGCTACTTTGTTGAATTTGCTCCCACTACAATTAATAAGAATGACTATGCTTATGTTGGGAGTAGTAATTATTTTATGCATGAGACTCATGATAAGAATGATTTATGTGATAGTTATATTGTTGAGTTTGCTCATGTTGCTACTGAAAGTTATTATGAGAGAGGAAAATATGGTTGTAAAAATTTTCATGTTACTAAAACACCTCTCTATGTGCTGAAATTTTTGAAGCTACACTTGTTTTATCTTCCTATGCTTGTTACTTTGCTCTCCATGAACTTGTTTATTTACAAGATTCTTATGCATAGGAAGCATGTTAGACTTAAATGTGTTTTGAATTTGCCTCTTGATGCTCTCTTTTGCTTCAACTTCTATTTCTTGCGAGTGCATCATTAAAACTGCTGAGCCCATCTTAATGGCTATAAAGAAAAGAACTTCTTGGGAGATAACCCATGTGTTATTTTGCTACAGTACTTTGTTTTATATTTGTGTTTTGGAAGTTGTTTACTACTGTAGCAACCTCTCCTTATCTTAGTTTTGTGTTTTGTTGTGCCAAGTAAAGTTTCTATGTCAAAGTTGATGTTATATTTGGGATTGCTGCGCAGAAACAGCATTGCTGTCTGTCACGAATCTGGGCCTAGTTCTCTGTAGAAAATTCGAAAAAATCTGCCAATTTACGAGCGTGATCCTCAGATATGTACGCAACTTTCATTAGTTTTGAGTTTTTCCATTTGAGCAAGTCTGGTGCCAGCTTTAAATTCGTCTTTACGGACTGTTCTGTTTTTGACAGATTCTGCCTTTTATTTCGCATTGCCTCTTTTGCTATGTTGGATTCATTTCTTTGATCCATTAATGTCCAGTAGCTTTATGCAATGTCCAGAGTGTAGAGAATGATTGTGTCACCTCTGAACATGTGAATTATTAATTGTGCACTAACCCTCTAATGAGTTTGCTTGAAGTTTGGTGTGAAGGAAGTTTTCAAGGGTCAAGAGAGGAGTATGATATACTATGATCAAGAGGAGTGAAAGCTCTAAGCTTGGGGATGCCCCGTGGTTCACCCCTGCATATTCTAAGAAGACTCAAGCGTCTAAGCTTGGGGATGCCCAAGGCATCCCCTTCTTCATCGACAAAGTATCAGGTTCCTTCTCTTGAAACTATATTTTTATTCGGTCACATCTTATGTACTTTACTTGGAGCGTCTGTGTGTGCTTTTATTTTTGTTTTTGTTTTGTTATCTTAGTTCTCTGAATAAGTTCATCCTTGTGTGGGAGAGAGACACGCTCCGCTGGTTCGTATGAACACATGTGTTCTTAGCTCATAATATTCATGGCGAAGTTTCTTCTTCGTTAAATTGTTATATGGTTGGAATTGAAAAATGCTACATGTAGTAATTGGTAAAATGTCTTGGATAATGTGATACTTGGCAATTGTTGTGCTCATGTTTAAGCTCTTGCATCATATACTTTGCACCCATTAATGAAGAAATACATAGAGCTTGCTAAAATTTGGTTTGCATATTTGGTCTCTCTAAGGTCTAGATAATTTCTAGTATTGAGTTTTGAACAACAAGGAAGACGGTGTAAAGTCTTATAATGTTTACAATATGTCTTTTATGTGAGTCTTGCTGTACCGTTTATACTTGAGTTTGCTTCAAATAACCTTGCTAGCCTAAGCCTTGTATCGAGAGGGAATACTTCTCATGCATCCAAAATCCTTGAGCCAACCACTATGCCATTTGTGTCCACCATACCTACCTACTACATGGTATTTCTCCGCCATTCCAAAGTAAATTGCTTGAGTGCTACCTTTAAAATTCCATCATTCACCTTTGCAATATATAGCTCATGGGACAAAATAGCCTTAAAAACTATCGTAGTATTGAATATGTACTTATGCACTTTATCTTTTATTAAGTTGCTTGTTGTGCGATAACCATGCTTCTGGGGAAGGCCATCAACTATTGTTGAATATCATGTGAGTTGCTATGCATGTCCGTCTTGTCTGAAGGATCTATCATTTTAGTGGTTGGAGCATGCAAAATTGTTAGAGAAGAACATTGGGCCGCTAACTAAAGCCATGAACCATGGTGGAAGTTTCAGTTTGGACATATATCCTCAATCTCATATGAGAATAATAATCATTGCTACATGCTTATGCATTTAAGAGGAGTCCATTATCTGTTGTCCATGTTGTCCCGGTATGGATGTCTAAGTTGAGAATAATCAAAAGCGAGAAATCCAAAATGCGAGCATTCTCCTTAGACCTTTGTACAGGCGGCATGGAGGTACCCCTTTGTGACACTTGGTCGAAACATGGCATGCAAAGATCCGGTAGTCCAAGCTAAGTAGGACGGTGCGGACACTATTAGTATACTATGCATGAGGCTTGCAACTTGTAAGATATAATTTTCATAACTCATATGCTTTATTACTACCGTTGACAAAATTGTTTCATGTTTTCAAAATAAAAGCTCTAGCACAAATACAGCAATCGATGCTTTCCTCTTTGAAGGACCATTCTTTTACTTTTATTGTTGAGTCAGTTTACCTATCTCTCTCCACCTTAAGAAGCAAACACTTGTTGAACTGTGCATTGATTCTTACATACTTGCTTATTGCATTTGTTATATTACTCTATGTTGATAATTATCCATGAGATATACATGTTACAAGTTGAAAGCAACCGCTGAAACTTAATCTTCCATTGTGTTGCTTCAATGTCTATACTTTGATTTATTGCTTTATGAGTTAACTCTTATGCAAGACTTATTGATGCTTGTCTTGAAGTACTATTCATGAAAAGTCTTTGCTTTATGATTCAGTTGTTTACTCATGTCATTACCTTTGCTTTGATCGCTGCATTCATTACATATGCTTACAATAGTATGATCAAGGTTATGATGGCATGTCACTTAAGAAATTATCTTTGTTATCGTTTTACCTGCTCGGGACGAGCGAGAACTAAGCAGGGGCGATACGTCTCCAACGTATCGATAATTTCTTATGTTCCATGCCACTTTATTGATGATACCTACATGTTTATGCACATTTTATGTCGTATTTACGCATTTTATGGAACTAACCTAACAAGATGCCGAAGTGCCGGTTCTGTTTTCTGCTTTTTGGTTTCAGAAATCCTAGTAACGAAATATTCTCGGAATTGGACGAAATCAACGCCCGGGTTCCTATTTTGCCGGAAGCATCCGAACACCCGAGAGCCGCCGAGAGGGGCCTGGTGGGCCCGAGATGACATGGTGCGCGCGGCCCTGGCCGCGCCACCCTATGGTCTCGTCGCCTCGTTGACCCTCCTGCGCCGCCTCTTCGCCTATAAAGCCCCTGCATCGAAAACCCTTACGGAGGAAGCCACGATACGAGAAAAGTTCCAGAGCCGCCGCCGTCGCGAAGCCAAGATACGGGGACAGGAGTCTCTGTTCCGGCACCTGCCGGACGGGGAAGTGCCCCGGAAGGCTTCTCCATCGACACCGCTGCCATCTCCACCGCCATCTTCATCACCGCTTGCTCCCATGAAGAGGGAGTAGTTCTCCATCGAGGCTCGGGGCTGTACCGGTAGCTATGTGGTTCATCTCTCTCCTATGTAGTTCAATACAATAATCTCATGAGCTGCCTTACATGATTGAGATTCATATGATGATGCTTGTAATCTAGATGTCATTATGCTAGTCAAGTGAGTTTTACTTATGTGATCTCCGGAGACTCCTTGTCCCACGTGTGTAAAGGTGAGAGTGTGTGCACCGTGTGGGTCTCTTAGGCTATATTTCACGAAGTACTTATTCACTGTTGAAGAGCGTAGTGAAGTGCTTATTTATATCTCTTTATGATTGCAATGTGCATCGTATCACAATTTATCTATGTGCTACTCTAGCAAAGTTATTAAAGTAGTTTTATTCCTCCTGCATGTGTGCAAAGGTGACAGTGTGTGCACCGTGTTAGTACTTGGTTTATGCTATGATCATGATCTCCTGTAGATTGCGAAGTTAACTATTGCTATGATAATATTGATGTGATCTATTCCTCCTACATATGCATGAAGGTGACAGTGTGCATGCTATGCTAGTACTTGGTTTAGTCTTTTGATCTATCTTACACTTAAGGTTACTTAAACATGAGCATTATTGTGGAGCTTGTTAACTCCGGCATTGAGGGTTCGTGTAATCCTACGCAATGTGTTCATCATCCAACAAGAGTGTAGAGTATGCATTTATCTATTCTGTTATGTGATCAATGTTGAGAGTGTCCACTAGTGAAAGTGTAATCCCTAGGCCTTGTTCCTAAATACTGCTGAGTTACTACTGCTTTTATCTTGTTTCTTGTGTTACTACTGCTGCAATACTACCACCATCAACTACACGCCAGCAAGCTATTTTCTGGCACCGTTGCTACTGCTCATATATATTCATACCACTGTATTTCACTATCTCTTCGCGAACTAGTGCACCTATTAGGTGTGTTGGGGACACAAGAGACTTCTTGCTTTGTGGTTGCAGGGTTGCATGAGAGGGATATCTTTGACCTCTTCCTCCCGAGTTCGATAAACCTTGGGTAACCCACTTAAGGGAAACTTGCTGCTGTTCTACAAACCTCTGCACTTGGAGGCCCAACACTGTCTACAAGAATAGAAGCACCCGTAGACATCAAGCACTCCAAAAGAGCACTTTGTCGGGTTTAGCTTGAGGCAGAACTTGTCGAGGTTGTCGAAGGTTTCCTTCAAGTCTTCGATCAGAGTCGACCCTTTCTTTGATGTTATTACGACATCGTCGATGTAGACTTGTACATTTTTTCCAATCTGTGTTGCTAGGCACTTCTGCATCATCCGCTGATATGTTGCTCCCGCGTTTTTCAGACCAAAGGGCATTGTTTTGTAGCAAAACACGCCATAAGGTGTGATGAACGCTGTCTTGGCTTCATCTTCTTCTTTTAATCTTATCTGGTTATAACCAGAATATGCGTCAGGAAGGAAAGACGTTCACATCCTGCCGTGGAGTCGATGATTTGATCGATCCTTGGGAGGGGAAAGTGATCCTTGGGACAATGTTTATTGAGACACGTGAAGTCGACGCACATGCGAAGGACTATTGTGTGTTTTTTCGGCACCATCAGGGTTAGCTACCCACGTGGCTTCTGTAGATATTTCCCTGATGAAACCAGCATCTTTGAGTCGATCTATTTCAGATAACATGGCTTTGCGACTAGGCTCCGAAAACGCCGCAAAGGTTGTTTACTGGTCGTGCGAGAGGATCCAAATTGAGGTGGTGCTCGGCAAGTTCCCTGGGTACTCCTGGCATGTCGCTGGACACCATGCGAAGATTTTCCATGCTCACGGAGGAACTCGACGAGCGCGCTTTCCTATGCGACATCCATGTTTGCGGCAATGGACGTCGTTTTCTTTGGATCTGTCGGGTGGATCTGTACCTCTTTTGAATCCTTGGTTGTATTGAAAGTTGGCTCCTTAGAAGATCTCCCTACCTCTGGCGCACATCATAATCGTGAACCTTGGTGCCGCATATTACTTGCATCCCGAAAGTTTCGACAGTCGATGAAAATCTTTGTCGCATTTATCGGATAACGCAAAACTTCCTTTGATTGTGATAGGTCCCTTGGGTGCAACCTCCACAACGAGATATGTATAATGCGGCACTGCCATGAACCTGGCATACGCCGGTCGTCCCAACAAAGCGTGATATTGCGACGGGGAATCAACTTCAAACTCCAAATTCTCTATCCTGTAGTTTCTCGGGTTCCAAACTGAACGTCGAGGTTGATCTTCAATGGGTAACTTGGCTTCTCTGGTGTGATCCCATGGAAACGTGTGTCAGTTGGTTCAGATTTGCTAGGGATATGTTCATCTTCCTCAATGTATACGCATACATGAGGTTTAAGCTGCTGCCGCCATCTATGAAAACTCTCGACACGTCGAAACCAGCGATTGCGCGGGTAAGATGAGTGCTGATTGTCCTGGTCGAGGAACTTGCTGCGGATGGTCTGCGATTGTGAAGCCGATGTCTTGCCCGACCAATTTAGGTACTCATTGTTGGTGGGGCATTTCTCTGCCATGAACACTTGTCGCGAGATTACTTTGCGCCCTGTTTGATGGCCTAGCTTTGAATCATCGAGACCGCACCGTTAGAGTTGGGGTCAACATATGGAGGTGGATGTGGTGCTGCCGCAATTCTAAGCTGGTGTCGATTTTCTTCGGTAATTGCGGGAGGAGGTGGAAGGTGGATCTCGCTCCTTGGCTCGAGGGTTTTTGTTATTTGCTTGGGCATTTGCAATTCCTGCGGCTCGCAACATTGCCTGAAAATTACGGCAGTCTTTCTGGAGATGTCCTGACTGCCTCTTTCCATTGTTGTCGAGGTAAGAATGCATTTGACACGGACCGTTCATCATCTCCTCGGGAGACACGTAAGGTCTTTGAGTCCTTGGTCCACTATTTTGCCTGTTGCCACGAAAATCACCTCTATTGTCGCCTTGTTGCTCATTACTCCTTTGATAATCATCTCGACTATTTCCTCCAGGATTTCCTCGAAAACCAGCCGATATATGGCCGGGAGCATCGTTGTTGTAGACCGGCGAGAAAATCGCCTTCTATTTTGATAATTTCGACCACGATCCTCCTCGGTGTCGCTTGTTGTATATTGCGTCTTCTCCATCCGCCCATTTATTGGCTATCTCCATGAGTGCTGATATGGTCTTAGGGTTGGTTCTCCCTAAGTCCTCGACGAAATCTCCTCGCGCCGCCACGAATGCATCTATTGCCCTCTCGTCGGATATATCTTCTGCCGAGTTCTTTATGATGTTCCACCGCTGTATGTATTTTCTCATCGACTCGTCGTGTTTCTATCGACACGCTCTCAACTCTTCCAATGACGCGGGGTTTTGCAGGTGGATCGGAAGTTTATTACGAAGATGTCCTCGAAGTTATCCTATCGATGGAACTTGGGGGGAGTTTCTTTATCCAAGATCTCGCGGCACCGCTCAAATGAACTTGGATACTTTGCATAGTTGCTCTGGTTCCTCCTACCAGCTTTACCATCTCGAGATAATCCACGAGCCAATCCTCGGGATCTTGCAGGCCGTCGAATTTCTTGAAATTTTCGGGTAGCTTGAACCCTTTTGGGACTCGAGTTTTCGAACTCTTCTTGTAAAACACGGGAGCCCGCACATATCTTCGTCGGCGACTTCTGGTGAGTGTTGACGCTCCCTTCTTTCTTGTCGCGCTCTGTCCACCCTTGGACTGCTGTGTCTCTTGCTCCACTCGTTCTTGGGGGGTCTTGAACTGCTGTGTTGGGTCGTGGACTGTTTCGCCTAGGATTTTCTTCGGGAGGCGTTGTTGCAAACGATGTTCCCATTACTCCTACTCCAGCCATCGCCATATTGAACAATGGTTCTCTCGGGTCCCCAGGAGGTGGTCTAGACGCAAGGATGTAAGCTTGTGTTGCCATGTAACCTGCTTTTGGAGTTTTTGGGATGATATTTCCTCTTTCATCAATCGACATAAAGGACATGTCGAGATTTTGGATTATGCTTCCTCTTTTCGCTTCGGGTATGTTTTGGGCGAGACATCGCTCTCCCTCCGAGCTTCTCGTGACTATCTCCCGAAGTTCTGATTGTCGACTTAACTCCGCTCGCGTGCTGATGCAGCGCTTCTTTCCTCCTATTCGGGGGATGCTGTCTATTTTCCAACTCTCTACCCGAGCAAGTCTATATTGATATGCAACTCTTGTACGGTAGCGGTAGTATTCATTGGTTGATCCATCCATGCTCTCGCCCTATCCCACGCAGCTTGCAGAGTTGGACTTTTGCGCGAGTTGAAGATCCAGCATATTTGGTGCCTAGACCTGTCCTGAGATCAGCGGGATCGACGTATGGATTTCCCAAATCGTGAAAGCCTCTGACGTTTGTGGTTCTGATGTTCCTGCTTCTTCTATCGCACAGATCTGGTGGTATTTTGTGTATTGATTTTTCTCAAGGTTGGTGACACCATCATATAGAGTGGTGAAGACCTTTCCGATGCAAGCAGATTTGTCGATAAAGTTGAAGCTGTCGACGCTTCGGAGTCTGCTTATAAAGGAGTCAGACGACTCGAAGGATGTGTTGCTGAAGATCCTGGCGAGCTTTCCGCTTGCTTTGCTGTCGACGAATTGTAGCGACGAAAACTCCTCGTCACTCGACGAAAAGTTAGAATCGACCTCTGAAAATTCCGACGGGATCGGAACTTCGAGACGGTAGGATCCTTCCTTGTTGACGCCAAATCGGAATTCTCCGAACGTCATGATGATGGGCTCCTCAGGATAGGCACATGCATCCATACGGGAGGGCGGGTGAGGAATAAAATTGAATAGATCAGTTTTTTCCTTGTTACCTCGATCCATCGCGTTATTGGTGCGACGAAGTCGAATATCTTGAACGTGCCATCGAGATCAGCTCCTTGCAACCTCTAATCCCCACAGACGGCGCCAATTGACAAAGGATTAATTTGTCAATGCCTACAGATTGTAGACTAGGGTTTTGCTAGAAGTAGAGGACAAGTAGATCTCGAAGGTTTAGGCGAAAAGTACTCGACGATTACGAAAACTAGGGTTATGTTGACAGTAGATTCGATCCTTTCTTTGTCCCTCGACTCCCATATAGGAGGTGGAGCCGAGGGTTTCGTTTGTACAAGTTAGAGTCCGGGACGGTTTCTAACTCATCCCGAGACAAATAACACTTCCTATTACAACTCTAGCTTTCCTTAGTATATCTTGGGCTCCGAATCTTCTTATTCTTCGGATAGTGGGCCTTCAGTAAACCCCGGGTACTATCTTCGGCAAGCCCATTTGGGATGCCTATGTCAACGGGGGAGAACGCTGATGGGGTAGTAGAGCCAAAATTATACTCGGTGTGGTTGAGATCGAGTATCTTTACTCCTCGTGGCTGCCTGCTCTTATAATTTTTACTCCTCCATACCAGATAGAGGATCGGCTAGGTGCGGTTTAGAGAAATTTTACTCGATCCTCTAGCTGTTTTTAGGAGATTGGTTAGAGATGCTCTTAGCGTTTATGTTTCTTCTAAACGGTGGAACATTAATACGAAACTTCACAGATTAACATATAACTTTTGCACTAACAATGTGTAGATTTATTTTCAGAAAATTTGGTAGCCTTGAAATATCTTTAAACACTGAGAGTGTAGATACACCCTAGCTTAGAAAATACCCTCTTCTTTTGGAAGAACATTTATAAGCTCGCTTTCCCTACGGACAGAGCCATCTCGGGTACGTCCATGGAGGCATGGACCATGGCGACTTGGCGAGTACCGAGAGGGCATTTAAGGCATGATTGTGGACTTGTGGAGAGTCGGGAGGACGACGTCGTTGAAAAGAAGCAAGCAAATACGGAGTACTACTGTGATTCCTTCTTATTAATTGTACTGCACACTTGTTAGGGAAGGCTTGGGTAGAAAGAACGGAGCCGCCGGCCGGTCCTTCACTCGAGTTTCCAACCTCTCGCGACCTGCCACCCGGCTAACTTAATCCCACTCGCTAAACACATGACCGATCATTGACTTACTCCATCTGATTCCTTCTGCTCGATCGATCGGCCGATCGATTGATTTCCGTGCGCCACCACCACGTGCTCCCTTCCTTCCTTCGCATCGAGAAAAGGATTAATCCAAGCTCTAGTTTAAACCGAGATCGAGCGGGGATTATTATTTACTCAAGGTCAGCTCTCACACCGACGCCGGGAGCTCGGGGCGTGCACATGGCTGCTGCGCGCTTGCTTGCCGTTGCACTCTCGCTCGGCACCCTCCTCCTCCTCGTCGGCGTCTTCTCCGTCTCCGGCGCAGAGGAGCTGACGACGAACACCTCCTCGTCGTCTTCCTCTCCTCAGCTGTCCCCCGTTCTGGCCACGGTATGTAACAAGAGGAGGTTGCACCAACGTAGGATGTTGGCATCGACGAGCGGCCCGCCAGAGTTTCGGTTTCGTTCCTGACATTTTTGTGTCAGGAGAGCAAGGCCGAAAGTGCCGGTGCGAGGCGGCCAAGCGTGGAGCAGGAACTCGACGCCGCGCGAGCTGCGATACGGCGTGCCGCACGGCGGCGCCATGGAGATGGCGGCAACGTCAGCTCGGCGGCGCCGGAGTGGTTCCACCGCGACGACGTGGACTATGTTCTCTTGGCGAGGGTTTACCGCAACCCAGCAGGCTTCTACAGGTAAGCTTGACCTCATCAGCGAGCCACCGCCGATGCCCATGCCAAAGCAAGACCTCCGCTCCTTCCCCGGCCTCATCTTACTCCATTACACTCATGGCATGGCAGGAGCTACGTGGAGATGGAGAGGCGGTTCAAGGTGTACGTGTACGGGGAAGGGGAGCCGCCGATCCTGCACGCGGGGCCCTGCAAGGACATCTACACCATCGAGGGCCGCTTCATCGAGCAGCTCGAGCTCATCACCGGCGGCGTCCGGACGTGGGTACCCGCCCGCGCACACGCCTTCTTCCTCCCCTTCAGCGTCGCCAAGATGGTGAAGTTCGCCTACCGCCCAAAATCCAACGACAAAACCCCGCTCCTTTCCATCGTCGCCGACTACGTCCGCGTCGTCGCCTCCCGACACCCTTTCTGGAACCGCTCCGCCGGCGCCGACCACTTTATGCTCTCCTGCCACGACTGGGTGAGTCCAAAACACTTGCTTGCTCTATCTGTTCAAGGTCTTCTTGATGATCGGTACTTCGGTAGGTTGAACTTGATCGATCGTGCGTATGTACGTAGGGTCCTGAGGCATCCAGAGGAGATCCGGAGCTGTACGCCAACGGCATCCGCGCGCTCTGCAACGCAAATACGTCGGAGGGGTTCCGGCCGGGGAAGGACGTGAGCATCCCGGAGATCAACCTCTACACGGGCGACACGCCGCGGCAGCTCCTAGAGCCCGCGCCGGGGTTGTCCTCGCGGCCTTTCCTGGCATTCTTCGCGGGCGGGCGGCACGGCCACGTCCGCGACTTCCTGCTCCAACACTGGAAGGGCCGCGACCCGGACACCTTCCCAGTGTACGAGTACGACCTCCCCTCCACCACCGGCAACGGCACCACCGGCAAGGGCGCCCGTGGCCCCGACCGGCAGCGCGACTACTTCTCCTACATGCACCGCGCGCGCTTCTGTCTGTGCCCGAGCGGGCACGAGGTGGCCAGCCCACGCGTGGTGGAGGCCATCCACGCCGGCTGCGTCCCCGTGCTGGTGTCGGACGGGTACGCGCCGCCCTTCGCCGACGTGCTCCGGTGGGAAGCGTTCTCTGTGTCCGTGCCGGTCGCCGACATCCCGAGGCTCAAGGAGATTTTGGAGAGGATACCGACGGCGGAGGTGGAGCGGCTCCTGGATGGGGTGCGGCTTGTGAAGCAGCACTTCACGCTGCACCATCCGCCGGAGAGGCTCGACATGTTCCACATGATCCTGCACTCCGTCTGGCTCCGGCGGCTCAACTTCAGACTAAACCAATAACCATCAGAGTTCACTTTCTTGCCGGACACTTATCAAGACTGAATTGCAGAAGCAACGGGCTCAGCTGCAGAACAGGGCACTTTAACTGTGGTCTGAAGAAAAATGCAGCGCTGGGAGAAGTTCAGACAAACAAGCTGACAAATCATCCATCTGGATGTCGCAAGCTGAGCAGATTAGCAGAAACCTCAGAACTTCTGAGTCAGAAGGGAAAGGACACTGAGTTTTCTAAAAGAAGATTGCATGTTGAAGCATGGAGCTACAAGACCAAACATATGATGTACATTTTATTCTTTTTACGAAATGACTATACACAAAAAAAAAGTGTATCCCCTGCAAAAAAAAAAGGAATAAAAGTGTATCATGTTTCTTGATTTCGGTATCCTCACTCAGTGACTCTGATGAAGTTCAGAAATGCTACACCTACAGGATTTTTTGTACGGGATTGATTTACGGGAGGACGTGGCTACGGTGGATTTGTAGCAAATCGGTTAGGCCCCGTGATTTCAGGCAGGTAATGACTCCACAGATCCACACCTCAGCCCGTAAGATAATTGCGTAGGATTCTTCCCGTTAGCCCACACTTTTTCCGCCAGCCAACGAGTAAAATCATAAATTCGTAGCTGCAACTTTCCATGCCTCCAGAATCAATAAAGTTACTGATATCTTTACTTTACGTTAACAACACTATCTCTGTACCAGATGACACAAGCAAACAGGATTCAAAAACTTAGACATCTAGAGTACATAGAAAATATACCCAGCTCGCATGAAACCTAGCAAGAACATGAGGAACATGCTGTTTCGGTTGTTTTCAATAGCTTCAAAGCCCTCATTGTATTATTTCTCCAGAAAACATATGACACCGAGAAATTAACCAGTCAGCCTATTCCTACAAATCATGTGCTGCTTAGTCAACAGTCTATACACATCCAAGACTAAAACATAACCAGTTGTCTTCAAGGAATGTATTAGCACCTCAAATGATCATTCACAGATAAAATATAAATTCTCTTGCCCTGAATATCTTTAGCAAGACACTGATGATTCAGATATAAACCATCCTGTCCAAAAAATCAGCATGCAAGAGAACACTTCAACTGGGATCAGAAGAAAAAGGCAGTGCAAGAGAAGTTCAGAAAAAGAGCTGGCGAATAAACATTCTCAATGTCACGAGCTGAACAGATTACTAAAACTCAAATAGGACACGAGTTTTAACACAAAAGCACGTATGAGGAAGAAGCAAAAAAAGATCAAAAAAATTATCCTTGAAATACCATGAATGAAAGAATAAACTTGTGCTAGTATCATTTTCCCTTATTTCCATATCCTTGCTCTGGTGAAGTTAAGTTATCAGACACCCTTTTCACCAGCCAACGAGCACAAACATAGAATTCATAACAGCAACTTGAGCAATATAACTATCAGATTTCTTTGCCAACAAAACATTCGGAAATCATAAAGTTACTGGATATTCATCAAGAAAATTAATTCATAGTAGATGTAACAGGTTATGAAAATTTCAAACTACATAAGCACAAGGTCTACTGAGACCTGGATTACTTTGTTTCATTGATGCAATGGAACAGGGGGGCTACGGCCCCTATTTTTCTATAAGAACACCTGGATTACTTTGGATAATAACTCCTACCGTATCTCTTGATATAGTTCACATTAACCAGAATATTCACCAGATTCAAAATTATTGATCAAATCGAGCAGTAAAAGTATCATGTCGAACAGGATTCAAGAACTTAGTAACGGGAAATATAACCGGCAAATGAGGAAATCTAGCAAGAAACTGAGAAACCTGCAATCTTTGGTATCCCTGATAGGCAATAGCTTCAAAAGCCTCATGGTATTATTTCTCCAGAAAAAAAATGAAATCAACAAATTAAACAGTACATTCCTACAAATCATGTGGTTCTTAGTCAACAATATACACGCATTCAAGTCCAGAATATAACCAGTTCACTTCACAGAATGTATAGCAACCTAAAATGACGATTCACGGATAATACATAAATCCTCTTGTCCTGAACATCTTTAGGAAACTCTGATGAGTAAGACATAAATCATCCTGTCCTAAATCAGCATCACAATCTAACAAATTTCTATCCTCATAGAATATTCTGTCGCCAGGTCCTACTATGAAAATAACTAATTGCAAAACTGCATGCTAACGGTATCGACAAGCATGAGTTTTCTGTTAACTGGAAGAATAAATCCAACAGAAGAGTGGATAGAGAGATGATGCCAGAAAGATTAGTTTCTACTTCAATGATACATAGAATTTCCAGATGGAGAACAGTAGCAGCTATTTCACCGCTCGCACATGCGCCCAGTTAATGCTCAAAACACGGCCCAAACAAATTGTGCAGAAATACAACGACAATGATCCTTGGCCCACACAATTCTTAGCAGAGACCATATTTCATAACATCATTTTCTAGGTCAAGCTAGACAGTTAATCTGGATAGACCACTACTAGCTTGGTTTCATAACTGTAGAAAACTGGACATATAAACACTGGATAGAGAACTTGCATTGAAACAGTGGATCCACAATTTATGACAACCATCAGCAACTTCACCAAGTTATAAAAAGTGAAAACAAAAGTCTATCTGCAAATCAAGTCAAACCTTTCTATTTGCTGTCTCAAGTCTCAAGTCTCAAGTTCTTGACATAGGCCATACTCCACAGACAAATACTGAACTTCTGCAGGGCGAGCTACATACTACATGGATATATTGAAGATAGATTTGCTTTAGAATTGGCTAACAGGAGTTATCAGAAGCAAACCAACAGGAGTAACAATTTGGATTGATTTCCAACTCTTAACAGACATTATCCCAATTGTTCAATTTGTTCACCATGACATGGATAATATCATCCCAAATCGAGAACAACAGCAAACCAGCTGGGTTGATCATTCCTCGGGGGCCGGCTGTGTGACCCCGGCCTTGGCGAGCAGCTTCCCCATGGCATCGGGGGAGCACAACTGGTACTGCACCTCCCCGGTGCCCGGATGCAGGAACACCTCGGCCAGCTCCAGCTTCTCGGACGTCAGGCTGGTGGAGTCCATGGTCTTGCTGAGGACCTTGAGAGCGAGGGCGACGGCCTCCTCACGTGTCATGCCGTCGCGGTAGTCCTGCTTGAGCATGGACTGGGCGGCCTGGCTGTTGGCGCCAACGGCGGCGGCCTTCCAGCCGCTGTAGTTGCCGGAGGGGTCGCTCATGTAGAGCTGGAAGCCGTGGACCTTGTCCCAGCCGGCGAAGAGGAAGGAGACGCCGAAGGGGCGGAGGCCGCCGAACTGGGTGTAGCCCTGCTTGGTGTCGCAGAGGGACTGGACGAGCTGCTCGACGGGGATGGGCTCCTGGTAGGAGAGCGCGTAGCGCTGGGCGTGGAGGCGGGCGGTGTTGATGAGGATGTTGGCGTCGGACATGATCCCGGCGACGGCGCAGGCGAGGTGGGAGTCGACCTTGTACATCTTCTCGGCGGAGCGGGAGGCCTGGAGGAGCTTGGAGGTGACCTTCTTCTCGCCGACGAGGACAACGCCGTCCGACGCGAGGATGCCGAGGGCCGAGCCGGCGTTGCCGATCGCCTCCATCGCGTACTCCACCTGGTACAGCCGGCCCTCCGGCGAGAAGATCGTGGTGCGGCTGTCGTACCGGCGAGACATCGCGGCGGCGGGGGGCGAGGAGGGAGGCGGAGGCGATAGATCTGTTTCGGCGGCGGGGAAGAAGCTGCTGATTTCGAAGGACTTTGGGGATCAGATAGGCCTATACAACCGGACTAGGGCATGGGCCAAGCCTGCTTAGCATTTGACAATCTGAAGGACTTTTTTTCTTGGACGAAGGCAATTTCACCAACCTTTTTTTTTCCTTTTGAGATGAACTTTTTTAAATCCTATTTGACGCTCGTAGCGCGCGTTAGCGCCGCGACGCGTACCTTGCCTCCTTTAGCGTTTTTGTGGTGGGCCGGTCTGGTTCGGTGGTGGTAGGAGAGAGGAAGCTGCCAGGGAGAAAGAAGATGACCACGGGGAAGAAGGCGACCACGCACCCACCTCGCCGGAGACGGGGAAGACGCGGCTGGCCGCGGTGTCCCCGGCGGAGGCGAGGCCAGGACCTCACCGGAGACGGGGACGACGCGGCTAGCTGTTGCGTCATCGATGGAGGTGAGGCCTAAAACTTAGGGTAGGGGTGCGGGGTCTTAGGGTTCGGGGGGCTTAGGTTTTGGGTGAGAGGGGTCGACGAAGACGGGAGAGGTGGGGGGCCTTAGAGGGAGGTTGGGGGCGGCGGCAGTCCGACGGTGGGCGGCGGCAGTCCGACCGTGGGCGGCGGATCGAGGAGGGCGGTGCGGTGAGACATTGTGAGAGTAGCGTCAGCTGCAGGTGGCGAAAGCGGCCTGGCCAGCGGTAGCAGCGGGTGGATTGAGGTGCAGCGCCTGTAGTCGAAGACAACGAGGAAGAAAGAAGATGAAGCTCCTATGGGCGGCCCACCATAGTATTCTTGCGTGCGTCGGACACTAAACGCGTTAAATAGGAGCCCTCAGTGCATGTACAGCGGGGGGGGGGCAAGGGCAGACACTAGGATCTATTTCCTGGCCAACAAGCAGTTACATCGTATGATCCCAAGCTGTGGGCGCTTAATTTCTTGCCTGGACGCAAAACGATGCACCGGCCGCTTAGATATGATTTTGCCTTTGGAGAAATAAGCGCCTCAAACTAGTAGACCTGCGTTGGAGATTTGGAATGTCCCGATAGATTAGAGAAATAATCCCTGTATTTCCCCACCTAAGCGTCTACTTAGGCGCCTACCATTGGACATGGCCTCATGAATAATACTCATGTCTACTCAACAGCGTACCTGGAAGGCCCATCCTACACCGACGAGGCCTCAGGTAGGGCAACCCCGTGTCTCCCATGTTGTTCCTGCTGTGCATGGAGGTCCTCAACGCTGCTTTGCGCCGCGCTGAAGCCCTTGGAGTGCTCTCTCCACTTCCTTGCCAAGGTGTGCGGTTCCAGACTTCCATGTACGACGACGACGTTGTCATATTTGTCGCGCCTGAGGCCCGCGACCTGAGCTTCCTCTGCCTGCTCTTGGAGTCCTTCGGTGGCGCCACCGGCTTACGCACGAACCTCGACAAGTGCTCCATCTCGCCGATCCGATGCTCTGATGTCCACTGATGTCTACGGGTGCTTCTATTCTTGTAGACAGTGTTGGGCCTCCAAGAGCAGAGGTTTGTAGAACAGCAGCAAGTTTTCCCTTAAGTGGATCACCCAAGGTTTATCGAACTCAGGGAGGAAGAGGTCAAAGATATCCCTCTCAAGCAACCCTGCAATCACGATACAAGAAGTCTCTTGTGTCCCCAACACACCTAATACACTTGTCAAGTGTATAGGTGCACTAGTTCGGCGAAGAGATAGTGAAATACAAGTAGTATGGATGTATATGAGTGGTAATAGCAATCTGAATAAAATATGGCAGCGAGTAAACATGCAACAGAATAAATAAACGGTGTGTGCGATTATTGGAAACAAGGCCTAGGGATCATACTTTCACTAGTGGACACTCTCAACATTGATCGCATAATAAATAATAACTTCTCTCATTTGTGCTACATACACTCTTTGTTGGATGACAAACACCATTCGTTGTGTAGGGCTACAAGAGCTCCCTCAAGCCGGAGTTAACAAGCGCCACAACTTTCGGCATTCATATTTAAGTAACCTTAGAGCATAATAGATCTTTGCAAAATAAACCGAGTACTAACATAGCATACACACTGTCACCATTACACTATGAAAGGGGATAGATCACATCAATACTATCATAGCGATAATCAACTCCATAACCTACAAGAGATTATGATCATAATCTACGACAAGAACCACACGATGCACACACTGTCACCATTACACCATGCAGGAGGAATAGACTACTTTAATAACATCACATGAGTAGCACATAACTAGTAGCGATACAAAGCTCATCATATGGATCTCAATCATGTAAAGCAGCTCATGAGATCATTGTATTGAGTGAGAGAGAGATTAACCACATAGCTACGGTAGAGCCCTCAGCCCCGGGGGAGAATTACTCCCTCCTCATCATGGGAACAGCGATGCGGTGAAGATGGCGGTGGGGATGGCTTCCGGGGCAATTCCCGTCCCGGCGGCGTGCGGAACAGAGACTTCTGTCCCCCGAATCTTGATTTCGCGACGGCGGCTCTGGAAGGTTTTTCGGGTTTCGTCGAAACGGGATCAAGGATTTAGGTCGGGACGACTAAATAGGCGAAGAGGCGAGTCGGAGGGCTGGAGCCACCGGACAACAGGCGCCCCCGGCCGCGCCACCATGTGTGGGCCCCTGGGCCTCCTCTCTGGTGTCTCGGGTGTTGAAGCTCCCGATGAAAATAGGGTGCGGCGTTGATTTCGTCCGATTGAGAATATTTCCTTACTAGGATTTCGAAACCAAACAGAACTGGCACTTCGGCATCTCGTCAATAGGTTAGTTCAGAAAACGCATCAAAACGATATAAAGTGTGAACAAAACATGTAGGTATTGTCATAAAACAAGCATGGAACATCAGAAATTATGGATACGTTTGAGACGTATCAGCATCCCCAAGCTTAGTTCCTACTCTGATGGGATTCGTAGCATAGAAAACAAAAATTTTCCTACCGCAAGAACGAAAACCAAGCCAAGATCTAATCTAGTAGACGGTAGCAACGAGACGGATTGGATCTACATACCCTTGTAGATCGCTAAGCGGAAACGAGATTAGATCTCGGGGTGGATGTAGTCGATCACTTGCCGCTTGCAAAAGCGCGTAGAAGATCTTGATCTTGACGGTGCCACAATCGGGCAGCACCTCCGTACTCGGTCACACGTTCGGCTCGATGAAGACACCTCCTCCTTGTTCCAGCAAGCGGGGAGCTGTGGTAGATGGGATCTAGTCCAGCAGCACGACGGCGTGGTGGTGGTGGAGAGTTATCGCGGACAGGGCTTCGCCTGTACGCGTTGGGTGGAAAAAACTAGGCAAAAGAAGGAGCAAACGGAGCAAACGGCCGCGGAACAAAATCTTGTGTTTCACGACCTGCGTCTCATCTCCTTTTATAGTTGGCCGGGACGGCCGAACGTGCAAACCAAGAAAAAGTTTACTTGGCCAATCAGCCAACTAGTGGCTGATACGTCCAATTTGCATCACTATTTTGTATCATAATTTGCTGTTATTCATTGATATATTTCATATTGGGACACAATACTTATGTTATTCCATCTATTTTGCAGGTTTCATCATCATTGGAGGATCAAGCACCGGAGCCAGGATTCTGCTGGAAAAAGCACCGTCGAACGCAATATTTCGGAAGATCAGCTGTGGAAGGGAATTTCACGAAAATTCCTATTTTTCAGATGACGGAGGGAGCGAAGGGGAAGAAGAGAGGGGCCTGTGGGCCCAGACCATAGGGCGGCGCGGCCCAGGCCCTGGCCGCGCCACCCTATGCTCTGGGGGCCCCACAGCCTCTTTCGCCTCCTTTTCTTCGCGTACTCCTTCGTCCCGAAAACCTAAGCCACAGAGGGATCCTCACGAAGGGTTACAGCCGCCTCTGCGGGGCGGAGAGCACCAGAGAGAAAAGAGCTCTCGGCGGGCAGGAATCCGCCGGGAAATTCCCTCCCGGAGGGGGAAATCGACGCCATCGCCATCGTCATCGAGCGGGACATCATCTCCATCATCATCATCATCATCTCCACCATCTACACCGCCATCACCACCGCTGCACCTCGTCACCGCTGTAACGATTTGGGTTTGATCTTGATTGTTTGATAGGGGAAACTCTCCCGGTGTTATTCTATACTTGTTGTAGATGCTATTGAGTGAAACCATTGAACCAAGGTTCATGTTCAGATTGTTATTCATAATCATATCACCTCTGATTGTATTCCATATGATGTCTCGTGAGTAGTTCGTTTAGTTCTTGAGGACATGGGTGAAGTCTAAATGCTAGTAGTGAATTATGGTTGAGTAATATTCAATGTTATGATATTTAAGTTGTGGTGTCATTCTTCTAGTGGTGTCGTGTGAACGTCGACTACACGATACTTCACCATTTATGGGCCTAGGGGAGTGCATCTTGTATTCGGTTGCTAATTGCGGGGTTGCCGGGTGACAGAAACCTAAGCCCCCGTTAGTATATCGATGCAGGAGGGATCGCAGGATCTCAGAGTTTAAGGCTGTGGTTAGATTTATCTTAATTACTTTCTTGTAGTTGCGGATGCTTGCAAGGGGTATAATCACAAGTATGTATTAGTCCTAGGAAGGGCGGTGCATTAGCATAGGTTCACCCACACAACACTTATCAAAACAATGAAGATTAATCAATTATGTAGCGAAAGCACTAGACTAAAATCCCGTGTGTCCTCAGGAACGTTTGGTCATTATAAGTAATCAAACCGGCTTGTCCTTTGTGCTAAAAAGGATTGGGCCACTCGCTGCAATTATTTCTCTCGCATTTTATTTACTTGTACTTTATTTATCTGCAATATCAAAACCCCCTGAATACTTGTCTGTGAGCATTTACAGTGAAACCTTCATCAAACGCTTGTCAACACCTTTGCTCCTCGTTGGGTTCGACACTCTTATTTATCGAAAGTACTACGATACACCCCTATACTTGTGGGTCATCAAGACTATTTTCGCCGTTGCCGGGGAGTGAAGCGCTATTGGTAAGTGGAATTGGTAAGGAAATTTACTGTTTGTGCTGATTTTATTTCTGCCTGCTGCTATAAATCATTATGGAGAGATCTTCTCTTCAATTTCTATTTGGGAAATCTACTACTACTGCAACGGTAGTGGATGAAGCGCCAGGTGAGGAAGTAGTACCATATAAAATACCTATGAAAATTATTGAACGTGTTATGGATAACCGCTATGAAGGGGATGGAACTGTCCATCCTGGTGATCATTTACTGTTTTTGCATGAATTATGCGGGTTATTCAAATGTGCAGGTATTTCTATGAATGAAGTTAGAAAGAAACTATTCACTATATCGCTGTCTGGTAAAGCGGCGCACTGGTATAAATTGCTGAAGAATGGTGATTCTATTGATTGGGAGGACATTGTGCCTTTATTCTATTCCAAATTTTATCCTCCAAGTGAAATTCACAAAGATCGGAACCGCATATATAATTTTTGGCCTCATGATGGAGAGAGTATCGCCCAAGCTTGGGGGAGATTGAAGTCTTTAATGCTCAAATGCCCCATTCATGAGCTTCCTGGTAATGTTATTATTGATAATTTCTATGCAAGACTTTCTTTTCAAGACAAGACCTTGCTGGATACTTCTTGTTCTGGATCATTTACACGCAACAAAGAAGAGTTTAAAAGGGACCTTCTTGATCGGATCCAAGAAAATACTGAAGGATGGGAGAATGACAAAGATAGAGAATCAGGTATAATTTATGATTATAAATGCATTGAAGCTTTTATGGATACTGATAAATTTCGTAGTATGAGTGCTACATATGGTCTTGATTCCCAAGTTGTTGCAAATCTTTATAGAGCTTTTGCCTCTCATTATGAACTGCCTAAGAAGAATTTTGATAAGTATCATGAACCGTATAAAGATAAAATTGATTCATCGTAAACAAATGTGTAGTGGTTGAAACTGTTGATAATGTTATTCCTGAAGCTTATATTGAAAAAACTCCTTTCCTGCTAAAATGAAGGAGTACTCTGTCATATCTAGTGCGGTTAATAAAAGTGAAAAGAAACCTAAAGAACCGAAGAACAAATTAAATTGAACCTGCTGTTGCTATAGTTAAAGATCTTGTGACTGAAAATGTGGAGGATGGTCATATTATTTTCTGTGAAGATGCTTCTAATATTGTTTCACATCCTAATAAATCCAAACAAGTTAGTGTTCCTATGCTATATCTGTTAGAATTGGTGATCATTGCTATTATGGTTTATGTGATATTGGTGCAAGTGTTAGTGCTATACCTTATGAACTTTACACGGAGATTATGCACGAAATTGGTTCTTGTGAACTTGAAGATATTGATGTGGTTATTCATCTGGCTAATAGAGAAACTATTTCTCCAATTGGTATTGTTCGAGATGTGGAAGTTCTATGTGGTAAGATTAAATATCCTGCTGACTTTTTGGTACTTGGTTCTGCTGCTAGTGATTATTGTCCTATCATTTTTGGTAGACCTTTTCTAAATACTTGTGGAGCTATTATAGATTGTAAGAAAGAGAAAATTTTGACTAGATTTGCTGGTGAACCTTATGAATTTAACTTTTCTAAATTTACCAAAACTCCTTATAAAGTTGACTTGCCTAGTAATGATTTTAAAATGGAGCAGTGTGCATCTATTGTTCTTGTTCCTAATAACCCTTTGCAGCAACATTTGGAGAATAGTGAAAGTGAAGCTTTTAGGAAAGAAAGAGATGAGCTTGAGGAAATTTTTCGTCGCCAACCTATTCTCAAGCATGATTTACCGGTGGAAGATCTGGGTACAACACCACCACCGAAGGAAGATCCTGTTTTTGATCTAAAGCCTTTACCTGATAATCTTAAATATGCTCATATTGATGATAAGAAGATATATCCTGTTATTATTAGTTCTAAGCTTTCAGAGATTGAGGAAGAAAGGTTATTGGAAATATTGAAGAAACACCGAGGGGCTATTGGCTATACTCTTGATGATTTGAAAGGGATTTCTCCTTCTATTTGCCAACATGCTATTAATATGGAAGAAGATGCAAAGCCTGTTGTTGAACATCAACGTCGTCTAATTCCGAAGATGAAGGAAGTGGTAAGGAACGAGGTATTAAAACTCCTTGAAGCTGGTATTATATATCCTATTGCTGATAGTAGATGGGTTAGTCCTGTGCATTGTGTTCCTAAGAAAGGAGGAATGACTGTTGTGCCTAATGATAATGATGAGCTTATTCCTCAAAGAATAGTTGTAGGTTATAGAATGTGCATTGATTTTCGAAAAGTTAATAAAGTTACTAAGAAAGATCATTACCCTTTACCCTTTATTGATCAAATGTTAGAGAGGTTGTCTAAAAATACTCATTTTTGCTTTCTTGATGGTTATTCTGGGTTTTCACAAATTGCTGTTAAAGCTAAAGATCAAGAGAAAACCACTTTTACTTGTCCTTATGGAACTTATGCTTATAGGCGTATGCCTTTTGGTTTATGTAATGCTCCTGCTACTTTTCAAAGATGCATGTCTGCTATTTTTCATGGTTTTTGCGAAAGTATTGTAGAGGTGTTCATGGATGATTTTTCTGTCTATGGGAATTCTTTTGATAATTGCCTGCGAAACCTCGATAAAGTTTTGCAGAGATGTGAAGAAACTAACCTTGTTCTTAATTGGGAGAAATGCCATTTTATGGTTAATGAAGGAATTGTATTGGGACATAAAATTTCTGAGAGAGGTATTGAAGTTGATAGAGCTAAAGTTGAAGCAATTGAGAAGATGCCCTACCCGAGGGATGTTAAAGGTATTCGTAGTGTTCTTGGTCATGCTGGGTTTTATAGGAGATTTATTAAAGATTTCTCTAAAATTTCAAAGCCTCTTACTAATCTTCTTCAAAAAGATGTACCTTTTGTTTTTGATGATGATTGTAAGGAAGCTTTTGAAACTCTAAAGAAAGCCTTAACAACTGCTCCTGTAGTTGAACCTCCTGATTGGAATTTGCCTTTTGAAATTATGTGTGATGCTAGTGATTTTGCTGTAGGCGCTGTTCTTGGACAGCGGGTAGATAAAAAGTTAAATGTTATTCATTATGCTAGTAAGACTCTTGATGCTGCTCAAAGGAATTATGCTACAACTGAAAAAGAATTGTTAGCTGTAGTCTTTGCTTGTGATAAGTTTAGACCCTATATTGTTGATTCAAAAGTTACAATTCATACTGATCATGCAATTAGATACCTTATGACAAAGAAAGATGCTAAGCCAAGGCTTATTAGATGGGTACTTCTTTGCAAGAATTTGATTTACATATTATAGATAGGAAAGGTGCTGATAATCCTGTTGCTGATAATTTGTCTAGATTGGAAAATATTGCTTATGATCCTGTTCCTGTTAATGATAGTTTTCCAAATGAACAATTGGCTGTAATAAAGGTGAGCTCGCGAGAGAGCCCTTGGTATGCAGATTATGCTAACTTTATTGTTTCGAAGTATTTGCCTCCAACCTTTTCAGCTCAGCAAAGGAGGAAATTCTTTTATGACTTGAGGCATTATTTTTGGGATGACCCACACTTATATAAAGAAGGAGTGGATGGTATTATGCGAAGATGTGTTCCTGAATATGAACAACAGGAGATATTGAATAAATGTCATGGAAGTGTTTATGGAGGACATCACGCTGGAGATAGAACCGCGCAGAAGGTTCTACAATCAGGTTTTTATTGGCCAACACTCTTCAAAGATGCAAGGAAATTTATTTTATCTTGTGATGAATGTCAAAGAGTTGGTAATATCTCTAGACGCAATGAAATGCCTATGAATTATACTCTTGTTATTGAACCATTCGATTGTTGGGGATTCGACTTCATGGGACCTTTCCCTTCTTCAGACGGTAACACTCATATACTTGTCGCTGTTGATTATGTTACTAAATGGGTAGAAGCTATACCTACAAAAAGTGCTGATGGTGAGACCTCTATAAAAATGTTGGTAGATATTATATTTCCTAGATTTGGAGTACCTAGATATATTATGACTGATGGAGGTTCTCATTTCATTCATGGAGGTTTTAGAAAAACTCTTGCTAAGTATGGTATTAATCATAGAATTGCTTCTGCTTATCACCCTCAAACTAGCGGTCAAGTAGAATTATCAAATAGAGAGATTAAAGCTATCTTGGTAAGACTGTTAATAAATCTAGAAAGAATTGGCCTAGCAAATTGAAAGAAGCGTTATGGGCTTATAGAACTGCTTATAAAAATCCTATGGGAATGTCACCTTATAAAATGGTTTATGGAAAAGCTTGTCATTTACCTTTAGAACTAGAGCACAAAGCTTATTGGGCTGTTAGAGAATTAAATAAAGATCCTAAATTAGCCGGTAATAAGAGGTTGTTGCAATTAAGTTCTCTAGATGAATGGAGAAGTGAAGCTTATGAAAATGCTAAACTCTTTAAAGAAAAAGTTAAGAAATGGCATGATAGAAGGATCATCAAAAGAGAATTTAATGTTGGAGATCAAGTTCTATTATATCGGTCTCGTCTCAGATTCTTTGCAGGGAAATTACTCTCGAAGTGGGAAGGACCATATGTTGTTGAGGAGGTGTATCGTTCAGGAGCAATTAAAATTAGCTCTCTCCAAGGCAATGCCACACAAGTGGTGAATGGACAAAGACTCAAGCATTATATCTCGGGCGATTCTTATAATGTTGATGTTGATATCATTCAAGTGGAAACACCGGAGGCTTTCATCAAAGGACAAATAGACAGTCCGCCAGAACTGGACTTTGAATAGGTAACAGTATAGGTAATAAAAAGTCCGCGTTTACCTTTCCGAACATTATTTTTGCTGTTTTTGGAAAATATGAAAAATTACGGAATCGAAACGGAGTGGAAAAGACGCGCGAGGGCGTGCCACCATAGGCCGGCGCGGCCCGACCTGGCCGCGCCGACCTATGGTCTGCCGCCTCGTTGCCCCTTTCCGACTCGTTTTCGACCTGGAACCTTCCTTTTGTCGTAAAAATATTTGCTATATAATTCCCCGGACCCCTGGAGGTCCGTAATATCGTTTTCTCGTCGTGTTTTGTTTCGAGCTGTTTTCTGCCAGATCTGTTTTCAGTTTAGAAGCGCCATGGTCTCCAAGAACAAGGGCAAGGAGTTTCCGGAAGAAGATAATCAAGATCTTGGGCGGAAAGAGGAAGACAAGGACGTCAAGGAAGAGGATGAAGAAGAGGTGGATGAAGATTCGCGCACGCACCCGCGTGCTACTATCGCAAGCATCAAGGTGGTGGACAACCCTTTTAGCGCAAACAAGAGCGCAAGAATTCGCACTGGAGGAGCGGTTCCACGTCATTACCTAGCTCCAAAGTCATCTCTATCAGGCACTCATCAACCCTTCCACAATCTAATTTTCAATAATCAAATTGAAGGGACTCCCAAGGCAGCATTGCCTAGCCAGTGGGATATAGATCGCTCTAACACTGCAGGAGAGAAGGAGCCTGAGGCTGAAGAGTGGGGAAATAACTCCAAGAGTTGGGACTCACCGTCGGACAGACTCCTTAACCGCGTCGAGCACAATTCAGAGATGATTCGCAATCTCATATACAGGATTGACGAGCTCCAGGAGCTTATTGAGAAGCTTGTCAGGAATTCATCACCACCATCGCCGAAGGAGTAATTCATCATCGGTATTGGCATCCCCTTGGTTTGTTCCAAGCTTGGGGAGTGCCGCGGTATCACATCACCACCACCTTTATCTTTTACTATCAAGTAGTGTCATATCATGAGTAGGGAAGTTATCATATAGAATAGTATGCAATGTGGAAGTATCTCTCTTAGTTAGTTATCGATGTATCCGTTGGTGTGAGTTATCGTTATGGAATATTAATGAGAAGTCTTATCATTTACTTTTTGCACACCTTATTTTAGTTTGCAATCTCCATTATATGATTACTCTTGACATGAGTATTGATATCACTTTGGGAGCATCAAGTAAATCTATTTGGTTTTGGCAAACTTAGCATTGGTCAATAGCAACAACATCTTGATGTTTAATGAAAGAGAGAAATACACTTAGATACATTACTCCATTATCTCTATGCTTAGTATTCTTAAGTTAAAATTGCTTGTGCTTATGAGAAAGATGCATGATTGTTTCTATCATATGTATATTTGTTTGTTTCCCTCAACCTTTATGCTTGCTATCAAACCTTGCTAGCCAAAGACCTGTATCGAGAGGGAATGCTTCTCATACATCCATAACCTTAGACCAAACCTATGCCATTTGTGTCCACCATACCTACCTACTACATGGTATTTTCTGCCATTCCAAGTAAATACTTCATGTGCTACCTTTAAATTATTCAAACTATACTACTTCTTATTTGTGTCAATGTTTTATAGCTCATGAGGAAGTATGTGGTGTTTTATCTTTCAATCTTGTTGGGCGAACTTTTCCTAATGGACTAGCGGCACATCCGCTTACCCAATAACTTTGCAATAAGAGCTGGCAATGAGGTTCCCAGCCTCAATTAATAACTTTCATTAATAATTCTCTTCACATGTTTTGCTCTGATTCATCAGTAAGCAACTTAATTTTGCAATAGACACTCCTCCATGGTATGTGAATGTTGGAAGGCACCCGAGGATTCGGTTAGCCATGGATTGAGAAAGCCAAGGTTGGGGGAGTGTCATCCTAAATAAAACTAAAATACATGTGTAAACAAAAGAGAAGGGGGATGATCTACCTTGCTGGTAGAGATGCCGTCCCTCATGGGAGCCGCTCTTGGAAGGTTCGTTTGGCAAGGGGGTTAGAGTGCCCGCTACCATTCGTTGACAACAACAAACACCGCTCAAAATCTTACTTTTATGCTCTTTATATGATTTCAAAACTTGAAAAGCTCTAGCACATGATTTAATCCCTGCTTCCCTCTGCGAAGGGCCTGTCTTTTACTTTTATGTTGAGTCAGTATACCTATTTCCCTCTATCCTAAGCAAGCAATTGAGTTGTTGTGAACCAATCATTTATGCTATGATTCAGTTGATCATGTCTTTTATACTTTCTTGTTTAGTACCAATTTTATCTGAATGAATATGACTTTGAAGTTATTAATGATTATGAAGAGATTGTTATGCTTAAATATGAAGGCTCAGCTATAAATTCTAACATGAAAGCTTTGCTTAGAAGTACAATCCGTTAGCAGTTCTCTGACCAAGAACAAAGTTTGCCATCACCAACTATGATTTCTTATGCACCTTTACTTGTGATTTCTCTTTACTTATTTCGAGATGAGTTATATGAGGAAGTTGTTTACTAGAATGTCTTGTGTGAATGAATATGATGCTTCTTGTCCGTATTTTATTTATCGACTCTTCACTCCATAAACATGTGGTCTTGTTTATCGAGCTCAGTTTCGCTTGGGGACAAGCGAGGTCTAAGGGGAGTTGATACGTCCAATTTGCATCACTATTTTGTATCATAATTTGCTGTTATTCATTGATATATTTCATATTGGGACACAATACTTATGTTATTCCATCTATTTTGCAGGTTTCATCATCATTGGAGGATCAAGCACCGGAGCCAGGATTCTGCGGAAAAAGCACCGTCAGCACGCAATTTCGGAAGATCAGCGTGGAAGGGAATTTCACGAAATTTATTTTTCCAGATGACGGAGGGAAGGGGAAGAAGAGAGGGGCCACTGTGGGCCCAGACCATAGGGCGGCGCGGCCCAGGCCCGGCCGCGCCACCCTATGGCTGGGGGCCCCACAGCCTCTTTCGCCTCCTTTTCTTCGCGTACTCCTTCGTCCCGAAACCTAAGCCACGGAGGGATCCTCACGAAGGGTTACAGCCGCCTCTGCGGGGCGGAGACACCAGAGAGAAAAGAGCTCTCCGGCGGGCAGGAATCCGCCGGGAAATTCCCTCCCGGAGGGGGAAATCGACGCCATCGCCATCGTCATCGAGCGGGACATCATCTCCATCATCATCATCATCATCTCCACATCTACACCGCCATCACCGCTGCACCTCGTCACCGCTGTAACGATTTGGGTTTGATCTTGATTGTTTGATAGGGGAAACTCTCCCGGTGTTATTCTATACTTGTTGTAGATGCTATTGAGTGAAACCATTGAACCAAGGTTCATGTTCAGATTGTTATTCATAATCATATCACCTCTGATTGTATTCCATATGATGTCTCGTGAGTAGTTCGTTTAGTTCTTGAGGACATGGGTGAAGTCTAAATGCTAGTAGTGAATTATGGTTGAGTAATATTCAATGTTATGATATTTAAGTTGTGGTGTCATTCTTCTAGTGGTGTCGTGTGAACGTCGACTACACGATACTTCACCATTTATGGGCCTAGGGGAGTGCATCTTGTATTCGGTTGCTAATTGCCGGAGTGACAGAAACCTAAGCCCCCGTTAGTATATCGATGCAGGAGGGATTGCAGGATCTCAGAGTTTAAGGCTGTGGTTAGATTTATCTTAATTACTTTCTTGTAGTTGCGGATGCTTGCAAGGGGTATAATCACAAGTATGTATTAGTCCTAGGAAGGGCGGTGCATTAGCATAGGTTCACCCACACAACACTTATCAAAACAATGAAGATTAATCAGTGTATGTAGCGAAAGCACTAGACTAAAATCCCCGTGTGTCCTCAGGAACGTTTGGTCATTATAAGTAATCAAACCGGCTTGTCCTTTGTGCTAAAAAGGATTGGGCCACTCGCTGCAATTATTTCTCTCGCATTTTATTTACTTGTACTTTATTTATCTGCAATATCAAAACCCCCTGAATACTTGTCTGTGAGCATTTACAGTGAAACCTTCATCGAAACTGCTTGTCAACACCTCGTTGGGTTCGACACTCTTATTTATCGAAAGTACTACGATACACCCCCTATACTTGTGGGTCATCACTGGCTACGATCAGATCGGCCAAAGCTTGGCATTGATACGACTCTTGGCTGTCATGGCCGTACGGCCCAAGGACTTGCTCCCTGGCCGGCCATCAATTCTCCTTTTTCTTTTCTTTTGCTTTTACCTCTTTTCTTTGATAGTTTGCTAATATGGGTTTCTCAGTTGGCCCATTAACAAAATACCTCATGGGCTACTTTTAGCCTCATATTTATTTCTACTAAATAAATACATATTAATAATTAATAATTCATTTAATTACTAAATTACTAATACTTTTTCCCGGAACAATTCCGTAACTCTCCAAAACTATTTCTTTAATCCCGAAACTACCCCTAGCAACAACGCAACCTTAAGTGTGTCACCCTACGGTTCGAGAATGTGCAGACATGACCGAGACGCCTCTCCGATCAATAATCATCAGCGGGACCTGGAGATCCGTAATGACTCCTACATATTCAACGATGAACAATGTGATCGAATGAACCATTAACATACGATACCGATTCCCTTTGTCTCGCGATATATTACTTGTCCGAGGTTTGATCATTGGTATCTCGATACCTTGTTCTACCTCGTCTCCTGACAAGTACTCTTTACTCGTACCGTGGTATGTGGTCTCTTATGAACTATTCATATGCTTGCAAGCTATTTAGACGACATTCCACCGAGAGGGCCCAGAGTATATCTATCCGTCATCGGGATGGACAAATCCCACTGTTGATCCATATGCCTCAAGCTCATACTTTCCGGATACCTAATCCCACCTTTATAACCACCCATTTACGCAGTGGCGTTTGATGTAATCAAAGTACCCTTCCGGTATAAGTGATTTACATGATCTCATGGTCGAAAGGACTTGGTAACTATGTATCGAAAGCTTATAGCAAATGAACTTAATGACGTGATCTCATGCTACGCTTAATTGGGTGTGTCCATTACATCATTCACATAATGACATAACCTTGTTATTAATAACATCCAATGTTCATGATCATGAAACTATGATCATCTATTAATCAACAAGCTAGTTATACAAGAGGCTTACTAGGGACTCCTTGTTGTTTACATAACACACATGTATCAATGTTTCGGTTAATACAATTATAGCATGGTATATAAACATTTATCATAAACACAAAGATATATATAATAACCACTTTATTATTGCCTCTTGGGCATATCTCCAACAGTCTCCCACTTGCACTAGAGTCAATAATCTAGATTACATTGTAAGGTACCTAACACCCATGGCTTTCTGGTGTTGGTCATGCTTTGCCCTAGGGAGAGCTTTAGTCAACGGATCTGCTACATTCAGATCAGTGTGTACTTTGCAAATCTTTACTTCTCCATCTTCGATGTACTCGCGAATCGAATGAAAACGCAGCTTGATATGCTTTAGCTTCTTGTGTGACCTTGGTTCTTGTGCATTGGCGATGGCACCCATGTTGTCACAATAAATGACTAATGGGTCCAATGCACTAGGAACCACACCGAGCTCAACAATGAACCTCTTCATCCATACCGCTTCGATGAAGCCTCCGAAGCCGCTATGTATTCCGATTCTGTTGAAGACTTTGCCACCGTGCACTGCTTGGAGCTGCACCAGCTTACCGCAGCACCATTCAATATAAACACGTACCCAGACTGAGACTTAGAGTCATCAGGATCAGTGTTCCAACTTGCATCGGTGTAACTGGTTACAACGAGCTCTTGGTCACCTCCATAACAAAGAAACATATCCTTAGTTCTTTTCAAGTACTTCAGGATATTCTTGACCGCTGTCCAGTGTTCCATTCCTGGATCACTTTGATATCTGCTAGTCAAACTAACAGCATGTGCTATATCCGGTCTAGTACATAGCATGGCATACATGATAGAGCCTACTGCCGAGGCATAGGGGATCTGATTCATCCTCTCTCTTTCTTGCCGTAGCTGGACCTTGAGTCTTACTCAAGACCTTACCTAGCAACATCGGTAAGAACCCTTTCTTACTTTCATCCATTCTAAACTTCTTTAGAATCTTGTCCAGGTATGTACTCTGTGAAAGCCCTATTAGGCGTCTTGATCTATCTCTATAAATCTTGATGCCTAAAATGTACGCTGCTTCACCAGGTCCTTCATTGAAAAACACTTATTCAAATAACCTTTTACACTGCTTAATAGTTCTATATCATTCCCAATCAATAATATGTCATCTACATATAATATCAGGAATGCTACAGAGCTCCCACTCACTTTCTTGTAAATACAGGCCTCTCCATGACACTGTATAAACCCGAAGTCTTTGATCACCTTATCAAAGCGTCGGTTCCAACTTCTGGATGCTTGCTTCAGTCCATAAATGGAACGCTGAAGTTTGCATACCATGTTAGCATTTTTAGGATCGACAAAACCTTTGGGTTGTACCATATACAACTCTTCCTCAATGTCACCATTAAGGAACGCTGTTTTGACATCCATCTGCCAAATCTCATAATCGAAAAATGCAGCTATTGCTAACAAAATCCTCACAGATTTTAGCTTCGCTACAGGTGAGAAAGTCTCATCGTAGTCAACACCTTGAATTTGTCGGAAACCCTTTGCAACAAGTCGAGCTTTATAGACAGTAACATTACCATCAGCATCTGTTTTTCTCTTGAAGATCCATTTATTCTCAACAGCCTTGCGGCTATCAGGTAGATCTACCAAAGTCCATACTTTGTTATCATACATGGATCCCATTTCGGATTTCATGGCTTCTTGCCATTTGTTGGAATCTGGGCTCATCATCGCTTCTTCATACGTCGCAGGGTCCTCATCATTGTTGTCCACAATCATGAGATTTAGACAAGGATCATACCAATCAGGAGTGGTACGTTCTCTTGTCGACCTGCGAGGTTCAGTAGCTACCTCGCTCGAAGTTTCATGATCATTATCATTAGCTTCCTCTGTTACCGGTGCAGGCGGCACAGGAACATCTTCCGGTACTGCGCTACTCTGATCAACGAGAGAAGGTTCAGTAACCTCGTCGAGTTCTACTTTTCTTCCAGTCACTTCTTTAGTGAGAAACTCTTTCTCAAGAAAGGTTCCGTTCTTAGCAACAAAGATTTTGCCTTCGGATCTGTGATAGAAAGTATACCCTATAGTTTCCTTAGGGTATCCTATGAAGACGCATTTCTCCGCTTTGGGTTCTAACTTGTCCGGTTGTAACTTTTTTACATAGGCTTCGCAACCCCAAACTTTAAGGAACGACAGCTTAGGTTTCTTATTAAACCATAATTCATACGGTGTCGTTGCAACGGATTTCGATGGTGCCCTATTTAAAGTGAATGCAGCTGTCTCTAATGCATAACCCCAAAATGATAAAGGCAAATCAGTAAGAGACATCATAGAACGAACCATATCTAAGAGAGTTCGATTACGACGTTCGGACACACCATTGCGCTGTGGTGTTCCCGGCGGTGTCAAGTGTGAAAGTATTCCGCATTTCTTCAAATGCATGCCAAACTCATAACTCAGATATTCGCCTCCGCGATCAGAACGCAAAAACTTGATCTTCTTGTTACGTTGATTTTCTACTTCACTTTGGAATTCCTTGAACTTCTGGAAAGTCTCGGATTTATGTTTCATGAAATAGATATACCCATATCTACTCAGATCATCTGTGAAGGTTAGAACATAACGATAACCACCGCGCGAGGCTACACTCATTGGTCCGCACACATCGGTATGTATGATTTCCAATAAGTCTGTAGCTCGCTCCATAATACCAGAGAATGGAGTCTTAGTCATTTTTCCCATTAGACATGCTTCGCATCTGTCAAGTGACTCAAAGTCAAGTGACTCAAGTAATCCATCGGAATGGAGTTTCTTCATGCGTTTCACTCCAATATGACCAAGACGACAGTGCCACATATAAGTAGAATTATCATTCAATTTAATTCGCTTAGCATCAATGTTATGAACATGTGTATCGCTACTATCGAGACTTAATAGAAATAAACCATTCTTCTCAGGTGCATGACCATAAAAGATATTATTCATAAAAATAGAACAACCATTATTCTCAGACTTGAATGAATAACCGTCTTGCATTAAACACGATCCAGATATAATGTTCATGCTCAACGCAGGCACCAAATAACAATTATTAAGGTCTAAAACTAATCCCGATGGTAGATGTAGAGGGAGCGTGCCGACAGCGATCACATCGACCTTGGATCCATTTCCAACGCGCATCGTCACTTCATCCCTCGCTAGGCTTCGTTTATTCCGTAGTTCCTGTTTCGAGTTACAAATGTGAGCAACCGAACTAGTATCAAATACCCAGGCACTAGTACGAGAACCAGTGAGATAAACATCTATAACATGTATATCAGATATACCTTTCTTCTTCTTGACAAGGCCGCTCTTCAGATCAGCCAAGTACTTGGGGCAATTCCGCTTCCAGTGACCCTTCCCATTGCAGTAATAGCAGTCAGTATCAGGTTTAGGGCCACCCTTAGGCTTCTCAGGAGGCGCGGCAGCTTTCTTGCCGCCCTTCTTGAGGTCCTTCTTAGGTTTACCCTGCTTCTTGAACTTGGTGGTCTTATTGACCATCAACACTTGGTGCTCTTTCTGTATCTCAACCTCAGCAGATTTCAGCATGGAGAAGAGTTCAGGTAACTCCTTGTTCATGTTCTGCATATTGTAGTTCATCACGAAGTTCTTGTAACTTGGTGGCAGTGATTGGAGAACACGATGAATACCCAGCTGGTTAGGGATCACAATCCCCAAGTCACTGAGCTTCCTCGCATGTCCGGACATAGCGAACATGTGCTCACTAACGGAGCTGCCCTCTTCCATCATGCAGCCAAAGAACTGCTTCGAGGCCTCATAGCTCTCCACGGCCGCATGAGTTTCAAAGATAACTTTGAGCTCACGCATCATATCACAAGGGTCGTGGTGCTCAAAACGCTTTTGGAGCTCTGCCTCTAGGCTGCATAGGATGGCACACTGAACTTGAGAGTACACTTTAGCCCGAGCTTCGAAAACATTCTTTTCTTCCTCGGATACTACAGGAGGTGGTGTGGAACCTAGCGGTGCATCAAGCACATATTGCAGATTTCCGCCATTGAGGAAGATCCTCACATGACGGAACCAGTCGGTGAAGTTGCTACCATTGCTTTTAAGCTTTTCTTTCTCTAGGAACTGGTTAAAATTGATTGATGGGGACGCCATGATCTACAACAATTATTTGCAATAGTTTAGACTAAGTTTATGACAAATTGAGTTCAAATTTTAATTTAACAAAATTAAAAACTAGGTGAACTCCCACTCAAAACAATATCCCTCGCATTGTCTTAGTGATCACACGAACCAAATCCACCACACCAAGCCCGATCATCACGAACAAGATGTAATTTCAATGGCGAACACCCAAGTGTTCATCATATCAATCATATGACTCATGCTCTACCTTTCGGTATCCCGTGTTCCGAGACCATGTCTGTACATGCTAGGCTCGTCAAGGCAACCTTAGTACCCGCGTGTACAAAACTGGCTTGTACCCGTTGTATGCACATGTAGAATCTATCACACCCGATCATCACGAGATGCTTCGAAACGACAAGTCTTAGCAACGGTGCATACTAAGGATGAACACTTTATTATCTTGATATTTAGTGAGGGGATCATCTTATAATGCTACCGTCGCGATCTAAGCAATATAAGATGCATAAAAGGATTAACATCGCATGCAATTCATATGTGATATGATATGGCCCTTTTATCTTTGCGCCTTTGATCTTCATCTCCAAAGCACGGACATGATCCTCCATCATCAACGGGCATGATCTCCATCATCATCGGCGAAGCAACAAGGTCAATGGCGCCGTCTTCATGATTGTCCTCCATGTAGTAACTATTACAACTACTTGGAAATACTACTCAACATGAAATTTAAAGACAACCATAAGGCTCCTGCCGGTTGCCACAATACAATAATGATCATCTCATACATATTCATCATCACATTATGGCCATATCACATCACCAAACCCTGCAAAAACAAGTTAGACGGTTCTAATTTGGTTTGCATATTTTACGTGGTTTAGGGTTTTCGCATAAGATCCAATCTACCTACGAACATGAACCACAACGGTGATACTAATGTTGTCAATAGAAAGAGTAAGTTGGATCTTTACTATAGTAGGAGAGACAGACACCCGCAAAGCCACTTATGCAATACAAGTTGCATGTCGAGCGTGGAGCAAATCTCATGAACGCGGTCATGTAAAGTTAGCCCGAGCCGCTTCATCCCACTATGCCACAAAGATGCAAAGTATTCGAACTAAAGACAACAAAGCATCAACGCCCACAAACAATTGTGTTCTACTCGTGCAACCAATCTATGCATAGACACGGCTCTGATACCACTGATGGGATTCGTAGCATAGAAAACAAAAATTTTCCTACCGCAAGAACGAAAACCAAGCCAAGATCTAATCTAGTAGACGGTAGCAACGAGACGGATTGGATCTACATACCCTTGTAGATCGCTAAGCGAAACGAGATTAGATCTCGGGGTGGATGTAGTCGATCACTTGCCGCTTGCAAAGCGCGTAGAAGATCTTGATCTTGACGGTGCCACAATCGGGCAGCACCTCCGTACTCGGTCACACGTTCGGCTCGATGAAGACACCTCCTCCTTGTTCCAGCAAGCGGGGAGATGTGGTAGATGGGATCTAGTCCAGCAGCACGACGGCGTGGTGGTGGTGGAGAGTTATCGCGGACAGGGCTTCGCCTGTACGCGTTGGGTGGAAACTAGGCAAAAGAAGGAGCGGAGCAAACGGCCGCGGAACAAAATCTTGTGTTTCACGACCTGCGTCTCATCTCCTTTTATAGTTGGCCGGGACGGCCGAACGTGCAAGCCAAGAAAAAGTTTACTTGGCCAATCAGCCAACTAGCTGGCTACGATCAGATCGGCCAAAGCTTGGCATTGATACGACTCTTGGCTGTCATGGCCGTACGGCCCAAGGACTTGCTCCCTGGCCGGCCATCAATTCTCCTTTTTCTTTTCTTTTGCTTTTACCTCTTTTCTTTGATAGTTTGCTAATATGGGTTTCTCAGTTGGCCCATTAACAAAATACCTCATGGGCTACTTTTAGCCTCATATTTATTTCTACTAAATAAATACATATTAATAATTAATAATTCATTTAATTAATAAATTATTAATACTTTTTCCCGGAACAATTCCGTAACTCTCCAAAACTATTTCTTTAATCCCGAAACTACCCCTAGCAACAACGCAACCTTAAGTGTGTCACCCTACGGTTCGAGAATGTGCAGACATGACCGAGACGCCTCTCCGATCAATAATCATCAGCGGGACCTGGAGATCCGTAATGACTCCTACATATTCAACGATGAACAATGTGATCGAATGAACCATTAACATACGATACCGATTCCCTTTGTCTCGCGATATATTACTTGTCCGAGGTTTGATCATTGGTATCTCGATACCTTGTTCTACCTCGTCTCCGACAAGTACTCTTTACTCGTACCTGGTATGTGGTCTCTTATGAACTATTCATATGCTTGCAAGCTATTTAGACGACATTCCACCGAGAGGGCCCAGAGTATATCTATCCGTCATCGGGATGGACAAATCCCCCGTTGATCCATATGCCTCAAGCTCATACTTTCCGGATACCTAATCCCACCTTTATAACCACCCATTTACGCAGTGGCGTTTGATGTAATCAAAGTACCCTTCCGGTATAAGTGATTTACATGATCTCATGGTCGAAAGGACTTGGTAACTATGTATCGAAAGCTTATAGCAAATGAACTTAATGACGTGATCTCATGCTACGCTTAATTGGGTGTGTCCATTACATCATTCACATAATGACATAACCTTGTTATTAATAACATCCAATGTTCATGATCATGAAACTATGATCATCTATTAATCAACAAGCTAGTTATACAAGAGGCTTACTAGGGACTCCTTGTTGTTTACATAACACACATGTATCAATGTTTCGGTTAATACAATTATAGCATGGTATATAAACATTTATCATAAACACAAAGATATATATAATAACCACTTTATTATTGCCTCTTGGGCATATCTCCAACATACTCGTCCTCGAGTAGGTAAACGATAACAACAAATAATTTCTGAAGTGACATGCTACCATCATAATCTTGATCAACATTATTGTAAAGCATATGACATGAATGGAGTGATTTAAAGCAATGGTAAAGATAATGACTAAACAATTGAATCATATAGCAAAGACTTTTCACGAATAGTACTTTCAAGGCAAGCATCAATAAGACTTGCATAAGAGCTAACTCATAAGCAATAAATTCTTAGTAAAAAGCTTTGAAACAACACAAAGGAAGATATAAGTTTCAGCAGTTGCCTTCAACTTCAACATGTATATCTCATGGATAATTGTCAACACAAAGTAATATAACAAGTGCAATAGGTAAACATGTAAGAATCAATGCACACAGTTTACACAAGTGTTTGCTTCTAAGATAGAAAGAAGTAGGTAAACTGACTCAACAATAAAGTAAAAGAATGGCCCTTCGCAGAGGGAAGCATTGATTGCTATATTTGTGCTAGAGCTTTTATTTTGAAAACATAAGAGAGCATAAAAAGTAAAGTTTTGAGCGGTGTTTGTTGTTGTCAACGAATGGTAGTGGGTGATGACCCACAAGTATAGGGGGTGTATCGTAGTATCTTCGATAAGTAAGAATGTCGATCCCAACGAGGAGCAGAAGGTGTTGTGTCACACCCCAACTTCTGCAACCTAGTTTAGTTGTCCTTAGTGCAAAAATTAGGGGGAACAAAAACTTTTTTCTATAGACTAATTAGATGAATTGCCTTGATCTGTTTGTTGTAATGAATTGCTTTGACTGCTGGTAGATGAATTGTCTTGATTTGCTTGTTGAGTTTTGTCTTGAGCTACCTCAAAGAACAACACCTCTAGTGGTAAAATCATCCTTGAATTCAAAACTTGGGATTGTCTACCCCTTAATACATCCTTCTCTCTTACCCTAGTCAAAAACCCTAGACAATTCAATTTTTGTCCTAAATCTGTTTTCAGGTTCCATTTTGGAACCCCTGGATTAAACTACCTCTTGCCATCTAAGGCAATGCACCTGGGCCTAGACATACCCTGTCATGAGCACTTCCCAACCATATCCTTGCCTTGAACCAAATCCCTCTTATACTCATTTATCCTTGTCTGTTTTGAGGCGAAGTCAAAAATCTGTTTTTGGCAGGCTTAAAAAGTTCAAACTTTGGCAGTTGATATCTAAGCACCCACAACTGTTATTGGTAACCTCAATGCATGGATCTCATCTATGCAACACCCTCTACAACTTCCACGTCTTGCATGTCCCAATCTACCCCTACAATTCTTTTATTCACTTGATCTTCTACCCTATCCACTATTTCGGCACTAGATCACTTCTTCCTCTTTTGCCTCTTGTTTTTATTTTAATCCAAGTTTAATCTCCACAAAAACCAAGTGTGTACATGGTTGTTACATAATGTGGTAATCATCTACCCTTGAGATCACTTCTCTCAAAATATTTTACTTGCCAAAAATTATAATTAAAATTCTTCTCAAATTTTCACTACAAAACTAATCCTAGTCTTATCATAGCTTTCCAAACCTTTAAAATAGGAAATGTGGATGGTGTCTTGTATCATCTCATTTACTTCAACCCAAAAAAATACTTTCTATTAAAATATTTAATCTATTCTTTCTTTTTAACAAAATGCATGGTACATAGATACACCATTTCTTGCCTTTTTTTTATTACCAAATAGCTTTGAGCAAAACATACTATGCATTGTTATGCAAGTAGAGCACACTTTGAACTCAAAATATCATCCTCCTACTTTCAAAAACTTCCAAAAAAAAATTCTAATAAATTTCTTTCCAATTTGACCATGGGCATAGAAATTCCAACCTTCACCAAACTCAATCCTAGCCGTTGCCATCATCCGCACCATCACCTAGCTACTCAACTTTCTCCATCTTATTCTATACCGTGGCTCTTGTAGGAATGCACTAAGGGTGAGCCGGCCATTGCCTTGCTTGTATGGCACTCATACACCATGTTCCTCTCTCCCTCCCTCCTCTCTTAGTTAAACCTTTGGAAGCCACACACCTGCATCCCTACCCCTCCAACCTGCAACCCTAGATGAGCCTATACCCCTCCACCATCATTACTCTTCTCCTCCTTCCCAATGCCATTGAATGGCATAGGACTTGACCCAAACACCCTAGACTTGCACCCCTGCGTTCCTAGCCTTGTCTAGCATCTCTCCCACGATTCCTGGACGTCACTAGTACCCTCCCCTCATGCCCAACGCAGCCCTACACTCCTGCCCGTGCTCGCCCAGACGCTGGTCACCACACTGGTGGCATGCCGATACGTTCCCAGTTAACCAGTGCACCTTCGGTCTCACCAGCCACTGACACAGTGAGGCATCGAACCAGGACCACGAAGAAGCGTCGACACGCCACCCTTCTTCACCCACGACTGAGAGCACCCCAGCAAACACCTCTATGCACGCCTAGACCCCGTATGTTCCCAAGCACATCAGCACGCGTATCCCCTCGGTTTCTGTGGCACTAGATACACCTTTGGATGCCCTACTCAATGGCATGCTTGCCCGTCCAACCGCGCTCATCCTAGGCGTGGCATTACCGCGTGCACCACGTCCATCATACGCCGACATTCGACTATAAAAGCCACCCAAGTCCTCCGCTCACCCATCCCACTCTCCACTCCCTCACACCTCTCCTCTCCCTCCCTAGAACACTCACAAAGAGCGCCGAAGCGCGTCCCTGGCTGCTGCTTGCCGGAGAGAGCCGCACCACCATGACCACCGTGGGCGTGGCGGTACAGTAGAGCTCTTCCCCAGCGATGGCCTCCACCCCTCTCGTTTCCATTCTGCTCGCCACCCTCTGCTGCCCTAACCGTGCCCCTCTGCGCTGCCCAGGTCCGCCGGAGCCGCCGCCGCCGTCGTCTGTCCGGGAGATGCTGCACGGAGAACCCCGCCGGGAGGAACTGCCGGGGACGAGGAAGCGCCACCGGACCCGCCCCTGCACCGCCCCACCTCGCCGGTACCCCGCCCAGCCGTCGCCGGCGGCCGCCGCATCCCGCCGGTACGCCCCTGGCCGCTCGCCCTTCTCTTCCCGTCTGCCGCGTGCCTGCGTGCGTCGCGAGGGAGACGACCCGAGCGTGCATGCACGGGCCGCTTGGCCACGTTGGCCATGCAGGCTGGCCCACCCGGGGCCCTCTCCCCTCCCTTTTTTTTCTTTATCTCCTCCACCTGGAAAACCCCACTGGGCCGGCCCGACACGTCTCCACGCGGCCCAGTCTAACTCAGCCCATGCCCTATCTCTCTGTTTTCTGGAATTAAATCCTGCAACACATCTCAGTCACTTTTAATTCACCAAAAATTCATAAATGATCCAAATCAAGTGATTCCAATTGTTTTAGGTTCACACATAAAATCCTGATTACCTCAGACAAGTTTTATACCCAGATCTATTTTAGGTTTTTCTCAGTTTTTAAAATGGTACAAGCATGCAGTAGCACTGTTTATTCAAATTAAAGAGTTTCAAAACCAGTTTTGATACAAATCCAATTTTTTTAGTAAACTACATATTAATTACCATCTTTTGGCACTGGTTTGAGTATATTATACCAAAATATGAGATTATGGTATTTAATACAAGTTTATTCAGAATCTGTGTTTGAGGAATTATTTCAGGAGATTAAAATATTAGTTTGGAATGAAACCACTTTTTCTACACTCATATTTGTGTTGCTAACATCATATCCAGAGCTCAGATTTTATTGAGCATCTGAGATTTTATAAGGAATTAAACTCTGTTTTGGTCCCTCTGGCCAGTATTTTAATTATTAAAAATCTTTTATAACTTCAAATTTAGTGAATCCAATTTTTTATAAAGCTATGTTTGAATAGCTATCCATTGGTATAATTTTTGCTTGACGTACTTGTGTAATGCTCTATGAGCAAAATAAAGTAGGAAAATGAGTTCAGCTTTTCCAAAAATATTTCAAAATAAAATATAAATGTTTTTGATGAAAAGCCAATGCACTTGTCTTCTTTGTGGTGTTATATAACAGGGAATAACTAGTTTATGCCATAGCAATAACCAGAGAGGCAATTGCTATTTTGTGATGCTCTCATGCCTATGTTAAACGAGATAATTTGGTTGTCTTTTAAAATGATTTGAAGAAACTATACGTTCTTGGTATGATAGCACTTAGTAAAGTGGGTAGCTATTGTTTGATGACTGTTGAATAATTGTTTTGTTGGTACAATTTGTTGATTGTGTTCCTTTTATATTTTTTTCCGGCGATAGATGCGAACAATTCCGGAGAAGGAGAAGAAGTGGTTCGGACAAGGATTTTATTTATATTGACGGGATTCTTATATTGATGAAGTTGAAGAAGTCCAGGGACAAATAAGCCAAGGCAAGCCATCTTTTGATCTCTTGCTAATTATCCTCTTTGTTGTGTTCATTGTTCCATTATATGCTTGGTTCCTTGTATCTTGTGTTATGATTGGTCCTCTACTATGCATACTTGTTCCCAAGTATGTTGAACCCCTTGTTGATGTTATGCATGCTTACCCTAAGCATGTATGCCCCCTTGACCACATATATTATCATCTTCTTAGTGGTATGATGATTAACATCATGACCCTTGTTTAATCATACTACTTATGTTGTCCCTACGCATGCTTATCCTAAGTATGTATGATCCCCTTGACACCTCATTTATCACCTCCTTAATGGTATGATGGTTAGCATCATGCCATTGTTGTCTCTTAGTTCTTACATGAAACTATAGGTTGGGAACCCCTTGGAAAAATACCTTGTTGAAAAGAATTTTTGGAAAAACCTTGGGTGAGTTGGACTTACCTAAGTGTGTGTTTATGAAAGAAAAGGATCTTGGCAAAGATGGTTGGAAAGAGAATCTTGTTTATGAAAACTTTGGCGTCTAAGTATTCACCCGTGACAATTAACCCGCGCAACCACAGCTACTCCAACGTGGGCACGGAGCTTAGCTTGACGTTTGTTCTTCTTAGCATGAGGCACCGCACAACTATACAACGGTTACCCCCGAGTCCGGGTTGTCATGGTTGGGACAATAGTATAACGGGAGGCCTTCGGGGCTGACCCGTCCGGAAGACACTATGGGTCTCCTGGCTTGGCGGTGGAGCCACGCTCAAAGGGAGGTGAGCTGCCACGGTGCCGGGGAGGTACATACTCCATAGGGTAGGACCTCTTGCTAAGTCGAATGGGCGAAAGGCTATGTTCGGGTATCCGTCGTGGCATATGTTGTTATGCGGGGATGATGCCCACACGATAGGTATCCGGATAGAGGTGGGGAAAGTGTGCAAACTCTGCAGAGTAAAATCTATTCGAATAGCCGCGTCCGCGGTCATGGACGGTTGGAATGGCTGTTGCTTAGCCTGATGAGTTTTGGTTTACAAAATGGTTTGGCAAATGAAAGGAAAGAACTTGTTTTGAAGTACCGGAAGGGTACGGGAAAGGTTGTGTCGACCATATGGAGATGGTCGGGAAGGATAAGTAAAATTGGGTTACCCCATCCTAGTGTTTTATGTTGTGGAAAATCTTTTGAAGTATCTTCTTCAACAAAGATATATAGATGTCATAGGATATCTTGTGAAGTATCTTCTTCAACAAAGATATAGAGATGTCATAGGGTATCTTTTGAAGTATCTTCTTTAACAAAGATTTAGAGATGTCATAGAAATGTCTTCTCACCCTCTTAGTGTCCCCTTCAACTGTGATGTGGGATGCTATATCCACAAGAGGAACTTATTCTCTTTCACATGCTATATCCACAAGAGGAACTTATTCTCTTTCACATGCTATATCCCCAGAGAAACTATTCTTCCTCTCTTGTCTTCTTTACTTAGAATTGTTATCACCTTCTTGATGGTTTGCGAGTACAATTCAAATGTACTCACGGATTTGTCCCTGGCTATTTACTTGGCCAGACCTGGAGGACTTCGACAGATGAAGAAGGAGTTGACGACGTCTATGCGAGCTAGGAACGTCTTCCCAGTCAGTTGCCCTGTAGGGTTAAGGCAGATGACTTGGGCTCTACTGCTGAAGTGATTCTGCTACTCTGATGATTAGATTAGGCCCTTCGAGGCTATCTTGTAAAGATGGGTCATGTGACCTTATTGTAATTTTCTTATTTTGTTTTGTAAAGGATGATGTAATTTGATATCAGTTCGGTTATGTGTTCACGGCACACTGATCATGGGAACGTGAACTGTATACATAACAGGGTATTTCGGACAGCTAGTCCGGGGTCCCCACAGAGCTCAGAGCTATCTGACGTAGGAGACCTTAGTTCGCATGGACGTTAGTTAGGAAACAAGTACTTGGGTAAAACTATTTACCAAACAAATTCTTTCTTTAGTCGGAAGCATAGCTTCTACTCCTCTTGTTTCTTCAAAACTTCTAAATTCTTATCTCTCCGCTTTATAGAAGTGTTTGAAAATTCTTACTCTATTGTCTCATCCACTTCAAACCTACATATTGGACGATGTCCCCAACTCAGACCGGAGACTCGAACTCAAAGATACATCAATCCCTCAGGAAGACTCATGAATCTCCAACGACAACTATTGAAGATTGGAGGCCGACTTAGTGTGCACATAAAAGAATAATAAGATCATGTCTTTGGTTGTCACCAAAGTGTGTCAAGGAGCTGACCTTGTTCCTCCGTGGACTTGCACTTTTGCAGTCGCCAGGGATCAAGTCCTCAATTCTTGACTAGTAATTTTTAGGCCAGCCACGAGAATATCTCGACTTCAGGAGCACCTCAACAGCTACCCCTTCGAAGACCTCACGTCCCTGGGATGTTGAGAAAGAAGACTACACAGTTTTATCCTCTACCTCAACATCGACGACTCAACACCAGGCCGCATCACCACCCTCTGCTTCGAGAAATCCTTGTTGAAGACGATGTCAACAAGCTGAAGACGCCAACATATGTGACCAGCCCCAAACCCATAGGATGGATAGGACAAACTCAATCGCTTTGATTGAGCTACCCCTGCGTATTAGGCATCCCTAGATGCTTAGAGTGCCTTGTCTGGTGTGATGATTGCTTGTAGTTCCCTCGTGTGCTGCCTTGAGTGTTTTTATCTGTTTGTTGTGTGTATAATTGTCTTGGTCTTTAGGCCTGAAAAACACTCTTAGTGTGACAACCCAACATAGGAAGCCTCCCAAAGATGTTTTCACCCCACCTACCTCACCAATAAAATGCTAATTTCTAGTTAATTGAATAAGTTAACGGATGGCTCTAACTTTAACCTCGTTAGCAGTTGATTTTTCAACCATGAGGAAAACTAACTCAAAGCCCTATCTGCGCTAACTACCTTCAAGATCAGCTGAAGCATCTCTACTACGCCAAGGAAGCAGAAGCCAGTACCTTCAAGATTGACTGCATCTCTGCGAGAAGCCATACTAACTTTGTCTAACCTTGGAGTATATTCGCGCTAACCTCGAGGATATCTTCTTGAAACCACCCTCTAACACACCGTCTAACAAGCTGAGAGAAAAATAGCGTCAAAGCCAAGTTACATCACATGGTTCATCTGGTCCTCATCAAGTGAAGCTCATGAAGATACCTCAAGACTCAAGAATAGGTGTAATTTAACCGCTCACTTCTTAACTGGTACAAGTCAGCACCGACCCTCAAGCTGAAGATTGTCTCCGACGACCTTTGATGCTGCTTCATATGGACAAAAACCAAGCGCTTCATCGACTTACTAACTTACCGCGCGTTATATGATCTAATAAACACCGTGAGTGCCTCTTGAAGTCGTGGGCTACACATCGCCTCCTGAAGATTCTCCAACTGATTACGGAAGATCGACGACTTCTTCAGAAGCCCCAGACAGAGCCACAAGGCAGAAGCTCTGAGTTTTTCTGAAACACCCGACGAAAAATCTTAAGGGTGGAAGACTTCGTCTTCCACTAAAAATTGGAGCTGACCCTAAAATTTTAAACCTTTCCAAAACACCGTTGGAAACTTGGGATTGCACTACCTCCCCTAGAATCATGAACCCCGCTAGGATCCTTAAGAAAACTACAGATCCAACACCTGCTGGGAGTAGTCAACCTCTTCACGAAGCTTGCTCTCGGCCAGAATCTACCGTGTCTCTCAGAAGCTGAAGTTGCAACCCTCTCAACAGCGGCACATCTACAGAAGAATGGAGTCTAACTTTAGTTAAACTTTACAACCCCTCTAGTTCTACGCTTAGTAATCTCGGGACGAGATTATTTTAAGGGTGGAAGATCTGTCACACCCCAACTTCTGCAACCTAGTTTAGTTGTCCTTAGTGCAAAAATTAGGGGGAACAAAAACTTTTTTCTATAGACTAATTAGATGAATTGCCTTGATCTGTTTGTTGTAATGAATTGCTTTGACCTGCTGGTAGATGAATTGTCTTGATTTGCTTGTTGAGTTTTGTTTTGAGCTACCTCAAAGAACAACACCTCTAGTGGTAAAATCATCCTTGAATTCAAAACTTGGGATTGTCTACCCCTTAATACATCCTTCTCTCTTACCCTAGTCAAAAACCCTAGACAATTCAATTTTTGTCCTAAATCTGTTTTCAGGTTCCATTTTGGAACCCCTGGATTAAACTACCTCTTGCCATCTAAGGCAATGCACCTGGGCCTAGACATACCCTGTCATGAGCACTTCCCAACCATATCCTTGCCTTGAACCAAATCCCTCTTATACTCATTTATCCTTGTCTGTTTTGAGGCGAAGTCAAAAATCTGTTTTTGGCAGGCTTAAAAAGTTCAAACTTTTGCAGTTGATATCTAAGCACCCACAACTGTTATTGGTAACCTCAATGCATGGATCTCATCTATGCAACACCCTCTACAACTTCCACGTCTTGCATGTCCCAATCTACCCCTACAATTCTTTTATTCACTTAATCTTCTACCCTATCCACTATTTCAGCACTAGATCACTTCTTCCTCTTTTGCCTCTTGTTTTTATTTTAATCCAAGTTTAATCTCCACAAAAACCAAGTGTGTACATGGTTGTTACATAATGTGGTAATCATCTACCCTTGAGATCACTTCTCTCAAAATATTTTACTTGCCAAAAATTATAATTAAAATTCTTCTCAAATTTTCACTACAAAACTAATCCTAGTCTTATCATAGCTTTTCAAACCTTTAAAATAGGAAATGTGGATGGTGTCTTGTATCATCTCATTTACTTCAACCCAAAAAAATACTTTCTATTAAAATATTTAATCTATTCTTTCTTTTTAACAAAATGCATGGTACATAGATACACCATTTCTTGCCTTTTTTTTATTACCAAATAGCTTTGAGCAAAACATACTATGCATTGTTATGCAAGTAGAGCACACTTTGAACTCAAAATATCATCCTCCTACTTTCAAAAACTTCCAAAAAAAAATTCTAATAAATTTCTTTCCAATTTGACCATGGGCATAGAAATTCCAACCTTCACCAAACTCAATCCTAGCCCTTGCCATCATCCGCACCATCACCTAGCTACTCAACTTTCTCCATCTTATTCTATACCGTGGCTCTTGTAGGAATGCACTAAGGGTGAGCCGGCCATTGCCTTGCTTGTATGGCACTCATACACCATGTTCCTCTCTCCCTCCCTCCTCTCTTAGTTAAACCTTGGGAAGCCACACACCTGCATCCCTACCCCTCCAACCTGCAACCCTAGATGAGCCTATACCCCTCCACCATCATTACTCTTCTCCTTCCCAATGCCATTGAATGGCATAGGACTTGACCCAAACACCCTAGACTTGCACCCCTGCGTTCCTAGCCTTGTCTAGCATCTCTCCCACGATTCCTGGACGTCACTAGTACCCTCCCCTCATGCCCAACGCAGCCCTACACTCCTGCCCGTGCTCGCCCAGACGCTGGTCACCACACTGGTGGCATGCCGATACGTTCCCAGTTAACCAGTGCACCTTCGGTCTCACCAGCCACTGACACAGTGAGGCATCGAACCAGGACCACGAAGAAGCGTCGACACGCCACCCTTCTTCACCCACGACTGAGAGCACCCCAGCAAACACCTCTATGCACGCCTAGACCCCGTATGTTCCCAAGCACATCAGCACGCGTATCCCCTCGGTTTCTGTGGCACTAGATCCACCTTTGGATGCCCTACTCAATGGCATGCTTGCCCGTCCAACCGCGCTCATCCTAGGCGTGGCATTACCGCGTGCACCACGTCCATCATACGCCGGCATTCGACTATAAAAGCCACCCAAGTCCTCCGCTCACCCATCCCACTCTCCACTCCCTCACACCTCTCCTCTCCCTCCCTAGAACACTCACAAAGAGCGCCGAAGCGCGTCCCTGGCTGCTGCTTGCCGGAGAGAGCCGCACCACCATGACCACCGTGGGCGTGGCGGTACAGTAGAGCTCTTCCCCAGCGATGGCCTCCACCCCTCTCGTTTCCATTCTGCTCGCCACCCTCTGCTGCCCTAACCGTGCCCCTCTGCGCTGCCCAGGTCCGCCGGAGCCGCCGCCGCCGCCGTCTGTCCGGGAGATGCTGCACGGAGAACCCCGCCGGGAGGAACTGCCGGGGACGAGGAAGCGCCACCGGACCCGCCCCTGCACCGCCCCACCTCGCCGGTACCCCGCCCAGCCGTCGCCGGCGGCCGCCGCATCCCGCCGGCTCGCCCTTCTCTTCCCGTCTGCAGCGCGTGCCTGCGTGCGTCGCGAGGGAGACGACCCGAGCGTGCATGCACGGGCCGCTTGGCCACGTTGGCCATGCAGGCTGGCCCACCCGGGGCCCTCTCCCCTCCCTTTTTTTTCTTTATCTCCTCCACCTGGAAAACCCCACTGGGCCGGCCCGACACGTCTCCACGCGGCCCAGTCTAACTCAGCCCATGCCCTATCTCTCTGTTTTCTGGAATTAAATCCTGCAACACATCTCAGTCACTTTTAATTCACCAAAAATTCATAAATGATCCAAATCAAGTGATTCCAATTGTTTTAGGTTCACACATAAAATCCTGATTACCTCAGACAAGTTTTATACCCAGATCTATTTTAGGTTTTTCTCAGTTTTTAAAATGGTACAAGCATGCAGTAGCACTGTTTATTCAAATTAAAGAGTTTAAAAACCATTTTTGATACAAATCCAATTTTTTTAGTAAACTACATATTAATTACCATCTTTTGGCACTGGTTTGAGTATATTATACCAAAATATGAGATTATGGTATTTAATACAAGTTTGTTCAGAATCTATGTTTGAGGAATTATTTCAGGAGCTTAAAATATTAGTTTGGAATGAAACCACTTTTGCTACACTCATATTTGTGTTGCTAATATCATATCCAGAGCTCAGATTTTATTGAGCATCTGAGATTTTATAAGGAATTAAACTCTGTTTTGGTCCCTCTGGCTAGTATTTTAATTATTAAAAATCTTTTATAACTTCAAATTTAGTGAATCCAATTTTTTATAAAGCTATGTTTGAATAGCTATCCATTGGTATAATTTTTGCTTGACGTACTTGTGTAATGCTCTGTGAGCAAAATAAAGTAGGAAAATGAGTTCAGCTTTTCCAAAAATATTTCAAAAATAAAATATAAATGTTTTTGATGAAAAGCCAATGCACTTGCCTTCTTGTGGTGTTATATAATAGGGAATAACTAGTTTATGCCATAGCAATAACCAGAGAGGCAATTTCTATTTTGTGATGCTCTCATGCCTATGTTAAGCGAGATAATTTGGTTGTCTTTTAAAATGATTTGAAGAAACTATACGTTCTTGGTATGATAGCACTTAGTAAAGTGGGTAGCTATTGTTTGATGACTGTTGAATAATTGTTTTGTTGGTACAATTTGTTGATTGTGTTCCTTTTATATTTTTTTCCGGCGATAGATGCGAACAATTCCGGAGAAGGAGAAGAAGTGGTTCGGACAAGGATTTTATTTATATTGACGGGATTCTTATATTGATGAAGTTGAAGAAGTCCAGGGACAAATAAGCCAAGGCAAGCCATCTTTTGATCTCTTGCTAATTATCCTCTTTGTTGTGTTCATTGTTCCATTATATGCTTGGTTCCTTGTATCTTGTGTTATGATTGGTCCTCTACTATGCATACTTGTTCCCAAGTATGTTGAACCCCTTGTTGATGTTATGCATGCTTACCCTAAGCATGTATGCCCCCTTGACCACATATATTATCATCTTCTTAGTGGTATGATGATTAACATCATGACCCTTGTTTAATCATACTACTTATGTTGTCCCTACGCATGCTTATCCTAAGTATGTATGATCCCCTTGACACCTCATTTATCACCTCCTTAATGGTATGATGGTTAGCATCATGCCATTGTTGTCTCTTAGTTCTTACATGAAACTATAGGTTGGGAACCCGTTGGAAAAATACCTTGTTGAAAAGAATTTTTGGAAAAACCTTGGGTGAGTTGGACTTACCTAAGTGTGTGTTTATGAAAGAAAAGGATCTTGGCAAAGATGGTTGGAAAGAGAATCTTGTTTATGAAAACTTTGGCGTCTAAGTATTCACCCGTGACAATTAACCCGCGCAACCACAACTCCAACGTGGGCACGGAGCTTAGCTTGACGTTTGTTCTTCTTAGCATGAGGCACCGCACAACTATACAAGGGTACGGTTACCCCCGAGTCCGGGTTGTCATGGTTGGGACAATAGTATAACGGGAGGCCTTCGGGGCTGACCCGTCCGGAAGACACTATGGGTCTCCTGGCTTGGCGGTGGAGCCACGCTCAAAGGGAGGTGAGCTGCCACGGTGCCGGGGAGGTACATACTCCATAGGGTAGGACCTCTTGCTAAGTCGAATGGGCGAAAGGCTATGTTCGGGTATCCGTCGTGGCATATGTTGTTATGCGGGGATGATGCCCACACGATAGGTATCCGGATAGAGGTGGGGAAAGTGTGCAAACTCTGCAGAGTAAAATCTATTCGAATAGCCGCGTCCGCGGTCATGGACGGTTGGAATGGCTGTTGCTTAGCCTGATGAGTTTTGGTTTACAAAATGGTTTGTCAAATGAAAGGAAAGAACTTGTTTTGAAGTACCGGAAGGGTACGGGAAAGGTTGTGTCGACCATATGGAGATGGTCGGGAAGGATAAATAAAATTGGGTTACCCCATCCTACTGTTTTATGTTGTGGAAAATCTTTTGAAGTATCTTCTTCAACAAAGATATATAGATGTCATAGGATATCTTGTGAAGTATCTTCTTCAACAAAGATATAGAGATGTCATAGGGTATCTTTTGAAGTATCTTCTTTAACAAAGATTTAGAGATGTCATAGAAATGTCTTCTCACCCTCTTAGTGTCCCCTTCAACTGTGATGTGGGATGCTATATCCACAAGAGGAACTTATTCTCTTTCACATGCTATATCCACAAGAGGAACTTATTCTCTTTCACATGCTATATCCACCAGAGAAACTATTCTTCCTCTCTTGTCTTCTTTAGTTAGAATTGTTATCACCTTCTTGATGGTTTGCGAGTACAATTCAAATGTACTCACGGCTTTGTCCCTGGCTATTTACTTGGCCAGACCTGGAGGACTTCGACAGATGAAGAAGGAGTTGACGACGTCTATGCGAGCTAGGAACGTCTTCCCAGTCAGTTGCCTGTAGGGTTAAGGCAGATGACTTGGGCTCTACGCTGCTGAAGTGATTCTGCTACTCTGATGATTAGATTAGGCCCTTCGAGGCTATCTTGTAAAGATGGGTCATGTGACCTTATTGTAATTTTCTTATTTCGTTTTGTAAAGGATGATGTAATTTGATATCGGTTCGGTTATGTGTTCACGGCACACTGATCATGGGAACGTGAACTGTATACATAACAGGGTATTTCGGACAGCTAGTCCGGGGTCCCCACATGTTGGCAGCAGTTTCGATGAAGGATTCACTGTAAATGCTCACAAACAAGTATTCAAGGGGTTTTGATGTAACAGATGAATAAAGTACGAGTAAGTAAAATGCGAGAGAAATAATTACAGCGAGTGGCCCAATCCTTTTTAGCACAAAGGACAAGCCTGTTTGTTTACTTATAATGACCAAACGTTCTTGAGGACACTTGGTGATTTTAGTCTAGTGCTTTCGCTTCATGTAGCTAAATAATCTTCATTGTTTTGATAAGTGTTGTGTGGGTGAACCTATGCTAATGCACCGCCCTTACTAGGACTAATACATACTTGTGATTATACCCCTTGCAAGCATCCGCAACTACAAGAAAGTAATTAAGATAAATCTAACCACAGCCTTAAACTCGAGATCCTGCGATCCCTCTTGCATCGATATACGGGGGCTCGGGTTTCTGTCACTCCGGCAACCCCGTAATTAGCAACCGAATACAAGATGCACTCCCCTAGGCCCATAAATGGTGAAGTGTCGTGTAGTCGACGTTCACACGACACCACTAGAAGAATGACACCACAACTTAAATATCATAACATTGAATATTACTCAACCATAATTCACTACTAGCATTTAGACTTCACCCATGTCCTCAAGAACTAAACGAACTACTCACGAGACATCATATGGAATACAATCAGAGGTGATATGGTGATGAATAACAATCTGAACATAAACCTTGGTTCAATGGTTTCATTCAATAGCATCTACAACAAGTAGAGAATAACACCGGGAGAGTTTCCCCAATCAAACAATCAAGATCCAACCCAAATTGTTACAGCGGTGACGAGGTGCAGCGGTGGTGATGGCGGTGTAGATGGTGGAGATGATGATGATGATGATGGAGATGATGTCCAGCTCGATGACGATGACGATGGCGTCGATTTCCCCCTCCGGGAGGGAATTTCCCAGATTCCTGCCCGCCGGAGAGCTCTTTCTCTGGTGTTCTCCGCCCCGCAGAGGCGGCTGTAACTCCTCGTGAGGTTCTCTCCGTGGCTTAGGTTTTCGGGACGAAGGAGTACGCGAAGAAAAGGAGGCGAAAGGGGCTGTGGGGCCCCCACACCACAGGGTGGCGCGGCCAGGCCATGGGCCGCGCCGGCCTGTGGTCTGGGCCCACCTTGGCTCCCCTCTTCTCCCCCTTCCGGCTCCCTCCGTCATCCGGAAAAATAGGAATTTACGTGTAATTTCCTTCCACAGTTGATCTTCCGAAATATTGCGTTCTGACGGTGCTTTTCCAGCAGAATCCTGGCTCCGATGCTTGATCCTCCAATAATGATGAAACATGCAAAATAGATGAAATAACATAAGTATTGTGTCCAAATATGAAATGTATCAATGAATAACAGCAAATTATGATACAAAATAGTGATGCAAATTGGACGTATCAGTGGGCACTCTAACCCCCTTGCCAGACAAACTTTCAAAGAGCGGCTCCCATGAAATTTTATTTTTGAGTGACACTCCTTCCAACCTTGCTTTCACAAACCATGGCTAACCGAATCCTCGGGTGCCTGCCAACAATCTCATACCATGAAGGAGTGCCTTTTTATTTTAGTTTTATTTAGATGACACTCCTCCCCACCTTTGCTTTCTCAAGCCATGGCTAACCGAATCCTCGGGTGCCAACCAACAATCACATACCATGGAGGAGTGTCTATTTGTAAATTTATGAAAGTTAATTAATTCGGGGCTGGGAACCCCATTGCCAGCTCTTTTTGCAAAATTATTGGATAAGCGGATGAAGCCACTGGTCCATTAGTGAAAGTTGCCCAACAAGATTGAAAGATAAACTCCACATACTTTCTCATGAGCTATAAAACATTGACACAAATAAGAGGTAATAACTTTTGAATCGTTTAAAGATAGCACTCAAGTAATTTACTTTGGAATGGCGTAGAAATACCATGTGGTAGGTAGGTATGGTGGACACAATTGGCATAGTTTTTGGCTCAAGGATTTGGATGCACGAGAAGAATCCCTCTCAATACAAGGCTAGGCTAGCAAGGTTGTTTGAAGCAAACTCAAGTATAAAACGGTGCAGCAAGACTCACATATGAACATATTGTAAGCATTATAAGACTTTACATCGTCTCCTTGTTGTTCAAACACCTTAACCAGAAAATATCTAGACTTAGAGAGACCAATCATGCAAACCAAATTTTAACAAGCTCTATGTAGTTCTTCATTAATAAGTGCAAAGTATATGATGCAAGAGCTTAAACATGATCTATATGAGCACAACAATTGCCAAGTATCAAGACATTATACCATTTACCACATGAAGCATTTCCTGTTTCCAACCATATAACAATGAACGAAGCAGTTTTCAACCTTCGCCATGAACATTAAAAGTAAAGCTAAGAACACATGTGTTCATATGCATAGGGGTGGAATCGAGCCGAGCCGAGCCGGCTCGAGGCTCGGCTCGACAAGGCTCGCAGAAATTCGAGCCGAGCCAGGCTCGGCTTGGTGCAATCTGTGAATGAAAAAGTGGGCTCGAGGCTCGGCTCGGAGAGCTCGAGGCTCGGCTCGTCGGCTCGCGAGCCATTCACCTACCCCCCAAAATCCCCAAATCCCCCTGCCTCCCTCACGCACGCTTCCAGACCAAATTCCGCTGCGGCCTGCCTTCTCACGCGCGTGCGCCGCCACCCCGCGTCCCCGCCGTCGTCCACCTCCAACGCCGGCCAACACCGCCGGCCCCATCTCCTCTCCTCCGAATCGGATGGCTCCGGATTAGTTGCCCAGCCGCCCAGGCCACCGGACACGCTGCCGCTCGCGCCGCCGCTCGCGCCTAGGGTTAGCGGCTGTTGGCGGGCGCCGCCGGTCGGCCCTCCCCAGGACGCGTCGCCACATCGCCGGCCACCACCTCCGCCCCCCTCTCCTCTTCTTCACCAACCCAGCAACATCCACCGACCGACCGAGACCGACGGACACGAACAGCTACACTGCAGGTTAGTCAAGCTTCTGTAATTTCTAGTAATTAAGCTTCTATAATTTATGCCTACATGTTTTTGTTATCTTGTAGTGAGTAGTCTGTAGCTTAATTGACCTTTTGTACTTGCTAGTTGTTGTTTTAGAAGATGCAACCTGGACGGGATAGTGAAGGATCTCATGCACGTATGGCGAACCTGATACCGCAGGGAAGGAGACGCGCATACAACAATGCGATGAATTCGAAGACAGCTGGTTATTTGGGCATCAATTCAACTAGACCAGGGTCATCGCAACCCGCAGCAGCGACCGAGTCGGAACCTACAATAGAAGTTTCTTCACCAGTGGTAAGTTGCTTTTTGCCGTTTCAAAATTGATGCAACAACAATACTATATGTGCAGCTTGTAGATTGAATGATTGTCACTACTCTATATGCAGCCGATAGATGATGCTGATGAGCAAGATAATTCTTATGACAACAATGATACCATGTCTGAGGAAGATGGATTTGGTGATGGTCATATTGAGATATCCGATGATGGAAATTCTGTAGATGATGGTGGAACTTCTCAGAGAGGGAAGAAGCGGCAAAAGGGAATGAAGGTTGGTCCGAAGGTTACCGTTCAACCAAGCAGCAAGTCGGGTTCAAAAGTCTGGGATCACTTTGAGAAGGTTTCGGTGCCATCCACCACACAATCTGGTGTCATGGTGATCATGGCACAATGCAAGTATTGCAAAAAGTTCTTATCATACAAAGCAGATCCAGGGGTACCGGAGCCACTACACATCTCACAAGACACTACACAAAGTCATGTTCAGCTTACAAGGTCGCAATGGCTCAGGTGGCTTCTCAAACTCTTCTCAACTTTCAGCCATCCAATGCAAGTGATACCGGTATTCCGGTTTTGCAATCTTCTAGGGAGTATAGTCAAGAGGAAGCTAAAAAGTTAATTGCTAAAATGGTGATATGTCATGATTATCCATTTAAGATGGTAGAGCACACTTGGTTCAACATAGTGATGAAGTATATGAATCCTCAGTATGAGTTTATTGGTAGAAAAACCATTAGAAAGGAATGCTTAAAAGTGTTTGAAGCTGAAAGAGACAGCCTTATGAAGGTTCTTAAAGGTGTGGAAAACATTGCTTTAACTACTGATTTGTGGACATCCAACCAGACACTTTCCTATATGTGTTTAGTTGCTCACTTCATTGATAAAAATTGGAACATGCAATGTCGTGTGCTAAATTTTGTGGAGTTGGACCCTCCACATAGTGGGCATGTGATTTCTCAAGCTGTGTTTGAATGTGTGGTTGCATGGAAGATAGAAGATAAAATCATCTCAATTACATTAGATAATGCATCGAACAATGATGTAGCAGTCCGAAATTTGAAGGCTATGTTTGCTGCTAGAAGCTCCTATTGCTTTGTTCCAAAATATTTTCATGTTCGCTGCTGTGCCCATATTATCAACTTGGTTGTGACCGATGGTACTGCAACCATATCCCATTTGACGGCCAATGTGAGGGAATCTGTGAAGTACATAAAGAAGTCGGTATCTCGGTTGTTCAAGTTTGTTGAAATTTGTCGTAATCTTGCAATGACAATTGGTGAGGGGCTGAAACTTGATGTGACCACAAGATGGAATTCAACATACAACATGTTAAAAACAGCCATTGCCTATAAGGATGCATTAGATTCTTATGCGGACAACGATGCAAACTACAAATGGAAGCCCACAAATCATGAGTGGGCATTGTTTGATACCATTACACCCATACTTGCTCGTTTGGCTGAGGTCTCTACTGCATTCTCTGGCTCTACCTATCCCACTTCCAATATATTCTATCCTCACATTGTCAATGTGAAGATTGCACTTAGAGAGGCATGTGAATCCACAAAACCAGAATTGAAAGCTATGGGAGAGGCAATGATGGACAAATTCAACAAGTATTGGGAAGAACCCAATAATGTGATGGTGATCGCTACTATTCTTGACCCAAGGTACAAGCTGAAATACATCAAGTGGGGCTTCTATAAGATCTATGGACGTGATAAAGCTGCAGCTGAATATGATTTGATCGAGATCGAGTTGGCAAAGTTGTATGAGACATATGATATGCATCACCGACATGAGAAAGCTGATTCTTATAGAGCGGGTGCATCCTCAGCTACAACCATGGATACAAGTGCCTCTCTACCCTCTAGTGCTAGCGAGTTCACCTCATACTTAAGTGAAACTTCTTTGGAGACAACAAAGAATGAGCTTGACAAGTATCTTGGCGAGGCAAATGAGAGCTTGCTAAACTTGACATGGCAGTCCAGGGGATGTACCGTCAGTGCTTTTGTGGGTCAATGCTAGAGGGAGATGAAACGATGGAGCGGTCAGCGGTGGTTTCTTTTGTGGAGTTCATGTTAAGACTTGTCGTGTCATCGAACTAGTGTTATCTATTTGTTAAACTAAGCACGTGTTTGCGACCTATGACACTATCTATTGATGTTCTGAACTTGTGATGTATGCTTTTATTGTTATTGGTACTCAGTTAGACAATGTTATGAATGTATTCATGCTCCATTGTTGCTTATAACTGTGAGATGTTACATGTTTAGCAAAGGTCATGGCAATTTTTTTTAATTTCATCGAGCCTTCGAGCCGGCTTGCGAGCTTCATCGAGCGGGCTTGTCGAGCCTCGAGCCTTGAATTGGAGGTTTAGGCTTGGCTTGTCCATCCTTCGAGCCGAGTCGAGCCCGAGCCGAGCCTCGTCGAGCACGAGCCGAGCCTCGAGCCTTGAGCTTTATGTCCACCCCTACATATGCAACAGCGGAGCGTGTCTCTCTCCCACACAAGCATGAATTTATTCGAAGAATGCAAATAACAAAACGAAAATAAAAGCACACAGACGCTCCAAGTAAAGTACATAAGATGTGACCGAATAAAAATATAGTTTCAATAGAAGAAACCTGATAAGTTGATGAAGAAGGGGATGCCTTGGGCATCCCCAAGCTTAGACTCTAGAGTCTTCTTGAAATATGCAGGGATGAACCACGGGGGCATCCCCAAGCTTAGGCTTTTCACTCTTCTTGATCATATATCATCCTCCTCTCTTGACCCTTGAAAACTTCCTTCACACCAAACTTAGAGCAAACTCATTAGAGGGTTAGTGCATAATCAAAATTCACATGTTCAGAGGTGACACAATCATTCTTAACACTTCTGGACATTGCACAAAACTTCTGAAAGTTAATGGAACAAAGAAACCCATTCAACAAAGCAAAAGCGGCAATGCGAAATAAAAGGCAGAATCTGTCAAAAACAGAACAGTTCGTAAAGACGAATCTGGCAGGGGCACTTAACTTGCTCAAATGGAAAAACTCAAAACTAATGAAAGTTGCGTACATATCTGAGGATCACACACGTAAATTTGCAGATTTTTTTGATTTTTTTACAGAGACTTCTGCTCAAATTCGTGACAGACAACAATGTTGTTTCTGCACAGCAATCCAAATCTAGTATCAACTTTAACATAGAGACTTTACTTGGCACAAAAACATGATAAGGAGAGGAGAGTGGATTTGTTGCCACCGGTTGGCAATGCCCCCCACCTTACTGCCGTCGGATCACCTGCTGGAGATTCGGTCTGCAACGGTAGTGGTTAATCATGGTGCGGTTCAAACCCGGTAAATCTAGTATAAAACTGAATTACGTCCTAATTATACGTTGATAGAGCATGCCACTAGCAGAGATGTGCAGCGACTTATCCGGCCTTCTGGTCATTTGATGCCAGGCCGTCCATGTGTCTCTGCACACAAGCATGCATGCATGGCGTGCTTTCTTGATTTGACCGATGCTCAAGTTAATGTCATGCATGCTCCTCTGTATGAACGGCAGAAAGAAGAAAAAGAGGTGGCAATATTAACCTAGCTAACTTGCTAGCCCAAACCTCCGTCGAGACCGTGCTCTTTACCTCAGGCTATCTGGCATCGTCAGTGTCCGGTGTCAGCTGACTAAATTGTTTGCCTCGTTGCCAGGGCATCGACTGAAAAAAATGTTTCATCGTGTCACTGTGTCAGCCATGATGAAGTATGTCAGCCATGATGAAGTATGTCAGCCAACTGACAAACACCTAGTTTCCTGCTACTACATGGAGTTAGGCATCCACACCATGTTGTGCTCAAGTATATTATACCATGTAAAAAAACTATACAAACCCCGCACAGTCATTGCAATCGGCAAGAACTAAGAACGGTCATGTAGTAATGCTCAAGTTGTGGAGTGCCACAGATTCGTGGATTGAAATCGAATCTACGGATGAATCGGACGGCAGCTGGGCGCGGGTGGCAATCGGCAGTCTATGTAGTGTGGGCAGCGACGCGGGTGGCGTTGGCGATGTTCTCCATGTCGTCGGCCGTCCATGGCGTGCACACGGAGGAGCATCTACCGACCAGGAGTTGTGCTGCGGGCAAGCGTGTCCATTTTCACGCGATGGTTGGCGAGCGCCGCGGCCTTCCCGTGCTGCTGGGGCGGGCGACGACCATCCCGAGCTGGCCGAACATGGCGCGTTCGCGTGATACTGAACGAGCGCGCACGACCTTTCCGTGCTAGGCTAGAAGACAGCTGAGGCCTCCCTGTTGTACCCCACGCAAACGACCCAGCGCGTCTGTTTGGGTCGCTCGGTTGGAGATGTCCTAACGCCCTCAACCAAATGCACTCTAGGGATTTGTATTGTGGAGGGTAAATGGAACTATGTAGTACTGAATAATTTTGTGGCGATTTAGTTTGGAGTAGTAGCCTAAGCATCTAAATGGCGACACCCCCGCGCGTCCGGATGGGTCCAAACGGATAAAAACCCGGCCCAGCGCGGGACGCACCGCAAAACGGATGCCCCGGCGTCCGGATCGACGCAAACCGGTCCAAATCTTGGACGGGTTTGCGTGGCGCGGACGAAAGGCTGGTCGCTCGCGTCCGCCCCATGTCCGTCCCTGGCCCGCGTGTCATAGGCATAGATAATATTTTTCATTAAATAGGAGTCATTACATTTTTTTTAACTTCTACTCTATCCTAAATACGTACGGGGCCGGCGGCGTCGCTCCTCGCCGGCTCGCCGTCGGGGCCGTGGATTTCACTCGACGCGGGCGGCCTGTACGCGTGAGGATTCCACTCGCACGGGCTGGGTGGCGCGGCGGCGCGCGGCCGCGGCGCGGGCGGCGGCGGCGGCATCGGCGGAGGCCTTCATCCTCCTCCTTTCCGTCCGCGCACCTCGGGCGCTCGCGCTCCGCCTCTGCGGCGGAATCATCCCGCACAGCTCCAGCTCTGCGGGCGGCGCGTTCCACAGCGGTGCGCGCCTCCAGGCGGACGCGGCCGGCTGCCTGGGCCTCGTGGTTCTCCTGCCGCCGGCGCATGCGCTCTTGCCGGCCGCGCTCCGCCGAGTCAGCGTCCCCCGGGCGCGCCGCTCGGGCGAGGGCATCTGGATGAGGTGACGGGCTGCTCGCATAGCGAGCAGCTCGTTCTTCTGGCCGAGGAGGTCCCAACGGCGGCGGCCGGCCCGCCCGGTGGCCTCGTGCTCCTTGGTCACGCGCGTGAGGTCGGCGGCGCTCCTCGATGGCGGCGTTGATGTTCGCCGCGCGAGGTCCTCCTCTTGGACGGGCTCCTCGGGCGGTCGCACCCTCCTCCGCGGCCTCGTACGGCCGTCCGCGGTCTCGTGCCAGCCCTCCGCGGCCGCCTCCGCCATCTCCGCGTCGCCGGCCTTCTTTGCCGCCGCCTCGGCAGCGACGCGGAGCGCCTCGTCGTCGGCGACCCACCGCGAGTCGCGCGCTCCTCCTCCTCCGTCGCGGGCCTCGAGGGAGAGCTTGGCCCACGTGGTCTGCAGGGTGCGAGGCATGGCGCCGGAGAAGGTGGAGGGGGAGAGGAAGGTGATGCTGGCTGTTTGAGACCGCCGCCGTCTTTTATAGCCGGCGGCCTGGCGGGAAACTAGGGCGCCAATGGCGTTTTCGCGCGCGGGAACCTTGGTGCGCGCGGGAACTTTCGCGTTCCACCGCCCGCCATGGGTCCCGTCGAGGCCATGGCGCAGCGCCGCGCAAGGAAGACGAACCACGTGGCGTCTCTTTGGGTCGCCGCGTTGGGCGCCGCGTGCGACCCAAACGGACACGCGGACGCGGGGCGCTGTCCGGGTGTCCGTTCGGCCACCCAAACGGCCCAAAACGAACGGCCCAGCGCGTCCGTTTGGGTCGCCCGGTTGGAGATGCCCTAACACACATTTTAATGCATCATCGCTGTGTGTATTAAACATGCGATGCATGCAGCGTGCTGCTCTGCTAGCTAGATGTAGTAGGGCAGGATACAACGCAACTTTAGCTGAACAAGTATAGCGTGGCAGTGTGCTGCTAGTGAACTGTCGGGACTGTGCGCGGGTCAGGAAAAAAGCCGTTCGGCTCATTTATTCTTCTACTTCAACCATGCGAAAAACAAACAACCAGGTCCACCTACTGCTACGGAGCACTTTTCCAGTACTGGTGCAACTGAACATCAGTGGTGTTTTGCTAAGGAGAGGTTGCTACAGTAGTAAACAACTTCCAAGACTCAAATATAAAACAAAAGTGTTGTAGTAAAATAAAGACATGGGTTATCTCCCAAGAAGTTCTTTCTTTATAGCCATTAAGATGGGCTCAGTAATTTTAATGATGCTCGCAAGAAATAAGAGTTGAATCAAAAGAGAGCATCAAGAAGCAAATTCAAAGCACATTTAAACCTACCCCACTTCCTATGAAAAGGAATCTTGTACACAAATAAATTCATGAAGAACAAAGTGACAAGCATAAGAAGATAAGACACGAGTAACTTCAAGATTCTCAACATAAAGAGGGGAAACTGAATATTATTAAGATGCATACAACCGTGTTTCCCTCTCTCATAATAACTTTCAGTAGCATCATTGATGAAATCTACAATATAACCATCACTTAAAACATTCTTATCATGGTTCATATGCATAAAGATATCATTATTTTTGATATAAGAGAAACTCTTCTCATTAATAGTAATTGGAGCAGGATCATTATTAAGAATTTGAACATGGTAAACAAGTTGCATACTAGGGGAATGGTTTTTGGCAAGCCCATCATAACTATGACAAGTTTCATAAGGATAATTGTAACATATGTCATATCCATCTCTATAGCAATTATCTAAACCAGAATATGTAATATCATCATTTTCACTAAAAGTAGAGGTCTCAAATATAGGATCTTCAAGCACAACATCCCCAAGCTTAGAGCTTTCAATATCATCGTTCAAGGGACATGAATAATGCTATCATCATTACTTTCATAATCAGTACCAAAGAGATTTCCAATATCAAAGGTAGTGTGCTCATCCAAATCATGATCACTAATATGGGTAAAGGGTATAGGAAGATCATCGTACTCAGATTCATTATCATAATAATCATTAGGAGCAACATGCTTACGGTTACCTATTGTTACCTCATACACGCGTGGATATGCCGTTACCTCTTTCTTCTTATTCCCCCTCTTCTTCTTCTTCTTCTTCTTTCCCTTCTTCTTGTTTCCTTCTTTAGGAGGAAGATGCTTGAAGGGAGGCTTCTCCGCAGAACCTGATTTATTTCAGAAACAATAGAAGAAACTTGGGAGGATTCCCCTTTTCATTAATAAGTTTGAAACACACAGCGGTCCTATCATATTTTGGCAAAGTGTCATCTTCTAAAATATTCTGTATGTAAGTATTTGTATGGAAATTATTAATGCAATAAGAAAAACACCCATGCAGGACATCATCAATATCAAGATCCTTAATATCTAACAAAGAAATTTTTCTTGATAACTCTTCACACTTCAAAAATAAGGTAAGTTCATCATGCTGATTAGGAATAATTTCATCATCACAATACAAATTTGCAGCACTCATGGGGTTCGAATTATCATTGGAGGAGCATTGAAAATTAAATTGACCAACTCTATGGCAAAATTCACAAATAAAAGGATAGAGGGCACACACTTTTTCACCAAGATCATCTAGAGCCCTAGACCACTTTCTAGTTTTTTCATTCCTATGGTGGATACAATATTCATTTTCGATTTGATTAATTCCACAAGGTCTATGTATTCCACAAAAATTAACATGCTTATAGGAAATATCATTTTCAGAAGTTTGAACATGTTCATTGCAATCATTAATAACAGTTTCATCCTTCATGCAAGCGTCTTTGAAAGGTTCATGATACTTATCAAAATTCTTCCTAGGCAATTCAATGTGAGAAACAAAAGCTTTATAAAGATTTGCAATAACTTGAGAGTCAAGACCATAAGTACCACTCATATTTCGAAATTTATCAGTATCCATAAAAGTTTCAATGCATTCATAATCATAATTTATACCGACTCTTTACCTTTGTCGTTCTCCCAATCTTCAGCGTTCTTCTGAATCCGATTAAGAAGGTCCCATTTAAACTCTTCTTTGTTGCGTGTGAATGATCCAGAACAAGCAGTATCCAGCAAGGTTTTATCTTGAAAAGAAAGTCTTGCATAGAAATTATCAATGATGATATTACCAGGAAGCTCATGATTGGGGCATTTGAGCATTAAGGACTTCAATCTCTCCCATGCTTGGGCAATACTCTCTCCATCATGAGGCCAGAAATTATATATACGGTTTCGATCTTTGTGAATTTCACTTGGAGGATAGAACTTGGAATAAAATAGAGGCACAATATCCTTCCAATCAAGAGAGCGCCCGTCCTTCAGCAGTTTATACCAATGCGCCGCTTCACAGATAGCGACATAACAAATAAAATTTTTCCTAACTTCATCCATTGAAATACCTGCACACTTGAATAACCCGCATAATTCATGCAAAAACAGTAAATGATCTTCAGGATGAACATTTCCATCCCCTTCATAGCGGTTATCCATAACACGTTCAATAATTTTCATAGGTATTTTATACGGAATACTTTCGGTAGGTGGATTTAAAATATCACAAGCATCATTAGAGTTATCGCATATGGGAGATAAGTATTAGAGCAAATTTTCTCCCCTAAAGATGGGAGGCTAAAAAGATCACATAAACTAGCTTCCCCAAGCTTAGACTTCTCCATAGCATTAGCAGTAATTGCATTCATACTAATAACATTGCTACTAGCATGCAAATAAGGTTTCATAGGTTTTTTAATTTTCGCATCAAACAATTCTAAATCAGGAAAAAGATTAAAAAGCTCACTAAATTTTGTTGTTGTTTTCCATTATGCCTAACTAGTGAAAATAAAAACAAGAAACAAAAAGATGCAATTGCAGGATCTAAAGGAAATAGCTTCGAGTACTTACAACGGCGCGGAAAATAGCTTAGTAGCCGAGATCCGGAGTGTGAGTACCTTTTACCTTTCCTCCCGACAACGGCGCCAGAAAATAGCTTGATATCTACGGGTGCTTCTATTCTTGTAGACAGTGTTGGGCCTCCAAGAGCAGAGGTTTGTAGAACAGCAGCAAGTTTTCCCTTAAGTGGATCACCCAAGGTTTATCGAACTCAGGGAGGAAGAGGTCAACGATATCCCTCTCAAGCAACCCTGCAATCACGATACAAGAAGTCTCTTGTGTCCCCAACACACCTAATACACTTGTCAAGTGTATAGGTGCACTAGTTCGGCGAAGAGATAGTGAAATACAAGTAGTATGGATGTATATGAGTGGTAATAGCAATCTGAATAAAATATGGCAGCGAGTAAACATGCAACAGAACAGTAAATAAACGGTGTTTGCAGTATTGGAAACAAGGCCTAGGGATCATACTTTCACTAGTGGACACTCTCAACATTGATCGCATAATAAATAATAACTTCTCTCATTTGTGCTACATACACTCTTTGTTGGATGACAAACACCATTCGTTGTGTAGGGCTACAAGAGCTCCCTCAAGCCGGAGTTAACAAGCGCCACAACTTTCGACATTCATATTTAAGTAACCTTAGAGCATAATAGATCTTTGCAACGTAAACCGAGTACTAACATAGCATACACATTGTCACCATTACACTATAAAAGGGGGAATAGATCACATCAATACTATCATAGCGATAATCAACTCCATAACCTACAAGAGATTATGATCATAATCTACGACAAGAACCACACGATGCACACACTGTCACCATTACACCATGCAGGAGGAATAGACTACTTTAATAACATCACATGAGTAGCACATAACTAGTAGCGATACAAAGCACATCATATGGATCTCAATCATGTAAAGCAGCTCATGAGATCATTGTATTGGAGAGAGAGAGATTAACCACATAGCTACGGTAGAGCCATCAGCCCCGGGAGAATTACTCCCTCCTCATCATGGGAAGAGCGAATGGCGGTGAAGATGGCGGTGGAGATGGCTTCGGGGGCAATTCCCCGTCCGGCGGCGTGCCGGAACGAGACTTCTGTCCCCGAATCTTGATTTCGCGACGGCGGCTCGGAAGGTTTTCTCGGGTTTCGTCGAACGGGGTCAAGGATTTAGGTCGGGACGACTAAATAGGCGAAGAGGCGGAGTCGGAGGGGCCTGGAGCCACCGGACAGGGGGCGCCCCCCTGGCCGCGCCGCCACCATGTGTGGGCCCCCAGGCCTCCCCTCGGTGTCTCTCGGGTGTTGGAAGCTCCCGATGAAAATAGGGTGGGCGTTGATTTCGTCCGATTCCGAGAATATTTCCTTACTAGGATTTCTGAAACCAAAAACAGAGGAACTGGCACTTCGGCATCTCGTCAATAGGTTAGTTCCGAAAAACGCATCAAAACGATATAAAGTGTGAACAAAACATGTAGGTATTGTCATAAAACAAGCATGGAACATCAGAAATTATGGATACGTTTGAGACGTATCATCCACCTTGTCGCGGCGGCCCTGCACTTCCCCTGCGGCATCAAGCCTTTCCCATGCAGTTACTTGGAACTTCCGCTGTCATACAAGAGGCTGTCGAGGGCCTCCTTGCAGCCCATCGTCGACACCATTTGTCGCCGGCTCGGACCTAGGAACGCGGCCTTCTACACCTCTGCTGAGCGCCTCGTTCTGATCAAGTCCGTGATCACCTCCATCCCGATCTACCTCTCCATTGTGATGGAGCTTCCCGCTTGGCTCCTGCAATTCTTGGAGAAGCGTATCCACGCCTTTTTCTGGAAGGGATCGGAGGGGGTCTCGGGCGGACACTGCCTTGTGGCCTGGGATCAGGTTTGTCGGCCGGTGGAGTATGGAGGGCTAGGGGTGCTGAACCTCAAGCTTCTTGGGTTTCCCTGCGCGCTCGTTGGTTGTGGCTGCGAAGGATGCGACGAGGTTGCTGGACTGACCTCCCTCTCCAGGTTGAGCCGGAGGTCCAGGATCTCTTCGACGCGTCCACCCGCGTCGTTCTCGGGGACAGGCGCACAACACTCTTCTGGACTGATCCATGGCTCGATGGAACTCCCCTTAGGGCCTCCGCGCCTTCGCTCTTCGCTGTCGTGTCCTCTGTCTCCCAGCACTCCAGGACAGTTGAATTCGCGCTGCTGAATCGGCAGTGGATCCGAGACATCACTGGCTCCCTGAGTGTCCCAGTGCTCACGCAGTTCCTTCGCCTCGTGGATGCGCTGCAGCTCGTTGTCCTCGCCCCTGGCACCCCGGACCGAGTTGAGTACTCCACGAGCACAGCTTACAAGGCTTTCTTCCTCGGGCTGGAATTCTTCCCCTGCGGCAAGACCATTTGGAAGACATGGGCCCCAACCAAGAGCAAGATCCACATCTGGCTTGCAATGCAACGGCGCATTTGGACGGTGGATCGCATGTTGCGGCATGGTATGCAATCCCACTCTAACTGCCCTCTTTGTGAGCAGGCCCCTGAGACGGCGGATCATGTCGCCCTCGGATGCGTCCTCTCTAGGGAGGTCTGGCATGCCACGCTCCAGCGATGCAACTTGTCGCACCTGACGCCCTTGGCCGGTGACATGCTCATCGAGTGGTGGCACGACTCTAGGCGGCGCATCCTGCAGCAGCTGAGGAAAGGGTTCGACTCCCTTGTCCTCCTCATGGTATGGACACTCTGAAAGGAGAGGAACAACCGCATCTTCGAGTGTTCGCCGGAAACTGCTCGAGGTATCTGCAAGTGCATCACCGAAGAAGTGGAGCTTTGGAAGCTATCGTATCAGGTGCAGTAGGGCTAGGCAGCTTTTGGAGATAGGGCTCTACACTCTTTTTTCGGGCATTGTACTCTCTTGGCATGCTCATGGTAGCCCTACCATTCTAGCACGCCTTGTACGGAATGCCGGCCGCTTCTTTTTCTTCTAATGCAATGAAAAAGAGAATTGATTTTGTACAGTCCTCAACTTGTATGTTTTCTTTTGCGAATAAATATAATTAGAAACAAGTACTGCGGACCTATTTTCATCAACACATCTTGTAGAATGCAGTATATACAAGACAAAGATGGCACGACAGCCACATAATTGTAGAATGCAGTATATAAGACTAAGAACGCGTTTTCATCTTCTAGAGGGCACCACACCACTCTAAAACCAAAAGGAAGTATTGGGTTTACGCCATCAAAGGTTTCATGGCATAATTCGAGAAAATCATATGCAGTGGCAGGACAAATTCAACAACCACCGTACATGTCCAATTTGCCACACAATCAGTGTTAAACTTGCAGCGAATGTTGGAGCAGTTACAAGCATGAAAGTTCAAGTGAAATAGCACAGGGATGAAAATTCAAGGGGAACAGTACCAGTGGCGACCAGCAATTAATTCTTGCCGAGATTGAATAAACACCAAGCAAAATGAGAGTTAACTTCGTTTATTTAACAATCACTCCAGTGAGAGATAACACCAACAATTGAGGCCTCAAAATAAGTTTGCAGGTCACACTTACTGCATAAGCATTGAGAGAGGAAAAGAGTACAACTAGAAGTGATCCAAAAATGTTAAATCATTCTTGGTGTATTATAGAACATGGAAATTCCAACTGCTGCAACACTCAACAAAGCTCTTCACATTCAGTATCTGTGGGACAGCTTCTCCTGCTCCTTGTAGTACATCGCATATCTGCAAGACCACATCAAAAGGAAACAAGACAAGAATGTGAAATGTTTGACATGGGCAAGTCATCTTGCTAATCAACTAGTAGTGAACGGGATTTCCGTAGTAAAACAAGCAAGCCATTGGCACATCATAAAAAAGGGAAATAAATGCTTCAAATAAAATGATGTGGACCTTTCTACAAGAATACCAAATATGTTGCCAGCATTAAAAAGAAAGTTTAAGAGTCCAAACTAATGAAGGTGTGTCTTGTAAAAAAGAAAGAGCCCAAGGATGAGATTTTCATAGCAGTAACAAAAGAAACATGTATATTTGATACTTCCAATTCTGACCAAAATGCTGAACTCAAACTTAAGGTACTCGATAAAAGCTTCTTATCCACATGCGCAAATCTTCCAAAGGAAAGCAATTTGATACTCATTTCAAGTGTTAACTGAAAGTCCAAAGTGATCCGAATGCAACAGTTCTACAAGAGCTTTGTGATACATGGGGACGCACAGATTAGACATGCCTTACCCATAGATGAACCTTACCAAATTAAAAAAGAATTGTTCAGTTTAAATCACTGAAAGCCTTGAAAAGATTTCAGGCTTATGTGATTATCCAGACTTGGAAGTTATGATTGATTGATTGTAGGCTTAACGATGAACGCTACGCAGACTAATCAAGAAACCAACTCGGGGGCTTTAGAAGTTAGCTCCACAACACCAACTTGAGTTAACCAAATGCCTTCTAACCCTCCCATTTTTTTAATGTATGAATAGTATGTAAATTAGACAACAAGATAAGTATCGTGTGCCCATATGTACATAAACAAACCTAAAAAAATCAAAGAGTTTGACAAACAATATTACGATTAAGGTTACCCGGGGTCAGATATATCCAATTTCTCGATTCAATAGAAGCCCAAATAGGTGCCTTTGAGCACACGCCTATTAAGTAAGTTAATGAAATAAACAAATTGCAGAGTCACCTAGGTCTAACTTTCCTTGTCAATTCAATCGCCACAAAAACTGCATGCACAAACCAATTGCACTGAAACAACTAGGTTTAGATTCCCCTCTCATTTCATACCCCATTTCTCAAAGAATATAACCATGCATACACAAACCAATTGCACTGAATTAGGTGTTAATTTCCCTGTCATTTCAATCTTCATTTTCAGAAAACACTACCCATCTTATCCGGTCAACGCATCGCAAACATGATTGCAATCGGAGAGTTACAAGAGTAACCAGACATATCGAACATCAAATCCGCGTGAACAAATTCGGATAATCGATCGAACCCCAACCGGATCTGGCAGGCAACCCTAGATCCCCGCGCCGCGGCGCGACGGGATGGTTCGCGGGAGAGGGGGAGGAAGGAGGGAGACGGGAGACGTACTGGTAGGTTCCGATGACGGGGGTGAGGAGGAGCGTGGCGGAGATCCAGTTCTCCGACACCTTGTGGTGGATCTTGGTGGTGATGTCCTTCCACAGCCCCGGCATGACCTGCTGCTGGAACGGCGACAGCGCGTACACCACCGCCTTCATGCGCACCGGCACCTTCCCCATCCTTCTGCTCGCCTCGCCGCTCTTCTCCTTCCTCCTCGGGGTGGTTGCTCCGGCTCCGATCACCTCACGACAATGGTGGTGGCTTCTGGATCGTTCGTTCCACGTACTAGGGTTCGGTATATAGAAGAGGTGCGGTTGGACCAGAGGCCCAGAGCCCATTTCCGCAGTACGGCCATTTTAGATGGATCAAGTTTGGGTGATATCAGTGTACGATGCAGGCCCGGCCCAATTCTTTTAACAACATGCCTTAGACCCATCTGTCAGTGAAAACGGACTGTGACAGGCGGGCATCTTTAATTCTTTATCATCGAAAAAAAAATCTCAAGTGCATCTCTTCTCAGCGGCATATTGTTGATTTTTCTTTGGCTTCTTATTTATTACACTACTGTATTTTTTTACAATCAATACCACGTATATTTATAGTAATAAATACTACATGTTAGAGATACACGAGCTGTCTTAAACGATTACAAAATAAAGTCTAAAACATAGTAGCAAATCTTTGAGGTTTTTAAACTCTTTCTTCTTCCAAGATACAATCATGTATTCTCCTGAAGGCAACCAAAATATAAATAACAAACCATAGACATGTAAATACCAACGAAGATTCTCCTATAATTTTAATTTGAGCTGCAGTACCAAGGCTCCATGCACGCGCGCAACCATTGAAATAGTCAATCAATATTGGCAAGAGTACCAACACCAGTATGTCAGGAAATAACAACCGACTAGCCTTATCGACGTCGCTGGAGAGCTAAGAGTACGGATCACCATTATCGAGGACGTAGCAGCCAGGGAAAAAACTACAAGGATAATCCTCCTCGCGGCAACCATGAGAAAAGATCCAAAATCGATCTAACGCAGCAAGATCTTAAGGCTATACCTAGAGAACTGTAATCTTCCAACACCACCATTGACGCTGGGAAGAAGATCTCGTCATCGAACGATAGGCATAAAATCACTTATTGCAGACGATACCATCTCCATTGAGGGCAAACCAACGAGAAGACGGCTACCAAAACCTTAATATAAACTATTGAAAACACTAATTTTATTAAAAACTTCACGTATACATCGGTTTCCCCACTCCTCCCGACACCGGCGAAGCCGATAGGAGGAGGGAGAACCGATTTGTGAAGGAGGTTGAAGCGGAGGCGGCTAGGATTTGTTCTCCTTCATCTGCTGGATATGTCCAGTCCTCACATTACAGTACTATTATTGGTTTCTTTGACTTTTACTGAACTTGAAAAGAACCTCAACTTTTCTAAAGTTTCGCAGAAATGAATTCCCCTTTTACTTATTTTTCCATGGAATGAGAGTGACTAGTCACTTTTGCGGACATTATGTCTAGCAGAAAGAATGAACACGCAGACATCATGTTATCCTATCCAGATTGCGAGGTTCCTTCCCAGGAAGGAACTCACTCAAGTTTAAGTTTTAGATTTGACATGGGTGCTCGCATTTACTGCAATGTTTGCAATGTTTTTCAAATGGTAGGGATTTGCTTCTCAACAGCGAGATGGCTCCTTCCTTTCAAGATACTCACAAAGCAAGGATGTGTGTGCATCATTACTAGAGGTCTACATACGTTTATGCATCTATACAACGATACTCAAGAAAATTCTAGGTTTGAGTAAAGAGGACAGTTCAAGAATTGGGTGGTGTCTTTTGATCAGATTGAAAATTAGCTATGGCCTAGGGCCGGTGATACGCACTCGTCTTCACAGTGCACATTCCAGAAGGTATCAAGATGGTGCAGACCAAAGCATATTCTTGACCTGTGTAGAATTTGGCATAATACCTGGATGTGATCATGCCAGTATCCCCGGGTAACGAAAACACAAAATCGTAGGCTAACATTTCTACCAAAACCTCACGGAGAAGTTTCTTATTACTTACAGCATGCACGCCTATTGCAAACCCTGCTTTATCAGCCATCTGCCGCTCGCCGATGTTTGATGTGCCACTGCCATGTGGGCCGCCTGTAGGGTCGGTTTGTGGGAGTTGCTTGTCGGCCGATGCTGCGATATCTCGTCCTAAATTTCCCATCCCCTACCTCTGCTGCCCCTCCTCTCCATCTCATCCCTCCGCCCCTCCTCTATCCCCGGCCTCTTCATCCTCTGCTCCGATGCAGTCGGTGTAGCTCCGAGCCGCATATGTTGGTCGGCCGCAACCTCGAATGTTCCAAGGCCTCCAGCCCATCACCGTAGTGGGTTGGCGTTATCAGTGCCCATGGCGTCACCTTCATCTCCATTCTTGCTGTCACTCTGGTTAGGGCATCTGACAATCCTCCCCTCTCTCCCTAACCATGTGTGGTTGTCCCGATTGATCGGTTTTGCGATGTGAATTTGGTTCTAGATTCGAATACTTATGGAACTGATGGCGCTTGCTGACATAGGTATGCCTAAGGAGCATGTCGCGAAGATGGCGCAAAATGTTAAGAATGCTACTATGGCGGTACTCCTTGTCGCCATCATGGTGGTTGCGGTGTTGCCATCGACGGGGGCCGCTGCTGAAGGCTGTTGGGAACAATGCATCGAGCAGTGTAAAGGAGGTATGGACGTATGCTCCCCGAAGTGCAATGCATTTTGCAAGAACCAAGCTGCGGCAGTCTGGTATTTTTCCGCTGCCACCGATAAATTGAAGGAGGCCAAAACTGCCTCGCCAGAAAAAGCCGCCGCACTCAAGAAGGAAGCCGACCAGTACTTAGCCACTTCCAAAACATTCAACGACGCCGCTGGCACCCCGTGAGTGGCACCCATTCCGTCGATAGGCATCAACTATGTGCTTCGTTCACACACATGGATGTTTCGTTTATTTAAAATATTACTATGGCATTTCATATTTATTTTCTTTGATTTGTCATCTTCTTGATAAATAATGTATTTTATTTTTTGTCACAATAAGCTTGTTCTTGGGACTCGTTTCTCATTTTGCACTACTAAGTTCCTAATGTATAAACGAAATCCATTGATTTCGATATACCCATGGTTGTTGGTACGACAATATTATTTTTTCCCTAATGCAAGTCATCACATATGTTCTTGTTTTATCAACATTCAATACCATTGGATCGTTGTACGAATGTTTATTTTAGAGTTTTTAGAAGTGCAAAGGGAACTCCCAAACATTGAAGGGACAATCTTGTTCAAGTTAATTCTAAAAAAAATATTATTAAGATTGGAGGGTTGAAATGTTCAAAACCTTGTGTAGTGGAATATAATTGACTACCAAGCAATAGCTGAAGATTCTTACATCTCACATGTCTGGCTTCTATCTTCAGGAGCGTCTATACATTTTTTATGCGGTCATCCTAGTTTTTCTTTCTTATTTTTGCAGAATTATAGTACAGTAATAGTTAAGTTTGCTAGCCCCTGGCTAGCTGTGAGGCCTCTCGCATGGGTGTCGGTTCTTGCTTTTGCGGGAGGGTTTTATTGTACGACGTGTTCTGTTGCTTTCTCTTTGGTCATTGTGCGGGAGCAAGGTCATGTTGATCTTCCAGGTGAGGTAGGGGCCTCCGCCGTGTCAGGGTTGCTCATCACCATTCACCCTGAGAAGATATACAGACTTACCAATGCGACCGTCTCCACGCGTAAACCCATCACTCTTAACACCGAATGTCAAAACGTGTTGTAGGCAGCACGGCGAAGCGCGCTTATTCACCTAGTTTGCATTTATTATTGTTGCAATCAACCAATGAATCACAAGACACCAAGACATATCACATCTACAGCTTCACGAACCCAAACCCCGAGCGCCACACACACGCCAGACTGTGTATGCTCTAAGCTGGACCAGAACGGAGCGCATAATCAAGATCTGCTATGAGGTCTTCAACATCCTCGATGCCCACCGATATCCGCACTAGATCATCAGTCAGCCCGCGCTCCTCACGCACCGTAGATGGAATGCTCGCGTGCGACATGAAGCAGGGCAAGCTTATGAGCGACTTCACGCTTCCTGCATTGACATGTAAGTTGGGTTAGCACATATGCCAAAAATCGTACAAGACTAGTCAACAAAGCATTTGGTCAGAAAATAAATATGACCAGTAAGCATTTCTTTATGGACCAGCTTTGCTAAGGTTTTCTAATTGGAAAGGAGGGTGTGGCAGCTATATGATGATGGCAAACCAAGGAGATAAGAAATATAAGTCGTCCGAATGCTCACCAAAGCTAACTGTTACGTTGAAGTACTTTGTTGTCTCGACAACGTGCTTCGAGAGAGACAATGAACCAGTTAGGAAACTGAGAACAGATCCTGCTCCTTTTGCCTGCAAAAAAAAATGAAATGAAACAAATGTTGCGACCAAACTGCTGAGAAAGTGGCCTGAAGGATCTGAAGGGTGACTTAAGCTACTTAATGCGGGAAATTGGAAAGTCGAAAAGCACCTGGGAGTAGTGTAGAGATCGGCCTGGGTGGTCAGGAAGTCCTGCATAGTTCACCTGCTTGACCCTTGGATGAGAAGCTAGGAATTCAGCAATCTTTTGGGCATTATCCTACAAACAATAAAATAAGCATCAGTCTTGTTAGAAAAATGTGTACAAATACGAACATCTTTAACAAATGAAATGAATAGAACCAATACAAAGTTAATAGCAGCATTTCATGGAGCCCTCCAAAATTTGTCGGTAATAAGTAATGTACTTTTAAACATACAAGTTATTACATTACATTTACGGTAAAATATCACCTGTTGCTTCTCCACCCGCAAAGCCATGGTTTTGATTCCTCTCAAGCAAAGCCAGCAATCAAAAGGTGCCAGACCTGATCCTTCGGCATTTTGCAGAAATGCAATTTCCTTAGCCAGGCTGTTGTTAGCAGTTGGAAGAAGTTACTACTCCGAGAGTTCACAGCTATTTCAACTAAAAAAATCTACACTCAATGTATTTGAAGGAGTATTTAGTAGCTATATTCCATAAGAAACAGAGAAACAGCCTATTAGCGTTTAGGCCAGCAGCTCAGAAATATTCACATCGCACAGTAATTTATAGGGAAAAGGTACAGAGTTTATTACAAGATACTACGCGTACCAAGTAGTCGCCAGGAGATACTGACAGTTAACTATGAGTAGTAGTAAACAACTAAACATACAAATAGCAAACGCGACTGAGGATGAAACGTCGGTGTGATCGTTAGTAAGAGGGAGAAAGGAATAAAACAGACCTTTCACCCTTCACTGCAAGAATTCCAGCCATAAGATCACTATGTCCGGCTATAAATTTGGTAGCTGAGTGCATCACAATATCTGCACATAAGACAACAAATTGCCGTAGAGTAGACTGGGATGGAAAGATGATGTTTCTTTGTTAAGTAAATAAATGATTTTATACCTGCTCCAAGTTCTATAGGACGGGAAAGCACTGGAGACATAATGCTGTTGTCCACCAAAACAATAGCACCATGAGAATGAGCTATCTCTGAGATTTTCTGTGAGGTACAGAAAACACTGGTTAGAATAAGCATAGTAACTAAGAAAGTACATCAGATATATTAAATCTTAGATACATTCTTCATGGTAAATGACATGCATATATCAACAGTATTACCTTTATATCAGTAATTTGTTGACGGGGATTGGTAGGACTTTCAAGCCAAACTAATCTAGTCAAGGGTCCAATTGCGGAAGCCACCTCGCTAATTTTGGTTGTATCCACTCGTCTATCGAGTCACAATACATATGTTGCTTATAAGTGAGCGCAAAAGAAAACAAGAGGACAAATGTGCAAAAAAAATAGTAGAACTAACTTGACTATAACTCCATTTCTTGGGACGACTTGTGAGAGTAGACGATCAGAGCCACCATATATGTCCTCTCCAGCCACTATTTCTTGTCCTGAGAATTGTGCATTTGCCAAATGAGTTCACAAACATATGCAGATTCAATGACAATAAGTGTTAAACATAAGAGCACACAAAGAAATATATGAGTTACTTACCAGACTGGAGGAGGTGTGTTACTGCAGCTAGTGCTGCCATCCCACTGGTGAAGCAGAATGCTTGATCTGCCTTCTCGAGCTTAGCCATGAGGCTGAAGGTGTGGTCGAATTTATAAAAAACCAGTAAATAATTTATATATATTTAAACTACACATAGTAAACAAGAATAAGCAGTTGGAGTGAGACTGACCTCTGAAGAACATCACGAGTAGGGTTGCCACTTCTAGTATAATCATAAGCACCATTGACAGTTGCTGAAGGCTGGAAAATAAAATTGAGGACTAAGCTACTAGAAATCAATGAAAGAAAAGTCAAAAGTGCAAACCATGACCCACCATACACTTCCAAGATTTCAGCTACTGTTCCTCATAGCCAAAGACCAACAAATAATCACTCAAAAATATATTACTCCCTCCGATCCGAAAAAATTGTCGGACCATCAATTTTGCAAAAACGTCCTTCATTTTTTTTTCATCAACCCGCACTCCACCCTTCTCCTCCGTGAACCGCAACCTCCTCTCATCCACCATGACATGAGCGGCGCGCGCGGAGGCCAGCTCCACCTTCAAGAGCGGCAAGCTCGTTGTGGCGGCGAGCTCGTCTGAGGTCATCAAGCGGCGAGCCCCCACCACGCCCAGCTCTGCTTTCGCGGCCACGCGGGGCACCGCCGGATGGAGCACCACCCGGAGCCTGCACAACATGGATAAGAAGGGCCCGTGGTCGACCGACCTGGGGCTGGAGGAAGGGGCCTAGCCGCTGCGCTGTGCCGGGCGGCCGGCCGGCCGGACGGCGGCAGCTACAACCCTGCGGTGGTCGTGGGTTACTAATCGGAGATCGATGGGATTGGGATCTGAGGAAGGACTGAGGTAGATTGGTTGTTCTGTACGTACTTCGGTCAATGAATATCCACTTAATTAGAAGGATTTAAATGCAAAACATTAATTGTGTTACCATCCGACACTTTTTTAGGATCGGAGGGAGTACTGATATCAGCATACTACAATTCCTATATAGATCCAGAACTGTGAACAGTCCACATAACTAAATTATTCCCTGAATGTAACAACTTCATACCATAGTATTGTTTGAGAGAGAGAGAGAGAGAAAAAGGGACAAGAAGGGCCAAAAAATCAAGATAACAAAGATGTGATGAATTACTGCAAGTACATAACTTGGTTCGTCAAGCAAAGTTCTCAGTAACATGGTATACTTGGTGGGCATCATTTTAGCACAGAAACTTCCAGGGTACTAGAATTGTGCAGGCTTCAACAGGATTAAAAGATTTGTCTTATAGATTGATATGTAGTGGAAACGCAAACTAAAATCCTAAACTCAATTGATTGCAATGGTACACTGCCTACTATGAAATATCATCAGAAGCAGGAGGTAAAATACTAGTACTATGTGCTTCTAGACAGCAATCAAGGTGCATTGATAAAACATGGACTGAATTTAGCTTGTCGTGGTCATTTGGGTGTAACCCTAGTTACCTGCTTGAACGTGGCTGTCTGGTACAGAGGCGTGCTCAGAGCCCCATACTTGTCGAACGAATTCTCGAAGCTGGTCAGTATCGTGGCCACGCTCGGCTCCTTCATCTCCAAACCTACACCAAAATGCAAACATTATATGCAATTCCACCGAAACCAGCACAAAGTCCCATCTAAGAAATTACTACTACTCCGTACTAAAATCCCACAACCTACCATCATCCGTGGATTCAACGGCGCCGAACGCGTTCATGGAGACTGCGGAAGCACTCAAATCGCGCTCAGAGTCGCCGGAGGGTCCGGCGATCGCCGCCGGCGTGTTGGGCGTGGCCGCTGCCATGCGATGGGAGAGCGTGAGGCGCAGGGAGGGGAGACGGAGGGTTTGGGCGGAAGTGAGGCTAGAGTTGGAGCATGGGGGCGAGAGGTTTGGATTGGACTGGAGGAGGAAGAGACGGCCGGCAGAGGTGGTGGCGGCGGCGGCGGCCATGGTAAGCGACAGTGGGGAAGCGGGAGCTTGTTTGATAGCGAAATGGGATGGGATTGTTTTTTTTGTTGTTGTTGAGATAATTGAGACGGGATTGAGAGGACTGACAGGTGGGGTCGAGAAAAGGTGGGACAAACCATTGCTACTTTCACGAATATGGAATATCGTGTCTAGATTCAATGGACCAGCTTTTCCACTCTACACGGTTAAAAAGGCTGCGCGAGTGCGCATACCACGCACGATCAGTTTTTGCTGACACTTTGGTCAATCCATTTTTTGCATACAATGGGTTGTTCGATTTATGTGCAAAAAGTGTCTTTGTCATACGAGCACCGGTGCTCTAGGTATTTAAAAAAATATTCTATGACTTCAAAAAATCTAAAGTTAAATACAGACATACATATAGGGTGTGTTTGGTAGACCGGGGGAGCTCAGAAAATCTCATCTCAACTCAGCTAAACACTCCATCCGCTGATTGGTAGCCCGGCTCGGTCCGTCTCGGCACTGCCCAACTCACACAGAAAAGGGCTCTCAGCCAGGCCAGGGTGGGAAGCTCGAATCGAGCTTCGCAAGTCGCCCGGGCTGACCTCGTCCTGCAAAGCACTGTAGCTGGCCCCGCGCGCACCCCTCCCGACCCCCAGACCCCCACCCTCTCTCCTCATTTTCGCCCAATCCTCTCGATATGCGCCGGCCCGAGCTCCTCCGCCCGACCATGGGGACACGGGGTCCTCCTCCCGCTATGCGCTGCTGACCTCCTCCGCGTAGAGCGCCACCGTCGCCTCCTTCTCCTCCACGCTTGGACTCGCCGGCGGCCTCCTCCGCCTGGAGCGCCACGGGAACAAGGTGCCGCCTGGAGGGCCACGGGGACGAGCTCCTCACCCGACCATGGGGACGTCCTCCCGCTACGCGACGACCTCCTCCACCTGGAGCGCCACCGCCGCCTCCTTCTCCTGCACGTATGGACGCGCCGACGGCCTCCTCCGCCTGGAGCGCCACGGGGACGAGCTCCTACACCGAGCTCCACCAGCCGCGAGTTCCTCCGCCCCAAGGTCATCTGCGGCCCGGACATCCATCGCCGGCAGGCGCACAGGGAGGCCTCCTCTGCCGGTGGGCGCTATCCTCTGCCAACGGGAGGCCTTCTAACCCCCAGCGCCGCCACCTAGCGCTGCCGACGAGCCTCATGCTTCATGGCCAGACCTCCATGGCGTGGAAGATACGAGACGAGGACCCGATTGCTTTTTGCATTTTCTGTTTAAGGTCTTTGATGTAAAAAAAGTTGGACCTCTGTATAATTTTACATTCTGGGACCAGATAGAACCTACCAAACACATTCTGAGTTTAGCATGTCTTGACGCCTACAATCTACCAAACATACAGCAAAATCTCTGTCCAGCTAGTATGACATGGCAGTGCCCGCATGAGAAGGTAATTCTGAGTTCAACCGGGCTACCAAACACACCCATAAACATTCTAAAGATACTATCTATTATTGTGTTTGACCACTAATGAACGTGGAAAACTAATGTACACTGCTAGGAAACTAGCTATAGGTGGGAGGGTATTCGGTGACGCACCTGTTTTGTGTGCACTGAAATAACATGCTTTTGTGGCGCACCACAGTCACATGCGCCACAGAAATAAGGTGGCCCCACCCCTAAAATTGGTTTTACTATTTCTGTGGCGCACAGAACCACGTGCGCCACAGAAACAAGACATTCCGCCACAGAAATAGACCCAGTTATTGGTTTGGGGTCGGCCCGTCAATCTGCCAGTAGGCAGCCGCCCTCCTCCCTCCGCTCCCCCCTCCTAGGCGACGACGGTGACCAGGAGGAACTCATAGGCGACGACGAGGCGCTGGAGCTGGTCCACCTGCGTGTGCAGCGTCGCCTGCTGCTCCGCCACCATCGCCGAGATCGAGCCCACGCCGCCCACCTCGACGAGGGCTCCGGCTCCGCCCTCCCCCTACCCCCTCCCTCGCCATCGGCATCCACGCCGGCGCCGGGAACCACGCCGCCGCCCTCCCCTGCCCCCTCCCTCGCCATCTGCCTCCATGCCTCCGCCGTCGACGCGTTCGGCGCCATGATCGTCCGCGAGATGGTGGCTGGTCCGCCGCCCTCGATGCGTTCGGCATCGTGCTCACGCGGCACCGCGACACGATGCCCAACGTCACAGCCTTCGCGCCTCCCTCGACGAGAACCTCCTCAGCCCTCGCCATCCCCCCCGCGCGCGCGATCAAGTCTCCTCGATCCTTCCCTCATTGTTCCGTTGTGGAGAATCGTTGATGGAACACCTTTGCACAGAAGTCTTTGAAATGGTGGAGAAAACTGAAGTAGTTTAATACATATCTGGAAATATAGTTTTTGGCTAGTTATATGACAATATGGCATCTTATCACCACTTGCACGCCGTGTGGATGATGGCATCACAAAGTATGGAGTAGCAAGACAGATAGCCAAAGAAAATGAGAGGTTATTGGGTTTGTGTGTTGTAACAGACAATGTCCTAGAATTAACAATCTAGAATTTGTAACATCTGAGATAAAATGTGCAAACATTTTATCAATCACCGAACCCTGACACCTTTTCATAAATTTTTAACAGAATACGATTGTAGTTTCGTTGAACTTCACTACATTAAGCATGATAGTTGCATACCTTATTATGTTTTAAGCATAAAGAAATGATAACAAGTGATTGCTCTTATATGTGTTCCAATAAAAGAAAGTATGCATTCTAAATAACGAAATTGTTTTATTTTTCCTAGCAAGATATTCAAATGACATGAATTTCATATGTTTGCATCATGGTTTATTATGTTTGCCAACAATGATTTTGCTACTAAATGTTCTAGTGAGAGCAGCTATGTTTCTTATTATGCTTGCTAGTTACACGAGGTGGAATGATGGATTCCTTAATTTTTGTACTAAATGTTTCAGTGATTTTGCTACTAAAGTAGCTGTTTTTTTACTATAGCTTTCCAATATTACTTGTAAATCCATTGGTGCTCAACTTAGGAGTTCATAAGGAACTAGGTGCAAGTTTATAATGAATTGGGTGCAAGTTCATAAGGATTTGGTCTTTAATTTTATTTGCACTTGTCAATAATTATAATATTTGGTCACTACACTCTGGGGTGGGGTGAGTGAATCTGGTGTGATGGCACAAATATCAATCTCTTGTGCATCCTACTTGGCTTCGCTTACCCCATCCCTAAATGTTAATATTTATTTCGACCAACAAAGTATGAGGCATGCTATTTAGTTGATACTACTTAGCTCGTATTTGAGTTGACATTCTTCGTTTACTTTGATCTTTCTTCCATTTTAGTGTCGATGATTGAAATGTTTGGCCACTACACTCGGGGGCGGTGCTAGCGAGCCTGGTGTGATTGCACAAATATCAATTTCTTGTGCATCCTATCTGGCCACGCTAACACCTTATCGGAATGTTAATATTTATTTTGATCAACAAAGTATGAGACATGCTATCTAGCTTATACTATTTGGCTCGTATTGGAGTCCGCCGATGATTAGAATGTTTGGTCACCCGTACACTCTGGGTGGGGTGAGTGAACTTGGTGTGATGGCACAAATATCAATCTCTTGTGCATCCTACTTGGCTTCACTTATCCCATACCTGAATGTTAATATTTGTTTCGACCAACAAAGTATGAGACATGCTATTTAGTTTGGTATTTCTTCCATTTTAGTGCTGATGATTAAAATTTTTGGTCACTACACTTGGGGGCGGTGCCAGTGAGCCTGGTGTGATGGCACACATATCTTTTGTGCATCATACCTAGCCTCACTGACACCGTCCCTGAATGTTAATATTTGTTTCGACCAACAAAGTATGAGGCATGTTATCTAGTTGATACTACTTTGCTCGTATTTGATCGATTTCGGATATTTCGCTTACTTTGGTCTTTCTTCCATTTTAGTCACTACACCCCGGGGCGGTACAAGCGAGCCTGACGGGAGAGAGGAGGGAGCGGAGGAGGAGCCAAATGAAGACCACTTTCATCACGATGATGCTCGTAGTGACTCTCGTCTATTCGTAACTAGCGATGGTGGACTTCGCATCAAGTAAAACTTGTGTAAAATTTTGACACTCCGCACTATATGTATCTCGGGCTGTAAGTAATGTGATGATATAGTAATGTGTATGTATAATTGTTGTTTATATTATACTGTATAATTGTTGTTTGTATTATACTTGTATAATTGTTGTATAAAATCTATATTTGTACAACGGGCAGTAAAAAAATCGTATATACATGTAACAAATTATGTGGTGCACCTACAAGACATTTTGTGGCGCAACTATTTTTATGACGCATCACAAACACATGCGCCACTAAATATGGTTTTTGTGGCGCATGGGCTGGTGCGCCACATAATTACCATTTTAATGGCGTGAATTTTGTGGCGTGAATTTTGTGGCGCACTACCCATGCGTCACAGAATACCAGTTTTGGTGCGTCACTGAAGAGCCTTTCTGTACTAGTGCTAAGTACTATCTATTATTGTGTTTGACTGGTTTAGGGGCAGTAGCCCATAAATTAGAGCCCCTAAAGGCCACATGGACTCCGACCCCTACTTCTTGACGTCTAAAAAGTGCCACAAGAGAAGCGATAGCTCTCAATCAAGGCTTATCCTTAGCTCAATCTTATAAAAAGATCATCATCAACTCAGCACTACAGGAATGGCGCCCTTAGGGTGCATTGGGTCATCAATACCATGAAGAACAGTATAGCAGTAAGTCATGGAGTAGAGACCCGGATCTTTGCTGACAGCTGTCAGTTAGTTTGTGATTTTATCAAAGTTCAGTTTGATCAGGTAGCTAGAGAGTCTAAGAGCATCTCCAGCCGCGTCCCCCAAAGCGATTTGGGGCGCGCCGGATAAAAAGCGTTCCAGCCAAAGCCCAAAGTTTGTTTGGCGCGGCCTGATACGGTGTCCGGCGCCCGAGCCCGTCCCCGTCCCACGGGACGCAGGAACGCGGACACAACGAAAGCGAGGCGGGCTCCCACATGTCGGCGACTATTTGCATAAACCGTTGGTTCGCGCCTCTTTCTCGCTCCTTCCTTCCCGCGCCCACCCCACCGCCGCCTGGATTTCCCCCGTTTGGTTCGATCCGCGCGAGTCAGCACGGTTGTCGCGCCGCCTCGCAGCCGCCGCCGCCGCCCCGTCAAATGCCCACCTCCGCACGAAGGTGCTCGACGACTTGCTGTAGGCGCGATTGGTCGCTGTTTGTTGCGTCGTCGCCTCGCGCAATTTTAACCATTGATTTTGCTTTAGTCATGGACAGCGATGAGATGGTTGCTCTGGGAGGAGGCTGCGGCGACCTGCGGGAGCATTTGTCGATCATCGCGTCCCTCCAGGACATGCTTGACGCGAGGCGGAGAAGAGGAAGAGCCGCGCCGCGGAGGATCAAGGCGGGAAGAAGGAAGTTGAAGCCGGCAGAGGATGGAGGGGCATGCCATGCGCACAACGACTACTTCCGACGGGGCAACACATGCCGACAATTTTCGGCGCCGTACAGGATGAGCAAGGGCCTATTCATGAATATCCTCCACGGCGTTCAAGAGTTCGACCCCTACTTCAAGCTCAAGGCCGACGCTGTAGGCGTTCTCGGGTTCTCGTCCATTCAGAAGTGCACCGCCGCCATGAGGATGCTTGCATACGGAGCACCTGCCGATACACAGACGACTACCTTCGCATGAGTGAGTCTACTGCCATTGAGTGCATGTACAAGTTTTGCCGAGTGGTGGGAAAGTTTGGCAAATACTACTTGAGAGGGCCAACTGAGAAGAGACAAAGGATCATGGCACAAAATGCTGCGAGGATTTCCTGGAATGCTTGGAAGCATCGATTGCATGCACCGGGCATGGAAGAACTGCCCGTTTGCTTGGCAAGGTATATACAAAGGGCGTCATGGATATTGCGGTGTGGTGCTTGAAGCTGTGGCAGATTATGACCTGTGGATTTGGCATTCTTTCTTTGGCATGGCGGGATCACACAATGACATCAACGTGTTGCAGCGGTCTCCGGTGTTCAGCAGACTAGTGGAAGGGCATGCTCCACCATGCAACTATGAGATCAATGGCCACCAATATACCAAAGGCTATTATCTAGCCGATGGTATATATCCAAAATGGGCCACTTTTGTCAAAACAATCTCGAATCCATCAGGTCTGAAGAATTCTCACTTTGCTACACGACAGGAGGCTTGCAGGAAGGATGTCGAGCGGGCATTTGGTGTGCTTCAAGCACAATTTGCCATTGTCCGGTACTGCTCTAAGCTGGTCTCACGACCAAATGTGGGAGGTGATGCAGCTTGTGTGATCATGCACAACATGATCATCGAGGATGACCGCAAGAATCATGTTAGGTCACATGTTGGTCCCTATGAGTGTCAAGGCCCTCTCGCGGAGGTTGATCATGAGTTGCCTGCAGATTTTGCTGATTTTCTCGCCATGCACGCAGAGATCCGTGACAGCAATGTGCATGAGCAACTTCAAGCTGATCTCGTTGAGCATTTGTGGAGGATCAAAGGAAATACCGTGGCACCTTGATGTATCATCTAGCCCTTTTCATTATATTTGATTACTTGTTTTATTGTTTGTTGTAATTTAATTTGAAAACAATCCTCGAAAACATTTTTTTCATATGCTACATTTCATATAAATGGTTTATGTGTTAGAAAAAATATTTTAAATGTTTGGGGGCGGCGTTTGGGGGACGCGGCTGGGGAGCGACGTCCCCCAAACGCGGCACGAACAAAACACGTCCCCCAAAAGCTCAATCCGGCGCGGTTTGGGGGACGGTTTGGGGGACGCGGCTGGAGATGCTCTAATAGTGTTGCTACTAGATTGGCCAGCGGATCTGCTTCTTCTATGTGGACAGATGAATTCCCTGCTTCTGTTATACATCTTGTGAACGATGTAACTATGATTTCCAATGAATAAAAGAGGCATAGGTTTGCCAAAAAAAAACTTTTGTCTATGTTTCACAAAACATTTTCTTTTTAAATATTCTCTTGATTTAAATTCATATCCTCCCTATCAGGCTATGTTTTGTTCATGTGCATTTCTTCTGGCCATTCTTTTCCGTCTCTCTCTTAGTAATAAAAAAATATCAACCTTGACTGAAACTACAAAATTGGGGAAAAAATCAATTTTTTTTTGATGTAACCATATATTTCATCAGATAATTTGTTTACAAAGATTACACATATGGTCACCACACAAGACAAACATTTGCATCAAGCAACTTTGCACAAGAAAACTCACAAGAAGTAAAACTACAAGTTCACCCTTGGAGAAACCTGTGCCTCGCCGAAACATCGTCCATCTTCCTCCACTTCCACCATGGTAGCGCTGGAAAAAGATGCGAACAACCACCACACTAGATCTGGGAGAGCACCATCGCATTCAATGATGCTTTTTGAGCCGATGAACCGGGTCGTCGCAGAGGACGAGCCCGAGACTTTGTGGCACGTTGGCCGAGGATCTTCCCCGTGCTCACCAGATCCCAACACCGTCATCTTCTTCAGACTCAGCCGAAGAAGACAAACGTTGCCGCCTGCCGTCATCCTCACACCCAACTGCAAGACGCCAGACATAACTGCAGCAGCCAACGCAACCGTCACCCGCGAGAGTGCCGAACGCCAACCGCTAGACACGAATCTCACCAGATCCGAAGACCGACGAGAAGACCAGGCCACCTGCCCTCCGACGTCACCGGTTAGAGCGATGCCGAGATGGAGAAAGAGCAGAGGCAAATTATTCCGACGCAACGCAATCTTCTCCATAGAACGACGCCCCAAGAATACACTTGCCAACCCTAACTACTGGCCGGAGCCAATACTCCGGGGTCCCCACCCCCTCCCGTCGCCGGAACGGCCCGACGGAGGAGGCAGGGACCGGCGGCTGGCCGGTGTAGTTTGCCGGCAGAGATCGCCCGCTGTCTTTTCGTGGGAGCGGTTCACGCAGAAAAGAAACTAAAAAAAAATCGATTTTAGTCGAGCACCAAAATGAAATGTTAGAAACGTCCTGTCATCGACAGACGGGTTGCTGTCGTAGCTAGACCCGGTGGAGACTTCTACGAGTTATCAATCAGGAATTAATTGTATCCTTGAAAAAATGTGGAATCAATTGACTGCAATCTGTTTTTCGATAATTGACTCAATCTGTAGACCTCACGTGAGAAAGACATCAGAATTCATGGCGAGTGTTCCTTCAACTCGAGTAATCATGAGATCAGGCTGTTCCTCTAGATCCTTAACCTGTGCTGGACGCAAACTGAATTTGGTTGCCGGAGCATAATGCCATGTAAATCAACTGAACGACAATCACGCGTCGACTTACAATGTGTGACTGTGTCTCCTTCCGGGAAAAGTTAGTGAGTACCCACAGTCCCACAGTGCACGGTGTTAGTTCAGAGAGAAATGTAGCCGCACTTTTTTCCCCAATGTAAGGGCCTCTTTGGTTAAGGATTCTTATGATAATTTTGGAGGCGTCAACCCTTATTGTTTTTTATGGTGCGTGTTTGATTTATAAGATCGAATCCATATAATTTTTTTAAAGGAATTCTTTGTACTACATTTTGTAGAAAATCAATCGTCAACTCAAACCTCAGTGTAGGAGTTCTTTGTTTTTCTTGTGATGAAATAAAACAAACTTATGTGCACATGCAATTCTATAAAAGTAAAAGAAGCATGACAATTCAATCTTACATTTTTCTACTTTGTGGCTTTTTAAAATCCTGAGTTCGTGGTCTGGGCTTCATGCTGAAAAACAGCGGTGCGGCTTGCCTGTTTTTTTAGAAGCAAAAGCCAGCGCTGCGAGTACGGTGATTTAAGGCCGTACGATTGCTTCCAACATCATGGTCGCACCGATCGTCGCATGAGACGGGCACATGCAAACCGCGTCCGGAAAACAGAGCCAAGGCCGAGGTTTTCGGCGGGCCATCCATGAATATATGGACTAAGACTAGTCGCAATGCATAGTATCATAGAGAAGTATCATACATATGATACTACTATATGTTACTATCTCCACAATACATGATATCATATAGTAGTATCATAATCTCCTTATATTAAATGATTTGTAGAATCTCAATGCAAATATATGTACAAAATTTATTTGATATTAAATTTTCTAGTATTACGTGCTATGATACAGTATCTACCTATGATACTACTATCCTTTCTCGCATCTTTAATTGCAGTGCCATATCAGCTTTTTGCATGCATGCAATGCATGATACTATCTATGATACTCCCGTTGTGAGTAGTCTAAGCATTCTCGCTCAAGAGAAAAAAAAAGGAGAGCAAAGGGTACACAATCTACTACTACCACATGCCATGATATTGCCTCCACGCATCTCAATTATTGTCGATTCTACAAAAAATAATGATTAATCCAAAAAAAACTAAAATCGACAATTACTGTAGATTAATCAGCAGCACCAAACCCGAGCACAAGGAGGAGAGAATGCGAAGCCCGGAATGATGATCACCATGTCCCGTGCCCGTCGCAGGGAATGTCGGCGCTAGCTGCCTTTGCTCTTGTGTCTGGCAGGCTGGTGATGATGGTGCCGATCTAGCCTGCAGGATTAGATGCTTTACCCAATTCCTACGACTTTTATGTCCCCTTCACAACTTTTTTATGCTACTGTGCGTGTCTTGAGTGCAGCTTCCTCCCCCACATTCTACTCAACTCAAAGTCTCCAACGATCCCATCTCGGTCGCTCTAGTTTATTCGTCTCACCAGCTCACACATGCCACGCGAAATTATATTATATGTAAGCAGCCGCGCAACGGACAACTGGATTAGGTAAAGGTTCGGCTTTCGCGGTGTAGACCTGGAAAACGACTGGGTTAATATTTGGAGAGACGAAGTGCTACGGCTGGATTTGAGCAGGGCTCTTTTGTTACCTGGGTGAAATGGACGTGATCATGTGAATGCTCGTCCTCGTTCGGCTTGGGTGGAGCAATGAATTGTACAAGGGAGAAGAAATGGCCACTAATGGATTCCTTCCTTCCCGTTCAAGCTAGATGGTTGTGCTAATTAGGAACCAAGTGTTTGTTTTATTAAAAAAAACATTGTTTGTCATTTGGCTTCTTTTGCATCAACCTATGTTGTCAACGGAAGAGCATCGCATAAAATTTACATGGGCATAAAGTTATGCTCAAATCGTCTTTGAGCATCTCTAGTCGCGTCACCCAAAGCGTTCCCCAAAGCTATTTAGGGCGCGTCGGATAAAAAAAAACGCTTCCAGCCGCGTCCCCCAAATCCGTTTTTTGTCCGGCGCGCCCCGATACGGTGTCCGGCGCCCCGAGCCCGTCCCCGCCCCACAGGGGACGCACCGGGGACGCCGGACACACCGAAAAGCGAGGCGAGGAGTGGCGGGGCCGACTCTGTTGGATAATTAGATACAATTTCCATGATTAATTCCAGAATATAAAACATGATGACAGCAACTACTAACATGTGAAACTCGAACATACTAGATGCATTAATCAACATGAGTAGCAGCAACACAAACGATAAAGCATCCATCGCTAAACGTATCGAGATATGTCGCACGTACCGATCCGGTGGAGGTGGAGGTGTGCATGATGTCGCAGCAGAATTGATGACACGTTGTTGACGACGGATGACGGGTCGAAGTAGACGGCGTTGAAGACGACGGTAGGCAGCACCGCCCGACTTGGACGGAAGACGACCCGTGATGAAGAGGAGCAGCGCGCAGAGCGCTCCCAAAACCCAATTCGCCCTCTCCCGTACAGATCGCAAGGACGAGCGGTTCGGAGACCTGCTCTCCCGTTCGCCGATGCACGTCGGCGCGCGGGATGGAGTAGGCTACGATGGCGGCGCAAACAGAGAGAGGTGGAAACCCTAACTCGTGTGTTTTGGTGTGTATCTGCGGTAGCCGGGCAAGAGATTATATAGGCTCGGGAAACCCTAGGCAACGTGGGCCACGCCCACGTCGCACGAACGTTTCGAGTCGGTTACAGATAGCCCACGATCCGGGAGCGACCAACCGACTAACGTGACGCGTCCGTCTAGAACTCTGTTCGTTTTCCTGAGCTGCAGTAAGGAAAGTCTCGGCTCGAGGCTCAATCCACTCACCACGAGCGGCGCGGCGTGACGTGTCGTGGCGAGTCGAGACGAGACGAGCGAGCGAGGAGGAGGAGGAGCGCGCGTGTAGCACTCCTATTCTCACTCACTTACTACTAGTGGTGAAACAACCCACCTTATAAGGTGGTCTAACTCCTCCCACTTTCCATGTGGGACTAAACTTCCCACCACTTGCCACTCACTAGTGAGCTGCCACCAACTTGGGCTCAAACTCACAAGCCTGCCACTATGTGGGCTTTGAGATTTATAGGGAAAACTGAAATCTAATTTGGGCCACTAAAAGTGGGCCCAATATTTCAACAATCCCCACCAGATCTCAAATCCCCATTTAGAGATTTACCAATACTCGCCGCTTGTTTATATACCGGTGTTTCAGCGGGATAAGTTGAACTTCCGCCTAGAACCTTAAGCTACATCCATTCACACTTGAACAATGGACTAAGCCTTGAATTGCAAGTTTTGCGTGAAGGGTTTCACTCAAAGTCATCAGTACATGGCTGCCAGTAGCCTACCCCGCGGGTGAAGCATATGCGTCATACTTCATGGTCTCTTCATGAGTTTACTAGAGATCACCCAAATCTCATAGATTGCGACGTTTAACAATCGGACTCATATAGGTGTGTTATTTCAAGAATGCTCGTAGGACAGCATCTTTGCTATAATAGCCAACATAAACACATTAAGGCTTGTCGCCAACCTGCCTTACAGCAATTGAGAGTTGTGCATCTTCACATAGAGAGGGTTACATAATACTCTCCTCAATTAAACCACTAGTTTGTTCTTCCTGGGTCCTAATTCACGGATCTCCGATCACAAAGGTTGGGTTACCACTATGGTGTAACATCAACGGGTCTCAAACCCATCTCCTCGATGCACTTTCTATCACATTACGTGATAGTCCCTTTGTAAAGGGATCTGCAGGTTTTTGTCTGTTTGAATATATGTAACAGTTATTACTCCGGAGTTTCGCAATTTCCTGACAGACTTCAAACGTCTCTTGACGTGTCTTGATGACTTCGCGTTATCCTTAGAATTGTTCACTTTGACAATCACAGTTTGATTGTCACAATTCAAAAGGATTGCCGGAACAGGTTTTTCAACCACAGCAAGTCCATCAAGAGCTCACGCAACCATTCCGATTCAACAATGGTTGTGTCTAAAGTAGTTCTGCTTCCATAGTTGACCTCAATATGGTTTGCTTGCAAGATCTCCATGACACTCGCCACCTCCAAAGGTAAATACATACCCACTTGTAGCGTACAGATCAGCTACATCCGAGATCCAATTCGAATCACTATATCCTTCAAGCAGCTGGGTGCCCTGAATAGTGAATCCCATAACTCATTGTACCACATAGGTAGCGCATGACCCTATCAAGTGCATGCCAATGATCAGTACCCGGGTTTGACATGAACCTACTCAACTTGCTAACAGCAAAAGAGATGTCGGGTCTAGTCGCGCTCGCTAAGTACATGAGTGAGCCAACGATCCGAGAATATCTCAATTGATCTATGGCAATTCTCCGGTTCTTGCGTAATGTCACAGGATCATAAGGTGTTGAAGAAGGCTTGCTATCAATATAGCCGAACCGGCTCAAGATCTTCTCAACATAATGGGATTGCGTTAGAGTAATCCCACTCTCGTTCTTAATCAGCTTGATGTTCAGAATCACATCAGCTTCTCCCAGATCTTTCATATCAAAGCTCTTTGACAAGAAAGACTTGACCTCGTGTATTACTTTCATGTTTGTACCAAAGATCAGAATATCATCCACATACAAACATAATATAACACCTTCGCCCCACCATGGCGATAGTAAACGCACTTGTCAGCCTCATTGACAACAAAGCCTACAGAAGTTCTGTCAAACTTCTCATGCCATTGCTTAGGTGCTTGTTTTAGGCCATATAAAGATTTTAGCAACTTGCACACCTTTCTTCACCTTTCACTACAAACCCATCAGGCTGATCCATATAGATTTCCTCTTCCAACTCTCCATTAAGAAAAGTTGTCTTTACGTCCATTTGATGAACGATAAGACCATAGGAGGCAGCCATGGATAGTAGTACTCGAATGGTGGTAAGTCTAGCGACAGGTGAATAGGTGTCGAAGTAATCTTCGCCGCTCTTCTGTGTAGCCTTTCGCTACAAGCCGCGCCTTGTACTTCTCAATAGTACCATCGTTTTAGCTTCTTCTTGAACACCCATTTGCAGCCCACAAGCTTGCATCCATGGGGTCGTTCTGATAGCTCCCAAGTTCCATTAGAAAGAATCGAGTCCATCTCATTATGGACAGCTTCTTTCCAGTCATCTGGAGATGCATATGCCTCTGCAATGGACGTGGGAGTATCATCCACAAGGTACACAATGAAATCATCACCAAAGGATTTTTCAATCCTTCGTCTCTTGCTCCGTTTAGGAGCTTCATTGTCATCCTTCTCAATAACAATCTCATGTGATTGTTCAAAATACTCATTAGATGTACTAGATTCAGGAACTATCTCAGTAGAAATTCTAGCAATGCTATGCATATCTTTCATAGGAAACATATTCTCAAAGAATGTTGCATCACGAGATTCCATAATAGTGTCAACATGCATATCAGGTACTTCAGATTGAACTACTAAAAATCTATAGCCTACACTCCGCGGAGCATAACCTAGAAAGATACAATCCACTGTCTTTGGTCCGAGTTTGCGCTTCTTAGTAATTGGAATATTGTAACAACCCAAAAATTTCAAAAACAAACAAAATGAATTTCCCTAGTTCCAAATTTTGGAACCAACAAAAACTTTTATTAAAATAAGATTGATACACATAGATCTTGTTTAAATCATGTGTTTTGCCATGATGAGTGTTGTTATGCTTATGTGCTAAACCCTAAAACCCTAAAGTGATCAAGTGAAGGTCACCAACCCAATAAAATAAAAGAGAAAGAAGTCAAATAAGAAAAACCTTAAACCCTAATCTTCTCCAAAAATCATTTGGATCTATTTTGAGAAACCCAAAATCAAATAAAAGATATATGGGGGCATATAGCTCTAATAGGTAAATCTTGAACCCTACCTTTATTTTCTTTATGCTAAATGGTGGTGAACCTTTGTGAACCCCACAAAACCCTAAACTTCACCCCTCTTTTCACCACCCTAGTTAAATTAAAATAAAAGGAATTTAAATAAGAAAAAGGCATATGTGCCTACGGCTATATTTATAAAACTTTACCCTAAGCCTTTCTACTTTGCTTAGAGGTTTGGAAAACCTTCATATACCTTACCTAGTGCTTATCAAACCAAATCCAAGTGGTTTCCAAAGAATATAAAAAGAAACTAAAAATGCCATAGATGCATATGAGTGTAACATGCAAAATTGTGAATTTTAGAAGTTTGACCTTAGGACTTGTGGTGGATGATTGGATCACCTCCATATGCCATTTCAACACTCCACCACATCAATTGGGTCAAGCCAAGTCAAATTAAAAATCAAATGCCACCTATGCATATAGGCATATGTGACACTTAGCCATTTTTTCCAAAAACTTGACCTAAGCACCTCTACCTTGCCAAAATGGTTGAAAACCTTACTAAACCCAAACTAATACTAAATCAACTATGAACCATGACCTTTGGTCATAGGTAAAGAAAATAAAATAAAAAGATGAAATGCACATATGTGCACATGGCCAAAAATACAAATTTGAGCCAAAGACCATCAAACTTGTTTCCATTGCTTGGATTGTTTTCCTATATCATATTAAACCTCAACCACATCAAGAGGATCAAGAAAAACCAAATCAAAAAGAAAATAAGAAGATTTCCCAATACACATATGTGGTTATGGCCATTTTTACAAATCTTGAACCTAGACCATTATGGCTTGCCCCATTGGTTGTGTTTGGTTACTACACACATATAAACACCTTTGGAATCAAACAAACTCAAATCCAATCAAATTTGAATGAAATATGAGCTCACATGCACTAATGGTCATTTGGCCACATTATAAAATGTTCCCCACTTTAACCCCTGGTTTTTATTTTTCTTCAAACTAAACTTGGTCAACTATGACCATGTCATCCAAGACCATATGAAGATGAACAACTTTCTGGTTGACCACCATACCTCATGTTGACCAGGTTGACCAGAATGCATTTGACAAGTGGAGACTTTAAAACTATGTGAAGATAACCCCCATTTTGAATCTTTGCAAATCAACACCAAAATGAGCACCACCACCACCAATATACTTCAAATATTATGTGATTGAGATCCACCAAAAAGTTTGCCAAAATTCAACAAAAACTTTCTTGCGGCCATTTATACAAACACCTTGTGTGCACAAACTGAATAGGTGCCCATGCTGGATTTTTGGTTGGACTTGGTCCAACCCTGGCCCTCCTCAGATGCTCTGGCACCCCCTCTCACCTTTCAACACTAGTGCCACCACTTGCCTGCCCTTGCCTTGGACTAACTTGACCAGAACACCACCATGCCGGCCCTCTTGTCACCTCACCATGCTCACCCCCTCTCCTCTCCCATCCAGGCCACCTCAGCATGTCACATAGCTTGCCCTCACCATACTGAGCATGACCATACACTTGCTGACCCAAGTTGACGACCACACCGCCCAGGCCACGCGCGCCCAGACCGCGCCCAGAGACGCCCACGCGCGCCAGGACGTGCACGATGGCATCCCTGGACGCGACAGAGCGCCACCATGCCCCGTCGACTCAGTGCTCCCCTCGATCTCTCCTTTCACCTGCAGCCTCGCCGTGGACCCTGCAACCTCCCAGACAACTCCCCTTCGACGCGCCAGCCCTGTAGACGACGACACGGACGACGACATCCGCCGCAGTACACGGGTGCGCCAGGACGATGACGACCGCCACCGTCCACCCCCGTCCTAGCCCTGACGCCCGTCGTGACCGCCTCACCGTAGCCAACACCGCTGTGCCCTCGCCCGTGACGCTGGCCTACCGTAGCCATGCCGACGACGATGACTTGCTCTGCGCCCCACGGCCACCTCGCGTCCCTATAAAAGGAGGACGCTCCCGCCTCCAATCTCCACACCAGTAGCATCCTCTCCTTCTTCTGAGTCACATCGACCACTTTCCCCTCGCCAATTTAGCCGGTAGCCCCCCAATTTCTCGCCGGAGCCCGCGGCGGTGCTGCAGAAGAAGCCGACGATTGCCGCCACCTCTGGAGCCGCCGTTTGTACCAGCAGCTTCCCCATCCTCGACAACCTCCTCCTGCACCGAGCCCGTTGATCGCCGGAGCCAGGTCGCCGTCGACCCCCTACCTCCGCCGCTGCATGAGGTCTTCCTCCCGTCGACGACGACGACCGTGCCCGATCTACCCTCGATCCGACGGTCCTCGCGCCCGCCGATTCGGTAAGCCTCACCCGCTGACGAGCGGGGCTGGTCAGCAGCGCTGCGCCCCGCCCACTCTCCCGCTGTGCAGCCCGCTTTGCTTTCCCGCCTAAGCCCCCAGTTCAAATATGAATTTTCGAAATTTGTTAATTAGTCTCAGATGCTGTTTTCAAAATTTAATAGGGGAAAATCTACCAAACCAAATTGGATAAATTTTATATATTTGGAAACCTTGTTAAATTATCTACAAAACTACACTGGCCCCAACTTTAGTTTTGTTATAGAATTTAAATGATAAAAATAACAAGGCAGGGACTTTTCTGCCTTAGATTAATTCTTAAAAATCAACCAAAAATGCTTTTGAGTTGATTCCAACTCCTATAATTCATATTTCACTTATACTAATTGTTTCTGCAAAAATATGCCCTGCTTACCTTGAATGATCATGGCCTAGTTTAATTAAAGGACTTTATGGCTATTTCTAGTCAAAAATATTGTCCAAAACTATTAAGAAATCTTATGAGAGAGTTTCTCTCATTTAAATCTGGTCACCACCAACTCCAAATGAAGTAGAGACTCTGGTCATTTAGGTCTCATAGGAATTGTGGTGATATTAAATCTTTGCTATCCTAGAATTAAAATGTATGAGAGCTTCCCTCTCATTTAAATCTTGTCTTAACTAATTCCACATGAGGTAGATACCATGGTTAGCTAAATCTCATATTGAATTAGTTGAGGATTTTAAATCATTAGTATGTGGTATTAAACTATATGAGGTGTAGCCTCTCAATTGAAATACTTACTCCAAGGGACTCAATGAGAATTAATGACACATGTAGTAATAATCCATAGGTTCTTATTTAAAAATATTCAAGCATTTTCATAGTAGTAGTTAAATTATTCAAGGCTACTTATTAAATCTTATGAGATGTAGTGGTCTCATTTAAATCTGGCCTCAACTAAGTTAATATGGGGTATAGACTATGGTCAATTTTAAACTCATATTAAATTAGTTGATGATATTAAATCATTAATCATGAGTATTAAAAAAAGGCATGAGGTGGTGTGCCTCATTTAAATCACTCCCCAATTGATACTTATGAAGAGGTTGACTTGGGTCAACCTAGGTCATATGACATTAATGGAGGAAATTAAATCTTAATAATATTCAATGAGAGGAAATTATTTTCCTCAAGAAATAAATAGAAACTCTAATTAATATTTATAATGAGAGGAAATTATTTTTCTTAAGAATAACATGAAATCCACTCACCTAATAAGCATGTTGATTGATAGCTTAGTAGGAGTGATTTATGTGTGTGCTTAGTTTAGTACTTAGGCTTTGTGTGGTAATTGTGTGTATTGTACGCGTATTTAGACGCTAGTACCGAGGAGTACACCGAGGAGGAGGAGGACTACTTTGAAGAGGAAGAGAACTTTGATCACTACTCCAACCAAGGCAAGCTATTATTAATACAAGCTAACTCCAATACAAGCTATACTCTTGCAAGCTAATATTCTTGCAAAGTGCAAAGCTCTACTAGAGCAAGGCCCACTCACCAATTTACTTTATGCTTCATGATCCCATCCCAAGTGTTATTCTTGCAAGCTTTTACTTTGATTATTATAACTTGCTTTTATAGTTAACTTTGGTCTAGAGATAGAATACTACAAGAGTATCAAATTTAGCCTAGGGCAATGAAAGCTAGATAGCACCCCTCATGATTAGTTGCTAGTGCTAACAAATAAAATTGACTACTCTAGATGGGAACTTGTGAAATGAAATGACTTTGAAAACCTTGGAATGATGAGTCATTCTATTGAAAGATTTTGAAGGTGAATGGGACTTGTGAATGACTTGGTGAATTTTACAAAAACTGATGGTTGGGTTCGGATGCGATACCATTCCAATTTTGAAAGTACCCCACAATACCCGATATGGGTAAGGGCTTAACTAGAAATTTATGTGCTTTAGTATGGGTTCCCTCTAAACAAGCGTCATCGGGGTTATGCCGAGGGCTGCCTCTACAAAAGAAATGATGTGATATGACGTGAATGAGGTGAATTGTCCGGCCCAAGCCCTGTGCAGTTCCCAGTGACTGTCTGTCTTCACCGGGAGGCCAAGCTCATGGGGAGAGGTGCCTATACTAGGGTATGTAAGTGAAAGGTTATGGTTGGTAGTCCGCACACGGAGTGTGATAAATCAGTTAACCCTGACGGATTATTGCAAATGTTGTGGCACAAGTGTACGACCTCCGAGTGTAGAACTATTCGAATAGCCGCGTCCACGGTTATGGACGATTGAAAGGCCATACTGTTCCGTCATCACCATTTTCAAAAATGTGACATGTGAAGGGTGACTTGTGATTTGAACTTGAAATGGTGACTTTGACTTGAATCACAACAGAGTTGTGGGAATGACACTAATGTTCCCACTTGAGTTAGTCTAGCGATTCAAGCATCTTTACTAAATGTTTATGAAATAAACTTGGCTTTATGCAAATAAACCTAGAGCTTAGCATCCCCTTACTATAGTTGATAGTGCTTACATCAAGTTAGTTTGCGAGTACTTTAAAGTACTCATGGCTTTGTCCCTGCTATTCAAATGGCCACTATGAAGGAGAAAAGAAGATGAGGAAGATGGACAGCGACGTCACGACAACTAGGATCGTCGACGCCAACATTGCTCGTGGAATAGATGGACCGCAACCGTTACTTCGCTCCGCTATGTGATTTGTAATAGGATCTCTAGATCCACTATGTTGTATAAAGACCTGGATCATGTGATCCTTTGTTGTAAGACGATTATGTGTTGTAATGAATGATGTGTTGTGATATCAATCTATTATGTCTCGCAAAAACAATATTCCTGGGATTGCGATGAATGGCATAATAGGCATCTGGACTTAAAAATCCGGGTGTTGACAAGTTGGTATCAGAGCCATTGTTGACCTTAGGAGACCCTAGTTAGAATGGACGTCCTGAAAAATTTAGTTTCAATAACAAATGAAATGAATATTTATGAAAAATTATTCTCACTCTTATCCTTGAAATCTTTTTCAAAAAGAGAAATTTATGCCCTATTTCTTTTATAATACTACATAAAAATTTGCACACTTGATCACTTCTCTAACTTACTTATCCTAAATTGCTCACAGATGGAATACCAATGGGAATGCTATCAGCTTGGTCACGGAGGAGAACCGAGGTTCGAAAAGGAATTGAAGCAACTAGTGGAATATCTAGGACACCCGAATTCTTCGGAACATCCTTCAATAATCAGTTGGGAGGATCACCCCGGTGGGAAGTTTCCGCTGATCTTGGAAGAAAGCTTGAAGCCCGGTATGGGAAACCATATGGTTTTCTAACGGGAAACACTGGAAGGAAGGACTAGACAAAGCTATGCAAGAAGCAATTTCCCGTCTGTGTGGACAAAATGAGGACAAGATCAAGAACACTCGCTTTCTCTACTACCCAAGACATGACTCCATGGGAAGACCGATGACCATGCCCCCACCACAACCAGAGATGAACCCCTATGAAGCACCTCGGATTTCAGCAAAACCCGCAGGATTTGGATAACGCCTCGCCTCTCGCCAAGCATCTCACCCGTGAAGAAGAAGCATCCACCCTGAAGAGTAGTATCACCCCAGCACTTAAGTAGGTGTGAGTTGTAGGATCCCCTGTATCGTAGAGCGATGAATGGTTCTTCAAACCAACGGTGTGTTAGCCTTGTAATGTATGATGCTTGGTATGAATGAAAAAGTGTTGTTGGTTTTTACCCCCGCAACACTACTCAAAATTTTTATGAACTTTTACAAAATTAACAAAACCAAACCCTAGAAAATTCCCTCTTATCTTATCATCTATCTCAATCGTCAGATGGCCCCACCAAACCGCAACCAAGACGCAATGATGCAGATGCTCCAGATGATGATGGAAGATCGCGCCACAGAGCTGAACGACAAGCCAACTTAGCTGCACTGCAACAGATAGCTCAGAACAATCAAGGCCATGGAAACCATGATCACCCAGGATCAAAGCTCAAGAACTTTCGAACACCAACCCTCCAATGTTCAACAAGACCGAAGAGCCCCTTGATGCGGATGATGGCCCTACAATGGAGAACAACCTAGAAGCGGGAGTAGAAGCGCGGAGAAAGTATCTTTGCCACCCACTATCTGTCAGACCTGCAAGAGCCTGGTGGACAAGTGCCCGCGCAATGAATGCTGGACAAATAATGAACTGGGAAGACTTCAAGCTGAAGTTTAGTAAATACCATGTGCCCCAAGGACTAATCAAGAAAATGAGAGACGAGTTCCGTGAACTCAAACAAGGAAGGATGTCCGTGGTGGAATACCGCGACAGGTTTCTGTCAAGGTACGCCCCGGATGAGACAGACACCAATGAGAAGAGGAAGGAAAGATTTGAACGGATGCATGACGAGATGCAAACCGTGTTAGTGAATATTCTGTTGACTTAGAAGCCCTGTAGACTCAGCCATACAAATGGAAGGAAAGCATCAAGCCAACGAGAACCGCAAGAGAAGAATGATGAACCAGAGAAGACCCCACCATACCCAAAAGCACCGCAACAACTCAACTGGAGGATTCACCCCAAGATACAATAAACCCCTGCGCAGAATTATCGCCCCAACTACTCCAACAACAACGGAGGACCCCCAAAGCCCGGTGGCAACCACAACAACCACAGCAAAAACAACACCAACAACCACCCCAATGGTAACAATAACAACCCCAATAATGCCCCAAAGACCTGGAAGCAACGCTGTCCCCGTCAACCCCAAAGACAAGTCCACCAACTGCTACGAATGTGGAGTTGTGGGTCACTTCTCCAATGAGTGCCCCAAGAAGCTTTGCGGATTGCCGCCAATACAGCACCTCCCAGAACGCCGCTTTTGGAAGAAGGAATCGAACAACAACAACGGCCGTCTCTACCACATGACTGCCACGAAGCTCAGGAAGCACCCCACCATGCCAAGTATGTCCTCCTGTTAATAAAATGCTCAACCTCTCTTAGGAACCTAACTTTTCTTAAAATCTCGGGACGAGATTTGTTTAAGGGGGAAGAGTTTGTAACAACCCAAAAATTTCAAAAACAAACAAAATGAATTTCCTAGTTCCAAATTTTGGAACCAACAAAAACTTTTATTAAAATAAGATTGATACACATAGATCTTGTTTAAATCATGTGTTTTGCCATGATGAGTGTTGTTATGCTTATGTGCTAAACCCTAAAACCCTAAAGTGATCAAGTGAAGGTCACCAACCCAATAAAATAAAAGAGAAAGAAGTCAAATAAGAAAAACCTTAAACCCTAATCTTCTCCAAAAATCATTTGGATCTATTTTGAGAAACCCAAAATCAAATAAAAGATATATGGGGGCATATAGCTCTAATAGGTAAATCTTGAACCCTACCTTTATTTTCTTTATGCTAAATGGTGGTGAACCTTTGTGAACCCCACAAAACCCTAAACTTCACCCCTCTTTTCACCACCCTAGTTAAATTAAAATAAAAGGAATTTAAATAAGAAAAAGGCATATGTGCCTACGGCTATATTTATAAAACTTTACCCTAAGCCTTTCTACTTTGCTTAGAGGTTTGGAAAACCTTCATATACCTTACCTAGTGCTTATCAAACCAAATCCAAGTGGTTTCCAAAGAATATAAAAAGAAACTAAAAATGCCATAGATGCATATGAGTGTAACATGCAAAATTGTGAATTTTAGAAGTTTGACCTTAGGACTTGTGGTGGATGATTGGATCACCTCCATATGCCATTTCAACACTCCACCACATCAATTGGGTCAAGCCAAGTCAAATTAAAAATCAAATGCCACCTATGCATATAGGCATATGTGACACTTAGCCATTTTTTCCAAAAACTTGACCTAAGCACCTCTACCTTGCCAAAATGGTTGAAAACCTTACTAAACCCAAACTAATACTAAATCAACTATGAACCATGACCTTTGGTCATAGGTAAAGAAAATAAAATAAAAAGATGAAATGCACATATGTGCACATGGCCAAAAATACAAATTTGAGCCAAAGACCATCAAACTTGTTTCCATTGCTTGGATTGTTTTCCTATATCATATTAAACCTCAACCACATCAAGAGGATCAAGAAAAACCAAATCAAAAAGAAAATAAGAAGATTTCCAATACACATATGTGGTTATGGCCATTTTTACAAATCTTGAACCTAGACCATTATGGCTTGCCCCATTGGTTGTGTTTGGTTACTACACACATATAAACACCTTTGGAATCAAACAAACTCAAATCCAATCAAATTTGAATGAAATATGAGCTCACATGCACTAATGGTCATTTGGCCACATTATAAAATGTTCCCCACTTTAACCCCTGGTTTTTATTTTTCTTCAAACTAAACTTGGTCAACTATGACCATGTCATCCAAGACCATATGAAGATGAACAACTTTCTGGTTGACCACCATACCTCATGTTGACCAGGTTGACCAGAATGCATTTGACAAGTGGAGACTTTAAAACTATGTGAAGATAACCCCCATTTTGAATCTTTGCAAATCAACACCAAAATGAGCACCACCACCACCAATATACTTCAAATATTATGTGATTGAGATCCACCAAAAAGTTTGCCAAAATTCAACAAAAACTTTCTTGCGGCCATTTATACAAACACCTTGTGTGCACAAACTGAATAGGTGCCCATGCTGGATTTTTGGTTGGACTTGGTCCAACCCTGGCCCTCCTCAGATGCTCTGGCACCCCCTCTCACCTTTCAACACTAGTGCCACCACTTGCCTGCCCTTGCCTTGGACTAACTTGACCAGAACACCACCATGCCGGCCCTCTTGTCACCTCACCATGCTCACCCCCTCTCCTCTCCCATCCAGGCCACCTCAGCATGTCACATAGCTTGCCCTCACCATACTGAGCATGACCATACACTTGCTGACCCAAGTTGACGACCACACCGCCCAGGCCACGCGCGCCCAGACCGCGCCCAGAGACGCCCACGCGCGCCAGGACGTGCACGATGGCATCCCTGGACGCGACAGAGCGCCACCATGCCCCGTCGACTCAGTGCTCCCCTCGATCTCTCCTTTCACCTGCAGCCTCGCCGTGGACCCTGCAACCTCCCAGACAACTCCCCTTCGACGCGCCAGCCCTGTAGACGACGACACGGACGACGACATCCGCCGCAGTACACGGGTGCGCCAGGACGATGACGACCGCCACCGTCCACCCCCGTCCTAGCCCTGACGCCCGTCGTGACCGCCTCACCGTAGCCAACACCGCTGTGCCCTCGCCCGTGACGCTGGCCTACCGTAGCCATGCCGACGACGATGACTTGCTCTGCGCCACGGCCACCTCGCGTCCCTATAAAAGGAGGACGCTCCCGCCTCCAATCTCCACACCAGTAGCATCCTCTCCTTCTTCTGAGTCACATCGACCACTTTCCCCTCGCCAATTTAGCCGGTAGCCCCCCAATTTCTCGCCGGAGCCCGCGGCGGTGGCAGAAGAAGCCGACGATTGCCGCCACCTCTGGAGCCGCCGTTTGTACCAGCAGCTTCCCATCCTCGACAACCTCCTCCTGCACCGACGCGTTGATCGCCGGAGCCCAGGGTCGCCGTCGACCCCCTACTCCGCCGCTGCAGTGAGGTCTTCCTCCCGACGACGACGACTACCAGCCGCCCGATCTACCCCGATCCGACGGTCCTCGCGCCGTACCGATTCGGTAAGCCTCACCCGCCGACGAGGGCCTGCTGTCACTGGCCCGCTGCGCCTGGGCCGGCCCACTCCCTCCCGCTTGCAGCCCGCTTTGCTTTCCCGCCTAAGCCCCCAGTTCAAATATGAATTTTCGAAATTTGTTAATTAGTCTCAGATGCTGTTTTCAAAATTTAATAGGGAAAATCTACCAAACCAAATTGGATAAATTTTATATATTTGGAAACCTTGTTAAATTATCTACAAAACTACACTGGCCCCAACTTTAGTTTTGTTATAGAATTTAAATGATAAAAATAACAAGGCAGGGACTTTTCTGCCTTAGATTAATTCTTAAAAATCAACCAAAAATGCTTTTGAGTTGATTCCAACTCCTATAATTCATATTTCACTTATACTAATTGTTTCTGCAAAAATATGCCCTGCTTACCTTGAATGATCATGGCCTAGTTTAATTAAAGGACTTTATGGCTATTTCTAGTCAAAAATATTGTCCAAAACTATTAAGAAATCTTATGAGAGAGTTTCTCTCATTTAAATCTGGTCACCACCAACTCCAAATGAAGTAGAGACTCTGGTCATTTAGGTCTCATAGGAATTGTGGTGATATTAAATCTTTGCTATCCTAGAATTAAAATGTATGAGAGCTTCCCTCTCATTTAAATCTTGTCTTAACTAATTCCACATGAGGTAGATACCATGGTTAGCTAAATCTCATATTGAATTAGTTGAGGATTTTAAATCATTAGTATGTGGTATTAAACTATATGAGGTGTAGCCTCTCAATTGAAATACTTACTCCAAGGGACTCAATGAGAATTAATGACACATGTAGTAATAATCCATAGGTTCTTATTTAAAAATATTCAAGCATTTTCATAGTAGTAGTTAAATTATTCAAGGCTACTTATTAAATCTTATGAGATGTAGTGGTCTCATTTAAATCTGGTCTCAACTAAGTTAATATGGGGTATAGACTATGGTCAATTTTAAACTCATATTAAATTAGTTGATGATATTAAATCATTAATCATGAGTATTAAAAAAAGGCATGAGGTGGTGTGCCTCATTTAAATCACTCCCCAATTGATACTTATGAAGAGGTTGACTTGGGTCAACCTAGGTCATATGACATTAATGGAGGAAATTAAATCTTAATAATATTCAATGAGAGGAAATTATTTTCCTCAAGAAATAAATAGAAACTCTAATTAATATTTATAATGAGAGGAAATTATTTTTCTTAAGAATAACATGAAATCCACTCACCTAATAAGCATGTTGATTGATAGCTTAGTAGGAGTGATTTATGTGTGTGCTTAGTTTAGTACTTAGGCTTTGTGTGGTAATTGTGTGTATTGTACTCGTATTTAGACGCTAGTACCGAGGAGTACACCGAGGAGGGAGGACTACTTTGAAGAGGAAGAGAACTTTGATCACTACTCCAACCAAGGCAAGCTATTATTAATACAAGCTAACTCCAATACAAGCTATACTCTTGCAAGCTAATATTCTTGCAAAGTGCAAAGCTCTACTAGAGCAAGGCCCACTCACCAATTTACTTTATGCTTCATGATCCCATCCCAAGTGTTATTCTTGCAAGCTTTTACTTTGATTATTATAACTTGCTTTTATAGTTAACTTTGGTCTAGAGATAGAATACTACAAGAGTATCAAATTTAGCCTAGGGCAATGAAAGCTAGATAGCACCCCTCATGATTAGTTGCTAGTGCTAACAAATAAAATTGACTACTCTAGATGGGAACTTGTGAAATGAAATGACTTTGAAAACCTTGGAATGATGAGTCATTCTATTGAAAGATTTTGAAGGTGAATGGGACTTGTGAATGACTTGGTGAATTTTACAAAACTGATGGTTGGGTCGGATGCGATACCATTCCAATTTTGAAAGTACCCCCACAATACCCGATATGGGTAAGGGCTTAACTAGAAATTTATGTGCTTTAGTATGGGTTCCCTCTAAACAAGCGTCATAGGGGTTATGCCGAGGGCTGCCTCTACAAAAGAAATGATGTGATATGACGTGAATGAGGTGAATTGTCCGGCCCAAGCCCGTGCAGTTCCCGGTGACGTTCTCTTCACCGGGAGGCCAAGCTCATGGGGAGAGGTGCCTATACTAGGGTATGTAAGTGAAAGGTTATGGTTGGTAGTCCGCACACGGAGTGTGATAAATCAGGCCAGTTAACCTGACGGATTATTGCAAATGTTGTGGCACAAGTGTACGACCTCTGCAGAGTGTAGAACTATTCGAATAGCCGCGTCCACGGTTATGGACGGTTGGAAAGGCCATACTGTCCGTCATCAGACCATTTTCAAAAATGTGACATGTGAAGGGTGACTTGTGATTTGAACTTGAAATGGTGACTTTGACTTGAATCACAACAGAGTTGTGGGAATGACACTAATGTTCCCACTTGAGTTAGTCTAGCGATTCAAGCATCTTTACTAACTGTTTATGAAATAAACTTGGCTTTATGCAAATAAACCTAGAGCTTAGCATCCCCTTACTATAGTTGATAGTGCTTACATCTATTAGTTTGCGAGTACTTTAAAGTACTCATGGCTTTGTCCCTGGCTATTCAAATGGCCGACTATGAAGGAGAACAGCATACGAGGAAGATGGACAGCAGGACGTCTACGACAACTAGGATCGCCCGACGTCAACTTCTGTGGAATAGATGGACCGCAACCGTTACTTCGCTTCCGCTATGTGATTTGTAATAGGATCTCTAGATCCACTATGTTGTATTAAGACTGGATCATGTGATCCTTTGTTGTAAGACGATTATGTGTTGTAATGAATGATGTGTTGTGATATCAATCTATTATGTCTCGCAAAAACAATATTCCTGGGATTGCGATGAATGGCATAATAGGCATCTGGACTTAAAAATCCGGGTGTTGACAAATATTGACTTTCGCCAAACATCCCCATGTGCGCAAATACGAAAGTGATGGTTTTCTCCCAGACCACTCCTCGTAAGGGGTTTTATCTTTATTCTTGTTAGGAACTCTATTCAGGACATGACATGTAGTCAACAAAGCCTCCCCCCACCATGCCTTTGATAAACCAGGTGGCTAACATGGAATTCACCAAGTCAGCGTGCGGTTTTTCCTCTCGGCAACCCCGTTTGATTGGGGCGAATAGGGAGGCGTCCTCTCATGAATAATACCATGTTCCTCACAGAATTCATCAAAGATTTTAGGAAAATATTCACCACCACGATCAGACCTAAGACGCTTGATCTTTCTCTCTAGTTGATTTTCAACTTCGGCCTTATAAATTTTAAAGTAGTCTAAAGCTTCATCTTTAGTCCGCAACAAATAAACATAGCAAAATCTAGTCGCATCATCAATCAATGTCATGAAATATCTCTTTCCACCTTTTGTCAACACACCATTCATCTCGCATAGATCAGAATGTATGAGTTCTAGAGGTGCCAAGTTTCTCTCCTCGGCTGCCTTGTGAGGCTTTCGAGGTTGCTTTGATTGCACACAACTATGGCACTTAGAACCTTTGGCAATGGTGAAATTCGGAATTAAACTTAAACTGGATAGCCGAGACATTAAACCAAAATTAATGTGACATAAACGAGAATGCCAAACACTGGTATCATCACTAACATTGCCACAAATATGGTTCACAGACACTGAAATCGAAATCGAAAAGCGGAACAAGCCTCCGCACTCATAGCCTTTACCAATAAATTGTCCAAACTTGGAAACAACTACTTTATTCGACTCTAAGACAACCTTGAACCCATCTCTGCATAGAAGGGAGCCGCTAACGAGATTCTTGTTCATAGTAGGGACATGCTGCACGTTCCTCACTGCACGATCTTCCCGAAGTGAACTCTCGTGCCAACACCACGAACAGAAGCATGTGACCCATTCCCCATCAAGACGGAAGAATCCCGAGGCGACCTGGTAAGAAGTGAACATGGATATGTCAGCACACACATGAACATTAGCACCCGTATCAATCCACCAACATGGAGATTGAAATACAGAAAGAAAGAAAGAGATTACCGTACCCATCAGCATTGCTAGCGGTCACCGTGTTGACTTGCTCTCGCCTTTTTCTTGCGGTCTGCCCTCTCTGGACAGTCCTTAGAAAAGTGGCCAGTCTCTCCACAGGTAAAGCAGCTCAGATCTTTTGTTTATCATCTTCTTCTTCTTGAAGGTTGTAGTCTTCATAGGCTTATTGAAGGAGGGCTTGTTGTTCCCTTTGTTCTTGCTGTAGGGTTTCTTCGCACCATGTTGGCGCTAGACTGACCCTCTCCTTTCTCGTAGTATCCTTAGCCCGAGCTTTCTCCTCAACATCAAGAGACGCTATCGATTTTCAACCGATATCTCCTGTCTCTTGTGTTTGAGAGTTGTGGCAAAGTTCCTCCAGAAGAGGGCAACTTAGCGATAATGCATCCAGCCACAAACTTATCGTAAGGCACACTTAAGGAGTTCAAGCTCTTTCGCAATGCACTGTATCTCATGAGCTTGTTCGACTACAGAACGGTTGTTCACCATCCGATGTCATGGAAGCTCTCCATGATGTACAGTTCACTGCCTGCATCGGTTGCACCGAATTTAGCATTCAGTGCATCCCAGAGCTCTTTACCGTCTACTATGTGCATATACACATCACATAGACGATCAGCAAGAATGCTCAGTACGCATCCGACAAAGAGAGTATTGTCTTCCTTGAACTTGTTCTGATCTTGGTCAGATATAGTTCCTCCGGAAGACCATTACTCACATGGAACACTTTCAGATGAGTAAGCGAGCGTGGCCTTAATGCCACCTCTTAAAGTGCACACCGGTAAACTTATCCGGCCTCAGTGCATCAGCAAAACCAGCCATAGTTAACTCAGGAAATTGCCTACAATTAGGTTTTTGGATTGTTGGATAATTAGATACAATTTCCATGATTAATTCCAGAATATAAAACATGATGACAAAGACTAACATGTGAAACTCGAACATACTAGATGCATTAATCAACATGAGTAGCAGCAACACAAACGATAAAGCATCCATCGCTAAACAGATCGAGATATGTCGCACGTACCGATCTGGTGGAGGTGGCGGAGGAAAGCGATGATGTCGCAGCAGAACGTTGTTGATGACAACGTTGACGACGGGATGACGGGTCGAAGTAGACGGCGTTGAAGACGACGGTAGGCAGCACCGCCCGACTTGGACGGAAGACGACCCGTGATGAAGAGCTTGAGCAGGCGCGCGCGCTTCCAAAAACCCATCGCCTCTCCCGTACAGGATCGCAAGGACGAGCGGTTCGAGACTGCTCTCCCGTTCGCCGATGCACGCCGCCGCGGGATGGAGTAGGCGCGATGGGCGCAAGCAGAGAGAGGTGGAAACCCTAACTCGTGTATTCGGTGTATTTCTGCGGTAGCCGGGCAAGAGATTATATAGGCTCGGAAACCTAGGCAACGTGGGCCACGCCCACGTCGCACGAACGTTTCGAGTCGGTTCGATAGCCCACGATCCGGGAGCGACCCGAACCGACTAACCGTGACGCGTCCGTCTAGAACTCTATTCGTTTTCCGAGCTGCGTAAGGAAAGTCTCGCTCGAGGCTCAATCCACTCACCACGAGCGCGGCGCGCGTGACGTGTCGTGTCGTGTCGAGTCGAGTCGAGACGAGACGAGCGAGCGAGGAGGAGGAGAGCGCTGTAGCACTCCTATTCTCACTCACTTACTAGTGGTGAAACAACCCACCTTATAAGGTGGTCTAACTTCCTCCCAACTTTCCATGTGGGACTAAACTTCCCACCACTTGCCACTCACTAGTGAGCTGCCACCAACTTGGGCTCAAACTCACAAGGCTGCCACTATGTGGGCTTTGAGATTTATAGGGAAAACTGAAATCTAATTTGGGCCACTAAAAGTGGGCCCAATATTTCAACAGACTCATCAGCGGCACAATAAATTTTAACCTAACCGTCGCCTACCTCGTGACGGAAGTTATTGGCGCGCAACGACGGTGCAGTTCCCGCAGAGGCGCAGCGACGCGTCTCGTCGCGCCTAGCTCTGCGTGCCGGCATTAATGAGCGTCACCGGTCCCCCGTCTCCCTCCGACCTATAAAAAGGCCCACCTCTCATCGTCCCTCTCACACACAAACCCTAGCGCTCTCTCCCAACCCTAGCCGCCACCATCTCAACAAGAGTCGACGCCATGGCCGAGAGAGGCGGAGGCCGAGATCGCGGTCGTGGTCGTGGCGCGCAGCCGCACGCCGCGCGCCGCTACGCCGTCGTCTTCATCGTCGGAGATGGACGTGGAGGCGGCGTGCTTCGAGTTTGTCCGTCCTCCTCTGGCGACCCACGCGGCATCTAGAGGCTCGGACGACTTCGCCGAGTACGTCGCCGACAACCGCTCGGGCACGATGCATCTGCGGGAGGCTTCGTGCGGCTACTACCGGTGGATCGTCGATGTGATCTACGACGCGCGCAACAAGATGTACCTCCACATCGGCTGGGAGAAGTTCCCCCTGTTCTCCTGCTTTGGCGACAGGGATATGAGCGTCAAGGACGACGGCCGCCGAGACTACCACAAGAAAGACCGACGAGGAGGACGACCGATGAAGAGTGTTGTTTCTTCACGAATACGTGCACGGGGCTGTCTGCTTCCTCGCAAGAACCCACAGGGCACCGTCACCAGCTGGATTTTCCAGCTTGGGTGACTGGATGTGCCCACGAGTGTTCTTTCTTGGCAGCGAACACAGGAAACCTTCATGCACGGCCTAGTTAGGTTTAGTTTTTTTTGCAATATTTTATATTTGTGTCAACCATGGTTCAAACTATGTATTAGTTTGTGAAAAACCATGTTCCTAATTATGTCTTCGTGTAAACCACGCTTCCCAATTATGTATTAGTTTGTGGAAATTGAAATAAAAATGCCAAGAAAAGTATTTTTAATGTTTGGGGGCGGCATTTGGGGGACGCGGTTGGGGAGCGACGTCCCCCAAATGCGGCACGAACAAAACACGTTCCCCAAACGCTCAATTCGGCGCGGTTTGCGGGACGGTTTGGGGGACGTAACTGGAGATGCTCTTAGGCAGTCCTCTGGTCAGAGTGGAAGAATGATGAGACTCTCAAACGAGAAAAAGTACCCCTTCAAAAGAACTGGCCAAGGAGGCGTATGAAATAAAAATCTCATAGAAGGATGATCTATCCTCAACTCTTCCATTATCAACCCAGAAAGATACACAATTATGCCGTATGCAAAGTTGCCACCTCTGAATTTGAAATCACTGCTTGTATTGGCCATAATTTGTAATAACATTATGCGGTATTAGTAAGAGGAGGAAGGGTTGTTGATTAACCCGGTTGTTGACTAATACTAACTCATAGGATTCTCAGTGGGGAGAAACCCTAGCGCCTCGCGGCCCTCCCGCCCCTCCCTCCGCTCGCCGCCGCCGAGGGGCGCCGGCGAAGCCGCGCGCCCGGGGCGGCGCGGGGCGCGGCGCCGGCGCGGCGGGGCCACCCTCTCCCTCGCGCGGTGGTGGCGGGCGGGCCGTCCGCTGCCGGTGAGGGCGCCGCGCTGGGCGTCGGGCGTGGCGGCGCGGAGCTCCGGCGTCGGCGTGGAGACGGCGCACCCCTTGGCGTGCTCGCGGCGGTGGTCCCTCCCCGGAGCGACCTCGGCGGCGGGCGGCGCGGCCTCTGCCCTGTCGGTCTGGTGGAGGCGACGGCGGCGTGGATGGCGACCGGCGCGGCGAGATGCACGGCAGGCGGCGACGCAGCGCTTGCGCGGGCTCGGTGGTGGCAGCTCCTTGGGCCTCCGCAGGTGCGGACCAAGGCAGGGGCCTGATCCCCTTCGAGCCGTCTCCGTCTCAGATCTGCTGGCGCCGACAGCCGCGGGGGCTGAAGGTGGCCGCTTTCGCAGGTTCGGTTCGGATCTCCTCACGTCTTGCTTCGGTGGTGCTGGTTGCGGTGGCCGGCCTGCGCCTTGGTTGGCGGTCGGTGGCTACTCGACGTTGTCCTTTGCTCTCTCCTAGGTTGTTAGTTTGCAGAGGTGGGACGCCGGGGCGGCGGCCCTGGACGGTGGGAGTTCTGCTGGTTGGCGGGCGAACCAGAGACTCGGGTGCTGGTTGGGAGCCTCGGCCGTGTGGACGGCGTGGTTCCGGCGAGCCACATGCTGTGACAGCGGGGCGGATGTTGCTACGGCGGCGACCGCTTCCCTGTGTGGATGGGCAGAGTGCTATTGCCGGGGGAAACCCTTGCCCGTTTGGGCCACGACGGCGACGTCCGTGGACGTCGTTCCCTTGTTGAAGGCGTCGGTGTGGCGGCGCTCGGTTCAGCCACGACCTCCGGGTGAAAACCCAAGATCTCTGGATCGGGCGGTAGCGACGCTTTGGCGCCGTACTCTTCTTGAAGATACCGCCTTGGAGTTTATGGCGTATGGCTCTCCGCTGGTTGTGCGACGGAGGTGCGGTGCCTCTCGGTGTTGGCTCTTCGTCTGGCGATCCTCGGCAAAGCTTGCTTCGTCCCCTTCCCTTGTCGAGCTTCCTTGGCGCTGTTGTTCGGTTTGTGAGCAACGAAGGTTGGCCCCCGGTGGTGGTCGGCCTCCGGTGGCGTTTCTGCATCGGAGGAGTTTTGTTGAGGCGCGCGTGAAAATGGCTCGCTCTCGGGTGAGCTCCGGCCCGACACTGTAGACTCCAGCTCTTCTCCGAGTCTCGTAGGCGCTTTGGCTGAGTTCGTCGATCACGCTTCCGGTTGTAGCTTCTTCGGTAGTTCGTGTGGGTGTGTGGTGTCGTTCTGTAAGATGGGTTCAGCACTATGTATCGTTCTCGCCGTTGGTGGCTTTGTTAATTCAAAGTTGGGCACTTGAGTGCCTTTTATCTAAAAAAAAGATTTCACATTATTCAAGGAATCCTAGATGTTGTTGCCCCTCTCTTCCAAAAAAAAAGGGCACGACAATACACCTCTACCTCCTTCCCATCCCACATGGTCATATATATTGACTTTGCTTGGGTTGACAAGGCATCTGACAATCACTTGCCAGCCTCTCCTCTCTCTTTTAGGGAACCTTTCGTTCAATGGGACTTGACAGAATCAGGGAGGATTCTACTCCGTAGTAATTTTGTCTATATAGTTTGTTTAGTTTGTATGACTGGTAACAATATAATTTTTCCTACGTGTTACTTCGCATGCAATCTCGTAGAGAAAAACCCATCAGGTCCAAACTTATGGATTTTTTTTTTGGGTTTGTTTCGATGATTAGTACTATTATGCACCTAGACGAATCCTATGTTTTTCATGTAGTGCAACCAATCAACACTCATAATTGAAGAAAAAATTGAGATTTGGAGGTTAGATAGCCTTTAAACAACTCAATAGATTTTTTTTTTGGGTGTGTTCGGCGAAAGAACAGGTGCTAACACTCGAATTCTAGATCTCGCGGGTAAGGAGGTATCAATACCTCCCAACCACCCGGGCTATGCCTTGGTTCACTCAACACTCATAATTTATTCATGTGTTTTATTTCTTGTAGGATGCAACATGACATGGCATGTAATTTATGTATTTCACTATTCCTAAATATCATTCAACTCACGGATCCCAAAATACCAAGATGTGTGGAGGATATATCTGCAACCTCACCATATTATTAACTATAATGGAGCAGGAGTAGTAGCGCAAGACGTGACCGTACTCATGCACGTACTGGGACGGCGAAACGTGGAGCAACGGTGTGCAAAAAGGGCAATCCGACCATTGGTGAGGTGAGAAAAAAAGGGTAATCGAGACAAGCAAGTCCTACTCAGCATCCACGATTTTGCATCGCAATTATTATCCCACTCCATCTCTTCGACTAGCGGCTACGGTGGGCCGCCAATAAAAATACGGAAACTTTTCGCACAAAAACGGAGCACGTATATGCCTTGTGTGGAATAAAAAACCAGCCGGTAGCACTGACCATCTAGCTAATCTAACCTCCTGCCACTTCTGCATTCGTTGTCCCACGTGCGTCACCGGTCATTCATCCTAATCATACCACTTAATTAAGTTAGACACCCTGCCAATGTAGGTAATACACGTACACTTGGAATAATATAATGACCTGTTTCTACCCAGTGCTGTGAGTCCACAAAAATAACTTTATCCTCTACTCTTATGTTTATCCTTCCTTTTTTGGTTTCCTTTCATGCAACCAAGGGTAGGCAAATACTACTCCCTCCGTCTATAAATAGATGTTTTAACTTTGTTATTAAAATTTAAATGTATCTAGACTTATTTTAGTATCTAGATAGATTCAAATTTGTCCTAAGTTGAGACATCCTTTTATAGACGAAGGTTAGTAGTATGTTTCATCTGCCAAACGCTGAAAGCGAATAAGGACATGTCTTCCACATTAAATTCTTTTTTTTCGAACAATACCACTCGAACATAGATCAAACCGTATTTCAGAAGTCCATCGTATAGCCCACAAAATTTTATGAGGCATAGCATAAATTGTCTACAAAGACTATCTTCACTGAATATAGTGACATATTGGTGAAGTTATTTTGCATAGGGGCGGGGAAGTAAAAAAAAGCACAACAAGTTTTGGTTAGGGAGAATATGACTGGTGCCAACGCTACATGACATTATCAACTAAAGTGAAAGCATAACAATCAAAATAATGAAGTAAAGAGAAACCACATAAGAAAAAGTATAACTAGGATGTTTACTTTGCAGTAAAGCCTAAAATGATGTCAAAGTTATTTGTAAGATTCTTATATTTCTCTTTAAAATTCAAAAAATAATACGGAGTACTATCTTCTCTTTTTCATTTGCTCCATGATGAATGGATGCATAATAACGTCATAAAAAACTAATCGTCTTTATTTCTTCTCCACTTTTTCTAGGAACCAAAGAGTTCTTTAATTGTTGACTGAAACAAAACTTTGGTGCTAGCATCTTCTTCCTCTAGAAAATCCTAAAAGAACTAAAATGGCACAAATGTGTATTCCCATTCCTCTCCACCGACGGGAGAAGACGAATTTAAAAAGAGGACGGTGCAAAGAAAAAGGAGGGGCAAACCAATCAGGCACTTAAACAATGGAACGGTTAGCGGGGGAGCTCAGCTTAATGCGCTCTTAACTATCAAGCTGAGCCTGTACGCTAATCCGTTCTGTCTGTGGCTGTAGCTGCGCTGTGCGGCAGCCGCAGCGGGGCGTCTCCCCTTTGTTTAATCTCCGGTATCGCGTCCCTGTCCGGCCACCGGGTGGTGGTTCGCGTCCGGGTTGGCCGAGCTTCGAAAGGGACCTCCCCTCCTCCTCCTCCTCCTCTTCCTCTTCTTCCTCGTCGCCAAGAACCCAGAGCCCGCACATCCCCCTCTTCCTTCTCCTGTCCTCCCCCGTGCAGAAAAGGTTCACCTTTTCCAGATTTTCCCTGCGGTCCTGCGGAGGCGGCCCTGCAACTCCTTGGTTAGTAGTGCTCGATTCCCTGGTTGCTAGTTTTGTATGGGTCTACTGTTCTCGATTGCGGCGTTGCGCGTGGTAGCTTTTGGGCGATTCTTTCTGGCCGTGGCGGCGCAGGGCTCGAGCTCTGATTAAAGTCTTTGTTTTCCTGGGGCGCCGTGAAGGCGGATGATTGTCTATTCGCTTGCTTGTTTGGTCCCTTTGCCCGGGCTCAGTTTGAAAATTGAAATCCCGTGTTGCTGTTATTTGACTCCTGCTCAGTCAGTCGGATCCCTGGTTTTGCGGCTGCTCAACTGGATCCGACCTCTTGGGGATTTTCTTGTAGGAGCAGGTGGACTCTTCTTGCCTTCCTACGCTGAATTGAATTGTCCATTGCGTTGAGCTGAAGTTTGAAAATTCTTGTCCCCTTCTCTGTCGGCTGCTTTTCCGGCGAATCCGGACGAAGTTCCTGCCTTGTACTTAGTCAGTTCAGGGAAACCATCCGCGCTCCTCTGATCCATTTCGTTCCGCTGCTGTTGGTTTACGTTGACCAAGATCGGCGTAGGCTTGGTTCCGCCGTCGAGTAATCTACCATAGTCGCGGACTCTCACTAGCCTTTTGCAATCACGTCAGCTCTACTTTGATCCTCTTGGTGTTCTTGTTACGATTCAGCTCTGTGGCCTGTCGGTGAGTGGTGTCTTGCTCTGTTATTCGGTGAACCGTGTGAGTTCAATTTCGTATCATGTTCCTGTTCCTCTTTGCCATTGTTTGCGTCAGACATTTTGGTACCGTTTGTTCGCCTGCTTCGCCCTCTTCTGTTGGCACCTCATCTGAAAACATTTTGTTTTGGTGAAGTTGTTCTTGGATCGTTGCTGTGAACATCTTGTTTAACTTGGTTAATAGTATGCAGTAATTGTTTTGATGTCGATTTGATCTTATGCTTGCAGTAAACTCTGTAAATTATTCTTAGTTTGGTCACAGGTAGTGTCTTGTCCCTCCACCCTTGTTTGCTTTGCTGAAATGAAGCTGAAACTTTCCAGCCCCGGTGTATCTGTCACCCAACTATTATCTGTTTGATTGTCTTGTTCAGTCTGTTGGAATACAGCTTCTTACACCATGTTTGTTTCTTTGCTGCACAATCAGGCCAGCTAGGATATACACTGTGAACTGAGGATAATGGCGGGTGGCGGCACTCAGCAGAGCCTCAGGAAGTACCTTGGAGCCCTCAAGGACACGACGACCGTGAGCTTGGCGAAAGTAAACAGTGATTATAAGGTTGGAATTTTTTATTTATGATTCATATGTATAGTATTTGAATCTTTCCCTGTTTGGACCTCTAGTGTTATTACACTTCACTCACTGCTGGCTTACTGTTTCTCCCGATAACAGGAATTGGACATTGCAATTGTGAAAGCCACTAACCATAGTGAGCGTCCATCAAGGGAGAAGTACATAAGAGGTAATGCATATCCTGTCTCTTAGATGAAAGCCGAGTGCTACATCCATTGTGAAAAAGTTTAGCATGCATTCAAATCCCACTGAATAATGTCAGAACAAAATATTTTTCAACGATAGGCGCTGTTCTGCTATAAATTCACTTATTTGTTGCGTCCTTTTGTTTGTGGAAACATGGTATCATATTGCCAACGCACTAAGTTTTACTCGGACTATTAGTAATTATATTTTCTAACCTCCACCAATCACATGAATATTGGTTTGCAGAAATTTTCCTTTCCATTTCTGCTGCAAGGCCACGGGCAGATGTAGCTTATTGCATTCATGCCCTTGCGAGGCGTCTTTCAAAGACACGGAATTGGGCGGTATGGATTTATTTCTGCCATTTGATATACTCAAATATGATGCTTGTCACCTTTGTTTTCTTCTGACTATGTCCTGGTAGAATGTAGTAGTTGTGTTTCGGTATTGGGAACCTGTTTTACCTCAAGTATTGTGTGTAATCTTTTTTAAATTTTTGTATCTATAATATTCATGAAACTATGATAAAATGTATAGGTTTACCCTTGCTAAAACTTGAAATGTCTTAACTTCAAGTTTTGTACACCACTCTAGTTGCCTTATTTATAAAATTATTGTCGGGATTGGATTGATGGTTTGGCTTGGTGCTGGATTTTGTTCCAACCTTGGAGGCATATCTGATTTTTTTTCCTGTTAAAATAATGTATCTCCTCCATTATAGCGCTTAATCATGAATGACATGTTATATTCGAAGAACTACATATGTGCTTAAACTTTAGCAAATCTTCCCCCGCAAAAAAAACTTTAGCAAATCAATTTTTGGTTTTTATGCTTTTCTAAAAAATCTTTATTTTGATGGAATGTTTTCCTTTTATTGATAATGGTTTTCATGGGTGATGTTGTCATGCAGTAAAGAACTTATGAACATTCTTTGCTTGATTATCTATTCTTTAGGTTGCACTGAAGACATTAATTGTCATACACCGTGCCCTTCGAGAAGTTGATCCCACATTTCGTGAAGAGCTAATTAATTATGGCAGATCTAGATCACATATGCTAAACATGGCCTACTTTAAGGACGATTCCAGTTCAGGAGGTACTATTGCTAGTTTCATACTAGTACTACTGTTATACTTCAATTGGAGATTATGATTTGAGAACGTTTCATGATTGTTTGCTCTCTACTTGTCCATTCAGCTTGGGATTATTCTGCATGGGTACGCACTTATGCTTTATATTTAGAAGAGAGACTTGAATGTTTCCGCGTGCTGAAGTATGATGTGGAGTCAGACCCTCCGGTATGTAACCCGATGCTAGTTTTCCTTTCAATAACTTAAGTGATAATATAAACACTTTAGTGTTACTTTGTCATCTTACCTGTATTGTGAGACTTTCTTGAATTTTTCATTTTATATTTTCCTTCAGTTAATATAATCATGTGGAGCATGTTACATGTGTTTGGATTTTTACTACTCCGCCGTCCATAAATTTGGATTTACCTATATACTAAAAAAGTCTAGATACACCCAAATTTAGACAAATTTTCGACATCCTTTTATGGACAGAGGTAGTACATGAAAATTTCAGTGCATAATATAATTCCCTCTGAACTCAGAACTATTTTTATACTATTTGAAATATATGCGAATACATTGATTGTGTTAGAACAGTCAATTCACATTTAGTTTTTATGGACAATTCTGATATCTGCAGAGGACTAGGGATCTTGATACTGTTGGTGTGCTTGATCATCTGCCACCACTACAGCAGCTTCTTTTCCGACTCCTTGCTTGCCAGGTAATGAGGATTTTGCCCACCATTAGGTCTTCAGTTTCACCAGCTCCTATTTTTATGTAATGTATGTGTTAAATGTGAAGTACTCCAATTTTGCAGCCACAAGGGGCATCCTCTTATAATGTTATAATCCAACATGCACTTTCAATGGTAAGTAGCATGCTTATTTTCTCTTTCTTTTTTAGATGCCATGCTTGTTTCATTTTTATCATTGTATGCCACTACATGAATGGTTTTGGCTTTACTTGACTTTGTTATATGCATCACTGGAAGGTTGCTTTGGAGAGTGTTAAGATCTACACCGCCATTAGTGATGGAACAATCAATCTTGTTGACAAGGTGAAATTCCTGTCCTTGCCACTTAGGATAAGTTAAAAACTCTAAAATCACTAGCAATTTTTATTTATTTTTATTGTCCAATTTACACCATATTCACTGTTGCAGTTCTTTGAGATGCAAAGAAATGATGCTGTTAGGGCACTTGATATATACAAAAGAGCAACTAATCAGGTAAATTTCCTATTCCTTTCTGTTGCTGACCCACTCTTAAATTGTTCTTTGGATTGGTTTTCCATTTCTTATATAGTAACATAACTCAAAATCCTGGCCAGTGTGAGTCAGCTGGAAATATATTCGCACTTCGGCGAGATAGACTAGTGTTTTTCTTTAGTGGTTGATTTCATGAAAACAGTCCGACTAATATTGAGGCAGCTACATTAGTCCATTTAAGCAACCACTTCTATCTATGATATTTCTCTTCAATGAGAGTTAGCTATATGCATTCTCAAGCAAGTGTTCACAATGAGGATTTAAACCCATCTTAAAGCATGTTTTTTCCCACTTCAACGTCATCAGCTCTAGTGACGCTGAGCCATTTTAAAAAGTGAAATTCTGAATCAGTGATTTGATTTTTGTGAATTATGTTGACTAAGTATGTAACTTAACTGATATCATTGGGTGCTCTTTTTTTTCATTTCTGTTCAGTCTGAGAGATTATCAGAATTTTATGAAGTGTGTAAAACAATTCACGTAGGACGTGGTGAGAAGTTCTTGAAAATTGAACAGGTTCGTTAAATATTTGATTTTCAAGTCTCTGATATTTGTTATCTACATTAGCAAGCTGCTGACAATATTCTGATAATAACTTACGCAGCCCCCGTTATCATTCTTGCAAACTATGGAGGAATATGTGGCAGATGCTCCTGCAATGAAAGATAAGGTTTGGAAACTGTTCAAAATCTGAACTTAGTTATTGGTAATTATGTTTAGAGACCAAGTACGATATGTTTTATTAAGATATCAGAGTATCCACAATCAAGAAGTTAACGAATTTAGTTTAGAACGAGTTCTAACAAAAGAACTGTAGCATTGGTTGGTATTACTGTTATTTGTGGTTTCTAGGAATTATGTTACTCTCTCCAGTTAGCTTTGTGGTAAGCGGGTCTGTTAGTCCTGATGAGCACTGCATGCCAAATGAGCTTTAAACTAAAAGAAAAATATATATTCATCCTAATAATTGATTAGCATGATCAGATCTGTGTACAATTGCATAAAATTGGAATTTGTCATCTAATGCAAATTGCTAGTAATTACTTAGCATGGAGTCTTTCTGGAGGCCCTTCAACCATTTGTTCACACAATTTTCCTTCCTTATGAGTCCCTTGTTGAGTTCTCTCTAATCACATTTGATTTTTTTTTAGGCCATACTGGCTATAGAGTACAACAAAGAGCAAGAGGAGGAGGTAAAGCCAACTTCACCTCCTCCTGTTTCAGAACCTGAAGTGGAACAAGAGCCAGAGCCAGAACCAGAACCAGTAACAGAGGAAGCACCTGCATCTGAACCAGCTGACCTGCTGGTAACATTCCGTGCTACTGACAAAGAGGTCACTTGCCATGTATAATCCTGCTAATACTTCCTTTGCTTGTTAGGGTCTGAATGAGACACACCCTTCTGTAGCTGAAATTGACGAGAAGAACGCTCTAGCGCTGGCAATTGTTCCAATAGGTAATTATCCCTCTGGTGAACAAAAACTGGTGCTTCTTTCACTGCTTGACTTTGGTCCAAGTGAAATGCACGCCACTTACTGTCTGCTCATCGCTGTAGATGACGTGCCCAAAGCTGCTCCCTCTTTTGAAAATGGAGTCACGGGCTGGGAACTGGCCCTTGTCACTGCACCCAGTTCAAATGAAACTGCTGCCGCTTCAGGCAAAAAATTGGTACGATACATTTTTTATGTTTATGCAGGAACACTTTGTCTTGCTGATCCATCCTTGACCATGCTAAACTTGACTTTGCAGGCTGGTGGACTAGACTTGCTCACCCTTGATAGCCTATATGATGACGCGAACCGACGAGCGAGCCAGCCCGCAAGCTATAACCCCTGGGAGACCCCAGGTGCCGCCCCGATGATGCAGCAGCCAGCACCAATGCAGGATCCATTCTATGGCTCGAACGGGTACGCGGCGCCCCATGCTGTGCAGATGGCCGCCATGGCCCAGCAGCAGCAGGCCTTCATGCTCCAGCAGCAGATGATGATGGCCAGCCACCACCCTCAGGTCCAGCAGCAGCAGCAGTTCCAGGCAGCCCCCGCGAACCCGTTCGGGGCCAACCCGTTCGCACCCGCCGGTGCTCACCACCCTTATGGTGGTGCCAGTACCGGAATGATGCCCCTCCACGCAGGCACAGGCAATGCCTACACCGGGCTGATCTAGGAAGTACGGTGGTTCACAGATGGAAACTTGCTCTACCCATGTTCTTTTCACGCTCTTTTTTCCTTGGCCGCCGCTGTGACGGCATGTTGTAGCACAGGTAGGAGAAGGGAGTGACACAACTGTTGATCGGGAGTGAGGGGTGTAGCTCCGTTCATTGGATCGGTCCGAGTTGGCGCTTGTGTATTTTGTATATGGCGTTTTTCGTATGTGCAGGTGAGTGGGGATATATACACGTCTGGAGATTGGATTATTCATAGAGAGTTGGTGCGATGAACAATAATGTGAAAATTCTTTGTAGTGTAAAGGAAGATCTGTGCTGTTTTTGTGCAACATACGAGTTACCCTGTGTTGGTCCGTGAACGGTTGTTCTTTTCTGGATCAAATGCATGAACGAATATGTTGTTAAGTTTGTGGGCTGCATAGTTCAAAATCACCTCCTTGTTCAGCGGTGACGCTGTCAGGGTTTGTAGTTTGAGTCGTGGCCTAGCTTCCATTGAATTGTATACGTGCGTAGTTTTTCTTTCTGCAAGCAGATTAGATTTTTCGTTCATGTGACTTGTAACAGTTCTCGGTGTTCACAGCAACGCAAGTGTCGTTTTGAACACACGGCTGAACTATCGTATAGTGTTTTCATAAAAGATCAATTGATATATTATTAATGATGAAATACATGATCGTCTTACAATAGAAAACTCAACTAACAAAATATATGCTAATAATAATAAAATATACGAAACAGAAAAAGAACATATGGTAACACTACGAAAGATTAAATCCTACGAAATATCTGATACTACAGATCCCTAATTGATCTCTATTTGCGTTGATTTGCGTGTGACAACGGATACGTAAGGAAGCTCGACGGATCCCATGAATAGTCTTCCACCTTTCCTCTCCACTATCTCGGTCGGCCTGATGCTCTTGTGTCCTCGCATTTCCTCAATAATTTGTCCTCCGGCACTTATCCTCAAAGCTGCAAGCAGATTAGATTTTTCGTTCATGTGACTTGTAACAGTTCTCGGTGTTCACAGCAACGCAAGTGTCGTTTTGAACACACGGCTGAACTATCGTATAGTGTTTTCATAAAAGATCAATTGATATATTATTAATGATGAAATACATGATCGTCTTACAATAGAAAACTCAACTAACAAAATATATGCTAATAATAATAAAATATACGAAACAGAAAAAGAACATATGGTAACACTACGAAAGATTAAATCCTACGAAATATCTGATACTACAGATCCCTAATTGATCTCTATTTGCGTTGATTTGCGTGTGACAACGGATACGTAAGGAAGCTCGACGGATCCCATGAATAGTCTTCCACCTTTCCTCTCCACTATCTCGGTCGGCCTGACGCTCTTGTGTCCTCGCATTTCCTCAATAATTTGTCCTCCGGCACTTATCCTCAAAGCTAGCAGGTGGCTATCTACCCCGAAGGGAACCTCGTTCTTCTCGCGGTGTAGCGCCACCCAATATCCTCCTCTCTTGTCAGGTCTCACATTGTCAGGATATCCTGGAAGATCAGCGAATAGCTCCATTGTTCCAGTCTTGGATCCCTTGATCCAATACCTTAGTAGCTTGCATGGTCCCGTCGATGAGATGATGAGATGTGTCCTATCGGCGCTCATGGCAAGGCCATTGGGGTAAGTGATGCCGGACTGGAGCATGACAACCTTTCCCGTCCCTGGGTCGTACCTCATTAGCCGGCCAGTCGAGTCTCCGGTTCGCGTGACCATCTCATGCTGCGACCTTTGGTAGGTCATGGAGCTGTCGGTGAAATAGACCTCACCAGTGACTTGGTCGACGTCCACCCCGTTGGTGAATCGGAGAGGCACGCCATCAACCTCGGTAACCAGCACCGTTGCCTCGCCACCACCCGGCGCGACCCGCATGAGCCCCTTGTAGGCGTCGGCCACATAGAGGTAGCCGGAGTTGAGGTGGAAGCGCAGACCGAGCGGGCGGCCGCACTGGCTCTCGGTAGCGGTCTCCGGGCGAAGGGCGGACGCCGTGCACGCTTCGCTGCTGTAGCCAGGGCTATACGTGTATGTCGTCCACCCGAGCGCGTCCCCGTTCCATTTGAGCACGCGGCCGTCGGAGACGCCGCTGTAGGGGCCGTTGCCTTTGGCGTCGAAGGCGACACTCTCCGGGCCGCGCAGGAGTCCTCGTGGCAGCGGCAGGTGGCGCGTCCGCCTGGCGTCGATGCTCGGAACGGCGGCGGCCGCGGCGGTGGTAGGCAAGATGAGCAGGAGCAGGAGGGCGACCGAGATCATCGCGGCGGCGGCGAGACCCCTACTGCCGATGGCCATGTTGATTCCCGTCGGTGGCTAGCTGGAGAAGTTGTTTTCGATGGATCGATGCTTGTACGTGGTTTGTGGTGCTGGCTCGATCGATTTGGTTGGTTGGTTTGGTCGAGAGAAGAGGGCGGGTGCCTCTGCTTATATAGCAGTGGAGGATCCCGACTCCCGCCATGAGTCGCCGTCCTCTCCGAGAAGGTGTAGAAAACTGATGAGAGTCTGGGTCCGTACTCTTGTTTTTGAATAATTCCGATTTCTTGTCATAGTACGATTCTTTGTGCTGAACGGAGAAGTTGTTTGTGCTTGTTGCGATCTGGTCGCTCTCCTTAATTGCCAGTTCATTAATTGGGCACTTCATGGGCAATCCAACGGCGCCCTGGTGCCTAGGAGCAATTAGCCAGCCCAGCTGTATGCTACTCCAGATTAACTTTCGTTGTGAAGGCTAATTTAAAAAATGGTTTTGCTACGTCTCAGTCAACTGAGATTTTCTTAAGTCTAAGTCACTTACAAAAAGTGTTTTGAGTTGCACTTTTCTGTTAAAAAAAGTGCAATTGCACTTTTCTGCTAGAAATATGCAACTGGATAGAGTTACACATTTCTTAGAACTGCAGTTGCACTTTTTTGAGGTGACTGAGACATAAGAAAATCTCAGTCAAGTGAGACATAGACACACCCTTTAAAAAATACTTTCTAACAAGAGAAAATCTATACAAAAGCGCCGCACACAGTGGTAGATCATGCGGCGGCAAAAAAATGGTGTTCTCCTCCTATAGTATCCATGCACTAATCTGACCTCACGCTGACAATTAATAGTAGAATCTAAAACTTGAAAATGATTTATCTTTCAAACCGTTTATCCAATTTATGATTCGTTTGCACCGCTGCGTTCATGTCGACGAGAACTTGAAAACTAGATCTCATGTTGTTATGTTTCGAAGATTTTTTTTCATCACATCAATTGCCAGATTAAAATCGAACAACTACCACAATAATTGTACATGGTTATTAAATAATTTTTTTACATGTTTTACATAGACAATGCATTAGTATGCACACCTACAGTGTGATGTGAGGATGTTTTTTGGTCAAACCAATCTCCAGGTTATAGTAATATGGTTATCAGATTAGCAACCAATACTTGCTACAATAATTATACATGGTTATCGAATATTTTTTTACCCATTTTAAATATTGCAATGATATGTGTACAGCTAATGAACGGTTTTCTAGTGTCTCTAAGACCTAAGATATTATATCATTTCACACAAATTCGATATCATGGAGCTTTACATTGGTGTAGAATGACATGCACGAACCTACCAACCAATGTATTACAATCCGGAAGCTAAGTAGTGAATAATCTGGTAAGTTAACGATAACAATCTGGCAATTACTGACGAAAAAAATGATCACAAAATATACCAACATAGGATCTAGTTTTGAAGATCTCTTCGAAACTAAGCCAATGGTGAAAACAGATTTTTAAATGGGTTCGCGGTTTGAGAGATAAAGGTTTTTAAAATTTAAACATTGAGTAAATCTAGATGATGTCATCGCACATGTCACTGCATGCATGCATGCATATTAGGAAAGGGAATCCGCCGCACAGAATAGTCTTGGTGCGGCGCCGCCGCGTAGTACAGTCCTTCTAATAAAGCTAATTTTGTACCAAGAATTTCTATATATTTGAAGTGATTGTTGGTAAAAAAACAGAAAACGAAAACGGCTTATTCATTGTGAAGGGAGTAAGAGCATCTCCACCGACGCGTCTCAAGGGCCAATAGGTGCGCCAACAATGCCCTATTAGGGCACCGGCACCTGCTCCCCAATTTAGGGAGAGGTTACACACATAGGCAACCCGATAAGAATCCCTAAAAAAGTTGAAAAAAACTACAAAATTTTATTCAAATTTTGGTTTATTTACAAAAGTTTAAAGGAAATTTGAACTAATGTAAACTAAAATAAAACCTAGGCTACTGGCCGTCAGTTGGAATGCGACAGGCCTGCCTTGTTGTTGTTCTTCCCCTTTGCCCCCGCCTCCTGCACCCGACTCTCTTCCCTTGCTTCGTGTATCGGGCGGTGCAACATTGCTGGAGCTTGTTGGCCAGCGCCACCCTCCACTTACGGGACTGCTCGTTCTGGGCGAGCCTTGCTTCCTCGCGGAGGGCTGCTCCATCCTGGCGCGGTGTGTTGAGCTCAAGCAGCCTCTACCGCTCGGCCACCATGAGGATGCTACTAACTGTGACGCCCCGAAACCGGTACCATGAGGATTTAAGCGATCCCGCCAAAATCCGCACGATATCGACTCAGACGCTCCGACACGACATGTGCGACGAATCACACACGTGATGCCAGAGGAATTAACACGAGCGGTAACATTACAACAAAATTACAATAGAGCCCACAAGAAACATATATTACAACAACGACTCCAACGAGTCAAGATACAAATTTACAATTCAAAGATCCAAATCATACATAAGATCGAATACATCCGAGTACGGACAAGATACAAATTGGACTAAGAGTCCTGAAGATAACCAGTGGCATCCATAACCCTGCCTAGGCCAAGCCGGAAGGGTAACCTTGCTAACGTCGTTTTCATCGAACATGTCTTCATACCTGTCCGATTATGTCCCAAAGCAGCAATAAGTACGGGTTCGTACTTAACAAGACTTCAAGACGTATAAGCATTCGTCAACTAGTTGTCCTTTGTACTTGAGGCACGCAGAGACTTAGAGGACGCAAGAGAAACGTCATAGGCAATATGGTGGGGTTAAGCGGCAGCGCGCAAGCACTAAAAACCTATAGAGACACTCTACAACATTCGTCTAATCAGAGAAGATGAGAGAGCTCATAAGATAACAGTTCTATACTCTGCAAACATAACCTGACCGATGTGTTCCCCCCTCGCAAGGAAGTACTTACAAAGGCACTCACACGGTGGACAAGTTTTATTAAGTAATAGTTGTGGTAATGCTAAATTACTACGCAAGTTTTTAGCAGATTATTAACAGCAACATAAAGGTGTAAGTTGTTCTATGATCGAGCTATACAATTTCAAGTAGTCCATAACCATGGACACGGCTTATCGATAAGATGTACACCCTGCAGGGGTTGCCCAAATATAACCATACGCATGCTCGTCCCACTTACGACAGATGGATGTCTCACAACAAGACCGTTCCCAGTTCAGCAAGAAAGTCTAGGGGGCCACCCGACTAAGCTACCCGTGATGAAGTCCGGCCGTACTGCGAACTCAGGGTTTGCGTCGGCGGCTAGGCGTGCAAACCACACGCTTCGCTAAACGTCCCGCGGGGTATAATACATAATATAAACACCCGAAGGCAACAGTAAGTAAACACCCGAAGGCAACAATAAGTAAAACAAATAAAACCAAGGTTGTGGCCCCCTTTTCAACTGACTTGAGAAAAGTTAATGGGTGAGGGGGGGTCCCAATAATCGTCCCCACATACAGGTAGAGCGCTCAATCTCGGAATAGATAACAAGAACTCGGGTCCTAGGGGAAATTAGCGAGTCAAAATGCTTTCGCAAAGGGGCTCACAGATGCCTCTGCTTACAATTTTAGTTGTTAATAATAAAGTAAAGCATGTGTATCTCCAACAGATATATCCATAAACCATGTGTCATGATTCCCCAACAGATAACCCGATAAGATAACGATAACGGTAACGAGATATAAACAACACTAGCATGCACTACGACTCGCAAGGCAGACCCAATAACCAAACAACAACTATAGGAGGGTGGTGGAGGCAATATGGGCTGCTTGAGGTAACAAGTGGATAGAACATGTGACAAGAACGCAACTCAAGCCTAGCATAAGAGAGAAGGCAAAATAAAATAGGTGAGCGACTCCTGCAGAGACATGAGTTTAGGAAATGCTTGCCTATTAAAGCTTGCCAAGGAACATCCGGAGGACTTGTCGTATCTCACAACACCACTTCGCGATCCTATCCGGGAAGAAGCAAAATGCTACAACAAACAACGGGTGCAACACTTACTACTACGGCAAAAGAATCGGCATGCTCATGGTATGATATGCATGGCATGGCAAACATGATGCGGCGATGCAACTTATCTATATTAATCGGAGTCGGAACCCCGAACGCAACTTATCCTCCGGTCGCGTTGCACATTGAAGGAGGCCAGGATTATCTCCTGCTCAACGTCGCCCTCGAACTACTCCTCGACACCCCACATCGCATGCTGCTCCGTGGTCTCGGCCTCTGCGCCCACTATAAATTCCTCTTTCCACTCATCAAACTCGGAGTCGTTATCGAAGCGGCCGTAGTCGAGTCCGGTTACTCGAGATGGACGTCGGGCTACGGTGGGCCACTGGTTATGTCTGCAGCACCGATGGCGGCATGCGGCCGCTCGGTCCTATCATCGAGTAGGTGGTGGCGAGCAGGCACGACATTATGGTGTGGAGGCGAGTGCGGCGAAGGAGGGGAGTGTGGCGGTGGTGTTGAGGCGAGTGTGCAGAGGTGAGCAGGGAGGACGCACTAAATAGAACAGGCTCTAGCCGGTGTGCGCATTTACGACGACATCTCTGTGTGGGGAACCAACACATTCATTAAAGACGGCAATCCACCGCAGAGCATCTGAGGCGTCACATTTAAAAATGGAGCATGTCATGGATTCGCTGCCAGGACAGCCCCACACACTGAATCCTACATGTCACGAGGCCGACGACCATGCTACACCGCCAGATGCGTGAAGAAAGGGAAAAAAGACGGGCACTTTTAGCGAAGGCAAAGGGGAAAAACAACGACAAGGCAGGCTCGTTGCGCCCCCGATAGATGTCCAATGGACTATGGTTTATTTTAGTCTAGTTTAACTCAAATTTCAGTCAAACTTTTATGAATAATTCTAAATTGTTCAAAGTTTTTTTAAGGATTCTTATCGGGATCGCTGGTGTGTGCAAGCTCTCCCTAAATTAGGGAGCAAGTTCCGCCGTCGATGCCAATTTGGAGCTCCCGTTGGAGATGCTCTAAGATAATATCTAGCAAATACCCCATCATGCCAAACCACATTGTGCGGATGAGGTTAACCGCATATGCTTATTTGGCGCGAAGAACATGAGCAACCAAACAGATACCCCATCCAAAAACTGCAAACATGATTTCGTTGATTTTGGTACTAGATTTTCAAACTAGTTCATTCGAGTTTTTACAAAGAGGAACTAAAGGTTCCTAAAAACTGACTTAGCCGGGATTTAGACTACCATCACTAGGACTTGAGTGCAGCGATTGGATGCGGAGCTTCACTCATCCCCGTCGGAGAGGTCGTCGATCGTTGAAGTATCCACAATGAAGAAGCCGCTCCTCACCATCTTCCAGAGTATCGAAGCCCGCTTCGCCCTGCGCACATTGCGCTCCTCCTCGTTGGCGGCATCGCGGGCCCGCTTGGCCTTACCGTCCTAAGGGAGTTGCGGCGGGCCATGGCGATGCGACGCGCCTCCCACGCGGCATCGTCTTCATCGCTTCCCGAGTGAAAGTGCATGGATCACCCATGTGTGGTTTTTGGTAATTAATAACAATCCCTATGAACTAATGTTTGCATTAAGTCATATTTGTAGGTGTTATCCATATGCAATGCTTGAACCATATGTTGGTTTCAAGGTTGAAATAAGAAGGAAATGAATAAGATCAAGTGTCAAGTATATCTTGAAGACGAATATGAAGTGTGCCCTCAAGTGTATCTTCGAGACATCAGCATAAGGGCGAAAGAAGAAATGGCGTGCATGTGTGAAAGTTCAAGATGAGCATCTAGAAAACATCATATACTTGAAGCTTGCCATCCATATGGTAATCATGAATAATATTAAGTGACAAGCATGTCTTGAAGAAGAAGATTAAGTGATCTCTCGTGTCTATCTTCAAGACATCAACATAATGAATAAACAAGAAATGAGGTAGAAGTTCAAGATGAGCCATCTCGAAGAGATCATGAGCTTGAAGCTTGCCATGCATATGGTGTTCATGGATATGTGAAGGCATGCCCAAAGAAGAGGCTCTCACATGGGACTATGGGGGATCAATTTGCAAGTCTTCAACAAACAAGTGTAATCAAGAAAGGTGTTCCATCTTGAGGTGGACAAGATCGTCATCATCAAACTCAAGTGAAATATGCGTCATGCAAAGGTGTGATATTGATAGGTTTTGTTTCTAACCTATCTTGTGGGTTTAATTGTGAGACTAGGTTTTTGGATAAATAGCCGTACTATCAAGGGGGCTCTCGAGTGAGTAACTTCATCATATCGATCGGAGAGAGCTCAAACCTTTGTATCTTTGGCATGATATTTCTTGATTATTATTTGGTTCCTATCCATGATAATATTTAGATATTGTGTTAATATACATGACAAGCTCTATTTCATCTAAAATGAATTTTGCACGAAACGTTTTCAAGGTTGGAGGTTTTACCAGTTTGTCTTTCTTAGATAGGTCAAACCTCTACTAATTTTTTTTATATCATTCCTTGATGGAATATGATGGCTAACTGCATGATCTTATATAGCTTGTTACTAGCTTCAAAACGAGCCCAAGATCATCAAAATCGGAGTCTGGAGGCTCAAGTTATGGTCATTCTCGTTTTGTTGTTTCTGCCAGTTTTAACCGTTTTTGGGGCCTGGGTTTTTGCAATTCACCCCTGAGAGAACCCAGTCATATTTCGTTGGGAGGAGGTATCTAAGCCACATTCTTCCTCCTTGGACTGGTTGCTTTTTTCCTTTGTTCTCCACCTTGGTGACCTTGAGAGCTAGCCCTAACCCTCTATTCCTCCTATGCTCCTTGAATCTTTTTGATGGAAAAGTGAGAGGAAATCTAGATCTATATTTCCACCAATAAATATCCTCTCTAAGTGAGGGGAACTTACTAGACCTAGATCTTGGGGTTCTTTGTGGATTTCCTTTGTTCTTCCTCTCTTATTCCCACAATAGTTTTTGTGGCGTTGGTGGAATTTGAGAGTGAGAGACTTGCCATTGCATTTGGTGCATCGGTTTGAGCTTTCCACGGTGATTTGTGGAAGTGAAAGTGAGGAGCTTGTTACTCTTGGATTCTTGGAACCCTAGACAGCTTTAAGGGCTTTGTGGTGATTTATTGAGAGACTCAAATTAAGTTGTGGATGTGTGCCCCTATCTTTGTGTAAGGCTCGGTTTCCGTCTCGAAGTGGAACCATGACCCAGGCCTTTGTGGCGAGGGTCACTAGAGAATAAGGTGAGGCCTTTGTAGCGCTCGGTGTGTGGTATGACTACTGCATCTTGGGGTGAGGCCTTTGTGGTGTTGGTGTGCATCGAGCAAGCACACTTCAATGTGAGGACTCTTGTAGTGTTCGGGAGCAGTAAGCCACTGCCTCTCCAACGGAGATCAGCACTCGCAAGAGTGTGAACTTTGGGATAAATCATCGTCTCCGCGTGCCTCGGTTATATCTATACCCGAGCTCTTTACTTATGCACTTTACTTTGTGATAGCCTTCATGCTTGAAGTTATATATCTTGCTATCACGTAGTTGCTTGTCTTTCTTAGCATAAGTTGTTGGTGCACATATGTGAACCATAGTATATAGGTTTTAGGCTTGACAAAGTAAATGCTAGTTTTATTCCGCATTTGTCAAGCCCATCCCGTAAATGTTTTAAACTGCCTATTCACCCCTCTCTAGGAGGCATATGTGTCCTTTCACCGAGTCGACCTCGATCGGCGGGAGCGGAGGAGGAACCCACGTTGCAAACGAGGATAGACATGCCTCGCCGTCATGCGCGTCGCGGCCGGGCGCGAGTTGCGGAGGGAGGAGGCTGAACCACGCGGGGGAGCACGAGTTCCAGTGGGAGAGCGCGCTGCGGCAGTGCGCTTGCTCAAAGATGCGCACCGTGCACTCGGGCTCCCTCTCCGACGTTGTACGAGGAGGACCCGCCATGGTTGAAATTGGGCGGCGCCATCCATGGAGGTGGTGGAGGGGTGCGTATGCAGCGAACGGCGACGGGATTTGATTTCGACGGTCCGAGTCGGCTGGAATCGACATCCGTGGGCGGGGGAGGAGGACAAATGGATGCGGTCACCACCGCATCCAAACCCTCGCATCCGGTTATCACTAGTACCGACCTGCTACTTAGAGCCGGTTTTGGACCTTCGTCCTCAGACGGTTATGCTATCCGGCTCAAAGCCTCGGTCTCTACTGGCGTGCCAACCTGAGACGGTTCTCGCTACGACTCAAAAAATAGTCACCTCAGACGGGCATTAATATGACGCGTTTCCATAGATCGTTTAGGCTCAGACGATTTCTCTTCACAACCGGTTCTAATAATTCTGGAGCCTTAGACGGCCTCTATTATCACCCGTCTGAAAAACGATATCGTCCTGAGAAGTTTATTATTCATGACCGCCTTAAATACTTTGCTGAATTGAGGCTGGTTTGATAGGTACATTATATATGCCAGGTCACCTCGAAATTATTTTAAATAATTGTAGATAAATATGCTGCAGTGTAACTTAATCGCAGTCATGATTCAGTTAAATATAGTTGGGGAAATCCATACATACTAAGTGCATACATCAAACTTCCATACAAACTAGAAGTGCAGATATGTACATCAAACTAGCCATCTACATAATATACTTGGTACTCTAACAGTTAGCATTGCATTAATATTGGCCTGGAAGGGCCTCAACCAGAAGATGTAGCTCTCCATTATCTCTTTCATTGAAGGAGAAAATGACATTGTCACCCTCTTTTAAGTTAAACCTCCTCACAACCATCTACCATCCAATGAAGTTTGCATTGTTTGACCCATATCCCATCTTCATCGTAAGTACCATTGGATACTTGCTATCCATGCACGAAACATGGACATGAACACGCCGACCACCAACAAGTCGATTCTTTAGGTACCCAACTGTGAACTCGGCTCCATTTTTCTGTGGTCAACAGAATTCAAGAATGAGCATATACTTGTAATTATTAAGTAATTAAATATCACAAGCAATTTGTTCATGTTTAAGAAAATAGTATGATAATCTTACCAGTGTGAAATAATTTTTGAGGTGACATGCAGCCAACACAATCTTAATCAAGTTATTGTAAAAGAATTGTGAGCTAAGATCAAAGTACTCTAAACATAGGCATGATAGATATAATTCTAACAATAGAACTTAGCAACTATGTTACAACATGAAAAGTAACTAAAATAAAAGATCATGAATAGTAGTGCACTGAAAGCAACTGTTTGTTTTTTAGCATAGACATAGCAAAGTGGTATTCAGCTTGTCCTTCATGGAATAGCAAAACATAAATGCCAGGACACCTTTAAAGTTCAAAGGGTGACTAGATACAAATAGTTTGAGAACAAGCAATAACATAATCACGAATCAATCAATAATAAATTTTAGGACCATGCACATTATACTCAGAATGAAAACTATGCTCTCTTAATTGGTGCATAAAGTTAAAATATGAAGACTCAACATAAAAGTAAAAGAAAGGCCCTGCGCAGAGGGAAGCAGAGATTACTCATATGCTGGAGCTTTTTATTTTGAATAAAACAGAGGTATTGAAAATGTATTTTGCGAGGTATGTATGTATATGTCAACGACTGGTATCAAATGGTTCATCATCGTTTCATATAGTGACTTCAAGAGCGGCTCCCGTATAGTTCTCCATTTGCACACCATTATTTAGGATCTCTCCAGTACATAGTGCGCGGAGTTTTATTTGTTTATTTTATATTTTTTTGTGGTCTGGGCACCCAGTTGCCTTGCTCTTTTTGCAATATTAAGGACTTACACATTATTCATGCTAGTCAAGGTGTGAAGTCATGAAAATAAAATAAATCATTCAATACTTCCTCATGTGCTAAAACATGTTCACAAAACAGGTAATAATTTTTGAAGGTTTTAAAGGTAGCATACATATAATTTAGTTTGGAGTGGCAGTGAAATACCACATATAGGTAGGTACGGTGGGCACAATTGGCAAACTTTGGTTTTTGGGAGTTGGATGCACGAGTAGAGCTCATACTCGGTACATGTGAATGCTAGCAAAAGATTGGCAGCGACCAACTAAGAGAGCAATAATGGTCATAATCATGCATAGCAACAAAACATTATTAATCAAAGCATAAAGTGATATTACAAGTCAAAAGTTAAATGATCATAGAGGCTTTAGGTGACTGGTTTGTAGTCATAACATGGTGTAAGCATGCGCCAAGTCAACCCAAATAAAACATTTAAAGGAGAATACCACAATATTATGCTTTTGTATGATGGAAACAACACATGATTCTTTCAATGGCACATTAAGAAATCCCAGCTATTTGAGAAAAGTCATGCTACAACAATAACTACTAAGCATATAATTAAAATAACATCCAACATGACATGCCAAAGTCTAAGCCACAGTCTAGACAAGCTTCCTTTTGCACCACTATAAGCATGAAACATTTTACTCGTCTCCAACACCAAACAATTTATTTGAAACAACTCTCATAGATAATAATAAATAAAGACCAGAGAGCTAATCATACCTAGTTAAAGAAAAGTAACAAACTCTGAACAAAATACGAGTAGAAAACCAGAGCTAAACGCAATACTAGCAAAAGAGAACACTCGCAGAACAATAAAAATGAAAACTAGAGTGTTCTATGAAATTAAAACGGAGTGTGTCATTCTCCAAAACAAATATGCTGGGATCCAACCATATGCTACAACAAAAAAACAAAAGAAAACAAAAAATAAAAATAAAGACGCTCCAAGAACAACACATAGCATATGAAGCAATAAAAATATAGCGTCTCGAAAGATGACATGATACTTTATTGATGAAGAAGGGGATGCCTTGGGCATCCCCAAGCTTTGCCGCTTGTACCTCTTGGATATTTCTTGGGGTGTCATGGGCATCCCCAAGCTTGAGCTTTTGTACATCCTTCATGTCATTACATCATTCTTCTCTCCCTACACTTGAAAACTTCCTTCATACAAAACTTCACACAATTTTCATTAGCAGCATTAGTGCAATCAAAATAACAAATCCACTTTGGTTCAGCTCTAACATAAGTCAAACATCCATTAAAACATTAGCTACTGTAGAAACTTCTTCAAAAGCTCTTTCTCTCAAAAGAACTTAAAAGAAAAAGATTAAGAGGCAAATGAAATCTATCAAAACAGAACAACAGGTAAAGATCGATTTTTAGAAAATCCTCTGTTGCTCAAATCAAAAAGTACAAAACTAAGGAAAGTTATATAATAACCTGGGGCATATGCTAAAAAATTATCAGATCAATATGACGTTCTCTCTAGGAATACAAATTTCTTTGGTGAAAGCACATAATCTTTTTTAGGACAACAACTTCCTCAAATCTTAGTTTCTTCCTATTAGAGGCTATTCTTGGCACAAAAACGAAATAAAAAAGGATAAGGAGATTTATTATAGAGGTAACTACTTCCAAGACTCAATAAAAGAAAAATTACAAAAATAAAACATGGGTTAACTCCCAAGAGTGCTTTTCTTTAACGCCTTTCAGCTAGGCGCCAGAACAAGAGCTCAAATCAAGTATTTTCAAGGGAAGAAGCATCAAGATCAATGCCAGAAGTCTTTTCAACAAGGAATTGTATTTTATCCATATAAGTTTTAGAATACCCTCTCTCAACACTCTTGGGTTCACTACTTTCATGAAATGGGTTTTCAGGAACAATCCAATCAAAATTCTTTTCCAAAGCTTCATGCATTCCTACGAGTTTGAAAGTTATTGGTATTTTGATTGAGTGTGGATTTGTTGCCACCGGTTGGCAATGCCCCCCACCTAACTGCCGTCGGATGACCTGCTGGAGATTCGGTTTGCAATAGTAGTGGTCAATCATGGTGCGGTTCAAACCCGGTAAATCTAGTATAAAACTGAATTACGTCCTAATTATACGTTGATAGAGCATGCCACCAGCAGAGATGTGCAGCGACTTATCCGGCCTTCTGATCATTTGATGCCAGGCCGTCCATGTATCTCTGCACACAAGCATGCATGCATGGCATGCTTTCTTGATTTGACCTATGCTCAAGTTAATGTCATGCTCCTCTGTATGAACGGCAGAAAGGAGAAAAAGAGGTGGCAATTAATATTAACCTAGCTAACTTGCTAGTCCAAACCTCCATCGAGACCGTGCTCTTTACCTCAGGCTATCTGGCATCGTCAGTGTCCAGTGTCAGCTGACTGAATTGTTTGCCTCGTTGCGAGGGCATCGACTGAAAAAAAATGGTTTCATCTTGTCACTGTGTCAGCCATGATGAAGTATGTCAGTCAACTGACAAACACCTAGTTTCCTGCTACTACATGGAGTTAGGCATCCACACCACGTTGTGCTCAAGTATATTATACCATTTAAAAAAACTATATAAACCCCGCACAGTCATTGCAATCGGCAAGAACTAAGAACGGTCATGTAGTAATGCTCAAGTTGTGTAGTGCCGGAGATTCGTGGATTGATCTTGTCCAAATGCAAAACACATATCATCATATGTATGATTCCGATCCGGCAGGAAAACAAGGTCCGGATATATATAACTGCAACGAGGGTGTTTGCCTGAAAATGCAAGGTTGTTTCCCGTGTGTGCGTATGAGTAGTACTAGCTGAATTGCAAGGATCATGTCAGCTAGTATAACGTGCGCATCTCACCGGATCTTTAGCTCGCCGTGGTCTTCGGAAAGTAGACGGCAGTAGCGCGTGGCAAGACCAACATCGCCATGGTCTTCAATGTTGGAACCGCTATCTAGTTCAACTCAAGAAAGGCTTAATTCGTCATGCCAAGGCTAGAGTTGGTTTACATGACACCGTTGATGTACACGTTCAAGCATGCCACACAATTCACGATACGAGCACTGGAACGCTAACCGGAGCTCCACTCTCCGAACATGAACTGGAGAACTCCGCGTACGTCTTGCCGAGTGCCCGAGGGCTCATGCAAGATTGTTTCGACGCTGGTGTGTGCCATGACCACCTAGCACCTACAACCCTCCAGCTGTTGTTTTCACTGATTAGGGGAGAAAACTTAACGCATACAGTATGTTGTTGTTGTTATCTTGCGTTGGCATTGTCAGACACAAGAAGCAGCCATGAATGCAGTACGCTACAACACTCTGTTCTCTTTCTGCTTGTGGCGGGAGTTAATACTGGCGTATCCTGCAGCTCGTGCAGATGCTTTGCAGACAACGTGGCTAATTAGAACTTGAGATGGAATATTACATTTGCATTGAGATTGAATCTATGGGCGAATCGGACGGCAGCTGGGTGGGGGGCATTGCCACCGGGTGGCAACACCATATTATGCATTTTGATTTCCTCCCTATTTTCAGGTTTGGTTTTGTCTATCTTTTCAAGTGTACCAATAACATCTACACATGAGCCTAGCATCTTAAACCGATCAAAGACTTTCATAGATTTTATAACAATATCTCTAAATTCTTTAAGCAAAATTTCCAGAATAAAATCTCTCTTTTCATCATCCTTAACTTCATAAAGTTTAAGAAACATTTGCTGCATTATGGGGCAAAGGTTAACAAACCTAGGCTCCAATATTTGAACTAAATAAGCTACAGCAGTTTCATAATTAGGAGCAAGCTCTACTAAGGATCTTTTCACAATATCTTTGTGCTTACTAACATGATTAAATAATTCTTCAATGTTATCTCTCCCAATTATAGAACCGCTACCTATTGATAGGTCTTTTAGAACGTACTTAGGGACCAACATAATGAGCTAAAAATAAAGAAACAAAGTAACAACTATAAAAAGAACCTTTTTGTGTTTTTGATATAAAGAAGCAAACAAGACAAAGTAAAATAAACTAAGCAAAACAATAACAAAGTAAAGAGATTGGAGATGAGAGACTCCCCTTGCAAAAATCCTCTTTCTCCCCGGAAACAGCGCCAGAAAAAGACTTTGATGACAGTTAACAGGCTTGATGGAGTGTCTTGATTACTCCCGGCAAGGCCGAGAAAATAGTATTGATGACCCACAAGTATAGGGGATCGCAACCGTCTTCGAGGGAAGTAAAACCCAAATTTATTGATTCAACACAAGGGGAGACAAATAATACTTATAAGTCTTAACAGCGAAGTTGTCAATTTAGCTTGCACCTGGAAAAGTACTAGTAACATGGGTGATGTGAAAGCATCATTAATATGAGAGCAATGGTAATAGTAGCACAGTAGCAGTAGCAGTAACACAGAGGCAATGGCACCAGAAAATATTCCAGTGCGTAGTTGACTGTAGAGCAATGATGATGACAGAAGGACCGGGGTTCCCAGCTATCTACACTATTGGTAACTCTCCAAACAAATAACATGTGTTGGGTGAACAAATTATAGTTGGGCAATTGATAATTTTGAGGGCATGGCAATGCATGCTATGATAAGATAAAGTTTACTGTAGTATTTAATTAGGCATTACAACATGATACACAGACCGCTATCCAGCATGCATCTGTGCCTAAATAATCCACCTTCAGCTTAGCATCTGCACCCCTTTCAGTATTAAGTTGCAAGCAACCGATTATTGCATTAAGTAAAGTGCATAATGTAAACAACACAATTATCGTTGGACAAAGCCTTGTTGTTTTACCCCTAGTGGCAACAACACATCCACAACCTTAGATGTTGCTGTCACTCTCCCATATTAAATGGAGACTGAACCCACTATCTAGCATAAATACTCATTCTTGGAGCTACAAGCAACTACTTGATCAGGGTAACCACAAGTACCGAAGAGCATGCAAGATCTTAAATAAACAATAGTATGATAACATGATGAACAATTTGATCACAATTCCACAATTCATCAGATCCCACAAACACAACGTCACCAATTACATCATATGGATCTCAATCATATAAGGAAGCTTATGAGATCATTGTATTGAAGTACATGGGAGAGAGAGTATCAACTAGCTACAGCTAAGAACCCGTAGTCCATGGGGGAACTACTCAAAAACCATCATGGAGTCGAAGTGGAGGCGGTGGAGTCGATGAAGATGGCTTCGGGGGTCAATCCCCATCCCGGCAGGGTGCGCGCCGGAACAGGAACTTCTAACCCCCAAAACTTGTCTTCGATGGCGGCAGAGCTGCGGAACTTTTCGGGGAATATGACTCGGGTGTTTAGGGTTTTCGCGAGGAAGGCAGTATATAGGCGGAAGGGCGAGGCCGGTGGGCGCCTGAGGGGCCCACACCATAACCAGGCGCGGCTAGAGGTGGGCCCACGCCATGGCATGGTGTGGCCACCTCGGTACCCTCTTCCGTGTCTGCTTTGGACTCCGTCTTCGTGTCGGAAAAAATAGGATGTTTTACTTTTGTTTCATCCAATTTCGAGAATATTTCTGTACAACTTTTCTGAAATACAAAAACAACAGAAAACAGGAACTGACACTATGGCATCTTGTTAATAGGTTAGTTCCAGAAAATGCATAAAATTGCCACGAAGTGTAAACAAAACATATAGAAACTAGTGGATTCCCCGCGCGTTGCCGCGAAAATTTGTTGTGATTTTACTGAATAATACTTGTGTATCAAAGAAAATGAACTACATTGTTGCAAGACGTTAGCATGCCATACAACCTATAGGCTTGCATAATAGAAGAAACATAAATGTAAGAGAAAAAGACGTGAGATTGACATACACCATATAGGCTTGCATAGACATATTGTCACCGTTGCCAATCTATAAAGATTTTAGCTAACACGACTGATATGGCCAACCTTTTTTTTGCAAGGAATTAAAATGGCTATTTTCCAAATAAGCTAACTTCCTTAATCTAGTATCATATGACAATTGTGAGGAGGTAAAGAGAACAAAGCATAAACCTTGCAGGATTGGTTTAGTAGTTTTTGCAATGTTTGGATCACCATGTCCGAATTGGCATCTTGGAAAATAATTGGGGTGATGCGGAATTGTTGTCATCGTCACGGTACGGATTGGAATCATGTTCAATAACCTGACGAAGTGCGCTTCGTTAGACAACACTGAAGTAGAGCAAGCATAAAAAAGTGTAAATGCATAGTTCAACAACTAATGCTAGTGATTTCATACGAAAATCAGCTCACAATGTAATTATTGGCATGCCGATCGATTGGAATACACGGGGGCATTGAAATATAAGGATATCAATTATATACTCTAGCCTCGTACGATTACTTTGTGGTATCTGTTACAAATGCCTACCTGCCAAAGAAATATATCTGGTTGGGTAAGAATCTAGATATCCAGATTAAGAAATATGAAACCAGACTGTGCTCAGGCAGCGTCAAGATGTGAGAAAGGTACTTGCTAAAGCATTCAGTTGTCCCAACTAAAAAATATAGATATGGAGTAAGTGCGAGAAATAGGATAATCACTTCCAAATAATCATAATTTGATACATGAATAAATCAAAAGGGAAGAGAGCATGTACCTATGGAGAGATCTGGGATTAAAAAATACGTCGTCAGTTAATGAGTTAATGAGATCCAGGCAACAACCTACACTGGAGAACTCGTGATGCTGAACCAACGCAGGCAAACCCATTAACAAAGCAGATCCAACTGGGTTTGGCACAGACATGGACGGTGAGGGACTCGTGATGCCTCATAGATTCAGTGTGGGGGGCATCATCCTCTCGAGGGTAACTGCATGGAGCTGCAGGGGCAAGATGAGGAACATGTAATCAACTCGTCGAGGAAAAGACATTTGATAGTAGAACGTCTAGTACGTAGGAAGTTCCGGGGGAAGCAATGCTGATAGGCACCCAAAAGGAGATTGGATCAGGAGGAGAGGGCGACTAATATAATTGCTGGAGCATTATAAGGAGACACCAAAATTAATTGTAGCAAAAACCATTGGGAAAATCGAAACCGAACCGTGACGTTTCTGGCCGCTGCTCTCCCCTTCCCCTCTACACACCATGGAATTTTTTCTTTGGTAAGGACGAATAAATCTTCTTTACTATTAAATTGCAATAGGTGACTGCCTGGTGTCATAAACGGGCCAAAGTTTTTCCTCTAGGCCCAACATCTCATGCAAATCCTAGGCCCAAAATCTCTGAATATGGCTATCCCGGTCTCAAAGAAAGTTTGGAAACCACCGTTTAGGTGTGGGAATCCAACCCAAGTCCGGATGTGATTTTCCAAATTCCAATACAGATGATTCCCTTATAATCCAGGGACTCTAGAGAACAGATGCATCGATCAAGATCAAGATCGAAGTTGAAACAACAAGGGAACCGCGGGTCAGGGCGGTGCTTTCGATGGCCCACCCTGTCTGGACTGTCCGACAACGAGAACCTTCCAGCGTTGCTCCCCACATCTCACGCTGCCGCGGCGGTGCCAACGAGCGCTCCCGGTGCTCGCCTCCGGTCGGTCCGGCCTGTACGTCGGAGCGGCATCCAACCTAGCGACCTCTTCCCGGCGGCATCATGAGCAGCCCCGCGCGCTCGGATTGCGCCATCCACGACCGCAAATACAGCCGACGTGCCGTCGCCTTCGGCTTCCACGACCAATACAGTCGACGTGGCGCCCGCTGGAGTTCGAGCCCAGGTGTGCGAGTTGCATGCCGTCTCCACTCCCCCGATCCTGGCTACGCACCCCTATCCCCGATCGAAGTTGAAGCTACAAGAGAACCGCTCGCTGGCTACGCACCCCTATCCTCTCCAATCCAGTGCGGCTCACATGTGGGCTCTACTCTCGGCCCCCAGTAGCTCCTATGTTCTTCCTCCTCCGGTGCGGTTGTAGGCACGCTCTCTGGCGCAGGGTAAAGCTCTACTGCGTCGTGTGGCTGAGCAGCGAGAGGATAGAATGGGCTCCAGACGATCGAGCGAGGAACAGTCAGGTAATTTTGTTTCTGAAGTATGATTCGAGCTTTGGAATATATAAGCCAGAGGATTTTTGGGCTGATACTCGGGTGAAGAACGAGAAGAGAGAATTATGAGGATTAATCTAGCAACTTCCACAATTCCACGGGAGCAGTTTAGGGAGAAATTAAAGGAGCGAGAAGATGCAATTTTACACTGGGAACCCGTCTCTTCTCATGTGTCAGTTTAGCCACGCCAAAACTGAATTAGACTCTGCGCATTGTCCATTAAACTTTGCTTTTGTCATATAAAAGCCGAACAGTGATATTTGCGAACTTGAGCACCGGTGTATAGCAGAATGCAACCGTGTGTATATACACCTTGTTCATCTCGCAAGAAAGTACTATTCTGACGTGTCGGTGATTTGGTTGTTCCTGGTAGATTTAATGGAACTACCACTAGCTCTTTGTATGAATAAAATTACATTACTCAGTCCTTTTTGTTTATAAGTAGCTCACCGATGGTGCCGCTCGGTAATTACATTCTTCAGTCTATTATGGTAGACGAACCATGCACGGTTCATGCAACCTGAAATCCGAAATACCTGATAATACAGTTGATTCCGACCGGGATCGGTTTGGTTAATCCGCATCCTAGCTCCTCTGGAAGAAATAACTACAGATATCACATGTTATCTGATCCATAGAATACATTACTACCTGTCACACAACTCATTTTCTTTCAGAAATAGATGGAACAAAAACGATATATATGCATTACAAACTTGTGAAATTAACCAAATGATAACTTTTAGAGCCTAAGGGAAAAAATGAAAAACTGAAGGACATCCTCGCTTATTGTGCATATATATAACCACTATCTAATTTTATTTTGAAAATAAAGAAGTCACGACAGCCAGCAGGGAATGGAGGAGGTTACCGCCGGCAAAAGAAGGAGGAGGTGGTGTAATACCTCCAATATTCGGATGGAATTGAGAATTTCAATTCAATTGCACCGCCAGCGCATGTAGCAATGCATATGTATGTACACTGTGCCCCCATGGTTCGTCGAAGAGATGCTCGGCCGAATCAAATCGTATACACATGAGTGGAAATGTCCCTTTGAGCTTGCCAGAGACACGCATACGAGAATTACTTTAGATCTTCATAAAAAAAGAGGCAGGAGATAAATTATTATCTGTGTATTTAGATCAAATTTTGTTGGACCAAGAATTGCGGGCCAAATGAAAAATTGACCAACACACGAGGCGGGAGGAAGCTCGGCAGAAAAGGATTTTTTGGTTTTGCTTGCGTATAACAGTTCTCGAATAGCTATATATGTGTCACCACTCTAGACGATGGTGACGAAGAGATCACTTGTCAACACAGATGGTTTGTTGAATATTTCAAAATTTGTTTCTCCCGGTGCAACGCACGGGCACTTTTGCTAGTCTCTGCTATTAAGAGCAAACTGGTGAATGCCTGGTGTCACATTTTCAGGATGGACAATAATACCCCCACGTCCTCAATTCATATTTCCTCCCTCAAACCACCCGGTCCGCACTCCTCAAAAATAGCTAACCATCTTATCTTATCTTATCTTATCTCGCACCGCCTCTGCAGCTCCACTTCTACGCGCAGTCCTGCCCTCGAGCCGAGACCATCGTCCGGCAAGTCGTCCAGCACCGCGCCGCGCAAGACCGCTCCGTCCTCCCCGCCCTCATCCGCCTGCAGTTCCACGACTGCTTCGTCAGGGTACGTACCATATGTTGTCAGAGATCGATCGCGTTTGCCCAATAGCCGTGCAAACATGTCGAAGAAAAACCTCCTGTGATGTCTAACAACGTGGTATCGTTCGTACCAGGGCTGCGATGGCTCGGTACTCATCGACAGCGCCGGCGGCAATGTGGCCGAGAAGGAGGCCGATCCCAACCTGACGCCGAGGATGCTCGACGTGATCGACGACGTCAAGGCTGCCCTCGAGACGGCATGCCCCGGCGTTGTATCGTGCGCCGACATTATCGGATTGGCCGCGAGGGATGCTGCGGCCATGGCGGGGAGGGTGCGGTACCAGCTGCCCACCGGGAGGCGCGACGGGACCGTCTCCAGCGCGGCCGAGGTTCATCTGCCCAGCCCGTCCGTGTCGTTCGCCGATGCTCTGTCGGCCTTCAGTAACATCGGCCTCGACGTGGTTGATCTCACCACCTTGCTGGGTAGGTGCACTCCTTTACTGAACATTTCACGAAGTCCATAGTTTAAAATTAACAATTTGACATTCTAAAGAGCGGTAAATTTAAACAGGTTCACACACCATGGGGTTCTGCCACTGCATGTTCGTCATGGACAGGCTCTACGACTTCAAGAAAACCGGCACGCCGGACCAGACCATGGACGCCGGCCTGCGGGCCTCGCTCCAGGGCAGCTGCCCGCCTCACACGGTGACGCCGTAGAACGAGTCTGGCGACGCCATCGTCCCCATGAACCTCCTGGCGCCGCACGGGCCCTTCAGGCTCGACAAGTCCTTCTACCGAAGCGTGCTTGCAGGGAAGGCCGTCTTGCAGATCGACCAGGAGCTGGCGTCCGACGGCATGGCCAGGCTCATCGCCGCCAAGTTCGCGGTCAGGCCGCGCAAGTTTCGGAAGCAGTTCGCCAGGTCCATGGTGAAGCTGGCGAGCGTACACGTTCTCACCGGAGAGCAGGGGGAGGTCAGGCTGAACTGTCGAAAGTTTAACAGCCGATAGTTTTTTATGAGTGGCAAGATCAGTGCCTTCAAGTTGAGTTTTAAATGTTTCCCGTAGAAAAGAAGTTGAGTGTTAATTCTTAATGATTTGCTAATACATGTATGCTTAGAATTTCAGCTATTTTTCCAATCATGTTTAAGTCAATTTGTGTGAAGTTTCAGTCATTTCATAACATTTTTTGGTTTATTTTCCCAATCTGTATCTGTATCTGTTGCAGTTGCAGTTGCTTTTTTAGCTATAGTGTAGCGAATCTTAGCTCTTGAATCATCTGATCTTCTTCCATGTATCGGTCCTGTCTCTGAAACCTCTCATCTTTACCTACATATTTTCCCCAAGAGATTAAAGATTTCCAAGATGAGGTATGTTGACAGGCAGGCCCAGAAAAGTGAATTTAGTGGTACCATATTAGTTCCTTCGAACGGTAACTAATGGGGTCGAGACAATATTTTCTTCTTTTTGCAAAAAAAAAAAATCTTTTTTTCCTTCTACATCTGGCCTCATGTTCTTCCCACCCCGTCTGGTCCATCATGCCTGGTCTTTTCCTTCTTGCTCCATGATGGTCTTGGAGACCTGGTTCCAAGCCTAAGCATGCCCGTCCCAAACCCATTCGGTGACGAGCCTCGTTTCGCTCGTAAGATGTTAGCATCTTTTTTATATGGATTAGATCATAACATAACAAATTTTACGTTGAGACAAAGCTTATTTTGTAGCATGAATTTCAACAATCTTCTGAACAACATAGAAAACACTTGCTTGCGCCAAACAACCACTTAGGCTAAACAGTTACCAAGCTCGAGCAAAGCTCAAACTTGTCAACGTGAACTAGCTTTGTCACCATATCAGTAGGGCATACCTTCAGTTTACCTTGTTCAACAATGTCGCGAACATAATGATACTTGACATCAATTGCTTTGTGCTCTCATTGAACATTTGACCTTTAGTAAGGTATATGTCACTTTGATTGCCACTAAACAAGTTAATGCAAGAATCATCTTCACAAAGCTCAACATACACACAACCAAACAGACTCTTGCAAGCTTCGGCAATAGCTATGTATTCTGTGTTGGTTGTAGATTGAGAAACAACATGTTGTAATGTTGTTTTCCAACTCATAATACATCCACCAATAGTAAACACATAACATGTAATAGACCTCCTCTTATCCAAGTAGGCATCAAAATGTGAATCCACATAGACAGCGAGTCCCTCACCGGTCTTGTCAAACTTTAAGCAAGCTTTGGATGTGCCACGAAGGTACATGAAAATCCACTAAACAACTTTTTATGTTCTTTACCAGGATTAGCCATGTATCGACTAACCAAACTCATAACATATGATAATTCAGGACCGGAACAAACCATGACATACATCAAGAAACCAACATCACTAGAATATGAAACTCGTGAAATGTACTCAAAATCTTCATCAGTACCAGGACATTGCAATGCTAACAATTTGCATCATGCATATTAAAATGTTGAAGGATTTTTTGTTGACTTCTGTCATGTCTTTGGATACTTCACCGTTCAGATCATGTGATGATCTTGCTTAGCTTATGTAAGTAATTAGTCTGAGATGTTTGATTTATTGAGATTGCAGATCCGATTTTTTTTCTCTCCCCTGAAGTCTCCGATCTGTTTATTTGTTCTATAATTGCTTTTGGATTCTGTATTTTCCTGTTTTTATTACCGATGTATTCATGGATCTTGGATCCCCCAAAATCTGTTTTGCTTGTTTGTTAATATATGCAGAATCTGTGATATATTCATGATAACCTGTGACCGTGGAACATGATTGTAGCCTGATGTAAATTTCTAACGTGGAGAGGGCTCACGTTGGTCCATGCATCTTATTTATCTACTTCATGTTGCAGAAAATTCTTGTTCATATACTCCATTATATTTATTGAGCCAATCGTTCTTGTTCAAACAGATTTTTTTTGTTGAAGGGAATCTCAAGAACAAATGCTTCAGATCCAAATGTCAATGGATGGTTTGTTCTGAATAAAACTTTTGTTTAATCTCCATATGTGTAAATCATGTTGGAATTCTGTACCATTTTTTATGGGTAATATCAGAAATTAATTTCGTATCATATAAAAAATATGGCAATGTCAGAAATAAATTTCTATCATATGAACTTTTTTGTTGTGCCATGAGAATGGGAAAGAGCGGAGAAAAATAAACGGTAAAGTTTGTGTATTATAAACCAATTTTACGGTTCAAACTGATCTATTGAATGATTCTGGTTCATGCCATATTAATTTCCCATTCTATCCTGGACAGAACTACATCGAGGTCGACCTTGTTTTTGCTTATAGTCAGGTCACCGAAACTATCCATTTGTGGTAAAGGAATATTTCCAAAAATAGTAATAGTGGGCCCGCGTGGGAACCAAAGGAAAGCATGGGCAACTCTTCAACGACGGAGTAACAACCGTGCGGCTGATGGAGGAGTGGTTTAGCTCCGGAGGGCGGGGAGGTCGGCAGCCTGAACCGTCCGCCGAATGGCAGGGAGGCCGGCAGCCGAAACCGTGCGCCGGGGGGGTGTGAGGCCGACGGTGAGTGGCTCGGCGCCGGAGGATGGGATGGACGTGAGAGAGCTAGCCGTGGACGGGCGCCAAACAGCGAGTGACCTTGGCGGCGTGTGTGGCCACAGGCGGCATGAGTAACCCATGCGGTGGTGTCGGGAGAATGTGAAATTGGGAAAAGTTTGTTATTTTAAAATTAAAGTTGGGGAAATTTGGGTGAGGAAGAAAGCAGGATTGTCCGAGTTTTCTCAGTACTCCAATACCAACAAGCACTGACATGTGGTTTTCTATGGTTATCATTACAAAAAAAGTATTATCATCCTAAAAACCAAGAGATAATAATATTTTCCATTTATTTGCAAAAAATTGTTGGGTTACTTAGTATTTTCTTTTATGCTTTCATGCGATAAATGATTTGTTCATCCAATTTGCACCGGGAGTACTTTATGTTCACATTTTTATATTTTTATGAAAATAAAACTTCATGCTAACTCGATAGATTGATTGTGCTGGATGGCTACGAGTTAACAAAGAGATTTTTGATACACATACTCAAGTACCTTGCTAATGACATTGAAAATAACATACAGGATGTTGTGCGAGCATATGTTATTCACGATCAAGAGAGCATGGATTTAATAAATAATATAAGAAATAATATGTCGGTCTCGTTGCCTTTTATAATTATTACACTAAATTATGTGATATGATCTTATGATATTTTAAATATTATGTGGTTATTTTTATGTACTTAAATGTTTTTGCGCATCATTTACACTTGTAATATTTGTGAAACTACATAAAGTAGAGATCCATGTAATATTGTGACTGGCATAAGGTAGGGAGCCGTGGCGAAGCACGGGCATTCCACTAGTGTGTGCTAGTGAGGAGATGAAGACGCACTACAAAGAAGACGATGGGGCATAATAAAGAGAATATTCGTGCAGAGCAAAAGGCAGCAGCGCCGTGAGTTATACCTGGCAGACACAAACTATGCTGGGCCGCATGAGACAACGGTTGGGCAAGCGTTATGGACTGAGGTCACAATCCCGAAGACCATGGATTTCAAATCTGACGGATATAAAGAATAGAGGTGATGTGGCTTCACCAGATTTCAGCTTGCAAACATTTAATGCATTTAATGCAAGTTAGTGGGGATGAACTTTATAGATATTATAGATTGGTGTAAAATAAGCATGGAGCATAAAAAATTATAGATATGTTTGCAACGTATTAGTGTGCACCACTTTTTGATAGATGAATAGGTCATTTTGTACAGGTAGTACTTGATTTTTGGTGGAGAAGCGGGATCACCCAAATCTAAAAGGAAGCTCACATGATCTTCTGTCAGATACATGTCGTTTTCAAACATACACTGGTTATCATACTCTGTAGTGCAACCCCTGTGTTGAGGTCCTGATCATGCAACATATAGAAATATGATATCATTGGGAAGCAGATTATAAAATAGTTTAGAGAAGTGATCATCTGCATCATACATTAAGTTGCTAAAATATACAAAGTATTTATGCATCGGTCTATATACACAGTTACCATATTCAGTTATTTACGCAATTTCTTAAAAAATTCTTGTACCATTCAAAATTCAGAGCAACTAAGACATCAAATACGAATTATTATACTACATACCTCTAAGCAGAAGCCTCTCATTAGGCTCTTCATCATCCGATAACATGGAATCAACACTGTCATCGTTATATACCATTATATGTACAAAATCGACTCACCTTGCAGTCTCTAAGTAGCGAGTTTGTACTAGTGTATATAGGGATTTTCGTGGGCCGCTATCGGGTACCCAGTTGCGAAACTTGCTACGGGCCGAGATGTGGTATCTGTTCGGGCCCAGTTTTAGCTGAAAACCCGAAAAAGTCGAATGCGGCACGAGATGCAGGGTGGGGTCTGCTAGAGATGCTCTAAGTGCAACTCCACTCGGGAGCCCTAAAATATCGCGCCCGTCGACCCCCCTCCCACAATTTCATTATCGCAGCGGCGCGGCCCGAGAACTTATCTGGCGTCCCCAGGCCGAACCCAATCCACGGGGGCTTGGTGGCGCCACTGGATGGACGACATAACACCGTGAGCCAGCCTTGTCGGCGAGAGTCCAAGATAGGAGAGCAACCGCCACGGAAGAGCAAACACCGGAATGGCAACCGTGACGATCGAGGCGCTTTCCCGAGCATAGAAACCATCGCGGATGAGCAATCGCCACCCTCTTTGATTTCTGTGGCGCCTTCTCGACTTCCGGCCGCCTCGATATAAAATACTTACGCACTATCTGTGCTGCCAATCTCCTTGAGTTGGACTATAAATTTAGGTAATACTTCCCATCGAAGAGTTCAGCGATCCCCTATACTTGTGGGCATCACAATCCTACGCTGACATTGAGGGCAAGCCAAAGGATGGTGACATTGGTGGGAAAGAGCTCAAACGCCAAGTAGCCCAAGCTACCGAACGAGTGACGCCAATGCCGACGACCAGGAGGCGCATGATGCCATAGCCGACGACTAGGAGGAGGCGGTAGATGCCATTGTCGATCGCTAAGTGCAGGAGGTTGAAGATGCTAGGTGGGCATGGATGGAGGCAGAGGAGGGGGCTAAGAAGAAGAAGGAGGCAAAATCCCGAGTGAAGGCGGATGCGCATGAGGCGTACACCGACGAAGAGGGGGTGGTGGAGGAAGACTTGAAAGACAACTCGTTGGAGGGGAAGACAGACTCATCGGAGGAGAACAACTTGTCTAAGAAGTGACAAGCAGGAAGCGTTGCCTTGACGATGACGCGACAGGGCCGTCTAAGAGCATCTCCACCGCCCCCCCCCCAAATATTCGCCGGCAGAGGCGCCGACACTTCCGTATGGGGGGCGCCGGCACTGCATCCCCTATTTGGGAGAGCTGTTCCCACACCGGCGCCCCCAAATAGGCGGCCCCGATAGAAGTTTTTTTTTACATAAACTAAATATTTATACTTGGAGTTTCTTTTTAATGTCATTCAGGATCAAGAAATAAATAATAGTTTCGGGCAAATCCGAGTAAAACATTATTCGCTACTCGACCCCTGATGACATTTGAAACCTGCTTATCTCTAGCCTACTATCTACTGGCCACCCGGCTCTGTGGAGGTTGACGATCGACCGGAGCTCTCTCTCATGCTCTCTCCCATGGTCTCTCACTGCTCCTTCGTCGTCGATCCCCCACTGCTCTCTCCGCCACGAACGTCAAGTAGGCGACTATATCCGCGGCCACCGTCTCCTGACGCAGCAGCTGCTCTAGCTCCTCCCACCGCCGATGATGATCCAACTCCTGCCTCTGTAGCCGAAGCTGCATCTCCGCCAAACGCCGCCCCTCGTAGACTTCATCCTGACGTTGCGTCTCCTCCCACTGCAACCGCCGCAGCGCAAGCTCCTCCCACCCCTTCTGCAGGCGCGCCTCCCACTGACGCTGGCTCAGCGCCTCCGCGCCGCCGCTGCCGCTCCGCCTCCTCGAGCGCCAGCCGCCGCCTCCCGCCGCGCCTTCCGCAGCCGCCTCGCCTCCTCCCGCTGCCGCCGCTCCGCCTCCTCCCGCTGCCGCTCGTCCGCGTCGTATGCATCTACGGTCGCTGCTAGCGCTGCCTCCTCCCACGCCACGTACTCTGCGAGCTGCGGGTCCGCCTCCACGACTTCTACGGCTGCCTCTAGCGCCGCCTCGTCCCACGAATCGAACATTGTGTTATTTTCTAGGGTTTTTGCACCAACGAGGCGGGGGAGGAGGGATAATATAGACCGGCGGCCAGGCGGGAAACATCTTGCGAAGTGTCGTGGCTTGGGAAAGCGTCGGCGCCGTTTGGGGTGCGCCGGTGTGAGCCCATTTTCGCTCCCGGCCCCCAATTCGCTATCGGAGCCGCTATGGGGAGCGTTGGTGGAGATGCTCTAAGAAGAAGAACTAAACCGTTGTTTCGATGTTGTTGCTTCATTGAAATTTGTAATTATTTCTACAATTTAGTTAATGTAATAAATTAGTTATTGCACTAGTGAAATTTGTGTTGTTTTAATACATTAAAAAAACATAGAGACCGAGGGCGCGTTTGGTAGGCTGCATGCCCCTTGGCTTGCATCGGCCCAGCTTTTTTCGGCCCGTTTGGTTGCCTGGTCGACGTCGCGTTCTTGCAGGAACCGGTTCTCAAAGCACCCTCGGGCCAGGCCCTGGAGGAACGCCCGGTTCGGCTGTTTCTAGCGAGCCACCCCCGTTTCCGCAGAAGTGGAGAACGCCGCATCCTCACAGAGCCACCGCAGGGGATGGCTAGAGCTCGCGCGGGATGACGAAATCTCGGCGCCATGAATTCGGTCACCGCGCTTGAATTTTCGCCACCGTATATAGGGCGGCTCTCTCACCGGCAAATCCAAATCCCACATTTCCCCCCATTTCGAGCTCGTCCACCATCCCCGATCTAGCGACATGGCCGGATCTACCTCACCCACACGGTCGGCGAGGCTTGCGGTGGCGACGGCGGCTATGGCGGCGGCTACTGGCCGCGGAGGATGGTCGTCTTCTTCGTCTGCGTCGATGACTTCGGTTCTGGTAAGCTTCTGCAAACCCTAGCCTTAGATCTAGATCTTATGGGTACACAACCGGGGTCTGAACGAATCCATTGTAGGACATTCCTTCGTCGCCGGTGGAGGTTGTGGAGGTTTTCCAGGTTAGATCTGACTCTACGACGGGGACGGTGGTGCTGCATCTTCCAGGACGGTGGTGCTGGCTGCATCTTCGCTAGGGTCCCTGCTTCCCCTACCTCGGTGCTGCGTGTGGCTCCTTTGACTGTAAGGCCGATCTTACCTACCTCGCTGTTCTTTGATGTGGTACTGGTAGTTCATAGATCTGCTAGTGCTTAAGGATGTCCATGTCGTAGTTCATTGATCTGCTAGTGTATGCCATGTAGGCCATCATACCTTTGGGCTCCCTTGATCTGTCTGCGCCAACTGTAAATGCTCAGCCATCTCTGATAGCAAGCAAACCAGCCATGGTTTGGAAACCTGCTATCAGAGTTTGTGCTGAACCGGTTGGTTCAGCTCGTCCGTAGCGGCGTCTGCTTCAACATGGGATTCAAGGAGCATCAGATGAAGAAGGTAGCCGCGGATGTTCTTGCATTCGCCGGCGTACATGTCACCACTCTTTAGCTGTACAACCACATCAGAAACTGGAGGACGAAGTGGAGCGTCATCATGAAGATGAAATCCGATCGCATTCTGGACCGGAGCGCAGATGGTTGCTGCTTCTACGACGGTGATGAAGGGGCGCCGGACGAGTACATCATGGTACGAACCCTCATTGAGCTCCGGCATTGATCTCAAAGTATATACATGTCAATGTCGTCTGCACTAACAGGTGTTCCTTGTCGATTGCAGCGGTACCCGAAGCACCGGCAGTACGTCGGCACTCCGATCACCAACTACGCTCAGATGAAGACGATCTTCACTCCCCGGTTCGTCTGCAAGGCGCAACTGTTCCAGCCTAACTTGCTGGTCAGGGCTATCGACTTCATTGCAGACAATGAAGCTGTGTATGCTGTCTACCGTAAGCTGCAGCCACCGGAGATGAGGAGCTGGCTTAGGACCTGACTCCACAACCAGTTTCCTGCCTAGTGCTTCTGCTTCCTTCTCATGATCCGCTGATTTTGGGAGGTGATCTTCTATCGCTCCATTAGCTAGGACTTGGTAGAACCTGATCCCCGGTTTGTAATGATGAACTTCTTCGAGGTGGTATATACTAACTCCGCGTGATGAACATGTGATGCATCACGAAGTAGTTGCTTCGTTCGTGATGCATCTCCCATTAAGTACTAGTTGTTGTGTATTACCAACATGTTTTCTGATGAAAGGAATCTCATGTGTGATGTTATTTACTATTGGGTAACCTCACAACTCTAAGTGAAGGGGTTACCACAACAATGAGCTATTTGCAACCAAACAGGCTGTAGGCTGCACGACCTGGGAAGAATGGGCTGGAAACGTGCAACCAAATAATGGGGCCTGAGGTCCTTCTCCGGCACGCAAAAGGCCACACAGGCTACCAAACGACCCGCCAAAAGTGGTGCATGGCCCAGTCGCAACGCGCAATATCTCCCATCTCACTAGCGCAGGCATGCAGGTTTTCGACATAGGCAAGCAAACGCGCCCCAAGTGAACAGCTGGGCGCCGGCGCCCCATATACAAACCAAAATATATGAACGCGAGAAGATGTACTTACTAGGGACGCGAGTGGAGGTGCTTACACGTAAACACGTGTATACTTGCGGACTGGACTATTTGACGGCAACGCACTTTGCCTGACACCAGAGTCAAACCACCGTTCACCGGGCAGCCCCGGCGCCGTGTGCCCCCAAGCCACGCCGGCGCAGCGCAACACGACAGGAACGCACCGCTCGTCGCTTCCGTGGACGGAGTCGTGGGCGAGCCGGACCCGATCGAGAGAGAGAGAGAGCACGGGAATCGGGCGGAAACCTTCTTTGTGGCTTGTGCCGTACCCGAATCCCGTCTCTCTCCCAAAGTCCCAATCATTGTCTTTCCCCCCACCACTCCAACCCCAACCCCTTCCCCCACCCGACCCAAGCAAGCAACCCCGCAACTAAAAGCACCGAAATCCCCTCGCCGCCGCCACGCCGGCCCGCTCGGAGCAACGGCGAAGAAACCCTAATCGGAGCACCGACTCACCAGGCGATCGCCGGCCGTGATGGCGGCGCGCGGCCTGCGCGGCGTCCGCGACGACCTGTCGGAGCTGGGCCGCCACCTGCTCGACATCGCCTGCTTCCTCCACCCTCTCCTCAACCCGGCCCACACCGACTCGCCGCCCTCCACGCCCACCCGCGCGCGCCGCCGGGCCCGCTCCCCGTCCCCGCGCCCCGCCACCCCGCCCTCGCCCTCCCCCTCCATCCTCGCCGGCATCCTCGCCGACCTCGCCGAGATCGGCGGCTCCTTCCGCGTCGGCTTCTCCGGCCGCGCCCTCCCCGACCGCCAGCCGCCGCCAGCCCGCTCCCTCCCCGTCCCGGACTCCCCGCCCCACGCCGCCGCCGCTGCTACTGGCGTCGCCGATGGTGTCCTCGGAGCGGCCCGCGCGCTCGCCGCCAGGCCCGACGCCTGGATTGACTTCCCCGTGCTCGCGCTCGATGAGAGTAATCCTCCTCCTCCTCCTCCCCCTCAACTCTAATCTGACGCGTTCCCACCACCAATTTTGCTCTCTGGTCACCCGTGATGATGGTGTCGTGTCGTGGAGCGGTTTTTCTCTACATATGTGCAAGTTAGTTAATAGTACGTAGAAGCTAATATAATAAACGTTGCTGATTTAGAACTGCGTAGTACTAATGAATTTGGAAGGGTTGGGAACTATAACTTACAAATTAAAACTGTAGCAGGAAGGTCAGAGTTTAATGTCCTACAGTAACGGTATCTAGCAGTACCACCATACATTCTCAATGTCCTACAGTTATGGTATCTAGCTAAATTAAAATTGTTTTGATGCGATTGCTGCCACCAGTACTCCTCAGGATCACTTAGACTACTCATAGTGGGAGTAACTTCACTAGTAACTAAGTGTTCAACTCAGCAAATTTGCTTATGTGGCAGTGAGTTAATGAGGAGAGAGGAAGATGGAGTAACATAGCTAGTTACTGTAACATCACACTTCCCAAAATACAATGAGTCTATAAGCTAATTTATGAAGACATCCATGATATTACTTTGATGTTACTAACCACTACGAAGGTAGTAACATAGGGTAGTAACATATGCATGTTACTACTCTATGTTACTTCCCACTATGACTAGTCTTAAGATTGCCATGATCACCACCATGGCACAGCTTTTCAAACATTGCCGTGACTTGTTTTCCTTAGCTCCGCATTGAATGCAATCTTCTAGTCTGGTGGTGTTGCTTTGCTGTGGTATCAAACTATTCTTCGCATTTGGATGCATAATGCCGTGTTCCCTATCACTTTGCAGATGCTACAATCTCTGACATCGAGAGAGACCATATGGAAGTCATCGAGAAACTTGTCCCCGATTTAGCTTCTCTCAGGGCTAGGCTCTGCCCTTCCTACATGGATCAAGATGTATTCTGGAAGATATACTTCAGGCTGCTTGAGTCAACCCTTAGCGAGCATACTTCAGAGGTGCGCCAGGACATATGGTTTTTATGCATTCTTAATTAACTAACTTACTACGTTCGATGGTAACCCCATCTGGATGGAATGCTCAGTTCAAACAATTTCTGTTATCTACTAAGAACATGTTGCCCCTGCATGGCCTGCAAGCACACAGAGCTGGAAACATGTTTAAACCAGTTATCTTTTCATTGTTTTAGTCACCATATATATATTCTGTTTTTGCTATTGTTGTGCATTACATCTATCTCTATTCTATGTATTTTTAAACTAACATAAACAAGACTGAACATTAATGAAATTGAATGCATCATTGCACCACATGGAGAAAACAGAGCAAAGTCCAATTTATCTTTAGATAAACTCTACCATCTAGTAAGCAGATAAAAATAGGCCATGGAATACTGACTATAAAAGCTGCTCCATAAATAACTTGTATGGTGTAGGTGCTAGCAGGATGGGTACTGTGTACTGAGGTTGGGAATTGTATATCCCCTTCATCAATGCGATAGTGATGCTTATTAATCAATATATGTACATTTTATTCCTTTTTATGATGCATGGGTTGTTCTAAACCTATTTTATTTATTTTCCATTAATAGGTGATTACAACAGTTCACCAAAATCATTTGTATAAATTGATAACAATTATAATAAATCAGAGAAATAGAAAAAAAATCCTGTAGGTACGCACCCCCAGTTCTACTTTTCACCATCTGGAACTTGTTTTCTCTGCTGGTAGGCCAATATTTCTCTCTTGAATGCAATATTTTTAGCCAGCACATAATGTTGTCTTCAGTAGCGTTGTGCCAATTTCGTCTGCACTAGTATTACAGTCTCCTGAATGAGTTATCACCTGGTGGGATTCCTCTTTCTACTAATGCATTATTTATCATTATCAAATTGTACTTTCAGGAAGATAGCCAGAATGGGCAAGGTTCTGTGCATTGTCATACTAGTATTAAATTTAGAAGAACTTTTTGTAGCAGTACACTCCCAATTCTAGTTTTCACCACTGACTAGAACTTGTGTTTTCTGCTGGTAGGCCTAGATAGCTCACTTTTTTTCGAGAAAACGCAAAAGACTTTTGCGTTTCATTGCATTGAAAAGAAAGGGAGTTTTACAAGCCTCCTAAGAGGAAGAGAACAAAAAGGAAAAGAAACATCAGTGCACGTCCCAGGTTGTCGGCAGCACTACCCTTAGACCCTTAGCCCCTGCCTTAGCCCACTGAGCCTCCTCCTCCATGATGTCGTCCACCAATCCAAAGATCGATGGCTGGCTTCTGTCGAAGAAGCAGGCATTGCGGTGTTTCCATATGAGCCACGGCGTGAGTAGGGTGATGGAGTCCAGGCCTTTGCGCATGGTTTTGGGGGTTTGCTGCCTCGCTTTACGCCACCAGTCGTCCAGGGTTGCGTCGGCGTCAGTAGGTGGCTGGCAAGTCATGCGCAGGCGTGCCAACACCTCATGCCAGACCTGCCTAGAGAAGGGGCAGGCCAGGATGAGGTGATGCATCGTCTCCGGCAGCTGGTCGCACAGCAAACACCTGGGGTGGTGCTGCAGTCCTCGCCGGGCCAGTCTCTCCGCAGTCCAGCAACGATCCATGCTCGCCAGCCAGCTAAAAAATTTGACGCGCGGCGGCGCCCAGGTCTTCCAGGTAAGTTTCCACGAGCTGGACATGGTTGAGCCCTCGAACAACGCGAGGTAGCAGGACTTGGCTGTGTAAGAGCCGCTGTCCGTCCACTTCCAAACGAGTCTGTCCGGCTCCGTTGTCAGCGTGGTGTGGGCGATGGCCATCCAGAGCTGGAGGTACTGGCCGATCTCGTGGACGCCGAGGATGCCATGTATGTCGCGGGCCCAACTGTTCCCCTGGAGGCCTTGCGCCACGGTCCTGATTTTGCGGCGGCGTTTGGGGATGCAATCATACAGCGCGGGCGCGATCTCGCGAGCAGCCCGGCCAGCGATCCATCTGTCTTCCCAAAAGAGTGCCTGCTGACCGTTTCCAACGACCATGCTGGTGGAGGCGAAGAAGATCGCGCGCTCCTCGGCCGAGAATTGCAGGTCCAGGTCCAGGCACGCCTGTTGTCGGTGCGGGAAAGCCAAAGCCAGCGCAAGCGCAGGGCCAGGCCGGTCCGTTCAATGTCAGGTATGCCGAGGCCGCCGAGGGCGAGGGGCCGGCACACACGCTTCCAATTGACATGGCAGTTGCCGCCCTTGGCCTCCCTCTTTCCTTCCCAGAGGAATCCCCGCTTAATCTTGTCGATGAGCTTGAGGGTTTTCTTTGGCGGTGCCAGGACTAGCTGTTGGTGGATCGGAATAGCGCTGATCACGGCCTTGACCATGGTCGCCCTCCCTGCCTTGGTCATAAGCTTGGCTTTCCAAGTGGGCAGGCCGGCAGCGGCGCGCTCAACCAGCGGTTGCATCTGCGCAGCTGTGGGCCTCCTCAGGGTCAGCGGGATGCCGAGGTAGGAGATGGGAAGATCGACGATGGGGCAGCCAAGTTCTTGGACCACCGGCGTGGCGTTGTCCTGGTCGCAGCGAATAAGCGTGGCCGAACTCTTGGAGTAGTTGACCTGCAGGCCAGAGGCGCGGCCAAATAACTGCAGGATCTCGCGCACGGCAGTGACGTCCTCCAGCGTGGGGCAGCAGAACAGGACCACGTCGTCGGCGTAAAGCGAGAACGCGGGGACGGCGCGCGTGGGGTGTAAACGCTGCAGGATGCCGAGGTGGGCGGCGCGTTGGATGAGGCGGCCCAGAGCGTCGACGCCAAGGACGAAGAGTTGGGGCGAAAGAGGGTCGCCCTGTCTCAGTCCGCGGCGGTGCCATATGGGAGGGCCTGGCTCGCCATTAACCAGAACCCTCGTGCTCGACGAGGAGAGCAGTATCGCGATCCACTCCAAGAAGCGATCCCAAAGGCATGTTCGCGGCGCCAGTCCCGCTCACCGTCCTCACGGCCATGGCTGCCCTGGTTGACCGTGAGATGCCGCCGATCGCTGCTTCGCCGGATGCTGCCGCCACCCTTGGTGGGCCGGTCCTCGTCTAGCCGCGCTAGTGCCTCACCACCGTCGATCTCTTTCCCATGGATCACGGCCTTAAGATAGCTAACTGGAACGTCCATACTGCTACTGAAGACATAGCATGATGAGCGGGACGGCATACTGCTACTGAAGAGATAGCTCACTTGATTGACATATTTTTGGGCAGCACATCATGCTATGTCTTCAGTAGCAGTATGCCGTCTGCACTAGTATTATAGGATCTCTTGAATGATGAGTGTTATGTTATTATTATATCCCCTGGTGGCATTCTTCTCTTTGTTGCATTACTTACCAGTCTTATCAAATTGTACTTTCAGGAAGACAACCAGAATGTTCAAAGTTCTGTGCATCACATAAATGAGATAGAGTCTCCACCTCATGTCTGTGAGATAGAAAGTGAGAAAAGCACTGCGGAGGGTTATCAATCGTCAGAAAGTCAGGCATTGACCAAAACACGATCTGAGCAAAGCATTGACCAATGGGTGTTTGCAAAGTCAAAATCAGAGACGAGCATGGATCAGTGGTCTGAAGTACCTTCGGATGTCGAGTCTTTTAGAGAAGGTAAAAAATACCTCAGTAGTGAGGCCGAGGACATGAGTGACGTTGACAACTCCAATGTTGTCGTCATGGACAAATACATGGATTCGCTCCTGCCATTTCGGAGGAACCTTCCATACGCCAGTTCCTCTGTGCGAAGGGATTCGGTAAGAAGAAAGCCCGCTTCCTCCCCTGACTATACCCACCGGCCTCCGCAACCCACCCCGCCTGCATCGCTGTCGAAGAAGGAATCTTGGGATCTCATTCAGGATTCAGAGTTTGACATACTTGACAGTTAGCAATGGAGATCGCTGTGATCTCAATGCCTTCAAATTTTTCTTCATTTCTCTATCCTTCACCTGGTTTGTAAATGGCGGCCTTCAGGTGGTGCCAGTGGTTGAAACATTTGACAGTAATAATATAGTGTGCATAAATATCTCTCTCTATGCGTCTAGAGTATATATCCTCTCAGCCCACATGCTGTAACATGATAAATTTGACATGAATCTGTCGAGAGTGAGGCTTTGGATATTGGCCTCCCTGATATAGACAATTTGTGTTGCATGCTGTATATGCGTGTCAGCTGGTTGGTTTTTGACAAATCTGCAATATTCAGTGCAGAATAGGTAGAAAGTTCGTGGCATTCCATTCCGTTTGTAAATATATATTGTATAGTTTTTGGCATGAAAAATAGAGAACCCACATCAGTTTGCATGAGGTAAGACAATGGAATCTAATCCCTATGCCTTATATTTCAGTTTTTTCTTAAAATGGCTTATATCAAGTAACCTCCGACGAATAAGACTTACATTATTTTGAATAAGACTAATATTATTTAAGAAAAACCAAACCATGTAAAGTTTGACCTAATTTTTACAAAAGATCGTGAACATGTAAAATACAAAGATAATATCATCAGATACATTATGAAATAGACACATCATGAAATATATTTTCATATGATATCTATAGAATATTATATTCGTTGATAATTTTTTCTAAAATTTGAGTAAACTATACTTAGTTTGATTTTTCAAAAAAATTAAGACTGTTCATTGGAAACGGAGAGAGTGATTTAGAAACGGTTCAAACCACACACTGTTAAATAGTAAGCTGACATATATTCCCGACTCCCGAGGGCAAGCTAGGACTTCACATACTTGGAAGGCAAACTGCATAATTAAGTTGTTTTATATCTCTGGACACTCATGCCCCGTCCCATAACTTCATTCTCACACATCTCAAAAGAACTTCCTCATATGCTGGGAGAGGTATCACAGTTCATTCTCACACATATCAAAGGAACCGAGATTTGGTGCACATAGGCACCAGTGATCTCGTTATTTAAATAAACTAAAAATCATATTTTTGAGTTTCAAAAAATTATGAAAAAAATCTGCATATAGCCAATAATGTATCCCATAAACGTGTAAAATATCAATTCCAAATACTTTATATTTTAAGCTACACAAAAGACAAAAGTGCAGATTTAAGTAGTCATTTTCAAATCTCTAAAAATATGTCATATTTTGTTATTTTTGTCTAGCACAAAGTAAAAGGAATTTTGGGTTGAGATTTTCCATGATTGTGAGGTGTATCACTGACAATCTACAGAATTATTTTTCAGATTTTTTTATAAGTAGTAAACATTTTTTAAATTTTCTTTTAAAATGGCGAGAGCACCGGAGCTCGGGATCCAAAAGCACTTAGATACACCCGTATATTGTTCCCAATTTGGTGAAAGCAGCCTGGGCTTTGACGTGCGAGGCATATGTGGGCTGAGGTATACAGTTCACTTGTTTTTTGTTTTCTCTTTTGCTTGTTGGACCCTCTCATTTCACAGGCTCTTTTATATTTTCTTTTTCTTGTCTTCATTCCGTTGTAGTGCAGGATATAGTGCCAATTTTACCATTTTTTTCTTCTAAACACAGGTCAAACAACGACATTATGGAACGAGGAATAATTCTAGCTAGCTGAGAACTAAATTAATGTTCAATCAAGTTCTACACCATTCCATTGCATTGGGATTTATGCATATGGTTTGTAAGTTGGGTTGTAACTAAGTTTTTTCAACTACAAGTGGGGTTGAAATTGATATTTTTTTTTGTTACAAATGGGGATGCAACTAACAAAAATTATCCGGACCGTTAGATTCTTTATGAGTTGCGACATAGGTTGTAACTGAGATTTCATGACATCATCTGAGTGAGAACTAAGTCATCCGAGAACTAGTCACATCGTAATTCTAAAAAAGCGTATAGTGCAAGATACACGATTAATTTATGTCACTCTCTCATGTTGTCACCGGCCAAGCTAGCTACGGTTCATGGTGAGTCCAAGCATGAATCAGCCGCTACGCCGCAACTAAGCCATTTTTTGTGGTTGTAATCGTTTGCGACTTTTGTAAGAAAAAGTCGGTGATTTTTGTTGTAATTTAATCTCTAGCAACTTAAATCTTGCTTGGCCACTTTGCATTGTTTGCAAATATATGGATTTTTATTGTGATTGTTTGTGACTTTTGTAAAAAATAGTTGGCGATTTTGTTGTAATTAAATCTTTAGCAAATTAATTGGTGCTTGACCACTTTTGCATTGTTTGCAAACATATGGACTTTTGTTGTAATCACTTGTGAATTTTGTAAAAATAGCTCGTGATTTCTATTGTAATTCAATATGTAGCCAATTAATTGGTGCTTGACTAATTTTGTATTGTTTGCAAACATACAGATTTTTGTTGTAATCGCTTGTGACTTTTGTAAAATTAGATGATGATGTTTGTTGTAAATCAATCTATTTGTAGAAAAAAGTGTTTAACCATTTTTTCATTAGTGCAAACACATGTTTTCCTTATAGTAATAGATTGTGAATTTTGTTGTATTCAATTTTAATTTTTGTTGTAAATCAAATATGAAAAATATTGTTATTTAACCTATTTTTCTATAACATTATTGTTAAAAATATGGCGAAATTTTTGTTGTAATAGTAATTTTCTTTGTACGCGAAATGAGGGTTTTTGTTGCAATACTAGCTAGTGGTAGATTATAAAAGTGACATTTTTTCTGTAAATATAGGAAACATCAGAGCCTACGCTATATAACCCTTTCGGTTTAACTAGATAAATGTTGTACTGTGCATTGATTCCTCGAAAAATGAGAGGGTTAAAATCCAAAACACGTTCAAGCTGATCCCACGCGTTAGATGCCGATCAGACGGTGGGAAGGACGACAAATTTTAGCTCTCTGCGTCGGGCGACCGACGCCTAGCGCCGCCTAATAAGAGGGCCGAATAAGAAGCTCATGCTTCGTGCTATCATGCAAAGAAATGATTCAGGCAATTTAAGTTCGACTAACGAAACCACTCATGCATCTATAGTTATGTTTTGCCTTTTTCTAAATTATTTGCCTATATACTATTCTACACAATAAATTTATTTTTATTTCTTTATTTTGGAATCATCTCGTGTTTAAGAAATAATTAAATTCTTGATAGATTCTCTAGTTTATGACACGCATTCAAGATCCATACATTTCAATGTTCATGTTTATGTCATTATTCACACCAAAACTTCTGCATTTTCCAATATTTCCAAGTTAATTGGGAAACAAAGAGCATGGTGGTGCTATTGCTATCATTGGTGACCTTGGAGGAGATAGATACATGTTATAGGCAATATATGCATAAGATGTCGAACTCAATCACCAAAATTTTGGAAAACATAGTAGCTTAGCTTTAGCCTCGTCATTATAATTCCCTAGTTGCATTGCAAAGTAGAGTACTACTTGGGTCTGTTGCCTCACATAAAGAATATGTATCTTCTGCCAGGTTGATTCTATATAGGCCTGTAAGTGATCATGCCCACAGCCATCCGTAGGCTTGCCACTACAATTTTGCTCACTGAATCCCCGTCTAGTGTCGCGACTTTCGTTTAGCCCGTTTAATTTTGCCAAACAACGGTCATCAGCTCGCTCGTTCAGCAGTTCAGCTGAGCTAGCTAATTACAACCTATTATTTATACTTCCTCCGTTCCGACCATTCATTCTAACAGTGTGGCTCCCCGTGCGAAGACGGCTCCCAGCTCCCCATGATTCGCCGCCGCCTGGAGCCCTCGGTCCTCGACCTGGTCAAGCTCCATCAAGCATTCCGCAGGCTCCAGCTGAAGAAACACACCGCAACATAGTGGGCGCTCCCCGTGGCTGCCGGCTCTCCCTCCCATTCCCTCAATCCGGACGTAACCCAGCCGGAGCTGCTGGAGGTACTACACCATGCTCCCGAAGATGGTGTTTCCCGTCGTTGGAGCTACCAGACGCAATGCGACACGCTGCCGGAGCTGCCGCTTCCCATCGTCATGCTGCCGAAGGCACTATGCCAGGCTGCCAGAGCTGCCGCTTCCCATCGCCAAGTTGCAGGACCTGAGGCACTACGCCACGCTGCCGGAGCTGCCAAAGAAGGCACTGCTCCAGGTAGCAGCAATCAACAAGAAGGCAACACACCACCTGTACAAGAAGGAAAAAATCAACAATCCACCTGAAGGTGGTCAAATTTTAGTTAATCTAGCTATGCATACGTTCATATGAGTAAATACATGGTCGAAATATTTTTTCTGACAACACCTAACGCTACTGCAACAGTATGCCAAGGGAGAAATGAAAATATATGATAGCACTGCTAATGAGTTCATTAGTCAAGTCTCAGAATGTGTTTTGTGTATCCAGTGTGCCTGTCGTTGGATGTGTGTACAATCAATCCAATGGATAATAACATCAGGAGACAAAAATTTGCAGAAACTGTTGAGTCACTCACAGATCAACTAAGATCATATCAAGTGAAGTAGGGGCATTAGCAATAAGAGCTAGACATTCACATATCAGAAATTGTTTATTAGCAAAACCACATGGGCTGGGATTTTCTTCGGCATGTTTCCCAGGAAGCAAAATTTTGCTGGTGTCTTGCCTTTCGAGCTGTTGTGAGTAGGCAACGAAGGGGTTTCCTTTGCCTCCATGTAAAACCTGGGCTGACCTACAAAAAAGCATGGCAGTATTTAGATGATGACCTGTGAAAATGTCGCGGTTCCTTCCGAGTAAACTGGCACACCCACCTGTCAATACCTTTTTTTAGCCAAGCGAAAAACTGTAGTATTGCAATCAGAAAGCAAATGTAACTTATTTGCTTTAAATTTCAAGTTTCCAAACAATCTGAGCCACATTGACCTCATAAGTCAGTTAAGCGTTACGGCTGTTAACTCCTACAGCTTACATAGAATGTAAGTTTATGAACTGTCTCACGACCGGCAAACTATCCTGCAGAAAGCAAGAATAGCATCACACGAAGTGCTCGTATTCAGGAACAGAAACTGCATACTTCAAGATCGAATTTAAGAGAGAAAAAGACAAATAATCTTAGTACCTTCTTGTGGCTAAGATCCCCAAGGACCTCGCCGGCCGGCCGCTGCTTCACAGGGATCTGGTCGGAGCTCTACTGCTCGAGGCCAGACACGTTCATGAACCCGTCGTGCGAGGAACCTGCGGAAACCGGCGATGGCCCCACAAGCACAGAGGTGGGCGACGGGAGCGAGGGCGCGATGGATGAGAGCACGGACGCCGGGATGGTGCTTGTTCCCGTGGCGGCGATGATGGTCGGCTCCGCCTGCTGCAGCACCCACTGGACGGTCTGGCCGTCGGACTTGTGGCCGAGCTCACGAGTGAGCAGGAAGATCCGGGGCGCGCAGCAGAGCGCTGGCATCCGGATCCGCTTCCCCTGCCATCCACCTTGGTGTGGCGGTCCTTGCTCGAGCTCCGCCTAGGCTCAGCACCCTCCTGTCCCCCGCCACCTGCAGCTCCTTCCCACCGCCTCCATCCTCCTGCGGCGGCGGCTGATGCACCGGGATTTGCAGGTGATGCTGCGCTTGCCGGCTCCGACAGCAGGCTAGGCGGAGGCGGAGCCCTCGGACGTGCAGGAGTACAACGTCGCGGTCATTCTTGCTTCTCCCAGAGACAGTGATTTGGGGGAAAACAATATGACCTCGGTAAATCCCTTCGAACCCGAGAAAAAGGAGCACAAACGCAAGGATCCTAGTGGAGCAGGATCTCGGGAAGGTCGAAGAGGAGGTGCAGGCAAAGCAGAGGAAGCCATGCTCCACCGAGGAGGAGCAACTGGTGGTGCGGAGGTGCCGGCGACTAAGCCTAGGGTGGGCGCGTGCTAGGGTTTCGCGGACGCGCTCGTAGGGGAACCATGGGGAGCGGGGAAATGGAAGAGGAGGAGGAGGTTGCGGCACCGTGCGGCGGCGCTGGCTGTGGCCATGGAGGGGAGCAGGGCACGGTCACGCTGGCGGCCATTCGGAAAAAAATGAGAAAATGAGAGAGAAGAGATGGGAGAGACGGGGTCAAATTAATCCATTATTGCCAGAGAGAAGTGAAAAAAAGGGTTCAATTTGTTGCCATCCTCATGCGCCGGCGGCCAGAACGCCGTGTGCCCCGCTGTCTCTGTTTATCTCTCTCCTATCGATTCTGGCGGAAGGGAGGTGCAACAGATGGCGATTGAAGGAGGGTGTGGAGTCCGGCTCAGGGCTGGCTGGCTGATTGTTCGACGCTGAATGGCTAGCGCGGGGCGCAGAGCTAGCCGCCGCGGATCTTGGACGGAAGGTATCCTCAAGCTTCGAGGCTGTCGAAGGGCTTGTTATTTAATCTTATTATGAATGATTATTAGAAATGATTATGTTGGTCATTAAAATGAGAAAATGACCAACATGGATGGTTTGCCATAGCATTTGAAAATTTATTCCGGTGCAATGCACAGACACTTTTGCTAGTATGGTTTACCAAGTTGTTTTACCTAGAAAGAAAATGTTTGTAAAAACAACCACTGTCTTTCCCCTTACTTAGAAAGAAAATTGCAGAATAACATTTTTAGTATGGTTTACCAAGTTGTTTTACCTAGAAAGAAAATGTTTGTAAAAAACAACCACTGTCTTTCCCCTTACTTTAACACGTATCTAAATAGATAAATAGTGGGCTAGCCATGGGGATAGTTGTGCACGTCCTTCCTACCGTTTACATGCACACTACATGATATAGATAGCAAGATTTTCAGGAGCACAAGACCAACAAAATCCAGTCGTTATAATTTCACACCCCCTGGCAGCCTTTACTATTGCATGAGATTTCCGTATGTATGTTTGCTGGTCAGACATTTTACATGATGAGTTTTTGTATGGGCTTGCATGATGATTTTCAATGCATGATTTTTGCATTATGTAGTTATGATTTGTATAGATGTGATTTTTTATTGCATGATAATTTTAGTATGGACTTGCATCATGATTTTCAAATCTATATGCACATGTTTTGACAATTTGGTATTATGATTCGTATGGATGTGGATTTTTATTGCATGATGATTTGGTATGGACTATGATGATTTTCAAATCTATATCCCATCATTTCGACATTGTAATTCCCTCTCCAATCTAGTTATGATTCGTATGGATGTGGCTTTTTATTGCATGATGATTTGGGTATGGAATTGCATGATGATTTGGGTATCTATATGCACCCATTTCGACGTTGTAATTGCCCTCCGTTCGAGATAGTTTAATAATCTCCAAAGCCCCCGCGTCCATGCACAACGATGCAAACCACCATGATTTCTATATCCATGTCTAGCAAATCTACGTCATATCTAAATATGTTCATTATTTGTAAACATTTATAGCTCTGTCATTTTTTTACACCGCTGGATTTACATCGTGATTCAAGTTGTCATCTCAGTTGCACATGGGTTGCAATAACGATTTTATAGTTGCGCATGAGTTGTATCTGAAATTTATTTAGATGTGCATAGGTAGCAACTGGTGTCATGTGGAGTTATTTAAATGAGAATTAAGTTAATTATTTGTGGACTCATAATTAGTTGCGTGTGTTAGTAAATGTTCGACATCAAAAAATATCTTGAATCTACAACGAAGCACTTCTCCGGATATTGCTTGGTAGTCACTTATATTCCACTTCACAAGTTCTTGAACATTTTAACCCTCGAGAACTGTCCAATCTTAAGAAATATCTCTTTTATAATTAACTTGACCAAGATTGTCCGTTCAATCTTTGGGAGATCCCTTTGCACTTCCAAAAACTCTAAAATAAATATTCCTACAACGATCCAATTGTCTTGAATGTTGATCAAACAAGAGCATATGTGATGACATGCGTTGGGGGAAAAATAATATTGTCGTACCAATAACCAAGGGTATATCGAGATCAATGGATTTCATTTATACATTAGGAACTTGGTAATTCAAAATGAGAAGCGAGTCCCTTGAACAAGCTTATTGTGACAAAAATGAAATACATTTTTTTGTCAATAAGTTGACAAATCAAAGAAAATAAATATGAAATGCCATAGTAATATTTTAAACAAACAAAACATCCATGTGTGAACCAAGCACATCGATGACTCCCATGGACAGAATGGGTGCCGCTCAGGGGGTGCCAGCGGCCTTGGTGTATTTCTCGGAAGTGGCCATGTCCTGGTCGGCTTCCTTCTTGAGGGCGGCGGCCTTTTCTGGCGAGGCAGTTTTTGCCTCCTTCAATTTATCGGTGGCAGCGGAAAAATACCAGACTGCCGCAGTTATGTTCTTGCAATAATCATTGCACTTTGGGGAGCATACATCCATACCTCCTTTGCACTCCGCGATGCATTGTTCCCAACAGCCTTGAGCAGCGGCCATCGTTTGTGGCAACATCGGAGCCACCATGATGGCGAGAAGGAATATCGCCATAGTAGCATTCTTAACATTTGGCGCCATATTCGCTAGGTTCTCAATGTTTCTTTGGCGTGGTAAGGGGGTTATTGTTGTTGAGGATGGGAGGCTTGTGGTGTGCAATGAGTGTTGTCCACCATTGGGTATATTATATATAGAAATTCTTAGGGGAAGAAAGTGTGGCCGTGAGAGATCCATGGCAAGCCCACGGTGCCAGTTTCATGCATGATATCCTCAATGCATGGATTGCCATTCATTTCCTTGTATTGACTAAACAATGTTGGTGCCATGTGTTGGGTTTGGAAGTACCTTGTTTTTTTTAGGTTCGTGGACAAAGACACACGAAAATAATACAAGTTATACTTTAGTTGACATTTTTAGAAGTTTTCCATCCACCCTAATCCGACAGAGATAGATAAACGGAAACAAACTGATGGAACCAAAATTGTGGGACCGAAACCAAAATCATGTGGGACGGATACCTATAATATATGTTCTTTTCTATTAAATTGAGATCGGTGGTGTATATACATAATAAAACCGTGGCATCGTTCGCCTTGGAAAAAACACTCTATGTGAACTTAAAGGTGGATCGTCGAAGAAAACCGTTGGTTCCTCTCTATGCCTTCAGTTTTCATACGTAAGAAACCACATCATCCACTTGGTACGTACTTAAAAAACGGTTTCGTTCTTGTCGGCCAACACTCCCAACGTCTCCGTAGATGGTCAAGGCGATACTAAAAACATCAATGTTTTTCAGCTCTTTGTATTGGCGTTCTTGTTTAAATTGGGCCCCATAACTTTGATTTGTATTCCAGTGTTTTCTAAAATTCGTGGGTCGTTGATGCCCAAGATAGATGGTTCACAGCCTGTTGCGCCCTCATGTCGAAATCAAACCATTTGCCCCATATTTGTGTTCATATATCTATTTAGTAGATAGTTTCCCGTTCTTAAATACTGTGAGAACCAGAACCTAACTTTCTGACCCTCCAGTGTTACTCGTCAATCCCAACATCAATGTTGACGATACAGCGAAATGCATATAAATACAGATGTACAGAAAAATAATTATTACAAAGTTTAAATAGCCACATAGTGTGACATTTATTACAATCAGAAAGCACAACGGATAACTAAAAAGCAAAGTGACTCCAGCCATAGGCAGTTGATGTAGTCCACGAGGCATCACTCTTCAATGCCGTCGTAGTTGTCGTAGTCTTTCTTGTCTTTGCAATTTCTCTGGATATTAACAAAAGTATTGCCATGAGTACATGAGTACTCAACATACCCCCTCGCGCAAGACCTATAATATCTACATGAGGCTTCAAAAGAAGCTTGTAGGTTCGTTTGCATAAATGTTAATTTTATTTGCAATATATTTTGTAAAAACAGTTTCAGACGAAAACATGTTTTATGATGAGCGTAATATTTGTCATCAATGTGGTTTTCCTCGGCAACTCACATATTTCATAGGATTCAGATTCCGGGAGAATGATGCAAAGGAGAGAGCCAAAGAGGGAAATAGCGAGATAAGTTCCCGTATGTCAAGGGAGAATGATGCAAATAAGGAGAGAGCCAAAGAGGGAAATAGCGAGATAAGTTTCCGTATGTCAAGAAGGATTCATGTGTCATCCATAACCATGGACACGTCTATTTGAATAGTTTTTAACTCTGCATATGTAGTACACTTTGCCCACACGACACAATCCCGTCTTGTTGCCCACCAACCGTCGCTGATTTAATACAGACTAATTATTGTACCGGCAGAGGGATTGTGACAAAGTATTTTAGTTAGATCCCCAAAAGATGTGACATGCCCATCGAATCTTGCGCACAGTACTAAGAGTATGTCCTTAAATAGGCTTCCCATATATGTTGAAGGTTCTCCCGTAGGCAGCCATCCCATCTGTGGTACGGCGACATCAACACCTAAGGCTGACTAATTTACTTAACTAGGTCAGTGCCATATAGCATGTGGTTGTACGGTATCACAATCTTTAAACCCAAGACTTATTACGACCCTTAAGCGGCACGGACGCTGGATTGCCCCCTCCAGCTTGTGAAGGGCAGCCAATCGCTCCTTCAACATCTGATCCAGTTGTCACTCGCGTCATGTTTAGATGGTAAGTTTCACCTAGAGTAGAAGAGAGAGTAGAGGAAGCAAAGGTGGCTAATCAGCCTAGCTCAACGAGCTCAACAACTTTCAAAAGGGTAAGTTTTACCCAAAGGTCGATCAATTCCTCCAAAGAGGCAATATGAAGTATCCTAATGATTATTTAGCATGCTAAGCATCTCTACTCTATCTGGATTATTATATAATATCTACTCAGGGTATCAAGTAAAAGGCGACAAGCGAATTAGAGTTGGTGTGTGAATCGCTAGCTACTGGAGTAAAATAGCATATATATTTGTAAAACATAAAAATATCATGCAATTTGTAAAACTGGGATAAACATGATAAGAGGGCATGCCTTCGTCGTCAAACTCCTTCTCTTCACCTCCTTGGTCGCGATCGTACCACTCTCCACTCCCTAATCGGCGTATAGAACAATAACAATCTGAATGAATACAAGCAATACAACGAATAAGATTCGAATGAAAAGTGTCGAATAAGATCCAAAAAAGGATAGCAAGGTTTAGGTTGTTTATAGGATAGTAGTCGATCTACCCTTCCGGTCCTAATAATAATACTAGATCATGAATGCTTGCTTTGCTGCACCCATCCGCCTAAGAATATGAAGTCAGAAATTTTTAATAGAATAAAAATGGTAGCCACGTTTGATAAATTGTAAGAAAGTATTACAGTGTGAGTAGATTGTAGTGCAAGTAGATTACAGTTGAAATGTATAGTAAAGTATGTCATGCGGTTCTTCTCGTTATAGTTTGCTTTAATTTTTTGATGCCTGTAATTTTTTTTACATTGTGTTATTTAATCATCCTTTGACTTATTTATATTCATCTAGCTTATAAGGCTATCCTTGGATTTTAGTACTCTGGGTCCTATATCTGCGATGTATAAAGCAGCAACAGAAAGTCAAATCGACACATGTGAGCATATTCTCCTTCCACCGAAAAAATCATTTTGAAATGTTAAACAAATTCAAAGAAAATTTTCACGCTTCTGTATTGACATTCTACGGGCGCACATCAAATTTTATGAAAAATGACATTTTTTGTGACTTGTGTGAAAAAGACAAAAAAAAGTCACATACACAATCCTTTTTACACCAAAATTTATGTTTTTTACACATGACACTAAAGATGTCGGTATTCCGTGGAACCACTTTGTGAACATGTAGAACTTCAAGATGTACCCATTAAATTTTGTGTCTAAATATTTGAAAATTTTGAAAGTGTATTTAAAATGAAATTTAAAAATCAGGAGCATATGCTCCCCCAAAACACCACTCCCATCAACTGCTAAAGTATTCAAGTGTTTATTGAAGCTCTACGGCTATAAGAATATGAAGACACGTGTTGCCGCATCCATCCATATATACCGTACACTACGGGAAAACTAGACTTTGTTGTGTCCCAAATATACACGGCAAAGGCAGTTCGGAACACAGCAAAGCGTTCGCTGTGTCTCAGCGCACGGCAAAGGCTACACGGCAAAGGACCTTTGCCGTATGCATTTCTTCCTGGAACACGGCGAAGGGTTTGCCGTGTGCCTCTCTACCCAGGACACAGCAAAAAATAACTTCACGGGGTCACACGGGACTAACGGAGAAACAGTTTTGCCGAGGGTTTTAGAATACACACGGCAAAGCCTAATTTGAGAATAAAAAAAGTAACGTTCGCCGTAGACGTCGACGCGTCGCCGGAGCTATCGCACGTCATTGAAGACGCCGGGCACTCCCGCCAGAGGCCCACCAGGCCACCGTGTGTCTGTTGCCACCGCGCGTCCGCCGTCGCGCCAGGTCGCCGCGCGCGTTCCCTGCGTGTCCGCCGCCGCGCCAGGTCCCCGCGCGTGTTCGCCGCCGCGCCAGGCCGCTGCGCCCGCTCGTCCACCGGTGTGCCAGGCCGTCGATCCCGCTCGTCCGCCGGCGCTCCAGGCCGCTGCGCTAGCTCGTACGCCGCCGCAAGCGTCCGTCGCCCATCCGCCGCCGCGCGAGTCCGCCCGCCGCGCCAGGCCACCGCGCGTCCGCCGCCGTCTTGTGGTTGCGCTGGTAGAGCAGGAGCAGCAGGAGCTGGTGTTGGTTTTCTGGCTACGGAGCGGAGACCCTGTGCGGGGGAAGCAGGAGCAGTAGGACCCTGTGCGTGACAGGAAGAAAGAGAGAGAAGGAAGATTTTTTTTCCTCACATGGCCTCTGCGATGACTAGATAGACGATAAGGAGAGATAGAGGAAAAGGGCAAGGGGAGAGAGAGAAAGGAGAGATGTAGACTGTTGGATTTTGGAGGATCCAACGGTGGGAGAGGCAGATCCGTAGGACTATGGTTTCAACCAATCAAAACACAGATCTTTGTCGCGTGTGTTTATAATACACACGGCAAAGCCACATCTTTGTTGTGTGTATTTCTTGGTACACGACAAAGAAAACGGGGCCGTGACCGGCCCTGTTAGATGCGACCAGCGGGGCCACATGTCTCACTGCTTTGTCGTGTGCAATTCTTTGCCGTGAATGGTGGAGTGCCTTTGTTTCCGGAGTTGCTATAGCTATTATTGTCTCCGGCTCAAAGAGGTAGCGGGTGAAGTAAATATACCTTTCTAAAGGTATGGTAGAAGGAGGCAATAGTATTATCTCCGAGTAAAATATGACATGTAGAAGGGTATAATATTATTTTCGTTGGATAATTAAAAATGATGGCAAATGTTGGATTTTTTCTGAATAATCGCCGAAATATTATGCACCGGTGAAGATATAATGACTGTTAATTACAGTCCATAACTACGGTTGAGGTGGAAGACTCGTGTAAAAATTGCCACGCTTCTACGCCATTGAGAAATTATCAGCGCAGAAATATGCGTCTGAAAGAATTACTATTGGATAATTAATGATTTGTTTTATAGTTGACATTGGCAGGAAAAAATTATTATGAAAGCTGAATATTTTTATTAACGAGAAATTACTGTTGAAGTTGAATATTTCTGCAGAAAATTATTATCGGTAAGTAAAATAACGTTCAAAAATATGCGTTATGAACGAATTACTAATATGTAGTTAACAGTTTGTTTCGTAGTTGAACGTCGACATGCAACAAATTAGTGCGAAAGTTAAATATTTCTACTAACGATAAACAGAACTATGGTCGAGTTTGAAGATTATCGTAAATATTACAACGCTTATGCATCATTCAGAAATTCCCATAGAATGTCAGAGTTCGGCATACAATTCACCCGGAGAGCTTAGCAATAGGAGCATCTCCATCGGCGCTTTAAATAGACGCTGACAAGTTCGTTGGCACTGCCGTATGGGGCCGTCCGCCGCATCTTCCATTTAGGGAACAGGTTTCCACACCGTCGTCCCACGAACCAGCGTCCCAAATTTTTTGTATTCTTTTTATAATATTTTAATCACATAAAATTATTCGGGCAATATTTTAATATATTTGAACACAAATACAAAGAAAATTATTCGTATAATATTTCAAATTAAATCATGCATTGTTGGTGTCTCCACAAATGCGCAACCAGATCTGCCTGAAGTTGAACATGAACACGTACATCTCAGATTTCTTAATGCATGTGAAGGAAAGCAGCAAATTGTTGGGATACATGCTCTACTTTAGCAAGAGGCCCCCGATAATCAAATGGTTGATTATCATGCATAGGTTCGTCGCGCTCGCTCTCAATGATCATGTTGTGCATGATCACACAGGCATTCATCACCTCCCACATCAGAGACTCGGACCAAACGATGCTCAAGAACCCCAAAAGCACTCTCAACATCCTTGCGAGCTGCTTCCTAGTATGTCGCAAAATAAGCGTCCATCTCCGAAGTTGGAGCCGGGATTGTCGTCATAAATGTAGCATACATTGGATAGATACCATCAGCTAGATAGTACCCTTTGTTTACCTCAAAGTTCATGGCAGGAGCTCCTCCTTTAGCTAGCCTGAAAAACACCGGAGAGCGTTGCAGCACGTTGATATCAATGTTTATTCTTGCCATGCCAAAGAAAGCCTGTCAAATGCAGAGGTCATAGTCTGCCACCACCTCAAGAATGAAATTACACTCACTGGTATGCCCCTTGTAGATCCCTTGTGAAGCAAAAGGGAGCGGAGCGATCATCTACTCCATGTGGGGAGTGTGGAACAAGAGGAACATGCGGGTGTTTCAGAACACCACCTTGCACCTGGCGGCTCGTCAAGGAGGACATTTCTCAGAGGGCGTACGCGCACACCCAAGATCCCGGAGATGTGATTGTAGCCTAGCTCCTTTTTTTGGCCTTTATGCCACCTGACCCACTTGCGGGTTTTCTGTAATTGAAACTCTTCTTCTATCTAATCAATTGACAGTTCGACTGCCCGTTCCTCAAAAAAAAAGGGCAATTCTTCTAACCGCAATGCATAGAGTCGATGCATCCTAGCATCCCAAGAAACCCTCGAGCTACATTTTGTTCCAGGATTCGAGCTGTATCATCTGCCCTTGGTGCTCTAAAATAATCCCACCAAACACCGCTATGACGGCTTGGCAAAACCTGTAGACAGTCTGTGAACATGTCGACTCCGCCATGCGCAGGTAGTCATTGGTTGTATGTGGAGGAGTTCCGTATGCAGGACAACGCATTGAAGCAGTGCATTTCTGGATTGAGGAGAAGCCCCACAAACATGTGCAATATTGTTTGCTCATGTAGTAGTCATCGTACTCCATGACGTCGAAGACAATCTTCATGAACAGATCCTTGTTCATCCTAAATCGGCGCCGAAATTTCTTCGACGAATGAGTAGCATCGTCGGCGAAGTAGTCGCACTCAAGCAGCATGGCGCCGGCTTGACGATGTCGGTCGACATTCTTCCCCTTGCCTGGCCTTAAACCGCCGCGTCGAGGCACGACCAGGAAAGGCTGGCAAACGTGGAGGAGGTTCGTCAAAATCAGCTGTTGCGGCCCCGGACAGCGGTAGTGCTCTCCTCCTTCATGAACAACTGCACCAACATCTCGTCGTCCCTGTCCATGGCGGCAATCCGACGAACACCTTGCGAGCGGGGCGGTTGGGCATTTGGGTGTTTTGGCGGCGGTAGCGGCGACCACTATTCTGGCCGAAAAAGCAGTGGCCGGTCGAGGGAGTGGCAGCGGTGTCGATGGCCAGCGGTTTATGGACATGCGGCGTGGAAGGCTAGCACGGGGGACGCGACGGCGAAGGCGGCGATGGGTGAGAGTCGACTCGGGCAGGGGTGGAAGGAGGGGGAAACCGGAGCGTCTGGCTGGCAGAAGGGGCCCGCGGGTGCTTTCTTACGTGGACGAGGATGCCGGTATGTCCGATTCACGCCCTTTGCGAAGGGCCGGCACGGGATTGCCGATGCTTCTATTGAGCTTGGATCTGCGCCGACGCTTTTTTGAGACGTCGATGTGTGCCCAAAAACAACGCCAACCCCAAATAGCTATCGGGGCCGCTCGTGGAGATGCTCTAAGAGGTCATTGTGATCTCCGTGGTGGTGCCAGCGGCTGGGAAAAAAATCTTCACAGTAATACTATCGTGTGCATAAATCTTTCTGTGGGTCTAGAGTATATATATCCCTCTCCTCCCTTTCATCCCACATTCTCTAACCTGGTAAATTTGTGATGGATCTGTCAAGAGTGAGGCCTGGGTGTTGGCCTCCCTGCAGTACAAATATTGTATTGTGTGCTTATCAGATTTGCATTTCTGGGCATTCCGTAGAGTTAGGGCATCCCAACGGCGCGACGCAACGGACGTTGAGCGACCGTTTTCATCCGCCGTGACCGGAAATGCGTCTGGCACCATCTCCAGCGGGCAACGCAAAGTGATCGGGCCATCTGCGGAGACGCAAACCTGGCCCAAATATGCGCCTCGGATGCGTCTGATGCTGCGCGGACGCGCAAAGTGTCCACTCGGCGGACGTTTCGGGCCCGCCTGGCAGCGACGTCTTCTCAAACACGTTAGCGATGGCGCCGCTGCGCGCTTGCCGCGCGCCACGTTAATGGCGATGCCTCGCTGCCGAGCGGCGCAGCCCACCTCCGCCAACCACGTTAATGGCGTCGCCACGCGTCCCGCGGCCACCGCATGCCTCCGGCCTAAAGGGGCGCGCGTTCTTCTTCCTCATCCACTCCTCCAAAGAAACCCTAGCCGCCACAAAGCTCCACCGTAGCGCCGCCTAGGTTCCTGCGACGGAGCCAGGCCCGCGAGGAAGTCCATGGCGGGTCCCGGTGGCTGCGAGGCGATCGAGGCCGCGGCCTGGCGCCCGGGGACGGCGGGGCCGCCGTGGTGGAGAAGCTACGGCCCCACGCTCCCCGTCGCCTGCGCCCTCCTCGTCTTCGCAGGAGGACCACTGCTTCGAGTTCCTCCTCTGCATCGACGATGACCCGCTCGGCATCAAGCGGCTCCCGGACAAGTTTGCCGAGTTCGTCGATGGCGTCGAGCCGATACATTTGCAGCTACGGGAGGCCAACTGCAACTTCTGCCGCTGGACCGTGGAGGTCCTGTTCGACGGGCGGGCAAGATGTACGCACACCGGGTGGGACAAGTTCGCCGTTACCTCGCTGAGCCCGGCTGCAGCCCACCTTCCTCTACGAGGGGGACGACGAGATGATCGTCAAGGTGTTCGACGACACGGCCTGCCGCAGGCACTACCACACCGGCGAATCCGGCTCGGACACCAATAGTTAGAACTTAGACTGTTCTTTCTTTGCGCGAACGGCTACGAGCAGACGAAGCCAGTAGTGAAAGGTTTATGTCTGTTCTTCCTCGGTAGAACCAACAAGGGCACCGTCATGCGTCCCTCTGGATTTTCCAGTTTGGGTGACTGGGTGTGCCCTCGAATGTTCTTTCTTGGCAGCGAACATATGGAAATCAACACAACTGGTTTCTATTTTTAAAATATTTATATTTGTGTCAACCATGATTCAAACTATGTACTAGTTTGTGTAAACCATGTTCCAAACTATGTATTAGTTTGTGTAAAATAATCTTCCAATTTGTAATATTTAGAACTATGTTCAAATGGAAAATAGAAAAACAAAAAAAAATGCGTCGGGCCGCTGGAGCCACCCCCAGACGCAAACGGACGGGCGAACGAAAACGGTCATTTCAGCGTTTGCGTGCGTCGCGCGCGGATAATAAAATGCGTCACGCCAGGGGAGATGCCCTTGGTGAGAACTGAGAAGTCTAGAACAGTAGCTTGATACTTTCCCGGCTTAGGCTGATCATAGTGGTAAGTATCATGTAGTAGTATCATGCATATGATACTACTACATGATACTATCTCTATAGTGGGTAGTATCATGAAGTAGTATCATAGTCTTGCTATATTTAATGTTTTTTAGAATCTCAATGCAAATTTGTGTACAAGATTTGTTTAGCATTAAATTTTCGTTGTTTGCATGATACAGTATCTACCTATGTTACTCTAATCTCCTCTCTCATCCTTAATTAGCTGCCATGTCAGCATTTTTGTGGGACCAATATGCATGATACTAGCTATGATACTAGCACTATGGCCAGCCTTAAAGTTTAGATCACAACTCAGAAACAAATAGTCATGGATTAATGTTTGCCGCGTCCCTAGATTCTGGGAGGCAACCTATTTTAAAGATCCATGGTAACCAAATCAGATGACAGCCATGGGCTGGCGCGCCAGAACGTCTGAAGAAAAACGGGCGGGGCATGTCAATTGGGCAATCTCCGGTTACCGGGGGCGGTGGAGCGGCACAACGAGCCTTGCCGGGTCGAGGTTCGGGTAGCGGCGCAGCGCGGCGCGCTTCATGTCCTCCATGCCGCGCTCGTAACCCTGCAGCTCCCGCTCCGCCAGGGCGCGCGCGTGCTCCCTGCTGGACCCCGTGAACTCCCGCGCCGCCGCCGCCTTGGTCTCGGCGAGTTCGGCCTTCGCCTTGCGCAGCTCCGCCCGCAGCGCGTCGGCCTCCTCCGCGGCCTCGCGTTCCCGTGCCCTCAGCGTGTCGGCCTCGCGGTCGCGCGCCCTCAGCTTGTCCTCCAGCTCCAGGGCGTAGGCCAGCGAGAACGCCACCTCGTTCGCCGTCTGCGCACCCGGCCATGTATGCCATTGCCATGTCGATCGAATCGATCAATCCAAATTCCAGAAGAACAAATCATGCACATCGAACAAGAAGCAAATATTTGATTCGCAGCCGCGCGTGCTCACCTGGAGCAGTGACATGTAGCTTGAGGCGACGACGTCGGCCGGTTTGGACGCCGCGAGCTCCAGCTCCCGCGACGGCGTGACGCTGCGCTGGAGCAGCTGCCTGGCCGCCTTCCAGTCGCCCGTGTCTCCTTCGCGATGCTGACGGAGGGCGCTCCACTGTTTCTCACCATCTTCGTCTTTCACCGGCGGCGTCTTCCAGGTGGTAGAGAAGCCCGGCGGGCAAGAGGTGTCCGACGCCGAGCTCTGGCCCTCCGCCAGTTTCCTCCTCTTGCCAGACGACGTCTCACAAGGCAGGGCAATGCAATCTGCCTCTGTCTTCACGGCCACCTTCCTCGCCGACGCCAGCAAAGCCGCGGCCTTCTCTGCCCGGACATCCTCCATGGTGACATGAACAGGCGCTTCCCTGAATTTCATCCCTACCAGAAAGCAAGGAATTTGGAAATCACGAATCAGTAGAATGTACTACATCAGCCCGAATTCCACAATGCTGGAGAATTCACCTTGCGACGGTGAAGGCGCCGGCCCGGTGATCTTGGCTTCGATCATGCTGCGCTCGTGGAGATACGTGGTGAGATCAATCGGGCAATCGCCGCGAACACGCAGCAGTTTAGCCGCCACGCCTTTCTCTTTGCCCGTTAGTGTCGGCTCGAAGGTGGCCGATCTGGAAGGCTCCCCCCACTGCACGGGGCACGGCCATGGCGCGGAAGACGACAGGAAGAAGAAGTCACCCTTCCAGCCCTTGATATTGTTGCTCAATTTGCCGAAGAGCAACCCGACGGCGTCCTTGCTGCGGAAGGAGTAGAGCTTGTTCTGCGTCTGCCCGAGCTTGCACAGCGCGAAGAAGTACCGGAACACGGCCAGCGACGGCGCCTCGCCGGCGAAGTGGGAGAGGACCACGAAGCCCGCCAGGGCCCTCCACCCGTTGGGCGCCAGCTGGCCGGGGGCGAGCCCGAAGTGGCTGAGCACCGTACCGAAGAAGGGGTGAAGGGGAAGGCGCAACCCGGCATCCAGAGCTTCGACGTACACGCAGACGGATCCGGGCGGCGGGGGCGAGCACGAGGAGAGGTCGCCGGCGAGGACCGGGGAGAAATCGTAGGGGATCGAGTACTTCTTGCAGATGTCTCTCAGGGTTTTCCCAGTGCGCAGCCGCGAGGTGACCCGCTCGGGCAGGGCCGAGAGATCGTCGGCGCTGGTGCGGGGATCCCGGTGGCGGGTGGGCTCGTCGTGGACGTCGTCAGGTGACCAGGATGCTGAGGACTGGGGGGATGCCATTGCCATGGCGGCGGAAGTTGTGTTTCGGCGCTGGTAGGATCGGTGCCTGAGAGTGGTGTCCATTTTTTCTTTGTCGTGGTGCACAAAATGCCAAATGAAAGAAGTTTGGGCAAGTGTGTAAAAGGACAAAAATGCACCTTCGCCACCCTGCAGCCCAGACCGTGTTTGGAAACAAATTTTGCCTGGTTGGTTCGAAAATACACGTTCGAACATGGGTACAATGGAACCTGATAAAGGGCCAGGCCAAGAATCAACATGGTTGTCTTTCCGAAAAATCAAACAAAAGTTTTCTTGGTAGAGGATGCATGTGCGTGCCAATTTTCATATCTAAATTCAAAAGTCTGTAGCTTAGATAAAAATCATGAGTTTCAAATTAACAGTTTAAAGGAAACTCGCCGCTCCAGAAATTTCTGTAACTTAGTGGTCCATCAACTATATAACTTAGTACCGAACTAAGTTCAATCGGGTTCAGGAGTACCCATGTTCCAAAAAAAATCGCTTTTGTGGTTGGTTGGTTACATGATCCTTCGGTTTGCCCTCCAACACATCGTACTCAGGGCAGAATAAAGCTGGGTCCGAATTGATTGCTTAGGGCGCAATTCGTTTTTCGATATGGGAGCATAGCCTCGGCCTCTGCATCAATCAATGCACACAGCCATTTCATTTATTTAGCGTGCAATTCGTAGACCACGACACCTTGAAACAGGCTCTGGGGAGCACAAAACGGATCAATTAGATGCCCAGTCCACATTTATGTTGTGACCCGCGCGCCCCTCAAAGCACCTTCGGGTCAGGCCCTGGGAGAACGCTCGAATCGGCCGTTTCCCCAATGCCACCCTCGTCTGATGATGTTTCGAGAACACAGCGTACGAGCGGATGCTGGGGAGATGGCACAAACTAAGATTGTGCGACAAAAAAGCGACAGGAGTTTTTCACCGTCTGCCCTATTTTGGCCCCTTATTTAGCTGTATTGTCACTGCCCAAATCCAAATTCGCTATTTCCCCGCAAGTCGAGCACTTCCACTTCCAAGATTCCAAACCTTTTACCTCTATAAAAAAATCTGAAAATGCTAGAGAAAAAGTGTTTCATTGAAGACCTTGTGTCTGACGGGCACTTACAAGTGTCTTTCAATAATTTCGCCTTCTCTGTGATGGGCTTTCTATCCTCACATCAGTACATTGTCCGTTTTCCTATATATACCATGTCACGGGACTAAGAAAATTTCATCAAAACCCACACACATCTCCAAGAATCCCTAAGCCGCCTGAGCTCTCGGTGATCCCACCGGTAGCCAGGTTTGCTGCGCCTTTAACCCCACTGGAACACATATCGACGCCACCTCAAGTTCTCGAGAATCCACGCCGCGCGCAGTCCAAGTACTTAAATTCTTATCGAAACGGTCCTCTATAGGTTTCCACTCCCCATTTTTTAGCCTACGAAAATGAATAGAATACTCGAATAACAAAATGAAAGAGACCAAATAGAATCTTATAATCTCGTTCAACCTCTTTAGCGTTTCCAAATTAGAAAACCTCGCTCTTACGAAAGTTAATTTGAAGGCCTGATAATTATTAAAAAATACAGGAAATTCACTTGATATTAAGAGCTTTCTCTAGATCATGCTCCATAAAAAGTATCATTTGCATATTGCAAGATTTACACCCCACCATCCACTAGCCGTGGAATTTGACCACCTACTTAGCCATCCTCCTTAGCTCTGGCAATTAAGATTGCTAACATATCTGCCACTACGTTGAAGAGAATAGAAGATAGAGCCAGGCCCCCCTACAAAGACATTTTTGAGTTTGAAAGTAGTGATGTCATTATCCGCCTTAATCTTCACACTCCTCCTTTCCACAAATCTATGAATCCATAGACACCATTTGAGATCAAATCCTTTCATACGCAATACTTATTGCAAAAAGGTTCAATTTACTTTCGCATATGCTTTTTCAAAATTAGTTTTAAACAAAACCTCATCCATTTCCTTCCTATAAAGTTCATTAATGGTCTCGTGAAGAATCACCACACCTCTAAAATGTGTCTACCCGGTATAGAAGCAGTTTGCATGGGTTGAAAGACGCTCTTAGCAATAATGTTTAAACGATTTGTCCCCACTTTTGTGAATACCTTAAAGCTGACATTAAATAAACACATGGAACGATATTGTTGTATTTTCATGGCATTTTCCTTTTTTGGAGGCAAGATGATTATATCAAAATTTAGGTGGAATAAAGGTAACTCCCCTTTTGGAAACATCAAAATTGCCATTTAATCATATTTTATTACTACCCAAAAATTTGGATAAAAGTCACAAGGAAACCCGTCTAGTCCCGGTGCTTTGTTCTTTTCCATTTGCATTACAACCGTATGAACCTCCTTCTCGGTGAAGTTGGCTGTTAAAATAGCATTTTATAATTCAAGAGTTATCTTATATCATGTTTTGCTGAGTTGATTAATTAGTACACGATTATTTTATGAGGCGGTCCAAAAAAAAAGTCTTATGATATCTAGAGATATACATTTTTAAATTTTCTAAGATGACTGGTCCATTTTCTAAGATAACTGGTCTTATTCTGCCACGTTTCCATGGGACTGAACCCATTTGAAGCAGAATCCCACTCTTTGGCTACCATCTCAAACAGCCCTTCATTTTTTAGCCAAGCGAGTTCAAAAGAGAAATCATATTTATTGCCTACTTGGTTCCCTGAATCTGATAATAATGGTTTATAACGAGACCCTGTTTGCAAGGCTATAACCGAAGCCAAATGAAACTTTTGTTCCCATTCCATATCCAACTTCTCATTTGTAGGCACTTCACTACGATTTGCTCATGTGAATTATCTACCAGAAAGAGCTATTTCCCTCAAGTCAAGGATTTCGATAATGAAATGAAAAATGGAAGGCCAACGAGAATTCAAGTTATGATTGTTCTTTTTTATTGTTGTTGTCTTAAGACTTTAAAGTCCCCTACTACAAGCATCGGTAAAGACTTATCCTCATAAATTCAAACAAATTCAGCCAGGTTTTTTCTCATCTCGAGGTTCACCATAAACCACAATAAAACCCATTTAAAGTTATCCAGCTTAGAGGTTACATAAAATTTCACACACCTATCACATGTAACAACATGCTGAATGGTTGTGCATGCCTTAATAGCAACTGAAATCCCACCAGACCTTCCTAATGGAGGAACACGCTACCGTTTGAAACCTCCTAATATGTGATTAAGGAAAGGTGCTGTAAAATTATCTCTACCCGTTTGCAAGATAGCAAAGAAGTCCTTGCATGGACTCATCGAAGCCCAAGGAAAATCCAAAACCATGGACCGCCCCGAATCTTGGTTGGCACAAATTAAATATTGATGCTGGCTTCATCGACGACCTCAACATGGGCTCCTGGGGAGCAATCCTAAGAGACCATAATGGTATCGTCGCTGCTTCGGCATGGGGTACCCTGGCCCATTGCCCAAATGCCGCTACTGCTGAAGGCCTTGCAATCCTGAAAGGGGCTAAAGCTATCATCAACCATGCCACTACCCAGGTGATTATAGAATCGGATAATGCTGCTATTGTTCAGGAGATTAACAGGGCTACAATCAGTAGATCACAACTCTGTTTCCTTGCTGCTGACATCAAAGAAGTGCTGAGCCTAACTCCAGGATATGTGGTGAACAAAATTAACAGGGCTGGTAATACTGCTGCTCACTGTTTAGCGAATTATGCATTGAGAATGAGAAACGAGGGTGTTTTACTTAATGCTGTGCCTCCCTGCGTGGAGGATCTGATCAATCTTGACTGTAATAGGTGCTGTAACTCTGCAACCTGTGTCTAGTTTTAATATATTTACCCGTTCAAAAAAAACGATAGCAAAGAAGTCCAATTTATGATTTCTTACTGTTTCTTGAACAAAATAAACTTTAGCCCTATCTTTAATACCATCAATATTTTAGAAACTATATCTCATCTATTATATACTAAAATCACAATAAGGAGGTATAAAATAGGGACACCACATTAATCTACATCATCAAAATTATTATAGTAATCAGATCTAATATTTACAGTTATGATTTACTGAACCATTATCGTTCACGTAATTATCTTTTTTCTACATGGAACACCCTAATCTCATTAACTCGGCTCAACAAACTCACTGGCCACAGCAACGTTTACATCAACAAGTACATTTTCTGGACACAACAGCCGTACCTCATCCTGATTTGAACCAACAGCAGCTAGAGAATGTGCAAAAATACTACAGGACCTAACCACATGGGTCACTTAGTTGTAGAAAGACACGCATGTCACAGTATAGTATGTCTAGATAATGCACAAATTTAGCGTTCACGTAATTATATTGACATAACTTATTTTCACAACATCACGTATGAGGAGTGGGCTCGGTTATTAGCTGGGTCCACACAAAAAAGTACGCTAGCCATTATGGAAAAGAAGTGTTAGGGCATCTCCAACTGCGCGACCCAAACGGACGCGCTGGGCCGTCCGTTTTGGGCCGTTTGGGTCACCGGCCGGACACGCGGACAGCGGCCCGCGTCCGCGTGTCCGTTTGGGTCGTGCGGTGCGCCCAACGCGCGGACGCATCGCAAAATCGGAGAAACACGAAAACAAAAGAAAAATGGCAAATTTAAACGAAATTTGATTAAACATATGCCCTATTTTGGGCAAATTTGTACATAGCCCTATTTTGGGCAAATAACTAACAAAAGAAGCCCCTATATGGGCTTTTAAATTTAAACTTAAAAACCATCTATTAGGGTTTGGTCGGCGGCGCGGTGGCCGCTGCGCCGCCTAGCCCCTCAGTCGTCGGCGACGTCGCGTCGTGGACGACGTCCCGGGCGGGAGGCGTTGTGGCTCGACCGCGCGGGGACTCCGGCCACGAGACCACGGGGCCTCCTCCCAGGCCGAGTGGGGTCCGGAGCCACCCGAGGCTGGCGCACGGAGCGCCGCCTCCCGAGGCGGCGCCGCCCCGGCGGCGCCGCTCCTCGCGCGGCGCCGCTCGCCGCGCTGCTCCTCGCGGCGCTCCTCGTCGGCGCGCGCCGGCCTCCTCCCGCCGCGTCGCTTCCTCCTCCTCCCGTCGTGCCTGGCGGGCCTGGGCGTAGAGCTCCCGCTCCGCTTCTTCTCCGCCGCACGCGCCGCTCCTCCATCTCGGACGTTCGAATGGCCGCCTGGAGGTGCGGCCATTTCGTCCTCCTCCGCCGCCGAGATGAGCAGCGCGGCGCGAGGAGGTCCTCCTCCGAGGACTCGGGCTTGGGCTCGAGCAGCGGCGGCGGTTGCGGCAATGCCGCGCCGCGGGCGGCCTCTCCGATGTGGAGGCCGCTGGGTTTCCGCATGATGGCCGCGCCGGCGGACGACGCCGGCTGCTGCTCGCTCGTCGTCGTTGGCTCGGCGAAACCCGCTTCGGGGCCATGGCGGCGGTTTCCTGGGAGTGGAATGGGGACTGGAGTGGAGGGCCAGATCCCCTCCGTCCCCATTTAATACCCCCGGGTCACAGGTGGGCCCAAAGGAGACGAGGCGACGGACGCCCGAACGCGAGCGGACGCCGCGTGCCATTCGCGGCCACGCAAACCCGGCCAAGATTTGGGCCGGGTTTGCGTCGTTCCGGACGCCGCGGCCGTCTGCTTTTGCGGTGCGTCCCCGCGCTTTGTCCCACATCTGACGCGCCATTGGCTTGAGCCTTAGCTACCTTAGGCTGGACGTGGAAGATTCAATCAGAGGAAAAATAAAACTAGCTAGGCTATCACAATTCACATACGAGGCAAAAAAAATGCGCATAGTCGCGGACTCCCCTTGCGGCCGCTCGACCTTTACCAATTTATCCAGTAGCCGGTTAGATCATCTTGGATGGTTTTTACGATCAGAATTATGATGAGGAGAATATGAGCAGCATGTGCAACCTTATGTTGAGATATAAGGCTAATTTTTTTCAAAATTGATTGATGCATTTCACTAGCTAGGTGTGTGCACTAGCTCTCACATGCAACCCGGTGCAGGCAACTACTCGTAAGTAAATTTTGTGTGTTAGATTTTATATATACATAAGACGACACAACTCATCCTGAAATCTGATTATATGATTTGAGTTTAATGTAGAGGGACATGTTCTATGTGTGCACCTAAAGTATCACATAAAACCAACAGTCCTTTTTGTATTGGTTTGATATTTTTAAATATGTTCAAAATGCATTTCAAATAAAGGGTGTATATGTACCCGGGTGTAGAAACATCATGCGCAAATACTATTTCCTACAGAAGTTATTGTATTTAGGATATCATTTGTGATGGCTATGGAATTGTATGCTACTTACAAATTTTAACACATAATGTGAACATGCTGAACCATAAAATTTTGAAACCCATTTGACACTTTAAGAATGATGCTCTCGTATTTACATTTACGAGGGCACCATGCTAGTAGTTGAGATAACAACCACTACTGGATTTTGTTAGTGAGTCTCACACTCGTACGAACCACTACTGGAACAGAATTTTCTTACCCAACTATGGTAAGAAGAGTAGAAAACCTGAGCCAAAAAGTTCTTGGAAAGCTTCGCTATTTGCTAATTAGTGAAAATGTCTACAAATTTGTGTCACACGAAATGGCCATATGGGTTACTCAGTTTGGATCACAACTCCTGAAATACGCACGTAAAACAACTCAGGAAATACGAAATGCGTTCCTCTCAAAGTATTTGATACTGTATCTAATAATAGTCCCAATAAATATACTAGTAGATTCTACTCAGAAGATCCATGGACAGGCGCACCAAGAACGCCTGAAGACAAAGCCTAGAAGCGCGTCTCAAGAACATGCAGGTGGATCCGATCGACGTCGACGTTGGTAGGGCATCGGGCGACATGGCGATCAGGCCGCGTTCCCGGAGCTAACGGGGGCCGTGGAGCCGCACGACCAGGCTCGCCGGATCAAGCAGCGGGTAGCGGTGTAGCGCGGCGCGCTTCATGTCCGCCAAGCCGCGCTCGTACCCCATGAGCTCCCGCCCCACCAGCGCGCGCGACGCCGCCGCCTTGGCCCTCTCCGCGTCCGCGTTCGTCTGGGCGAGCTCGGCCTTCGCCCCGCGCAGCTCCACCCGCAGCGCGTCCGCGTTCGTCTTGGCGAGCTCGGCCTTCGCCCTGCGCAGCTCCGACCGCAGCGCGTCCGCCTCCTCTCGTGCCACCAGCACATCCGCCTTCGTCTGGGCGAGCTCGACCTTCGCCGTGTGCAGCTCCGCCCGCAGCGCCGGCGCCTTGCTCTGGGAGAGCTCGGCCTTCGCCCTGTTCAGCTCCGAACGCAGCGCGCCCGCCTCGCGCTCGCGCGCCCTCAGCTTGTCCTCCAGCTCCAGAGCGTAGCCCAGCGAGAACGCCACCTCGTTCGCCGTCTGCGCACGCACCCGGCCCATCCACACACATTGCCATAATGCCATGTCGATCAATCAAGAACATCGATCAGATCACACGCACATATGGTGCGCTCAGCGCTCAGTGGTGTATTAAATAGATTCGTAGTTCACCTGGAGCAATGACACGTAGCTCGAGGTGACGACGTCGGCCGGCCTGCACGCAGCGAGCTCGCGCTGCCTCCACGGCGTGACGACGCCCTGCAGCATCCGCTTCGCCGCAATCCAGTGCCCGTCGCGGCCTCGCTGTTTCCCGTCATCTTTGCTTGTCGACGGCTTCCAGGGGCAGGAGGTGTCCGACGCCGAGCTCTCGTTGTCCTCCTCCGCCGGCTTCCTCTTCTTCCCAAGCGACGGCGCGCAAGGCGAAACCTTGAAGTCAGGCTCCTTCTTCAAGGCCACCTTCCCTGCCGGCGCGAGTGCGGCCGTGGCGACCTTGAAAGGTTTCCCCATCCCTACGGACGGGAGAATACACATACGAATCCAGAATTCCATATCACGAATTAGCACAATTCACATCAGCATTTATTTAACAATTCTGAATTTCACCTTGAGGGGTTGGTGGTGGCAGGATGATGATCTTGGCTGCAGCCATGTTGCAGTCGTGGAGGTACGTTGTGAGATCAATCGGCGAGCTTCCTCGAGCGCGCAGCAGGTGCTCCACCACGGCCTTCTCCGGGACGGTGAGCGTGGGATCGAAGGTGGCGGACCTGTAAGGCTCCCCCCACTCGACCGGGCACGGCCACGGCGCCGTTGAGGACAGGAAGAAGAACTCCTCCTTCCAAGCCCTGTATTTGTTCCCGCCCATCCGGGCGAAGAGCAGCCCGGCGGCGTCCTTGCCGCGGATGGTGTAGAGCCGGTGCGGCGGGAACTGGCAGAGCGAGAAGAAGTGCCGGAACACGGCCAGCGACGGCGCCACGCCGGCGAAGTGGGAGAGGACGACGAATCCGGCCAGGGCTCGCCACCCGTTGGGCGCGAGCTGGCCCGGGGCGAGCCCGAAGTGGGTGAGCACCGTGCCGAAGAAGGGGTGGAGGGGGAGGCGCAACCCGGCGTCCAGCGCGTCGACGTACACGCAGACGGATCCTGGCGGCGGGGGAGAGCACGAGGAGAGGTCGCCGGCGAGGAGCGGGGCGAAGTCGTCGGGGATCGAGTACCTCTTGCAGATGTCTCTCAGAGTTTTTCGGGCGCGCAGCCGCGAGGTGACCCGCTCGGACAGGGCGGAGACGTCGTCGCCGCTCCCGTCGGCGCTCGTGGGATGAGCTCGGGCGCGGGTGGATTCGTCGAGGAGGTTGTCCGGTGAGCAGGATGCTGAGGTCCGGGAGGATGCCATGGCGGCGGCTGGGTTGTGGACTTGTGGTGCGGCGCTGGTGCCTAGGGATCAAGACGGCAAGAAGGTGGAATGTTCATTGCTTTGTCGTGGTGCGCAAAAGCAAAAGAAAGGGTTTAGGGCAAAGGTGTGTGTGTACATTGGGTTTCCTCCCAAGGGATCCATGCCAGGGTGGGCATAAAAACCGTGAAACCAAAAATCAAACCGAAGCCGAAATCAAGCTAACCGAAATCTCGGTTTTTTCCATTAACCGCTATTTTTTCTGTTTCCATTTATACTAATCGAATTAAATTTGGTAGAATTCGGTTTTTAGCCCCACCAACCGAACAAGACCGAATAGACCGAATTGAGTAACCTACCATCAATTTGTGCATAAACCGATCATTCCATAGAAGCCCAATTGCGTTTGATGTTCCAAAAATTGTTCATTCAATGTATGACTTTGGTCTTTGATGTACTAGCTTTTTCTGAATTTAGCGTGAAGCCTGCATAATAGAACACGTCGCTCGAAGTCTTAGCTACCCCTTTTAATCGCTCACGAGTGATGCACCTGTACCACGAGTGCCGCAGCATACCAAATATCATCCCTCCACGATTGGTGCTCATTTGTCGATTTCTTGCGCAGTTGATGCTTTTTGTGTCGATATGTCAATCACTATTTGCTTTCTTCGGTGATGCCTACTATTTGTTCAAGTGAGTAGGTTCATTCGGTTTTAACCGAAAACCGAACCGAATTTGTCGGTTAACCGAATCTTCGGTTTCATAAATTTTCATGCCAATTTCGGTTACCATTTTTGAAAACCGAATATGTTCAAAAACCGCAAAAACTGAACCGAAATTTCGGTTAAAACCGAATGCCCACCCTGGGATCCATGGACCATGGAGCATTCACAAATGGAATTAGACTTGTGTGTGTGAGCAAAATTTATCACGTCCCACACAAATAATGATACGGTCCCACACAAATGGAATTAGACTTGTGTGAGTGAAAACGTATATAAAATCGAGTTGGTCGAGAGATAAAAAGGTAAAGCCATCCGAGGGAAGACATGTATCCGGAACCCGACCCTCATCACACGGTCCCTTGGAACTGTGTCGTGCTGTCTCAGTTAGGGATTATAAGCCCCCTTCAAAATTTGAGCCCAACTTTAACTATGAATTTAACATATTAAATACAAATTAAATGTTACATAACTTATACAATTGAATTTATATTTTAAAGAAGTTTCTAGCGGTATAATTTTCATAACAAGTAAGTTATATTTTGCTAGTTAATTTTATAGTTAAAATTAGGCTAGAATTTTGAGAGACCTTATACAATCCTTGGCGAAGGTGGTACATTATTCGGAACTACACCGATCAAGGGAACACGTTCCTCCATACATACTCCACTAGCAGTGGATGGGCGCGGCGGCACGCCGCGCCAACCTTGTGGTGTGATTGGTGTAATATTTTTAAGACTATACTTGAATCGGTGGTCGATCTTGTTATTCAATTTCAAAAGTGTGTACCGAGCCTACAGTTTCTTCAGGAAAAATAATGGTACACCACTGGACAAAATTACATACAATCCATGCTTCAAGGAAAGTAAGGGCACATCATAGAACAAAATTACATACAGACCATATTGTATTACTGAGTAAACACTTGTTAGGAGCAATGCTCGAGTGCAATAGACCATAGCAAAATGGCCACAACTCTAAAGTCTTAGAAAACTGAACCTTTAGTGCCATCCTGATATTGGCTTGGAGATCAGACGCACATGAATCGGCTAACTGGGTTGAGAAGAAACATAATGATGCACTATCCAGTTGCAAAAAAAAAAAAAACTTAGGAGGAACGCATACTCCGCAGGCAGTTCGTGGCAGGAATGCTGGGTCGCAAGCATCTGTCGGGCGGGGCTTCATCGCACCCTGCTGCTGTAGGTCCCTAGAGCCGACCAGACATCGGGTGCTCAAGCTTGCCACTCGCCGATCTAGGGGCAGCAACAGGATCAAAGGGCAGGCATTGACACATGAACCAACCTCCTATAGTTTTCAAGCCGGAGAAGTGATCCAGATCTTAATCCCAAGATGCACACTACAAAACAATGGAATAATATCTTATTAACAGTTGGATCTTCAAAGTGTACTAACTACACATTTAAATTTCCTTTTTTATGTGATCATATAAAGAATGTTTAAATCACACTTGTTAATAATTGGATCTTACTAACTACCCATCTACAGATGATGCAGTTTACAAATATTCAGACAACCATAGAGCTTCAAGATGAAGAGCTAGCATCTAGTGCACAGAGATGTAAGAAAGGTCGAACTATTGTCCATGTAGTAAAAGAAGATCACAAGTTACGTAAGCACTTGCACCATACCTGAGCCCTACTAAGTGTAATAGCTTCAGATTTTCCCTTGACATGTACATGAATCCCTAAATCGTATAACTGAATAAACCCATGTCCCAAAAGGCCAGCTTCAGTTTCTACATCTAGCCAAGAAAAGGGGCCTCAACGTTAGGTGGAGTGACTGAAGTTGGAAGCAGACACACAGTTTATACTTCCGATTTAATTGGCTAAGATGTACACTGGCATAGTCAAGCTAGCAAATGAAAATATAAGCAAATTATCCGAATAGCAACTATGTATAGTACTCTTAAGATTGATTAGTGTAAATCCAGGCTATACCAATACTGTGATATTAATCGGAATCAACCATTTGGTATAGAATCCGTAACCTCATAATAAGCCACAATTTTGTGAACTTGTTGCCTTGAAAAGTTGTAACTATGAATGTACTGATTGTTCTAGCACATGTGTATTTATTTTGCACCAGTGGTGCATTTCTACATACACTATGTAATCGCCCTTTATGCATGACTACCTTTCAGGTTCAGTTTCGGCAATCTGTGCAAATTTAATTCAGTTCATAGAATTGATCTATTTGAATATTTTGGTAAACCAATCAAGTTGGATCTGATCATGAATGACTAAGTTTTTTGATTCTGGGTAATACATAAACTCCATTATACAATAGAATGAGACGAAGGTAAACACCATGCAACACACAATCTCAATTCTGCATCTAGAAAGCAAGAAATGCTTACTGGAGAATAAAAACACCTCCGTGAACATTCCGCAAGGGAAGAGTTTAGGAGCAGTAGAAGTCAAGTCAGATCATTTTATCATCGCAAACTATAACAGAGGCACATCTCTGAAATTACAAAGTGTAGTTCGCAACTACCAACTCATGTCTGTATGTTGTGTCAGGGGAGTTCAGGAGCAATAGAAGTCAGGTTAGAACATTTTATCATAACAAACTGCAACATAGGCACATCTCTGAATTTACATAGTTCAGTGTACAACTACCAACACATGTTTGTATGTTTTTTTTTACTCTGACCAGAAGTTTCTTGTTCCCTACTTGTTTGAATGGGGGATAAAATGGAATCATGCCATTGTTAAGTTAGGGAGGTATGGGTATAGATTCAGGAGCAATAGAAGTCAGGTCAGAACATTTTATCATAATAAACTGCAACATAGGCACATCTCTGAGTTTACATAGTTCAGTGTACAACTACAACACATATTTGTATGCTCTTTTGTTTACTCTGACCAGAAGTTTCTTATTCCCTACTTGTTTCAATGGGGAATAAAATGTAATCATACCATTGTTAAAATCAGGGGGGTGTGAGTATAGATGACAACACATTAGTGCCTGAAATTAGACTACACATGTTGTTGTTTTTCAGAGAAAGATCATGACATTCCTTACTGCGAATTTCCTGACACTTGAGCATTATTTTCAAGAAAAGGAAATTGTTGCTCAGCAGCGAACTCTAATTTAACTGAGCATAGTATTCAGGTGTATGTAGCAGAACAAAACCCATGAAACCATCTGGTTACGCTTACGACAACATCGAATGCAATGGTGTACTCTAGCATTGCCTTTCCACACACTCAGGCAGAAGCACAGATCGCCACAATGGAAAATTTCAGTAAGAAGTCTGGCATGCTCACCTTCTCAAGTCACGATAGAGAGCATGCAGCACATCATCCTCCAGACAATCGTGGATGACCAACTGCAACCATAACCAGGCAGCCAGGATAAATTTGCAGCAGCAGAACTTGCAAGCCATCATGCGGGCAACAACACGCTGGAGGTAGGAGATAACACAACTCATCAACATCAAGGATGGCAGGCTGGCGCGATGGAAGCGGGCAACACAAGGGCAACATGGAATCTTTTAATTCTGTTACCTATGGTAAATAAAGTTAAAGCATAGATGAACTGCAAATTCTATTTTACATATAGAACAATAGTAAATCTCCCACGATGGTAAGATGTTTCAAATGAGAAATGAATAAAATAAAGCATGGCACACCATTATTTAATATTAGTTGACACCAATATTCAGAAAGTAGCATAGGCAAATCACGGTGGATACGGCCCAAAACTCATGGGCTGAAATCGCACAATCACATCTTTGGAGCATTAAACCTGCACTGATATGCGGAAGTGAATTTTTTAGAGCAGTAACTACCAATATGCATACAACTAAGGAAGAAAAAATGCACCTACTAATTATAGGAAACTGACCCAGTGACCCTGCACCTTGCAAATAGAAAAGCTAACTTATGCTGTCAGAGCTGCACACCACAGAAATCATTATTACCAAATCTATTGGGGCTATTCCATCATTTACAAAATCAGACAGAAGGAACTTCTTGAGAATCATATCGAACAATCAGTACTTCTTGATAACCAATGCGCCATGCAAAGAGCTAAACATGCGGATGTAAAAAAGAGTAGAAAAACAAACTATTCTCTCGAAAGCAAGAATGCTTTAATTGACTGATCTGATCAGATAAAGAGACAATGTACTCTCGTGTATTCTCAACTTAGGAGCAGCGTCAGGAGTGGTGCCATTGAATTGATCACAGCAAGTTGGAGGCAAAAAAAAAAGTTGTGTTTTCTTCCAACAATTGGTGTTCACAGCGAGAAACCTGAAAATAGAACAATGAATTAGCACCCATAGGGCTTGGATTTGTTTTTTTTATTCAACTAATTGTTCTTCTACACAAGCAAAGGAAACCACAAGAATAGAAAGAGATAGATGAAGCCATAACCATGAAATGTGGGTGTACTCCCCTTCAAGCTCCCATATAATCTAGAAGAGATCATATTTTTGTTCTCACTTATCAGGTGAGACATCCTCCATATAAGAAAAAAAATCGCTATAAAAAGCCATTCGTGCTAGCTAAAAATCATGGGAATTTCTTAAAGGTGTAGTTTCTGTAGAAATTAGCTACCATTTTGAAAGTTCCAGAAATATTAGTTTCAGCAAAATCCATCTAATTATGTCTGCACAAATTCTAGATCTCATAGGTAAGGGCAACCATCTGATTTGAGGCATGATACAGAAATTCATTTTATGCAACCAGAGATACATCGTCTAAATAATTCTTGATATTTGAACACACATCCTGCCTCTCTTTGTCTAGATTCGGACATCATACTGATACGCGTACAGCACGCGTCCGTTGGGAACCCCAAGAAGAAGGTGTGATGCGTACAGCGGCAAGTTTTCCCTCAGAAAGAAACCAAGGTTTATCGAACCAGGAGGAGCCAAGAAGCACGTTGAAGGTTGATGGCGGCGGGATGTAGTGCGGCGCAACACCAGGGATTCCGGCGCCAACGTGGAACCTGCACAACACAACCAAAGTACTTTGCCCCAACGAAACAGTGAGGTTGTCAATCTCACCGGCTTGCTGTAACAAAGGATTAGATGTATAGTGTGGATGATGATTGTTTGCAAAACAGTAGAACAAGTATTGCAGTAGATTGTATTTAATGTAAAAGAATGGACCGGGTCCACAGTTCACTAGAGGTGTCTCTCCATAAGATAAATAGCATGTTGGGTGAACAAATTACACCGGGCAATTGACAAAGAGAGGGCATGACCATGCACATACATGATATGATGAGTATAGTGAGATTTAATTGGGCATTACGACAAAGTACATAGACCGCTATCCAGCATGCATCTATGCCTAAAAAGTCCACCTTCGGTTATCATCCGAACCCCTTCCAGTATTAAGTTGCAAACAACAGACAATTGCATTAAGTATGGTGCGTAATGTAATCAATAACTACATCCTTAGACATAACATCAATGTTTTATCCCTAGTGGCAACAGCACATGAACAACCTTAGAACTTTCTGTCACTGTCCCAGATTTAATGGAGGCATGAACCCACTATCGAGCATAAATACTCCCTCTTGGAGTTAAGAGTAAAAACTTGGCCAGAGCCTCTACTAATAACGGAGAGCATGCAAGATCATAAACAACACATAGGTAATAGATTGATAATCAACATAACATAGTATTCTCTATCCATCGGATCCCGACAAACACAACATATAGTATTACGATAGATGATCTTGATCATGTTAGGCAGCTCACAAGATCCGACAATGAAGCACATAAGGAGAAGACGACCATCTAGCTACTGCTATGGACCCATAGTCCAGGGGTGAACTACTCACTCATCACTCCGGAGGCGACCATGGCGGTGAAGAGTCCTCCGGGAGATGATTCCCCTCTCCGGCAGGGTGCCGGAGGCGATCTCTGAATCCCCGAGATGGGATTGGTGGCGGCGGCGTCTCGCAAGGTTTTCCGTATCGTGGCTCTCGGACTGGGGGTTTCGCGACGAAGGCTATTTGTAGGCGGAAGGGCAGGTAAGGGGCGTCACGAGGGCCCACAGGCCGGCGCGGCCGGGCCTGGGCCGCGCCGCCCAGTGTCGGCCACCTCGTGGCCCCACTTCGTCTATCCCTCGGTCTTATGGAAGCTTGCAAAAATAGGACCCTGGCGTTGATTTCGTCCAATTCCGAGAATATTTCCTTACTAGGATTTCTGAAACCAAAAACAGAAAACTGGCTCTTCGGCATCTCGTTAATAGGTTAGTGGAAAATGCATAAATACGACATATAATGTGTATAAAACATGTAGATATCATCAATAATGTGGCATGGAACATAAGAAATTATCGATACGTCGGAGACGTATCAGCATCCCCAAGCTTAGTTCTGCTCGTCCCGAGCAGGTAAACGATAACAAAGATAATTTCTGGAGTGACATGCCATCATAACCTTGATCATACTATTGTAAGCATATGTAATGAATGCAGCGATCAAAACAATGGTAGTGACATGAGTAAACAAATGAATCATAAAGCAAAGACTTTTCATGAATAGTACTTCAAGACAAGCATCAATAAGTCTTGCATAAGAGTTAACTCATAAAGCAATAAATCAAAGTAAAGGTATTGAAGCAACACAAAGGAAGATTAAGTTTCAGCGGTTGCTTTCAACTTATAACATGTATATCTCATGGATATTGTCAATGTAAAGTAATATAACAAGTGCAATAAGCAAGTATGTAGGAATCAATGCACAGTTCACACAAGTGTTTGCTTCTTGAGGTGGAGAGAAATAGGTGAACTGACTCAACATAAAAGTAAAAGAATGGTCCTTCAAAGAGGAAAGCATCGATTGCTATATTTGTGCTAGAGCTTTGGTTTTGAAAACATGAAACAATTTTGTCAACGGTAGTAATAGAGCATATGTATCATGTAAATTATATCTTACAAGTTGCAAGCCTCATGCATAGTATACTAATAGTGCCCGCACCTTGTCCTAATTAGCTCGGATTACCGGATTATCATCGCAATACACATGTTTTAACCAAGTGTCACAAAGGGGTACCTCTATGCCGCCTGTACAAAGGTCTAAGGAGAAAGCTCGCATTTGGATTTCTCGCTTTTGATTATTCTCAACTTAGACATCCATACCGGGACAACATAGACAACAGATAATGGACTCCTCTTTTATGCATAAGCATGTAGCAACAATTAATGTTCTCATATGAGATTGAGGATATATGTCCAAAACTGAAACTTCCACCATGATTCATGGCTTTAGTTAGCGGCCCAATGTTCTTCTCTAACAATATGCATGCTCTAACCATTTAATTAGTGGTAAATCTCCCTTACTTCAGACAAGACGGACATGCATAGCAACTCACATGATATTCAACAAAGAGTAGTTGATGGCATCCCTAAACATGGTTATCGCACAACAAGCAACTTAATAAGAGATAAAGTGCATAAGTACATATTCAATACCACAATAGTTTTTAAGGCTATTTTGTCCCATGAGCTATATATTGCAAAGGCGAATGATGGAAATTTTAAAGGTAGCACTCAAGCAATTTACTTTGGAATGGCAGAGAAATACCATGTAGTAGGTAGGTATGGTGGACACAAATGGCATAGTGGTTGGCTCAAGGATTTTGGATGCATGAGAAGTATTCCCTCTCGATACAAGGTTTAGGCTAGCAAGGTTATTTGAAACAAACACAAGGATGAACCGGTGCAGCAAAACTCACATAAAAGACATATTGTAAACATTATAAGACTCTACACCGTCTTCCTTGTTGTTCAAAACTCAATACTAGAAATTATCTAGACTTTAGAGAGACCAAATATGCAAACCAAATTTTAGCAAGCTCTATGTATTTCTTCATTAATGGGTGCAAAGTATATGATGCAAGAGCTTAAACATGAGCACAACAATTGCCAAGTATCAAATTATTCAAGACATTTTAGAATTACTACATGTAGCATTTCCCAATTCCAACCATATAACAATTTAACGAAGAAGATTCAACCTTCGCCATGAATACTATGAGTAAAGCCTAAGGACATATTTGTCCATATGCAACGGAGCGTGTCTCTCTCCCACACAATGAATGCTAGGATCCATTTATTCAAACAAAAACAAAAACAAAAACAAACCGACGCTCCAAGCAAAGTACATAAGATGTGATGGAATAAAAATATAGTTTCAGGGGAGGAACCTGATAATGTTGTCGATGAAGAAGGGGATGCCTTGGGCATCCCCAAGCTTAGACGCTTGAGTCTTCTTAAAATATGCAGGGGTGAACCACCGGGGCATCCCCAAGCTTAGAGCTTTCACTCTCCTTGATCATATTGCATCATTTCCCTCTCTTGATCCTTGAAAACTTCCTCCACACCAAACTCGAAACAACTCATTAGAGGGTTAGTGCACAATAAAAATTTATATGTTCAGAGGTGACATAATCATTATTAACACTTCTGGACATTGCATAAAGCTACTGGACATTAATGGATCAAAGAAATTCATCCAACATAGCAAAAGAGGCAATGCGAAATAAAAGGCAGAATCTGTCAAAACAGAACAGTTCGTAAAGACGAATTTTAAAATGGCACCAGACTTGCTCAAATGAAAATGCCCAAATTGAATGAAAGTTGCGTACATATCTGAGGATCACGCATGTAAATTGGCATATTTTTCTGAGCTACCTACAGAGAGGCAGGTCGAAATTCGTGACAGCAAAGAAATCTGTTTCTGCGCAGTAATCCAAATCTAGTATGAACCTTACTATCAAAGACTTTACTTGGCACAACAATGCATAAAACTAAGATAAGGAGAGGTTGCTACAGTAGTAAACAACTTCCAAGACTCAAATATAAAATAAAAGTACTGTAGTAAAAAACATGGGTTGTCTCCCAACGCTTTCAGCTAGGCGCAGAAAGTGTGTATCAAGTATTATCAAGAGACGAAGTATCAACATCATAAATTGTTCTAATAATAGAATCAAAAGGTAACTTCATTCTATTTCTAGGGAAGTGTTCCATACCTTTCTTGAGAGGAAATTGATATTTAATATTACCTTCCTTCATATCAATGATAGCTCCAACAGTTCGAAGAAAAGGTCTTCCCAATATAATGGGACAAGATGCATTGCATTCAATATCCAAGACAACAAAATCAACGGGGACAAGGTTATTGTTAACGGTAATGCGAACATTATCAACTCTCCCCAAAGGTTTCTTTATAGCATTATCAACAAGATTAACATCCAAATAACAATTCTTTAATGGTGGCAAGTCAAGCATATCATAAATTTTCTTAGGCATAACGGAAATACTTGCACCAAGATCACATAAAGCATTACAATCAAAGTTATTGACCTTCATCTTAATGATGGGCTCCCAACCATCTTCTAGCTTCCTAGGAATAGAAGCTTCACGTTCTAGTTTCTCTTCTCTAGCTTTTATGAGAGCATTTGTAATATGTTTTGTGAAAGCCAAGTTTATAGCACTAGCATTAGGACTCTTAGCAAGTTTTTGTAAGAACTTTATAACTTCAGAGATATGGCAATCATAAAAATCCAAACCATTATAATCTAAAGCAATGGGATCATCATCCCCAATGTTGGAAAAAATTTCAGCAGTTTTATCATCAGTTTCAGCAGTTTTAGCAGTTTCAGGCAGTTTTGTGCATTAGAAGTGGAAACATTGCCAACACCAATTATTTTACCATTGATAGTAGGAGGTGCAGCAACATGTGGAGCATTAGCATTGCTAGTGGTGGTAATAGTCCAAACTTTAGCTACATTATTCTCTTTAGCTAGTTTTTCATTTTCTTCTCTTTCCCACCTAGCATGCAATTGCCATCAATCTTATATTCTCATTAATTCTAACTTGGATGGCATTTGCTGTAGTAACAATTTTATTTTCAATATCCTTATTAGGCATAACTTTCGATTTCAAAAGATCAACATCAGAGGCAAGACTATCAACCTTAGAAGCGAGAATATCAATTTTATTGAGCTTTTCCTCAACAGATTTGTTAAAAGCAGTTTGTGTACTAATAAATTCTTTAAGCATAGCTTCAAGTCCAGGGGGTGTGTTCCTATTATTGTTGTAAGAATTCCCATAAGAATTACCATAACCGTTACCATTATTATAAGGATATGGCCTATAGTTATTACTAGAATTGTTCCGATAAGCATTGTTGTTGAAATTATTATTTTTAATGTAGTTTACATCAACATGTTCTTCTTGGGCAACCAATGAAGCTAACGGAACATTATTAGGATCAACATTAGTCCTATCATTCACAAGCATAGACATAATAGCATCAATCTTATCACTCAAGGAAGAGGTTTCTTCAACAGAATTTACCTTCTTACCTTGTGGAGCTCTTTCCGTGTGCCATTCAGAGTAATTAATCATCATATTATCAAGAAGCTTTGTTGCCTCACCAAGAGTAATGGACATAAAGGTACCTCCAGCAGCTGAATCCAATAAGTTCCGCGAAGAGAAGTTCAGTCCTGCATAAAAGGTTTGGATGATCATCCAAGTAGTCAGTCCATGGGTTGGGCAATTTTTAACCAAAGATTTCATTCTTTCCCAAGCTTGTGCAACATGCTCATTATCCAATTGTTTAAAATTCATTATGCTACTTCTCAAAGATATAATTTTAGCAGGGGGATAATATCTACCAATAAAAGCATCCTTGCATTTAGTCCATGAATCAATACTATTCTTAGGCAGAGATAGCAACCAATCTTTAGCTCTTCCTCTTAATGAGAAAGGGAACAATTTTAATTTTATAATGTCACCATCTACATCTTTATACTTTTGCATTTCACACAATTCAACAAAATTATTGAGATGGGCAGCAGCATCATCAGAACTAACACCAGAAAATTGCTCTCGCATAACAAGATTTAGTAAAGCAGGTTTAATTTCAAAGAATTCTGCTATAGTAGCAGGTGGAGCAATAGGTGTGCATAAGAAATCATTATTATTTGTGGTTGTGAAGTCACACAACTTAGTATTTTCAGGAGTGGCCATTTTAGCAGTAGTAAATAAAGCAAACTAGATAAAGTAAATGCAAGTAACTAATTTTTGTGTGTTTTTGATATAGAGTGCAAGACAGTAAATAAAGTAAAGCTAGCAACTAATTTTTTTGTGTTTTGATATAATGCAGCAAACAAAGTAGTAAATAAAATAAAGCAAGACAAAAACAAAGTAAAGAGATTGGATTGTGGAGACTCCCCTTGCAGCGTGTCTTGATCTCCCCGACAACGGCGCCAGAAAAAGTGCTTGATACGTCAAGACGCGTCCGTTGGGAACCCCAAGAGGAAGGTGTGATGCGTACAGCGGCAAGTTTTCCCTCAAAAAGAAACCAAGGTTTATCGAACCAGGAGGAGCCAAGAAGCATGTTGAAGGTTGATGGCGGCGGGATGTAGTGCGGCGCAACACCAGGATTGCGCCAACATGGAACCTGCACAACACAACCAAAGTACTTTGCCCCAACGAAACAGTGAGGTTGTCAATCTCACCGGCTTGCTGTAACAAAGGATTAGATGTATAGTGTGGATGATGATTGTTTGCAGAAAACAATAGAACAAGTATTGCAGTAGATTGTATTTAATGTAAAAGAATGGACCGGGGTCCACAGTTCACTAGAGGTGTCTCTCCCATAAGATAAATAGCATGTTGGGTGAACAAATTACAGTCGGGCAATTGACAAATAGAGAGGGCATGACCATGCACATACATGATATGATGAGTATAGTGATATTTAATTGGGCATTACGACAAAGTACATAGACCGCTATCCAGCATGCATCTATGCCTAAAAAGTCCACCTTCAGGTTATCATCCGAACCCCTTCCAGTATTAAGTTGCAAACAACAGACAATTGCATTAAGTATGGTGCGTAATGTAATCAATAACTACATCCTTAGACATAGCATCAATGTTTTATCCCTAGTGGCAACAGCACATCCACAACCTTAGAACTTTCTGTCACTGTCCCAGATTTAATGGAGGCATGAACCCACTATCGAGCATAAATACTCCCTCTTGGAGTTAAGAGTAAAAACTTGGCCAGAGCCTCTACTAATAACGGAGTGTAGGATAACGTAGCATAGAAAACAAAAATTTTCCTACCGCGAACACGAAATCCAAGCCAAGATGCAATCTAGAAGACGGTAGCAACGAGGGGATTATCGAGTCTCACCCTTGAAGAGATTCCAAAGCCTACAAGATGAGGCTCTTGTTGCTGCGGTAGACGATCACTTGCCGCTTGCAAAAGCGCGTAGAAGATCTTGATCACGGCGCCACGAACGGGCAGCACCTCCGTACTCGGTCACACGTTCGGTTGTTGATGAAGACGACGTCCACCTCCCGTTCCAGCGGGCAGCGAAAGTAGTAGCTCCTCTTGAATCCGACGCACGACGGCGTGGTGTCGGTGGCGGTGGAGAACTCCCGGAGCTTCGCTAAAGCACGTGGGAGCTATGGAGGAGAGGGGCGGCTAGGGTTTGGGAGGGGGTGGCCGGCCACTTGGGGGTGCGGCCAGGTGGTGGTCTTGAGGTGGCCGGCCCCCTCCCCTTGTCCCTCATTATATAGGTGGATGCCCCAAGGGTTGGACTACAAGTCTCCGAATAAGACCCGAACCCAAAACCTTCCATATGATAGGAAAACCTACCCAAGCTAGGACTCCCACTAGAGGTGGGAGTTCCACCTTCCATGGAGGGGGTGGCCGGCCCCCTTTGGGGGAGTCCACTTGGGACTCCTCCCCTACTAGGGTTGGCCGGCCATGGAGGTGGAGTCCCTCCGGGACTCCACCTTCCTTGGTGGTTTCTTCCGGACTTTTCTAGAACCTTCTAGAACCTTCCATAGAACCTTCCGCATCATTTTAAATCACATAAAATGACATCCTATATATGAATCTTATTCTCCGGACCATTCCTCGTGATGTCCGGGATCTCATCCGGGACTCCGAACAAATATTCGAACTCCATTCCATATTCAAGTTCTACCATTTCAACATCCAACTTTAAGTGTGTCACCCTACGGTTCGCGAACTATGCGGACATGGTTGAGTACTCACTCCGACCAATAACCAATAGCGGGATCTGGAGATCCATAATGGCTCCCACATATTCAACGATGACTTAGTGATCGAATGAACCATTCACATACGATACCAATTCCCTTTGTCACGCGATATTTTACTTGTCCGAGGTTTGATCATCGGTATCACTCTATACCTTGTTCAACCTCGTCTCCGACAAGTACTCTTTACTCGTACCGTGGTATGTGGTCTCTTATGAACTTATTCATATGCTTGCAAGACATTAGATGACATTCCACGAGAGGGCCCAGAGTATATCTATCCGTCATCGGGACGGACAAATCCCACTGTTGATCCATATGCCTCAACTCATACTTTCCGGATACTTAATCCCACCTTTATAACCACCCATTTACGCAGTGGCGTTTGATGTAATCAAAGTACCTTTCCGGTATAAGTGATTTATATGATCTCATGGTCATAAGGACTAGGTAACTATGTATCGAAAGCTTATAGCAAAAAACTTAATGACGTGATCTTATGCTACGCTTAATTGGGTGTGTCCATTACATCATTCATATAATGATATAACCTTGTCATTAATAACATCCAATGTTTATGATTATGAAACTAATCATCTATTAATCAACAAGCTAGTTAAGAGGCTTACTAGGGACTCATTTGTTTGTTTACATAACACACATGTATCAATGTTTCGGTTAATACAATTATAGCATGGTATATAAACATTTATCATAAACATAAAGATATATAATAACCACTTTTATTATTGCCTCTTGGGCATATCTCCAACAGTCTCCCACTTGCACTAGAGTCAATAATCTAGATTACATTGTAAGGTACCTAACACCCATGGCATTCTGGTGTTGGTCATGCTTTGCCCTAGGGAGAGCTTTAGTCAACGGATCTGCTACATTCAGATCAGTGTGTACTTTGCAAATCTTTACTTCTCCATCTTCGATGTATTCGCGAATCGAATGATAACGCAGCTTGATATGCTTCAGCCTCTTGTGTGACCTTGGTTCTTGTGCATTGGCGATGGCACCCATGTTGTCACAGTAGATGACTAGTGGGTCCAATGCACTAGGAACCACACCGAGCTCTATAATGAACCTCTTCATCCATACCGCTTCTGAAGCCTCGAAGCCGCTATGTATTCCGATTCTGTTGAGGATTTCGCCACCGTGCACTGCTTCGAGCTTGCCCAGCTTACTGCAGCACCATTCAATATAAACACGTACCCAGACTGTGACTTAGAGTCATCAGGATCGTGTTCCAACTTGCATCGGTGTAACTTGTTACAACGAGCTCTTGGTCACCTCCATAACAAAGAAACATATCCTTAGTTCTTTTCAAATACTTCAGGATATTCTTGACCGCTGTCCAGTGTTCCATTCCTGGATCACTTTGATATCTGCTAGTCAAACTAACAGCATGTGCTATATCCGGTCTTGTACATAGCATGGCATACATGATAGAGCCTACTGCCGAGGCATAGGGGATCTGACTCATCCTTTCTCTTTCTTCTGCCGTAGCCGGACCTTGAGTCTTACTCAAGATCTTGCCTGGTAACATAGGTAAGAATCCTTTCTTACTTTCGTCCATTCTAAACTTCTTTAGAATCTTGTCCAGATATGTACTCTGTGATAGCCCTATTAGACGTCTTGATCTATCTCTATAAATCTTGATGCCTAATATATATGATGCTTCACCAAGGTCTTTCATTGAAAAACTATTATTCAAATAACCCTTTACACTGCTTAATAGTTCTATATCATTCCCAATCAATAATATGTCATCTACATATAATATCAGGAATGCTACAGAGCTCACTTTCTTGTAAATACAGGCCTCTCCATGACACTGTATAAACCCGAAGTCTTTGATCACCTTATCAAAACGTCGGTTCCAACTTCTCGATGCTTGCTTCAGTCCATAGATTGAACGCTGAAGTTTGCATACTTTGTCAGCATTTTTAGGATCGACAAAACCTTTGGGTTGTACCATATACAACTCTTCCTCAATGTCTCCATTAAGGAACGCCGTTTTGACATCCATCTGCCAAATCTCATAATCGAAAAATGCAGCTATTGCTAACAAAATCCTCACAGATTTTAGCTTCGCTACAGGTGAGAAAGTCTCATCGTAGTCAACACCTTGAATTTGTCGAAACCCTTTGCGACAAGTCGAGCTTTATAGACAGTAATATTACCATCAGCATCTGTTTTTCTCTTGAAGATCCATTTATTCTCGACAGCCTTTCGGCTATCAGGTAAGTCTACCAAAGTCCATACTTTGTTATCATACATGGATCCCATTTCGGATTTCATGGCTTCTTGCCATTTGTTGGAATCTGGGCTCATCATCGCTTCTTCATACGTCGCAGGGTCTTCATCATTGTTATCCACAATCATGACATTTAGACAAGGATCATACCAATCAGGAGTGGCACGTTCCCTTGTCGATCTGCGAGGTTCAGTAGCTATCTCATTTGAAGTTTCATGATCATTATCATTTGTTTCATCTGTTGTCGGTGTAGGCGGTACATGAACATCTTCCGCGCTACTCTGATCAACGAGCAGAGATTCTTCAATCTCATCGAGTTCTACTTTTCTTCCAGTCACTTCTTTAGTGAGAAATTCTTTCTCAAGAAAGGTTCCGTTCTTAGCAACAAAGATCTTGCCTTCGGATCTGTGATAGAAAGTGTACCCTATAGTTTCCTTAGGGTATCCTATGAAGACGCATTTCTCCGCTTTGGGTTCTAGCTTGTCCGGTTGTAACTTTTTACATAGGCTTCGCAACCTCAAACTTTAAGGAACGACAGCTTAGGTTTCTTATTAAACCATAATTCATACGGTGTCGTTTCAACGGATTTTGATGGTGCTCTATTTAAAGTGAATGCGGATGTCTCTAATGCATAACTCCAAAATGATAACGGCAAATCAGTAAGAGACATCATAGAACGAACCATATCTAAGAGAGTTCGATTACGACGTTCGGACACACCGTTTCGTTGTGGTGTTCCCGGCGGTGTCAATTGTGAAAGTATTCCGCATTTCTTTAAATGCATGCCAAACTCATAACTCAGATATTCACCTCCGCGATCAGATCGTAGAAATTTAATCTTCTTGTTACGTTGATTTTCTACTTCACTTTGGAATTCCTTAAACTTCTCAAAAGTTTCGGATTTATGTTTCATGAAATAGATATACCCATATCTACTCAGATCATCTGTGAAGGTTAGAACATAACGATAACCACCGCGCGATGCTACACTCATTGGTCCGCACACATCGGTATGTATGATTTCCAATAAGTCAGTAGCTCGCTCCATAATACCAGAGAATGGAGTCTTAGTCATTTTTCCCTTTAGACATGCTTCGCATCTATCAAGTGACTCAAAGTCAAGTGATTCAAGTAATCCATCGGTATGGAGTTTCTTCATGCGTTTCACTCCAATATGACCAAGACGACAGTGCCACATATAAGTAGAATTATCATTCAATTTAATTCGCTTAGCATCAATGTTATGTATATGTGTATCACTACTATCGAGATCTAACAGAAATAAGCCATTCTTTTCAGGTGCTCGACCATAAAAGATATTATTCATAAAAATAGAACAACCATTATTCTCAGACTTGAATGAATAACCGTCTTGCATTAAACAAGATCCAGATATAATGTTCATGCTCAACGCGGGTACAAAATAACAATTATTGAGGCTTAAAACTAATCCCGAAGGTAGATGTAGAGGAAGTGTGCCGACAGCGATCACATCGACTTTGGATCCATTTCCAACGCGCATGGTCACTTCATCCTTTAGTAGTCTTCGTTTATTCTTTAGTTCCTGTTTCGAGTTACAAATATGAGCAACCGAACCAGTATCAAATACCAAGGTACTAGTACGAGAACCAGTAAGATAAACATCTATAACATGTATATCATATATACCTTCTTTCTTCTTCTTGACAAGGCCGCTCTTCAGATCCGCCAAATACTTGGAGCAATTACGCTTCCAGTGTCCCTTCTCCTTGCAGTAATAGCACTCAGCATCAGGCTTAGGGCCAGTCTTAGGTTTCACAGGAGGCGTGGTAGCTTTCTTGCCACTCTTCTTGTTCTTGCCTTTAGACTTGCCCTGTTTCTTGAAACTGGTGGTCTTGTTGACCATCAACACTTGGTGCTCTTTCTTGATCTCAATCTCAGCAGATTTCAGCATGGAGAAGAGTTCAGGTAACTCTTTGTTCATGTTCTGCATATTGTAGTTCATCACAAAGTTCTTGTAACTAGGTGGCAGTGATTGAAGGACACGATTAATCCCCAGTCTGTTAGGAATCACTATTCCCAAGTCACTGAGTTTCTTCGCATGCCCGGTCATGGCGAGCATGTGCTCACTAACGGAGCTGCCTTCTTCCATCATGCAGCTGAAGAAGTGTTTCGATGCTTCATAGCATTCCACGGCCGCATGAGTCTCAAAGATAGTTTTCAACTCATTGACTAACTCATGTGGATCGTGGTGCTCAAAACGTTTTTGAAGATCGGCTTCCAGACTGCACAGGATGGCACACTGAACTTGAGAGTACCGAGTTTTCCGAGTCGCGTAAACATTCTTTACTTCATCGGTTTCAGTTTCTGCAGGAGGGTCACCTAGCGGTGCATCAAGCACATATTGCAGATTTCCGCCATTGAGGAAGATCCTCACATGACGGAACCAGTCGGTGAAGTTGCTACCGTTGCTCTTAAGCTTTTCTTTCTCTAGGAACTGGTTAAAATTGATTGGGGACGCCATATCTACAACATATTTGCAATAGTTTAGACTAATGTTTATGACAAATTGAGTTCAAATTTTAATTCAACATAATTAAAAACTAGGTGAACTCCCACTCAAAACAATATCCCTCGCATTGTCTTAGTGATCACACGAACCAAATCCACCACACCAAGTCCGATCATCACGAGACAAGATGTAACTTCAATGGCGAACACTCAAAGTGTTCATCATATCAATCATATGATTCATGCTCTACCTTTCGGTATCACGTGTTCCGAGACCATGTCTGTACATGCTAGGCTCGTCAAGGCCACCTTAGTATCCGCATGTGCAAAACTGTCTTGCACCCGTTGTATGCACTTGTTGAATCTATCACAACCGATCATCACGAGATGCTTCGAAACGACAAGTCTTGGCAACGGTGCTACTAAGGATGAACACTTTATTATCTTGATATTTTAGTGAGAGGGATCATCTTATAATGCTACCGTCGCGATCTAAGCAAAATAAGATGCATAAAAGTATTAACATCACATGCAGTTCATATGTGATATGATATGGCCCTTTTGTCTTTGCGCCTTTGATCTTCATCTCCAAAGCACGGACATGATCTCCATCATCAACGGGCATGATCTCCATCATCTTCGGGGAAGCACCAAGGTCAATGGCACCGTCTTCATGATTGTCCTCCATGTAGCAACTATTACAACTACTTTGAAATACTACTCAACATGAAATTTAAAGACAACCATAAGGCTCCTGCCGGTTGCCACAATACAATAATGATCATCTCATACATAGTCATCATCACATTATGGCCATATCACATCACCAAACCCTGCAAAAACAAGTTAGACGTTCTCTAATTTGGTTTGCATATTTTACGTGGTTTAGGGTTTTCGAGTAAGATCCAATCTACCTACGAACATGAACCACAACGGTGATACTAGTGTTGTCAATAGAAGAGTAAATTGAATCTTCACTATAGTAGGGAGAGACAGACACCCGCAAAGCCACTTATGCAATACAAGTTGCATGTCGAGCGTGGAGCAAATCTCATGAACGCGGTCATGTAATGTTAGCCCGAGCCGCTTCATCCCACTATGCCACAAAGATGCAAAGTACTCAAACTAAAGACAACAAAAGCATCAACGCCCACAAAACCATTGTGTTCTACTCGTGCAACCATCTATGCATAGACACGGCTCTGATACCACTGTAGGATAACGTAGCATAGAAAACAAAAATTTCCTACCGCGAACACGAAATCCAAGCCAAGATGCAATCTGTAGCAACGAGGGATTATCGAGTCTCACCCTTGAAGAGATTCCAAAGCCTACAAGATGAGGCTCTTGTTGCTGCGGTAGACGATCACTTGCCGCTTGCAAAAGCGCGTAGAAGATCTTGATCACGGCGCCACAAACGGGCAGCACCTCCGTACTCGGTCACACGTTCGGTTGTTGATGAAGACGACGTCCACCTCCGTTCCAGCGGGCAGCGGAAGTAGTATCTCTTGAATCCGACAGCACGACGGCGTGGTGTCGGTGGCGGTGGAGAACTCCGGCGGAGCTTCGCTAAAGCACGTGGGAGCTATGGAGGAGAGGGGGCGGCTAGGGTTTGGGAGGGGGTGGCCGGCCACTTGGGGTGCGGCCAGGTGGTGGTCTTGAGGTGGCCGGCCCCCTCCCCTTGTCCCTCATTATATAGGTGGAAGCCCCAAGGGTTGGACTACAAGTCTCCGAATAAGACCCGAACCCAAAACCTTCCATATGATAGGAAAACCTACCCAAGCTAGGACTCCCACTAGAGGTGGGAGTTCCACCTTCCATGGAGGGTGGCCGGCCCCCTTGGGGGAGTCCACTTGGGACTCCTCCCCCTCTAGGGTTGGCCGGCCATGGAGGTGGAGTCCCTCCGGGACTCCACCTTCCTTGGTGGTTTCTTCCGGACTTTTCTAGAACCTTCTAGAACCTTCCATAGAACCTTCCGTATCATTTTAAATCACATAAAATGACATCCTATATATGAATCTTATTCTCCGGACCATTCCGGAACTCCTCGTGATGTCCGGGATCTCATCCGGGACTCCGAACAAATATTCGAACTCCATTCCATATTCAAGTTCTACCATTTCAACATCCAACTTTAAGTGTGTCACCCTACGGTTCGCGAACTATGCGGACATGGTTGAGTACTCACTCCGACCAATAACCAATAGCGGGATCTGGAGATCCATAATGGCTCCCACATATTCAACGATGACTTAGTGATCGAATGAACCATTCACATACGATACCAATTCCCTTTGTCACGCGATATTTTACTTGTCCGAGGTTTGATCATCGGTATCACTCTATACCTTGTTCAACCTCGTCTCTGACAAGTACTCTTTACTCGTACCGTGGTATGTGGTCTCTTATGAACTTATTCATATGCTTGCAAGACATTAGACGACATTCCACCGAGAGGGCCCAGAGTATATCTATCCGTCATCGGGATGGACAAATCCCACTGTTGATCCATATGCCTCAACTCATACTTTCCGGATACTTAATCCCACCTTTATAACCACCCATTTACGCAGTGGCGTTTGATGTAATCAAAGTACCTTTCCGGTATAAGTGATTTATATGATCTCATGGTCATAAGGACTAGGTAACTATGTATCGAAAGCTTATAGCAAAAAACTTAATGACGTGATCTTATGCTACGCTTAATTGGGTGTGTCCATTACATCATTCATATAATGATATAACCTTGTCATTAATAACATCCAATGTTTATGATTATGAAACTAATCATCTATTAATCAACAAGCTAGTTAAGAGGCTTACTAGGGACTCATTTGTTTGTTTACATAACACACATGTATCAATGTTTCGGTTAATACAATTATAGCATGGTATATAAACATTTATCATAAACATAAAGATATATAATAACCACTTTTATTATTGCCTCCTGGGCATATCTCCAACACGGAGAGCATGCAAGATCATAAACAACACATAGGTAATAGATTGATAATCAACATAACATAGTATTCTCTATCCATCGGATCCCGACAAACACAACATATAGTATTACAGATAGATGATCTTGATCATGTTAGGCAGCTCACAAGATCCGACAATGAAGCACATAAGGAGAAGACGACCATCTAGCTACTGCTATGGACCAATAGTCCAGGGGTGAACTACTCACTCATCACTCCGGAGGCGACCATGGCGGTGAAGAGTCCTCCGGGAGATGATTCCCCTCTCCGGCAGGTGCCGGAGGCGATCTCCTGAATCCCCCGAGATGGGATTGGTGGCGGCGGCGTGAAGGTTTTCCGTATCGTGCTCTCGGTACTGGGGTTTCGCGACGAAGGCTATTTGTAGGCGGAAGGGCAGGAGGGCCAGGGGCCCACACCACAGGCCGGCGCGGCCAGGGCCTGGCCGCGCCGCCTGGTGTCTGGCCACCCGTGGCCCCACTTCGTCTATCCCTCGGTCTTCTGGAAGCTTCGTGCAAAAATAGGACCCTGGGCGTTGATTTCGTCCAATTCCGAGAATATTTCCTTACTAGGATTTCTGAAACCAAAAACAGCAGAAAACAACAACTGGCTCTTCGGCATCTCGTTAATAGGTTAGTGCCGGAAAATGCATAAATACGACATATAATGTGTATAAAACATGTAGATATCATCAATAATGTGGCATGGAACATAAGAAATTATCGATACGTCGGAGACGTATCACATACTCAAAACCAGCTAGCAGCTCTGTGTTCTCAAACAATCAGCGGCAGTGATGATTCTAGTATATTGAGAAGATAACGACATAATCTGCATACATCTTGCTTGCCAAGATCTCAAAATCAGCATCACAATCTGAGGTGCAATGTGGAGTACAAAACTGAGCGTCCTAAATACCGGCTCTACATATCCAAAATAGCATTGTACCTGTTCAGGATCACAGATTCATCTCATCTGCAATGCTTCCACAAAGAAGATAGAAATATTCAACCTCCAACTTAAACGTAGAGTAGACGAATCGATGATTACTACTAACTAAGATGAACTGAACAATTTTTCTTTTACACTTTTGGATTATTGGTAGAACGGCCAATAATCCAGTTTGTTGGATGCAACCATGCTGCCTAGAACAGACGACCACAGTGCTCTCTCTTTCTCTCCTACATGGCCTCAGGTCGGTAAAACATCAGGAAAAACAAATGATCGGTAAACCATCAGGAGAGAAAATATCTTACCAAGTACAGCACCGCCACCGGCCAGACGTTTTCCTTCCACACATACCCACACCAGCTACACCTCACTGGCTCGTTGACGGAAGGAGATAGGATTACCCGACTTAGCCGCAAAGCTGAGGCGAGGCGTGGGTGAAGAAGAACATGTGGGTGTCAAGGTCATCGTCCGGGCGGCGACCGAGCGGCTTCCGGCAGCGCAACGCTCCCAGATACGGAGCTACTGCTCGTCCAACACCCACATGGGAGAGCAGCCCGCGGGGCACGGGCGCTGCACCGGCGAAGGTGGAGTGCATCAGTGATGGGCGCAACACTGGAGCAGAATCCAACCCACGCCACATCCACTGGCCACGGAGGGACTCGGCGGGGGGAGCTCGTGGAGGGAAAACCATCCCACCCATATCAGCAAGGGGCGCTGCACCGGGGAAGGCTCCCGCGTGCCCCACCTTCTCCCTACTCGCTGCCCCACCTCCATAAGGACAGCGCCGCCGTTACCCCATCTCCCTCCCGAGTTCGCGCGGAAGCCAGATCGGCGTGGCACCGCGATGCCATGGCTGGCCAAGCGAACTCGGAGAGATGCCCCTCCTCCCCGTGTTTTGATCCCGCGGAGATCCACATCAGCGAGCAGAAGACCAGAGGGGCGGCGTTGCCGGAGCACACGCCCGCGTGAAGCCCATGGATGCCATTCTTGGAAGAAGCACGGGGCGGCAAGCGGATCAGATAAGGAGGAGATGAGCGTGTGGGTACGCTCAGAGTGGCCTCGCGTTGGTGGGATATGCAGGGGCGGCGCTGCGGCGTCGCGCTCGTGTGGGAGGCCGGGGACGGCAACGAAGAAGAGGAGAAATCGAGAGATGGGAAATCCTAGAGAGAAGTTATCTGTCGGGGGCAAACGATAAGTGTGGTAGCACCGCTTTGACCGTCTTGCTCTTTTATGGCTACGGCCACACGACCAAGTACCAAAATAACGTATTAAATGAGGAAATAAAGCCCAAAAGCTCCCACAAAATTGCTAGAGAGCATCGAAACGTACACAAAGAGGAGGCAGTAGAAATCAAATCACAAAAATACATACGTGTCAAACCAGCAGTAATCTAAAAAAAATATTCAAAATTAGGTGAAAAAAGATGTGCGTTACCCTATAATATAGTAGTTATTCGCTCTCTCGGCCCTTTATAACCACATCTCGATCACCATCCAAGAGAAGCAGGCCTAAAGAACGTGAAGGAGCCCCGCCGGGGTCCGCCCGGAAGAACTAACCTTCCAAACTCGGGTATCAATGTTTGGTCACATACCTCATCATTGGCTAATCACTCAATCACAGACAGCATTAGTAGCATGAACTCGTTGTGATATCATAGGCAGAGACGTCCGCTGTGACAACAATTAACTCGTTGTTGCAGCCTTGCAGGCCATCGGCCCTAGATGTTGTCCCCGGAGAGGAGTGAACTCGTTTCGAGGTGGGAAACGTATATATAGCCGTTCAAATTGAGTTGTACAGAGATAAAAAGGCAGAGTCGTCCGAGGGAAGACATTGATCTGGAACCCGACCCGCAGCACACGGTCCGAAATTTGAGCCCAACTTTGACAATGAATTTAACGTATTAAATACATATTATATGGGCGAACTACTCTCCGGTTGAGAAACCCTAGCCTCTCGGTCGCTCCCGCGAGCGACGCGAGGGCTCCCCCGGCGGCGCCCCTCCTCGACCCCCCTCCTCTCCTCCCCCTCCCCTCGCCGCCGCCAGAGGGCGTCGCCGGGCAAAGCCCGCGCGGCGCCGGCGGCGGCGGGGCTCTCTACCTCCTCGCGCGGCGGCCGGGGCGCGGGACCGGGCGGCTGGTGAGGGCGGCGCGCTGGGCGGCGGGCGCGGCGGCGTGGAGCTTCGGCCTCGGCGTGGTGACGACGCGATCTCGGCGCGCTCGTGGCGGCGGCGGCTCCCTGGAGCGGCTCCGGCGGCGGGCGGCGCGGGCTCTACCCTGACGGACGGAGGAAGAAGGTGGCGGCGCGTGTGGCGTCCGACGCGGCGTGCAGCTCGGCCGGCGGCAGCGGCGCCCGTCCGGCCCGGTTCGGTGGAGCCTGGCGAGATGGTGTTGGTGCCAGATCTAGCCGCATCGAGTTCGGGCCGGGGCAGGGGCCCCGGGCACCTCTCGAGCCCATCCTCGCCCCAGATCTGCGGGCGCCAGGGCCATGGGGGCTGCTGGTTGCCATTCTGGAAGAGGCTTTCCCCCCGGCGGTGCAAGGGTGCGGTGGCCGGCCGGCTCCTTGGTCGGCGCCCGGTGTCCTCACGGCAAAGTTACCGTCTTTCTTCAGTGCGGCAGTGTGCAGAGTTGGGAGCCGGGGCGGCGGCCCTGGAAGGTGGGAACCTTGTGGGTTGGCGGGCGAGCCCGAGGTTCTGGTGCTGGCTGGGGCCATGGACATGGGGATGTCATGGTTCTTAGCGAGTTGCGTTTTGTGGGGGCGTGGTGGCTGTCACCTCGGTGGTGGCCCTCGCCATGTCTGGGTGGTGGAGAGGTGATGCCGAGAGGAAACTCTCGCCCTGGCTCTTCCAGGGCCACGACGGCGGCGTCCACGGACGTCGTCTCCTTCTTGAAGGCGTCGTTGTGGCTTCTCCCTGCCCCCTTTCGTGCTCCGGGTGAAAACCCAAGATCCCCGGATCGGGCGGTGGCGGCACTCCGGTGTCGTGCTCTTCTTGAAGACACCGTCTTGGAGCCCACATCACAAGGCTCTCCGACGGTCGTGTCAGAGATGACTCTTCGGCGATCTTCGACAGGGCTTGCTCTGTGCCCTCCCCTTGTCGAGCTTCCTTGGCGCTGCAGTTCGGTTTGTGAGCATCTTGGCTCGGCCCCCGGGGGTGGTCGGCTTCCGGCGGTGTTTTCTGCGACGGAGGAGGTCTGTTGAGGCGCGCGTGAAAATGGCTCGCTCTCGAGTGAGCTCCGGCCCGACACTGTAGACTCCACCTCTCCTCCGAGTCCTCGCACGCGCGTTGGCTGAGCTTGTTGGTGGCACTTTCGTCTGTAGCTTCTTTGGTAGTTCGTGTGGGTGTGTGGTGTCGTTCTGTAAGCTGGGTTCAGCACTTTGTATCAATCTCGCCGTTCGTGGCTTTGCTAATTCAAAGTTGGGCACTTGAGTGCCTTTTATCTATCTAAAAAAAATACATATTATATGTTACATAAATTATATCATTGGATTCATACTTTAAAGAAGTTTGTAGCGGTATATTTTTTATAACAAATAAGTTATATTTTGCTAGTTAATTTTATAGTTAAAATTAGGCTCAAATTTCGAGAGACCTTACAATCCTTAACGAAGGTAGTAGATTATATATACTAGGAAGTTGCAGCGCGGCGTGACGCCGCGCCCGTGAGGTAAATTTGGGCAACTAATGAAAAACGAGTAATATTTTTTATAAATAAAAGATGGGAGTGTTTATATCTGAAGCATTTAAAAATGTTTCTCGGATAAAAGAGGCGACATATAGCACGGTAAATTTTCTGTAGATAGTAATTTTTGCATGGTAAATGGTTATTTTAAGTACAGATATGATGATGAACCATCCAGCTATTTGTTTCTAGAGTAAGACAATAGTATGTTTTTAAATAAAGAGGTGTACAATCTAGCTTTTTTTAAATTACGGGTAAATGTTAGGTAGGTTAACACCGCTTTGTACCAAAAACAAACTAACCGCTGGAAACTTTAAAAATATGAAATAGTACTTTTATCGGATAAAAAAGCCGATGAATGATCCAACAATTTAATATGTTTCCCGATTAAAAGAATAGACAAATTGTTGAGCAATTTCTTAAAGTAGGCAACATCATTTTTGTCGCAGCAACGGGCCAGATAAAAGGACAACATATGATCTAGCATGTATTCCGCAAATTACCGCTAGAGATAGGATTGACCAACGATAAATAAAATAATGGAACGACTAAACACACTTCACTGGCACGATTCATCGTAGATATAGTATGGATAGAAAACACCGGACGATTGTAGGATGATGGAAAGAAGAAGGTAGTACGCCAGTAGCACTGCACAATAGATGCAGTGTCCATAGCCAGGATAACACACACCGGCTAAAGATGTAACGTACAAACAAGCAAGTTTTTTTTCAGAGATACCGGAAGGAAAAAATATTATTTTCGTCGACTAAAAGAGGCGTCATATGGAAGAAAATATCAATACTTATCGACTCGTTAAATGGTTAACGCGGCAAATCACTTCAAAAATTGAATATTTCTGTCGCTCGCTAAATGGTTAACCCGACAAATCACTTCAAAAATTGAATATTTCTATCGATGATTTTTTGCAAAAAAATCAGTCAAAATATGTAGAAAATAACTGTTGTTTTTCTAAAATAATCTGAAAGAAAATGTAAAAAATAGCTGATCGGAGAGTTATTCATGGCACGATGTGAAAAAAGAGAAATAACCAACGGAAACCGGTTAGAGGAACTAACCCTCAAGGGCAAAAGGGAAAGCAAAAGAAAGAAGTAGCAACCATCTACAGTAAAATCAGCATACGTGTCACCATTTGAATGGAGGAAAGCCTACGGTCCTCAAAACGTTATGGTGAGAGCAAACAAGGTTAGCTTTTATATATAGTATAATGCCGATCAAGCGAACACGTTCTGCCGTGCATACACCATTAATTGTCTCTCTCGGCCCTTCGAAATTAACCACGTCTCGGTCACCGTCCAAGAGAAGCAGGCCGGAAGAACATGAAGGAGCCTCGCCGGGTTCGCCCGGAGGAACTAACCTTCCAAACTCGGGTAGCAATGTTCGGTCACACACCTCATCATTGGCTAATCACTCAACCACACACATCATTAGCATGAACAACCGACCTTTAGCTAGCATGCTCAATTTAATTAATTCAGTACTAATTTATCCAAAAAAATATTGACACAAGTAGAATCAATTAAACACCATCTTTTAGAATTAATGCAAAAACTCCCCCACATGACATGAGCGAGCAAGAAGGCAAGAACTAGCTAGGAGTGGATCTTGTAGAACTTGGAGGACTTGAGTCCGGCGGTGAAGTTGAAGAACCTGAGCGCTTCCGCCCAGCGTGGGTTGTCCTTGAGGCGGTGCAGGGCGATGGTTTCCGGCACGAGCTCGTGGTTGCACTTGGTGACCGGCACCGAGAGGGGGTGATCATACATGGCGGGCTTGGCGTTGAACCTGTTCTTCCCCTTCCCGCCCAGACTCAGCCACTCGCCGGTCCTCCTGTCCTCGAATCCGACGGTGCGTCCCCTCGTCACGTTCCTCGCCGTCGCGATCCACTCCACCAGGTCCCACGACAGCGCGTATCCCATGCCGGACATGTACCCCCTCTTGTTCCTCGTGTCCATGCTGGCGCAGGGTATGAGGGCGCCGTAGTAGGTGTCCTGCCTCGGCATGGCCCCCAGCGACGCCGCTAGCTCCGGCAGCCGGAAGAAGACGTCGTCGTCGGCCTTCATCACGTAGTCGTAGGGCGCGTCGGCGTAGAGGGAGGCCACGGCGGAGAAGAATGCGTGCGTCTTGCCGCCGTCCATGTTCTCCTTGCAGCCGTCGAGCACGATGATGTCGCCGTGCATGAGGATCTCGAGCGGGACGAACACCCGCTGGTCGTCCGTCTGGAGGCGGCAGAAGACGAAGCGGACGTCGATCTGCGCGGTGAGGGATGGGAGCTGCACGCCGTAGACCATGCGGAGGAGGTGGCGCCGCTCGGAGAAGTCGGGGACGGTCAGGATGCCGATGAGGAGCCGGAAGTCCGGCTTGCGGGTGTACACCGTGCCGGCCGTCGCGGTGTTCGTGCCAGATGGTGGCGTGCTGCAGGAGCTAAGGAACGCCTGCAGCTCCAACTCCTTGGGGTAGACGAAGATGCAGATGAAGGCAAGGAAGAGGAGGGGGAGCAGGATGAGACCTTTGCTGGAGGTGGACAGCATGGGGTAGCCCGCGTGCTTCGTCCTCATCGCGTGCTTCGCGTTGTTGGTCATGGACAATGTGAGAAGATTGCTCGGCGCTCGCACTGACTGATTGATCTGGACTCTGGAGAGAAGAAGAAAAGCTAGTGTATGTGACCTGCGTGCGAGCGGGATCAATAAACCTTCTCGTTTGATAACTCACTGCGTGGTGGACTTGTGGGCGTAGGGGGAGCTTGGAATGCACGGTAAATGGACACGCTTTGCGTAAAGGTTGCGGGTAGAACGACCGCGTGGGAAGCCGGATCTTGGGGAAACATAGCCTCATGGAGTCAACCGTCGGCATTTGGCGCCTGCTTAGACTAGCTAACTGCCCGCGCGTTGCTGCAAAACACCTCACCATTCTATATTTATTTATCACGGGAGCCTACGCTCATAAGTTGATAATATTGCATTACTATAATATTTATATTGAAGTGCGTAAAATGCAAATAAATCCAACTCAATCAAAAGACCCCAATAGACCAGATATTTTCTTATGTATGTGGTTACCGAGACGGTTCACAAGCAATTTTTTGTAAATATTGGCCCGGCAAAAAAACGTGTACCCTGGCCGTCTGGCCCTATGAGATTTAAGGCGTGCTCATCTCCCTCCTACTCATATTTCTGCAGCACAAACTCATGGGTCTCTCCCACTATGTTTCCGTCAAGTTATCTTCACTTTTGTGAGCGACCTATGAGTGTGGTTACCTAAATGTGGCCATTCGAAGACATGGATTTTCTCTTTTTTCTTTGTTGACATGAATTTCAACCAACTCGATTTAGTTCAGTTATTGTAAAAATCGCATTAAAAAAAAGGGAGTTCCAAAACGTGTTCTAGACACAAGATTGCTTTGCCTAAGTTCAGGCTTGATGGTGTAGAGTGAGGAGAGACCAAAAAAACCCTAGGCTCCTCGCGTCGCGCCCGCGCGCGACCGAGGGCCTCCCCTGGCGGCGCCCCCCTCCTAGGCTCCTTCCCTCCCCTCCCCTCTACTCGCCGCCTGTAATGTCCCAGGTTTAGAGACGATCGAGGGGTAGAAGTTAGAAAGGGATGTGCATTGCATCGTAAAATCTGGGGAAATTTCGCGCTTTTAAAAGAAAACTGCATCGAAGGGGGACAAGTTTCTCTCGACACCTTACAGGGTTAGGGTTTCGAGAGTGCGATAGACTTGGACCTAACTTCACTCAATTAGGGTTTTCGAGAAGAGAGGGGAATAGTGCATCTCAATTTAAGTTGCATGATTGAATTCAAGTAAGTATGTTTGAATTTTCAAAATTCAAACATCAATTGATTATGTCATAATTCAAATTGAGATAATTTATATTAAATAAATAGAAATTCAAGTATATAAATAGTACATCAAATATATAAAGCTCATTAAGGAAAACTTGAGCTTTATTGATAATCACACATGATACATTGTCAAATTACAATATCCATATGATTTATAAATATTACAACACATTTCTGGAATGAATAAATGAAATAAGAAAAAGGAAAATTACAAGGAATTTAAAGTTATGAATGCAAGACATCCTAATGTAGTTGTGCTTGTTGATCACACCTGCTTGGAAAATTTCTTGCAAAATAACTTGGTTATTTCCTATTTGAATATGGCATTCCATCTTTTGTTGTTTTTCTTGATCACAACTGCAAGGAAAAATTCTTGCAAAATTCGAAGATTTTCTTTATTATAGGATATTTTGTTGCCAAAAAACCAATCTAGGTCGGCCTAACTAATACGGGCCGACCTAACCAATACGGGCCGACCTAACCAGTATGGGTCGGACTCATAGTTTGGAAATGAAGAGGAAGTTGGTCGTGAGATGGTGGAGCATTAACCGAAGAGCATTAACCCACTCGTTGGAGAAATCGAAGAGACGGACCACTCATTTCTCCCATCGTGTTCTCTCTAGACAGAAGAAATCAAAGAGCAGTTCTAGGTCTTCCCCATTGCTCTTCCCTCCATCCTTCTACTTCTGATTCAACTTGTTCTTCTTCTTGTGGTGCTTTTGGTAATGTTTCTTCTTCTTCTTCTTCTTGTGGTTCATCGTTTTCACTTTTGATTCAAACCAAATTTCCTCCGTTTCTTCTTCTTATTTAACTTCATATGTTGCTTCTTCTTGTACTTTTTCCGAATCAACTTGTTCTAGTTCTTGTTCTTCTTCTTCTTCTTAGAGTCAAGTTAGATCTGTTTGATTATTCTTATCTGCATTTCCTTCGTTTTCACCACTATGCATGTTGGTTTGGATTTCATATTGTTGTTCTTGTTTCTTGTGTTTTGTAGCATCTTATTCTTCAAGAGATTTGCGGATTTGCTTCAACAAAGTCAAGGTATTAGTAAACCACCAGGGGTACTAAGTTATATCTTTGAAAAAAATAAACACATGAAAGCATAGCACATAAATTTATGAGTTAGTGTTACTTAATTAGGTTTTGTTACTGCCATATGTAAGCATGTTACTTAGTTAGGGTTTGTTACTGCCACATGAAAGCATGTTACTTAGTTAGGGTTTGTTACTGCCACATGAAAGCATGTTGCAGTTGTTTACTTATTAGGGTTCAGTTTCCATTGCATGTTTCAAATGAAGTATATTCCTACTAGTGAAGTTTATATTGCAAGCAAGTTTCCTACTAATGCAGTATAAAGCAATACTATATATGTTGTTCATTTATTTTAGAATGCCATCTATGTTGAAATCTGAATATGATGTTGATTCTTTTTGGAAATTCCATGAAAGCCGAACTGTAAATATGGTCTTGATTTTATTTACGATGCCATCTACGCTGAACTTTAAATTAGTTATCAATTTAATTTGTAATGCAATCTGTGTTAAGCGCTGAACATATTGTTGATTCAGTTTGCAATGACATCTATGCCAAACTCTAAATATGGTCTTTATTCGGTTTACGTTGCCATCTACCCTGAACTCTGAATACATGTGTTAAGCTCTGAACATGTTATTTGTAAACCACCAGGGTTACTAAGTTATGTATATGAAAAAAATAAACACGTGAAAGCATATCACGGTAATATATGAGTTAGTGTTACTTAGTTAGTGTGTATTCATACTAACGAATTGAAATGTTTTGAAGGGAAATATGGAAGGAGAAGCGTGCCCTGTCTGCAAGCAGCCGATCACCAACTATCAATGTTCTAGCAGGCGTGCCTCAAGCTTCAAGATCATCATGCCAAGTACCTACTAAGAATATGTGGTTAGTAATCATAGCAATTGGTCATGGTCATCATGTCATCTACTAGCCTAATTGTTTCTTCATTTTTGGCAGCAATTGTTTGAACTGAAATATATTTTGCTTTCACATTTTTGTTAGACTATACCTTGTTATTTCAAGGAACAACTGTACAAGTATGCAGACAAGTGGTTGCATGGTCTGGTTAGAGGCCAGAGGTATGAATTTTACCTGGAGAAGAAGGAAACCTGCACTACTTTGTATGGACCATTTTGGTATTACTTTCTGAGGGCACACTATATTGAGGTCGACGATGTTGTGACCTTTAAATCACCATCTTAGGATGACAAAGCTGACGATACTGATGTAGAAGATTCAGAAAAACTGGATTATGAAGAAAAGATTACTGCAAATGTGTTTGAAGTAATTGTAGCCCACCCTGACGGAGAAAATAAACCATATGAGATGAGGGATGGTATGTTCATGCTTTCAATTTGCTACTCATGCTTTCAATTTGCTACTCCTTCCATTATAACAATTGCTTCTTTAATACTTGTATATAATTAGGTCTTGTACTATTTTTGCAGCCGCCCCATATGTCCCTGAGTCCCTTAGGGTCCCATTGTACAAGACTATTTACACAAACATGCACTCTGTTGGTGAGGCAGACCTGACAGCCATAACATTTCAAATGTTAAAGGATGTGAACAACCTTGCAAATGATGAGGAAGAAATTGCTGGCTTGCAGTACTTTGTACACAGAGTTGATCAATCTGACCTCTTTTTTAACCGCTTCGTAACTTCTTTCGGTAGAAAGCTCATCTTCTGAAATGAAGTTTAGCAAGACCTAATAAATGTGGTTTACCTTCGGAGATGATGCCATCCCACATCCTAACTGGTTACCAGTACCAACGTAGGGGCATAGCTATATACTCAAGCAGGGTTATGGATAATGAAATTTATGGAGAGTATATTCTGCATCGTGGCAACCAGAACATGGTGGAATTTCAGATGAACCAAGACAAATGGACTATATCTGCACAGAAAACTACATTGATCGTGGTTCACTAATTCTTATGAGGGTTGATAAATGGGAGGACAACATTCACCTCTTTCTGGAGAAGATTGACGACTGAAGACATTCATCGGCCGTGTTATGGATTAGGTTGTAGGTTGCCGTTTATCTAGTACGATTGATTGTTGCTGTAGGTTGTTGTTTATCTCGTAATACTATCGTTTAGGTTGATGTTTATTTCTGTTATGAATGTTGCTTGCAAAAAGAATAGTATTATTATTTTGTAATGTGGTTGTACTGGTTGATGTAATATTGTGGTTTATGTGAGTTTATTATCAATCACTAGTTTATATTTGGGTTTAATTTTTTTTGCATAAACTACCCATGGAGATGTGTTGTTCATCACATCTACCTGGGTAAGTACTTGCAATATTTTGTCCATTGCATAATTCTGAAGCTTTTTGAATTGCAAAAATGTTTATTGTAGATGTTTTTTCATCAAATCTGATTGTGATGCAAACTGATGCCTTGTTTTATGTGAGCTTATCATCAATCACAAGTTGATTTAAGGTATTTTAAAAAACTGCATAAACTACTCATGGAGATGTGTTGTTCATCACATATACCTGGGGTAAGTACTTGCAATATTTTGTCCCATAGATAATAGCTTTTTGAAATTGCAAAAAAGTTTGCTGCGGATGTTTTTCATCAAATCAGATTGTGATGCAAATATGATGCATAGTTTTATGTGAGCTTATCATCAGTCACAATTTGATTTTTGGTATTTTTACAAAATGCATGAACTACCCAAGGAGATGTGTTGTTCAGCACATCTACCTGGTCAAGTACTTGCAATATTTTGTACCATGCATAATTATGAAGCTTTGTCAATTTGCAAAAATGATTGCTAAGTACTTGGCCTGCTCATATTTGCATGGTAAATAAAAGTGAAAAAAATACAGACGCCTAGGGTGTTTTTTTTTTGTAAAAATGACTGACGTGGAGGGACTATTTTGTTCAACTTAAAAATATATTGGGTTATTTCATAAAAGGTGCAAGTAAATAAAAATCACGGCAATACATCTTTTCGTTGTCTTCCTCTCTGCACGACTTTTTTATTCTCTTAGGGTTTCCCACCTTTCATCCCATCAACTCCGGATCTAAGAGAAGACCATATCAACACCGGACCTAATCCAGGTTAGCATCCTTCCTTCCCATCTTCCATCCCATCTTCCTCCAGTTCTATGCATCTGGTGTACCTTCCTTCCCATCTTAAATTTTCCAGATCTGGTCTACCTTTCTTTGATTTTGATTTGTTTTTTCAAGGCCTAAACCAGAAGGAGAAGCAGGGGTCATGGTGGCCACAAGGTGGTCTGTTACCTACACCACGATCGTCAATAGCCGTAAGAAGGCGAAGCACAAGGGCTTGATGGTCCTACGAGCCGAGGTGAGTCGCATCGTCCTGTACGACCAAGACGACTGTGTCCTCGATGTACGCCCTCTACATGCTGGGAAGCTGATCTATCACGGATCAGTGGTTCACTTCCCTTCCCACAAAGTTGATGTTGGCGAGCGCATCACGACCAGACAAGTAATTAACCACCAGGTAATTCATTTTTGTGTGTCTGTCTTATTGTTAATCATTAGCTGCAAAAAGTCCCATAATTGCGAATGAACATTGGTGTTCAGGTGGATAGGTGAGCACGTATCCATTTGCCGACGCGTGTCTAACAGCGTTAATTTGTTCGGAATCTTTTTCTGCCCGGCTTCCACGGTTCTACCGATCTCACCACGAGCTACTGCCCCCAAGCCCCAAGCATCCAAATCCTCTCGTTCTGCCCCCTTCTTGTCCACATCCACTCCACCTCATCTCTCCACATCGCCGGCAGGTGAAGAAATCGGCAAGGCTCCCATGGAGCTGGCCGCACCATCTCCATAGTCCATAACCCCACTGCCTCCGGCGAGGTCCAGGCGACCTCACCACCGAGCTACCTGTGGTGCCGCACCACCGGTCCCAGCAGGCGCCGTTCCTACTCCGGCCACGGGCTAAGGCGTCCCTAATCGCTGCTCCCCAACTCCCTCTCGCCTTCTGCTCCCCTAATCCCTCCTGCGCGCCATCCCGCATCATACGGGCTGTGGAGCGCCTCGTGCGGCTCCCAGCGGTGAACCAGTAGGGAAGATATGAGGTTGCAAGGAGCAGCGTTGTAGATCTTGAACCATGAAGTGTTGCAGCGCGGGAGAGGAACGAAAGCAGCCGCTCAACGACCGTGACGTGCGCAGGTGGCTACCCGGAGGTCCGGCAGTCGAGCTTGGTGAGGGTGTGGTAGTCGAGCTTGGGGATTGACTTATCAGCTGATTTTGGTCTTCCATCTTTCTGACAGAAATTTTGGGGACAACGCTAAGAGCCTGGGCTTGGAGAAGCAGATGTTGTGGGCGGCCAGCAAATGCACATGGTCCTCGCTAGCCTGGGTTCATGCTTTGTTTGTCCTCCAATTGAATGTTTGGGTCAACTAGAAGATTGGTATACAACTATTTTTGATGGATTGTTTGATACTTGAAACACCGTTGTTCAGAGTTTCAGTTACCAATTTTGAACTTGTAATTTGTAGCTTAATCTGGTTTTGGTAAATTGACCATATGCATGATTGTATTTGTTGGCTAATCACCAATGGGAACCAATAAAATTCAATACAGTTTCTAAATTTTGGAAAGGCTCCCGGAGTTTCTCGTCCGCGGAGCGCATGATCTCAACTTTGGTTGTTCAGTCGGTAATAGTATGTACATCAATCCGTATTAGTACAGTACTATTTTCTTTTTCCAGATTGTTAGTCAACAGCAGCAGTACTTACGGAGGCACACGGAGCTTCCATATTGCCAGCTTCTATTTTTTTGTTAGTGAAACTAGGAGTTGAGAGAGAAATCGCATCGGTGCCTTGATACATCTCAAACGTATCTATAATTTCTTATGTTCCATGCTACTTTTATGATGATACTCACATGTTTTGTTCACACTTTATGTCATTATTAAGCATTTTCCGGAACTAACCTATTAACAAGATGTCGAAGTGCCAGTTCCTCTTTTCTGCTGTTTTAGGTTTCAGAAATCCTAGTAAAGAAATATTCTCGGAATTAGACGAAATCAACGCCCAGAACCTTATTTTTCCCGGAAGCTTCCAGAGAGCCAGAGTGGGACCAGAGGGGAGCTAGGGAGGCCCCACACGTGGTGGCGGCGCGGCCAAGGGGGCCGCGCCCCTAGTGTGTGGGCCCCCCAGGTCCCTTCCGAGGCTGCCCTTCCGCCTATATAAAGTCTCCGTCGCGAAAACCCTAAAGGAATAAGCCACGGTACGAGAAACCTTCCAGAGCCGCCGCCATCGCGAAGCCAAGATCTGGGGGACAGAGTCTCTGCACGCCGCCGGATGGGGAAGTGCCCCGGAAGGCATCTCCATCGACACCACCGCCATCTTCATCAACGCTGCTGTCTCCCATGAGGAGGGAGTAGTTCTCCATCGAGGCTAAGGGTTGTACCGGTAGCTATGTGGTTAATCTCTCTCCCATGTACTTCAATACAATGATCTCATGAGCTGCCTTACATGATTGAGATTCATATGATGAGCTATGTATCACTATAAATCTAAGTGCTACTCTAGTGATGTTATTAAAGTACTCTATTCATCCTCCATGATGTAATGGTGACAGTGTGTGCATTATGTAGTACTTGGCGTAGTTTATGATTGTGATCTCTTGTAGATTATGAAGTTAACTATTACTATGATAGTATTGATGTGATCTATTCCTCCTTTCATAGTCTGTCGGTGACGGTGTGCATGCTATGTTAGTACTCGGTATAATTGCGTTGGTCTATCATGCACTCTAAGGTTAATTAAATATGAACATCGAATGTTGTGGAGCTTGTTAACTCCGGCATTGAGGTGCTCTTGTAGCCCTACACAATTAATGGTGTTCATCATCCAACAAGAGAGTGTAGAGTGGTTTTATTATGTCATCAATGTTGAGAGTGTCCACTAGTGAAAGTATGATCCCTAGGCCTTGTTTCCAAACACTGCAATCATCGCTTATTTATGTTCTACTGCATCTTTACTTCCGCAATATCTCCCACGTCAACCGCACGCCAGCAAGCTATTTTCTGTGCGTTACTACTGCTCATATTCATTCATATCACTTGTATTTCACTATCTCTTCGTCGAACTAGTGCACCTATACATCCGACAAGTGTATTAGGTGTGTTGGGGACACAAGAGACTTCTTGTATCGTGATTGCAGGGTTGCTTGAGAGGGATATCTTTGACCTCTTCCTCCCTGAGTTCGATAAACCTTGGGTGATTCACTTAAGGGAAACTTGCTGCTGTTCTACAAACCTTTGCTCTTGGAGACCCAACACTGTCTACAGGAATAGAAGCGTGCGTAGACATCATGCCTCGCTAGGCAGGGTCCAACGACAATGCACCTACCGACAAGACACACAGTATCGCTACTTTTTCTCTCACACCATGAAGCAGGCCCCATGCGCATATGCTACTGTCGCCTCACCGACAGAAAGTTTGTACAACCGTTTATTTGATGTCTACTAGGACTATAAATCCAACGGTGCCGTAAAAGATCCAAGGGTGACGAGCGCATGCACACCTATACACCTGATCACCAAATTCACTCTCCTCATAATTGATGTACCTCATTGTAAATGTTAATGTAACAGCTCTTCCCTTCCCACAAAGTGGACGGTTGACGAGAGTGCATCACAACCAGTCGAGTAACTAACCGTCAGGTAATTCATTTTTGTGTGCTGCCTTATTGTTAATCATTAAGTGCAAGTCTCATAGTTGGTGTACAATCCAGAAAATCATAGTTTTGGTTTGTATTTTATATGGCATGATTTTTTTCCATCATTTCTTTCTCTAGTCAACAGAGAAGGACAATAGCCACAAGGAAAAGTGCCTAGAAGAAAATAACAGAGACAAGGAGAAGAGCCTGAGAGAAGATAACAGAGACAAGGAGAAACGCCTGGGAAAAGATAACATATACAAGAAGAAGCGCCTCGAAGAATATAACATATACAAGAAGAAGCGCCTCGGAGAAGATAACATAGACATGTAATTAACACATGAAAGCATAGGACAGTAATTTATGAGTTAGTGCTGCTTAGTTAGGGTTTGTTACTGTCAAGTGATTACATTGTTAATACCACATGAAAGCATGTTAGTGTTCAATCCTTGCTAGTGTTACTGGTTTTAGGTTCAGTTTCAAACAACTAGTGATTTGCCAAACACACAGAAGGACAGTTTTCTAAATCATACAACTTACTGTATTTCTGATGTGGATTTAATTTTGTACATATTTTGTGTTTGCTTGATGTGGTGTTTTAATTTCAAAAAAAATTCTTGATGTGTTTGCATTTCAAACAATTTTCCAAACACAGAGAAGGACAGTTTTCTAAATCATACAACTTACTGTACTTGTGATGTGGATTTAATTTAGTACATATTTGTGCTTGCTTGATGTGGTGTTCTCATTTCAGACAATTTTCTTGATGTGTTTGCATTTCAAACAATTGCTTGTTTAATGCAGGGAAATTATGGATGAGGTAGATGGCAACATGAAGAATGAGCAAATCCCTACTCAAGACCCATAGGAGGATGAATACATCTTTTTCGATGATGATGATGATTATATACCGACAGATGAGGAAGACGATTACATCCCTGATGATAGTGAAGGTGATTACATCCCTGGTGACAAGGTATCAACTTGTCAATGCCTATATATTATAGGCTAGGGTTTGGTTGGAAGTAGAGGGCAAGTAGATCTCGAAGGTTTCAGCCGAAAAGTACTCGACGATTATGAAAACTAGGGTTTGTAAACAATGATTTTATGATCTCTTCGTCCCTCGACTCCCCCTTTATATAGGAGACGGAGCCGAGGGATTCGTGTTGCACAAGTTACAGAGTCCGGGATGGTTTCTAACTCATCCCGCCAGATTACAAATAACACTTCCTATTACAACTCTAACTTTCCTTAATATATCTTGGGCTCCCGAATCTTCTTATTCTTCGGTAGTGGGCCTTCAGCAAACCCCGGGTACTATCTTCAGCAGGCCCATTTGGGATGCCTATGTCAGAGTCTCCCGAGATTTTTCTTGAATCGTAGAGTCAGGGAAAATCTCCACTGTTTACTTTTATTCGACAACTTCAACTTTTCTATATTTCTTTACATAAAATTCTATATTGTACAGGGATAATGGTAGTTGGGGCTAGTTCATCTGACGGATCAGGTACTAGTTAACTGCTCTAGTGGCAATCCGCAAAAACCTACTTCAAGATCACGTCCCTGGACATGATCTGGATACTGTAAACTTCGACAGTGCCGCTTAAGGTCTTACCATTCGTCGAGTCCCAAGAAAATTTATCGGCACCTAACGCGTCCGTTAGATTTTCTTCGTATCTCTGATACGGATAAAAGTAGCAGAGCGCATTCTTCGGCGATGCCACGCCCCAGAACGGATCTGGGGTCTTACCTTCGCAAATTTGCGGATTCAGAAATTGATCGCAACTTTGGCGTTCTGAGAATATATTGTCGAGTGCTTTTCCGGCTGTTGGAATGGCACATTTTATCGAGTCAAAGATGACTTATATTGTTCTTCCCGATGGGAGTATATGTAGAGTTAGTTATAACTCGAAATATACTCTTTTGCTCTTTTATCTTTCTTTTTCTGTCTTTCTTTCTTTTTATAATTTCATCGGGCACGCGAACAGCGTTCCCGATGGGAGTAGCCCCGAGGCTACAGCCAAGGACTTGTACTTGGGTGTAGGCTCCACGCCTTATGCCGACATATTTCCCTTTCTCTCCCGGTTTTACAATTTCTCGGGTGCGCGAACAGCGCTCCCGATGGGAGTAGCCCGAGGCTATGAACAAATATTCATATTTGATCATAGGCTCATGCCACTTCTATTTTTTTCTTTATAGATCTTTTTCTTTTTTCCAAAGTAGCCCCCGAGCATTTGATCGGAAACTTGTATTTGAGCAAAAGCTCCATCATTATTTTTCCGTGTCGCCTTTTACAAAGCTGTTGAGTCGAATTTTTTCCCTCTGTCAAGATGACGTTGTTGCTGACGATAGCCACGATTGTCTATCAAAAATTTGCGACAAACCTTTTCTCGCCGCCATGCGGGCCCAATTAATTCACCATCTTGACACGTCGTGCAGGTGGGGGACACACGTCCTCCGCTTTTTCGGGCACACGCATCATAACTTCCCCAGTGTTAAGTTACTTTTTTACCCTTGTTGCCACATGGTTATCATCTGTCACACATATTCCTTATCCAACGGTTCGTCGTTTCGCCGCACCCTTATATAAGATCATCGTCTTCCTCCTTGAGCACTTCCGCTCGCGCCGTCCCCCTTTTCTCATCTGCAAATTTCCTCCTGCAATCCACAATCTCCTAAGCTCCTCACTTCCAAGCTGCAAACCCCGCGCCATTGTTGATGCCACCGCGTCGATTAACAAGGCACAGACGCCGGAATCCTCCATGGCCGCCGTGGATCTTGGAACGGCGGAGTGGGAAAGATCAAAGATTTCCGCTCAGGACATCAACATGCTGAGGAAACTGGGATCAGCAAGAAACCCTGTGCATTGCGCTTTCCCAATGAGAAAGCTACCCAACCCTCCAATGGGGTACCGGGTAAGTTTTGTCGACCACCTCATCCGCGGACTTTCCGCCCCCATTCATCCTTTTCTCCGCGGACTTCTTTTTATCTACGGTCTGCAACTCCACCATCTCACGCCAAATTCAATCCTTCACATTTCCATTTTTATCACTTTGTGCGAGGCCTTCCTTGGCGTCCAGCCTAACTGGGCGCTTTGGAAGCGCATTTTCTTCTGCCGCCGTAATGGCTCGCCCAATGTCGCCTATAATATAGGCGGCGTTGTGATTTCTGTTCGACCCACTGTCAACTACTTCGACGTTAAGCTTCCTGACTCAGTTCAAGGATGGCGCAAGAAGTGGTTGTACATTCAGGAGGAGAACCATGGATGTGCAGAGGACAACATCCCGCCTTTTGATGGTGCCGAGAAAATTTTCCGCCGCCGCTTCTGGGACGTGGAGGCTGATGACCCACAAGTATAGGGGGTGTATCGTAGTATCTTCGATAAGTAAGAATGTCGATCCCAACGAGGAGCAGAAGGTGTTGACAAGCAGTTTCGATGAAGGATTCACTGTAAATGCTCACAGACAAGTATTCAGGGGGTTTGATGTAACAGTTGAATAAAGTACGAGTATGTAAAGTGCGAGAGTAATAATTGCAGCGAGTGGCCCAATCCTTTTAGCACAAAGGACAAGCCGGTTTGTTTACTTATAATGACCAAACGTTCTCGAGGACACACGGGATTTTAGTCTAGTGCTTTCGCTACATACGGCTAAATAATCTTCATTGTTATGATAAGTGTTGTGTGGGTGAACCTATGCTAATGTACCGCCCTTCCTAGGACTAATACATACTTGTGATTATACCCCTTGCAAGCATCCGCAACTACAAGAAAGTAATTAAGAATAAATCTAACCACAGCCTTAAACTCTGAGATCCTGCGATCCCTCCTGCATCGATATACCAACGGGGGTTTAGGTTTCTGTCACTCCGGCAACCCCGCAATTGGCAAACGAATACAAGATGCATTCCCCTAGGCCCATAAATGGTGAAGTGTCATGTAGTCGACGTTCACATGACACCACTAGAAGAATAACACCACAACTTAAATATCATACCATTGAATATTACTCAACCATAGTTCACTACTAACATTTAGACTTCACCCATGTCCTCAAGAACTAAACGAACTACTCACGAGACATCATATGGAACATGATCAGAGGTGATATGATGATGAATAACAATCTGAACATAAACTTAGTTCAATGGTTTCACTCAATAGCATCAACAACAAGTAGAAATCGATACCGGGAGAGTTTCCCCTATCAAACAATCAAGATCAAACCCAAATTGCTACGGCGGTGGCGGTGTCCAGCGGTGATGACGGCGGTGATGATGGTGGAGATGATGATGATGGTGATGGCGATGATGTCCAGCTCGATGACGGTGTCGATGGCGTCGATTTCCCCTCCCGAGGGAATTTCCCCGGCGGATTCCTGCCCGCCGGAGAGCTCTTTTCTCTCTGGTGTTCTCCGCCCCGCAGGCGGCTGTAACTCTTCGCGAGGTACCCTCTGTGGCTTAGGTCTTCGGGACGAAGGGTTTGGCGAAGAAAAGGAGGCGAAAGGGTCGTGGGCCCCCAGACCATAGGCCGGCGCGGCCAGGGCCTGGGCCGCGCCGCCCTAGGGTGTGGGCCCACCCTGGCTCCTCCTGGCTCCTCCTTCTGGCTTCCTTCGTCATCTTGAAAAATAGGATTTTTGGTATAATTTCCTTCCGAGTTGATCTTCCGAAATATTGCGTTCGACGGTGCTTTTTCCAGCAGAATCCTGGCTCCGGTGTTCGATCCTCCAATAATGATGAAACATGCAAAATAGATGAAATAACATAAGTATTGTGTCCCAATATGAAATATATCAATGAATAACAGCAAATTATGATATAAAATAGTGATGCAAATTGGACGTATCAACTCCCCCTGCTTAGACTTCGCTTGTCCCCAAGCGAAACTGAGCTCGATAGACATGACCACATGTTTATGGAGTGAAGAGTCGATGAATAAAATACGGACAAGAAGCATCATATTCATTCACACAGGACATTATAGTAAACAATCTCTTATAACTCATATTGAAACAAGTATAAGGTAATCACAAGTAAAGGTGCATAATAAATCATAATTGGTGATGGCAAACTTCGTTCTTGGTCAGAGAACAATTAACAGATTATATCTCATTGAGCAGCGCTCCCATGTTAAAGTTTATAAGGCACAACTTGCATACTCAATCATAATGGTTTTCTCATGATCATTGATAACTTGCAAAGCTATATTCATTCAGATAAAACTTGTACTAAACAAAGAAGAATAAAAGACATGATGTAGCAAATCACAATATAATGGTTTGATCACAACTACTCAAATGCTTGCTTGAGATGGAGGGAAATAGGTTTACTGACTCAACATAAAGTAAAAGACAGGCCCTTCGCAGAGGGAAGCAGGGATTAAATCATGTGCTAGAGCTTTTTCAATTTTTGCAATCATATAAAGAGAATAAAAGTAACATTTTGAGAGGTGTTTGTTGTTGTCAACGACTGGTAGCGGGTACTCTCCCTTGCCAGACAACCTCCTAAGAGCGGCTCCCATATTATTTTCATTTTGTGTGGCACTCCTTCCAACCTTTCTTTCACAAACCATGGCTAACCGAATCCTCGGGTGCCTGCCAACAATCTCATACCATGAAGGAGTGCCTTTTTATTTTAGCTTTATTATGATGATGACACTCCCCCCAACCTTTGCTTACACAAGCCATGGCTAACCGAATCCTTCGGGTGTCGTCCATCAATCACATACCATGGAGGAGTGTCTATTTAGTTTAATCAATTTGGGACTGGGAATCCCATTGCCAGCTCTTTGCAAAATTATTGGATAAGCGGGTGAAGCCACTAGTCCATTGGTGGAAGTTGCCCAACAAGATTGAAAGATAAAACACCACATACTTCCTCATGAGCTATGAAACATTGACACAAATAAGAGATACTAAGTTTTGAATTGTTTAAAGGTAGCACATGAAGTATTTACTTGGAATGGCAGAAAATACCATGTAGTAGGTAGGTATGGTGGACACAAATGGCATAGGTTTGGGTTAAGATTTGGATGCACGAGAAGTATTCCCTCTCAGTACAGGTCTTTGGCTAGCAAGGTTAATTAGCAAGCATAAGAGTCGAGGGAAACAAACAAATATACATGTGATAGAAACAATCATGCATCTTCCTTGTAAGTACAAACAATTTTAACTTCAGAATAATAAGCTATGAGCTAACAAGAAAGACAATGAAACATCTACATGTATTTCTCTTTTCTATTTAAACCTCAAAGTGTTGTTGCTATTGACCAATGCTAAGTTTGCCAAAACCAAATAGATTTATTCAATGCTCCCAAAGTGATACCAATACTAACAACAAGGTGAATCATATAGTAGAGATTGCAAACTAAAATAAGATGTGCAATATGTAAATGATAAGACTTCTCATTAATATTCCATAACGATAACTCACACCAAGGGATACATAGATAACCAACTAAAGGAGAGATACTTCCAAACGCAACCCATCTTATATGATAACTTCCCTACTCATGATATGATACTACTTGACAATAAAAGTAAAAGGTAGTGATAATGTGATACCGCGGCACTCCCCCAAGCTTGGAACAAACCAAGGGGATGCCAATACCGATGATGAATTACTCCTTTGGCGATGATGGTGATGAACTCCTCCCGAGCTTCTTAATAAGCTCCTTCGTCTTCAGTTTCTCAGCTTGACAATTCTGCACTAAGATTCGAAGAGATTCATTGTTATCCGAAGTTGGCGATGACGACCTTGTGACGCGAATCGAGTGGTATTCAATCATTCTTCGGAGACGGCAATTCTCCTCCTGGAGTATCTCCACTTCTCTTCGTAGAGCCCGATATTGATCACAAAACTCATCGGTAATCCGTATGACTTCTTCCATCATGGGGAAAGAGTCGAGGCTAAGAGCGGGTGGTAAAGGTCCCTGCAGGTTATGAGAAAAAGAACGTCGAGTGTCAACAGATCCCACCAAGATTTGCTTGCTTCCTCCGGCTTGCTGCTCTTGTCTTGATGGCACCTCCTTCTCTTCCTCCAAAAGCCCCTTGCCCTTGTTGTTGGAGGCCATGGTGCTTCTAAACCGAAAACAGATCCTGGCAGAAACAGCTCGAAACAAAACACGTCGAGAAAACGATATACGGACCTCCAGGGGTCCGGGGATTATATAGCAAAATTTTTCTCGTCAAAAGGAAAGCACCAGATCGAAAGTCGGAAAGGGGCGACGAGGCGGCCAAACCATAGGCCGGCGCGGGCCCATGTCGTGCCGCGCCGCCCTATGGTGGCACCCCTCGTGCTTTCCACTCCGTTTCGAACTCGTAATTTTCGTATTTTCCAAAACAGCAAAAATATAGTTCGGAAAGTAAATTGCGTACTTTTCATTACCAGTACTGTTACCTATTCAAAGTCGAGTTCTGGCGGACTGTCAATTTGTCCTTTGATGAAAGCTTCCGGTGTTTCCACTTGAATAATATCAACATCAACATTATAGGAATCACCCGAGATATAATGCTTGAGTCTTTGTCCATTCACCACTTGCGTAGCATTGCCTTGGAGAGAGCTAATTTTGATTGCTCCTGAACGATACACCTCCTCGACAACATATGGTCCTTCCCATTTCGAGAGTAATTTCCCTGCAAAGAATCTGAGACGAGACCGATACAATAGGACTTTATCCCCAATATTAAATTCTCTTTTGATAATCCTCCTATCATGCCATTTTTTAACTTTCTCTTTAAAGAGTTTAGCATTTTCATATGCTTCACTTCTCCATTCATCTAGAGAACTCAATTGCAACAACCTCTTATCACCAGCAAGTTTAGGATCTTTATTTAATTCTCTAACAGCCCAATAAGCTTTGTGCTCTAGTTCTAAAGGTAAATGACAAGCTTTCCCATAAACCATTTTATAAGGTGACATTCCCATGGGATTTTTATAAGCAGTTCTATAAGCCCAAAGTGCATCCTTCAATTTACTAGCCCAATTCTTTCTAGTTTTATTAACAGTCTTTCCCAAAATAGATTTAATCTCTCTATTTGATAATTCTACTTGACCACTAGTTTGAGGATGATAAGCAGAAGCAATTCTATGATTAATACCATACTTAGCAAGAGTTTTTCTAAAACCTCCATGAATAAAATGAGAACCTCCATCAGTCATAATATATCTAGGTACTCCAAATCTAGGAAAAATAATATCTAAGAGCATTCTTAAAGAGGTCTCACCATCAGCACTTTTTGTAGGTATAGCTTCCACCCATTTAGTAACATAATCAACAGCAACAAGTATATGAGTGTTACCTTCCGAAGACGGAAAAGGTCCCATGAAGTCAAACGGTTCAATAACAAGAGTACAATTCATAGGCATTTCATTGCGTCTGGAGATATTACCAACCCTTTGGCATTCATCACAAGATAAAATAAACTTTCTCGCATCTTTGAAGAGAGTTGGCCAATAAAAACCTGATTGTAGAACCTTTTGCGCGGTTCTTTCTCCGGCGTGATGTCCTCCATAAGCACTACCATGACATTTACTCAATATCTCTTGTTGTTCATATTCGGGAACACATCTTCGCATAATACCATCCACTCCTTCTTTATATAAGTGTGGGTCATCCCAGAAATAATGCCTCAAGTCATAAAAGAATTTCCTCCTTTGCTGAGCTGAAAAGGTTGGAAGTACTTGGAAACAATAAAGTTAGCATAATCAGCATACCAAGGACTGTCTCGCGAGCTCACCTTTATTACAGCCAATTGTTCATTTGGAAAACTATCATTAATGAATGATCATAAGCAATATTTTCCAATCTAGACAAATTATCAGCAACAGGATTATCAGCACCTTTCCTATCTACAATATGTAGATCAAATTCTTGCAAAAGAAGTACCCATCTAATAAGCCTAGGCTTAGCATCTTTCTTTGTCATTAGGTATCTAATTGCAGCATGATCAGTATGAATAGTAACTTTTGAATCAACAATATAAGATCTAAATTTATCACAAGCAAAGACTACAGCTAATAATTCCTTTTCAGTTGTAGCATAATTTCTTTGAGCAGCATCAAGAGTTTTACTAGCATAATGAATAACATTCAGTTTTTTATCTACTCGCTGTCCAAGAACAACTCCTACAGAAAATCACTAGCATCACACATAATTTCAATGGGTAAGTTCCAATCAGGAGGTTCAACTATAGGAGCAGTTGTTAAGGCTTTCTTAAGAGTTTCAAAAGCTTCCTTACAATCATCATCAAAAACAAATGGTACATCTTTTTGAAGAAGATTAGTAAGAGGCTTTGAAATCTTGGAGAAATCTTTAATAAATCTCCTATAAAACCCAGCATGACCAAGAACACTACGAATACCTTTAACATCCCTAGGATAGGGCATCTTCTCAATTGCTTCAACTTTAGCTCTATCAACTTCAATACCTCTCTCGAAATTTTATGTCCCAATACAATTCCTTCATTAACCATAAAGTGGCATTTCTCCCAATTAAGAACAAGGTTAGTTTCTTCACATCTCTGCAAAACTTTATCAAGGTTTCGCAAGCAACTATCAAAAGAATTCCCATAGACGGAAAAATCATCCATGAATACCTCTACAATACTTTCACAAAAACCATGAAAAATAGCAGACATGCATCTTTGAAAAGTAGCAGAGCATTACATAAACCAAAAGGCATGCGTCTATAAGCATAAGTTCCATAGGGACAAGTAAAAGTGGTTTTCTCTTGATCTTTAGCTTTAACAGCAATTTGTGAAAACCCAGAATAACCATCAAGAAAGCAAAAATGAGTATTTTTAGACAATCTTTCTAGCATTTGATCAATAAATGGTAAAGGGTAATGATCTTTCTTAGTAACTTTATTAACTTTTCGAAAATCAATGCACATTCTATACCCTACAACTACTCTTTGAGGAATGAGCTCATCATTATCATTAGGCACAACAGTCATACCTCCTTTCTTGGGAACGCAATGCATAGGACTAACCCATCTACTATCAGCAATAGGATATATAATACCAGCTTCAAGAAGTCGTAATACCTCATTCCTTACCACTTCCTTCATCTTCGGAATTAGACGACGCTGAGGTTCAACAACAGGCTTTGCATCATCTTCCATATTAATAGCATGTTGGCATATAGACGGAGAAATCCCCTTCAAATCATCAAGAGTGTAGCCAATAGCGCCTCGATGCTTCTTCAATATTTCCAATAACCTTTCTTCCTCAATCTCAAAGCTTAGAACTAATAATAACAGGATATATTTTCTTATCATCAATATGAGCATATTTAAGATTATCAGGTAAAGGCTTTAAATCAAAAACAGGATCTTCCTTTGGTGGCGGTGTTGTACCCAAATCTTCCACCGGTAAATCATGCTTGAGAATAGGTTGGCGAAGAAAAATTTCCTCAAGCTCATCTCTTTCTTTCCTAAAAATTTCGCTCGCTATCCTCCAAATGTTGCTGCAAAGGATTATTAGGAACAAGAACAATAGATGCACATTGCTCCATTTTAAAATCATTACTAGGCAAATCAGCTTTATAAGGAGTTTTAGTAAATTTAGAGAAGTTAAACTCATAAGATTCACCAGCAAATTTAGTCAAAATTTTCTCTTTCTTGCAATCTATAATAGCTCCACAAGTATTTAGAAAAGGTCTACCAAAAATAATAGGACAATAATCACTAGCAGCAGAACCAAGTACCAAAAAGTCAGCAGGATATTTAATCTTACCGCATAAAACTTCCACATCTCGAACAATACCAATTGGAGAAATAGTTTCTCTATTAGCCAGCTGAATAACCACATCAATATCTTCAAGTTCACAAGAATCAATTTCGTGCATAATCTCCGTAAAGCTCATACGGAATAGCACTAACACTTGCACCAATATCACATAATCCATAATAACAATGATCACCAATTTTAACAGATATCATAGGAACACTAGCTTGTTTGGGTTTATTAGGATGTGAAACAATATTAGAAGCATCTTCACAGAAAATAATATGACCATCCTCCACATTTTCAGTCACAAGATCTTTAACTATTGCAACAGCAGGTTCAACTTTTATTTGTTCTTCAGGTTCTACAGGTTTCTTTTCACTTTTATGAACCGCACTATTTATAACAGTACTCTTTCATTTTAGCAGGGAAAGGAGTTTTTTCAATATAAGCTTCAGGAATAACATGATCAGCAGTTTCAACTACAACGCATTTATTAATAGATGAATCAATTTATCTTTATACGGTTCATGATACTTATCAAAACTCTTCTTTGGCAATTCATAATGAGAGGCAAAAGCTTTATAAAGATTTAAAGCAACTTGAGAATCAAGACCATATATAGCACTCATATTACGAAATTTATCAGTATCCATAAAAGCTTCAATGCATTTATAATCATAAATTATACCTGATTCTCTATCCTTGTCGTTCTCCCAACCTTCAGTATTTTCTTGATCCGATCAAGAAGGTCCCTTTTAAACTCTTCTTTGTTGCGTGTAAATGATCCAGAACAAGAAGTATCCAACAAGGTCTTGTCTTGAAAAGAAAGTCTTGCATAGAAATTATCAATAATAACATTACCAGGAAGCTCATGAATGGGGCATTTGAGCATTAAAGACTTCAATCTCCCCAAGCTTGGGCGATGCTCTCTCCATCATGAGGCCAAAAATTATATATGCGATTCCGATCCTTATGAATTTCACTTGGAGGATAGAACTTAGAATAAAACCGGGGCACAATATCATTCCATTCAAGAGAATCCCCATTATCCAGTAATTTATACCAATGCGCCGCCTTACCGGACAGCGACAAAGAGAATAGTTTCTTCCTCACTTCATCCATAGCAATACCTGCACATTTGAATAACCCGCATAATTCATGCAAAAACAGTAAATGATCACCAGGATGGACAGTTCCATCCCCTTCATAGCGGTTATCCATAACACGTTCAATAATTTTCATAGGTATTTTATATGGTATCACTTCCTCACCTGGCGCCTCATCTACCGTTGCAGTAGTAGTAGATTTCCCAAATAGAAATTGAAGAGAAGATCTCTCCATAATGACTTATAGCAGCAGGCAGAAATAAAATCAGCACAACAAAGAAGGTTTTCCTTACCAATTCCACTTACCAATAGCGCTTCACTCCCCGGCAACGGCGCCAGAAAATAGTCTTGATGACCCACAAGTATAGGGGTGTATCGTAGTATCTTCGATAAGTAAGAATGTCGATCCCAACGAGGAGCAGAAGGTGTTGACAAGGGTTTCGATGAAGGATTCACTGTAAATGCTCACAGACAAGTATTCAGGGGGTTTGATGTAACAATTGAATAAAGTACGAGTATGTAAAGTGCGAGAGTAATAATTGCAGCGAGTGGCCCAATCCTTTTTAGCACAAAGGACAAGCCGGTTTGTTTACTTATAATGACCAAACGTTCTCGAGGACACACGGGATTTTAGTCTAGTGCTTTCGCTACATACGGCTAAATAATCTTCATTGTTATGATAAGTGTTGTGTGGGTGAACCTATGCTAATGTACCGCCCTTCCTAGGACTAATACATACTTGTGATTATACCCTTGCAAGCATCCGCAACTACAAGAAAGTAATTAAGAATAAATCTAACCACAGCCTTAAACTCTGAGATCCTGCGATCCCTCCCGCATCGATATACCAACGGGGTTTAGGTTTCTGTCACTCCGGCAACCCCGCAATTGGCAAACGAATACAAGATGCATTCCCCTAGGCCCATAAATGGTGAAGTGTCATGTAGTCGACGTTCACATGACACCACTAGAAGAATAACACCACAACTTAAATATCATACCATTGAATATTACTCAACCATAGTTCACTACTAACATTTAGACTTCACCCATGTCCTCAAGAACTAAACGAACTACTCACGAGACATCATATGGAACATGATCAGAGGTGATATGATGATGAATAACAATCTGAACATAAACTTAGTTCAATGGTTTCACTCAATAGCATCAACAACAAGTAGAAATCGATACCGGGAGAGTTTCCCCTATCAAACAATCAAGATCAAACCCAAATTGCTACGGCGGTGGCGGTGTCCAGCGGTGATGACGGCGGTGATGATGGTGGAGATGATGATGATGGTGATGGCGATGATGTCCAGCTCGATGACGGTGTCGATGATGTCGATTTCCCTCCCGGAGGGAATTTCCCCGGATTCCTGCCTGCCGGAGAGCTCTTTCTCTCTGGTGTTCCCGCCCCGCAGAGGCGGCCGTAACTCTTCGCGAGGTACCCTCTGTGGCTTAGGTCTTCGGGACGAAGGGTTGGCGAAGAAAAGGAGGCGAAAGGGTCGGGCCCCCGCACCATAGGCCGCGGGGCCTGGCCGCGCCGCCCTAGGGTGTGGGCCCACCCTGGCCTCCTGGCTCCTCCTTCTGGCTTCCTTTGTCATCTTGAAAATAGGATTTTTGGTATAATTTCCTTCCAGAGTTGATCTTCCGAAATATTGCGTTCGACGGTGCTTTTTCCAGCAGAATCCTGGCTCCGGTGTTCGATCCTCCAATAATGATGAAACATGCAAAATAGATGAAATAACATAAGTATTGTGTCCCAATATGAAATATATCAATGAATAACAGCAAATTATGATATAAAATAGTGATGCAAATTGGACGTATCAGAGGCCACCGAAGAAGAACGGGTGTCGACAGAAACCTTGATGACTCGCATCCATGAGTTGCAAAATACTCGCGGCAAGGAGTTATCGGGTATCCAAATTACTGCATATTTTCTTAGGACTAGAGTGCAGCCGCTTCAGGCTCGCAAATATCCTCTATGGAGATATGCTGGCAGCGAGGATGTAGATCGTCTGTCGGTGGATTTGGAAGTCAAAGACTTGGAAAAGCTTGTCCGAAAAATCTCATCTCTCAACAAAAAAGATCCTGTCCCTGCTTCTTGTCGTGTAAAACCTTTCAGTGCCACCAACCCACTCCCCCAGGTAATCTTTGCTTATTGTCTCGTTTGTTGCTTTGCTAACTGTTTTGTAACTCCTTATCTGACGTCTCTCCCTATTTTTTGTGCACAGGATCATCCAGATCTTGTCTCGCTTCCTCCTCTCCCTGAAGGTGGAGAAGTCGAAGAAAGGGCGATTGTCACTGATGACAATCAAGAAGCCCCATCTTTTGTGAATGAACCTGTGGATTCTCGAAAATCTGCGGGTAATTCTGAAGGTACTTCGTCGGCACAATCTCCTCCTCCCGCTGTCTCCCCGAAAGGCAAAAGGAAAAGGAATGATGTCGAAGACTCCGGCACTTCCAAAGCCGAAGAAGTTGATCTTTCACACCAGAAGGCAACTTACGATCCTTATCTTGAATCCCTCATCAGCTCGTAAGTCATTTTTATTTCTCCTTATTTCTGTACCTGAAATGTTTGTCTTGTCTTGCTTTTTATGCTGTCTTCTTTTAATTACAGCGATGACGAGGAAGAAGTACCAACTATTGACGTGGCTCCTCGTACGAGCACGTCACATACTGTACTTGCTTTGGACACGCTAGTTGAAGGAGAAGAATCTTCGCCTCCTCAACAAAACGTCGTCACCACTACTCCGCCATCAAGCCCCCTTGCTCCTTCACCAAAAAGGACGAGGGTTGAGACGATTATTGAGCCTGCCCCTCAATTGGGTAGCTCTTCCCCTTTGCTCTTGGATGATGTAAGTTTTTGAATTTTCTTGCCAATATCTATATTTCCTCTATTTTGCTTTTTCACGCCTTCATTCTTTTTTCATACCGATGTTTCTCTTTCTTTGTTCTTCTTTGACAGCCCATGATCAAAGAGCTTATCCGCATCGGATCCCAATTCATTGGGTACCGTGAATATGCAGAACTGAAGGTAATAATTTTTTACTTCTTGCTCTTGTCGTTTGTCGCCATTTTTGACCTTTCCTCTTTTTTTTTATTTCGACAGAGAAACTTGCAGAGGCCAACAAACGTGCCGACTCACTTGCTCAAAAACTGGAGCAAAGTGAAGCGGCCCGCAAGAAAGCCAAACTTGTTGCTAGCGAAGCCAAAACAGAGGCTGATGAAGCCAAAGCAAAACTGCTCATGTCGAGGATCTGCAGAAAAGACTTGAGGATGCGAAACTGCTTTAAACGAGCACAAAGCTGCACAGGCTGATCGTGAGCAGGGGATCCTCAAGCGCCTGAAATCACAAAGTCGACGCACTCAAAGTAATATTATTGATCCCTTCTATTTTTATGCGACCCGCTCTTGTTTTTGACCAACGTTTTGTTTCCTGTGGCAGACCAAACAAAACAAGAGTTTGACCTGGAAAATCCCGACAATGATCCTCTCCTTGACGCACTTTCTTATCTGGAGCTTCATGGATCCGAAATTCGTGAAGGCGTGGCGAATGCTAGTGCGGGACTGTCGCTGCCTCTACTTCTTTCCGAAGAAAGAGGAGCCCCCGACTTTCCTTACCCTGGCCAAGAGCTTCAATTCATCAGAGGACCTTGGACCGAAGATGCGCCAGAAAACATGAAGATTGCTGCCGAGAGTACTCTTGTCCTGTCGCCGACACCAACAAACTGTTGATTGGATGAAGGTTGGCGACACCGATCAGAGCAGTCAAGATGGAGGTCGTTGATTAAGGCAGCCAAGCCCAACACGAAGAAAATCCTGGCCTATCTTGGGATCAAACCAGCTTCAACTCCTAGCTCATCAAGGCCGGAGGTCAAGTTGCATGCCTCTTTGTTTTTTCGTTCTCTGCTTCTTTTGCCCTTGTCGCCAATTTTAGCTGTGGCGACAATTATCCTGGTAGTCCTTTAGGAGAAACTTCTTTTGTAATGCCTATGTAAATGTTTCTAGAAATTAATGAAATTTCCTCTGGCACTATCATTGATCCTGGCACTTTCTTTTCCAGTTAATATTTGACAACTATTCGACCAATCCTTGCTCTGCTGATGCTTCTCCCGCTTCTTCCTTCTCGAAGAAAATGCCAATCGCTGATAACCCTCTCGAAGGTTCTTCAAACAAACATTCGTCAGAAGATTTGCAAGAACTTCGACAGCAACTTCAATCCATGAAGAAACAAACTCTTGCGATGATGGAAAAATCTCGACAAGCGTCCGAGGGAGAGGAAATTGCTCTTCAACAGGCAAAGGAAGCCATCGCTGCGAAGGATGCTGCTGTTGCTGAAGCTGCTGAAGCTTCTTCTCGCGAGAATTATATGCTTCAGCTAATGACTGATGCCAGTTTGGACATGACAGGTATGTTTCCCGCTCGTAACCATATTGGATATTATTCTTCACCATTCGTTACTTGATTGTTTGTTTGATGTGTCAGGCTCGTTTCTGGATGCTGTTGTCGAAGACCAACGTGTTGAAGCTCGAACCACTGTTTTGCTGAGACTGGCTGCGCAACATGGGTCTAATTTTTGGGTTACTCCTGAGCGCACCCGCCAAATCGTCAGATTTCAAGATCGCGCGGCTCAGGTCCGCGATTTCCTTGACTTCTGTACGAAGACTTTATTCTTAGTTTTGGGACCATGTTCCCTCGGAACAAAATGCCAGAAACCCTTCCAGCTTTAATGGAGAAATTTCGAGATGCTCCTCGAATCCATGGCTTTGTGCGAGCTTAACTTTCTGCTGGCGCAAGATTTGCCATGATGATGATAAAAATTTGTCATCCAAAATTGCCCATAGATCAAATTGTTCCTACTTGTTTGGCGAAGATGGCAAAGAAAAAGAGAAATATGGGCAAGATTGACGATTTGGTGACTCCTGTTGCTGAAGATATGATGGATGAACTTCTTCGGATGGATTCTGAGTTCTTCGTGAAGGGAAGCTATGCTGAACATAGTACTCATCCTTCTACTGAGCGGATAACCATAGATCATGTGCTAGATTTCCCTTGAAAACTTTTTCTTCTTCTTTGCTGTATTTCTATCATTGATACATTTTTGTGTATTTGTAAACACAATCTATATTGTCAAACTGTGTTTTTGATCACTGAGCCCCCGAGCTTTTGGCTGGAGTCTATACTGTTTTTCTATCTCGGATGTTTTCCCTCCTGTCATAATAAGATATCTTTATTTTTTCCATTGATGGGTTGGAAGCCCCCGAGTGTCGTGGTATCACAGTTCTATATTTTTGTTGCGAGGTTCTTAGACCAAAGCAGTAAGTTTCTTTGGCGCATATACTATGTTTATGGTTTTATTAACTTCCGATATTTGGCGAGGTATTTAGTGTACCAAGGCGAAATATTTTGGTAAGTCTAATATGTCTATATTGTACGTATTTTGAAACTTGAAGGCGTTGAGCCCGAGCGTGTCGAAGAATAAGAAATATATCTCCACTATCTTTATTATATTGCAGCACCGCGAGCCCGCCTCATTAAAAACCTTTCCGGTCCCACTCGGTGCCCCGAAAAGGAAAAGAGTGCGTCTGAAACTCGCGGCGTTTCAGTACATTGTATTTTACAGAGAAGGACTATATTTCGACTCAGGCGTAGAATCGCCTGAGCTGTGCTACGTTCCAGGGGTTTTTCGGGAACCCCTGTCTTCTTGTCCTTTATCCCGTACGCTCCTCCTTCAATTACTTCCGTTATGACGTAGGGGCCATGGCGACTCGAGTTTTTCAGTGCGCTCTTGATTGAGTCGCAAAACTAGGTCTCCGACTTGAAAAGATCTTGGTCTCAAACGTCGACTGTGGTAATTTTTCAGGTCCTGTGATATTTGGTTACCCTTGATAATACTTCGTCTCGAGCTTCGTCGAGTGCGTCGACGTCATCTTCCAATGCTTTCCTGGAAGTTTCTTCATTATACTCTGTGACTCTGGGAGTCGTGTCTATTTCTATTGGATCCTCCGCTCCATGGACAAGAAAAACGGGGTCCTGTGTCGCCGTATTTGGTGTTGTTCGGATGCTCCATAACACACTTGGTAGTTCTTCTGGCCATGTATGTCGAGCTTTTTCCAGTGGTCCTAATAGGCGTTTCTTGATGCCGTTGCAGATGATGCCATTGGCTTTCTCGACTTGGCCATTGGTTTGAGGATGCAACCGACGCGAAGTGCAATTTGATGCCAACCTCGCACTACGCCTTAAACTCCTTTGACGTAAAGTTGCTGCCATTGTCTGTGACGATGCTATGAGGTACTCCAAATCGAAAAACGATGTCTTTCACGAATTTTATTGCTGATGCTGCATCTGGTGAATTTATTGGCTTTGCTTCTATCCACTTGGTGAATTTGTCGCAACCAGCAAGTACTCATATCCTCCTGGCGAAGCTTGTGCAACTTGCCCACCATATCCATCCCCATTGGGCAAAAGGCCACGACAATGGTATTGGTGTTAATTCGCCGCCGGAGAGTGAGGTGGCGGCGAATCTTTGGCACGCGTCGCAAGTTCTTACTATTTCCTTGGCATCCTCAATTGCTGTCAACCAATAGAATCCTGCCGAAAAACTTTGGCTGCAATAGCTCGACTACTTGCGTGGTGGCCACATATCCTTCGTGCACGTCCTTCAGAATTACTCTTCCTTCTTCGGTGTGACACACCTTTGGAGGACGCCTGAAATACTTCGCTTGTATAATTCCCCTTGATCACTGTGAAAGCTTTGGATCATCGAATAACTCGCCTTGCTTCAACTGGATCGTCGGGTATTTCTTTCCTGAGGATGTATGATATATATGCTTGCATCCATGGAATTTGTATCATCATTACAAGCTCTTGGTCATCTTCATCCTCCGTGGTTTCTGTGAGGGGTGTCGAAGTTTTCTCTTCTTTTGCTTTTTTCTGCACCTTTTTTGGCTTCGTGGATCTTTCCGCTATTTCTTCCCAAAATACTCCTGGCGGGATTGAGAGGCACTGCGACCCAATGTTTGCGAGGATGTCGGCTTCATCGTTGCTCAATCTACTGATGTGATTTACCTCGCATCCATCAAATAACTTCTCGAGCTCATTGTACACCTCCTTGTATGCTACCATGCTATCATTGACTGCGTCACATTGGTTCATAACTTGCTGAGCCACCAATTGTGAGTCGCCAAAGATTTTTAGTCGAGTTGCACCGCAAGCTTTTGCCATCTTCATCCCGTGTATGAGGGCTTCATATTCTGCTTCATTGTTAGATGCGTTAGGGAACGTCATCCGAAGGATGTATTTCAACTTGTCGCCTTCAGGTGATATAAGTACTACTCCTGCGCCAGCTCCTTCTACTCTCTTGGACCCGTCGAAATTCATGGTCCAGGTTCTCGATAAATCTGGGGGTCCCGTGTTTTGTAGCTCCATCCATTCTGCAATGAAATCTGGCAGAACTTGCGACTTGATTGCCTTTCTTTTTTCATACGTGATGTCCCGAGGGGAAGTTCTATTCCCCAAAGGGAGACACGACCTGTAGCTTCTGGATTGTTTAGTATATTTGAAAGAGGTGCTTCGTTGACTACTATTATCGGGTGTGCCGAAAAATAGTGGCGCAACTTCCTTGCAGTTGCAATTACTCCATATGCTAGTTTTTGGTACTGCGGGTACCGCTGTTTGGAAGGCGATAAAACTTCACTGATGAAATATACTGGCCTTTGCACTCCATGGAGTTTTCCTTCTTCTTCTCTTTCGACAACTAGCACCGTGCTAACCACTTGGGGCGTGGCTGCAATATACAGCAGGAGAGGTTCCTTTTCCTTCGGCGCCACCAAAATTGGTGGTGTCGAAATTGTGCGCTTCAAATACTCGAAAGCTCGTCGGCCTCTTCGTTCCACCGGAATTTATCTCCTTGTTTTATCGAGCGTAAAATGGTAATGCTTTTTCTCCCACTGCACGAATCTGCTCAAAGCTGATCGAGCTGTCAGTATCTCTTTCAACTTTGTTGGCTTCCTCATTGTTACTATAGCTTGTATTTTGTCGGGATTTGCTTCAATCCCTCTTGCTAAAACTAGAAACCCCAGAAGTTCTCCTGCTGGGACGCCAAAAGAACACTTCGTCGGGTTCAATTTTATGCAGAATTTGTCGAGGTTGTCAAAGGTTTCTTTGAGATCCTCGATCAACGTTGCCCCTTTTTTGATGTTATGACGACATCGTCGATGTATACTTGCACGTTTTTCCCAATCTGTGTCGCCAAACACTTCTGCATCATCCTCTGATATGTTGCTCCCGCATTTTTTAGACCAAAGGGCATTGTTCTATAGCAAAACACGCCGTAAGGTGTAATAAACGCTGTTTTGGCCTCATCATCTTCTTTTAGTCTGATCTGGTTATAACCGAGTATGCATCCAAAAAGGAAAGACGTTCACATCCTGCCGTGGAGTCGATGATTTGATCGATCCTTGGGAGGGGAAAGTGATCCTTAGGACAATGTTTATTGAGACACGTGAAGTCGACGCACATGCGAAGGACTGTCGTGTGTTTCTTCGGCACCATCATGGGTTAGCGACCCATGTGGCTTCTGTATCTCTTTGATAAAACCAGCATCCTTAAGTCGATCTATTTCTGATAACATAGCTTTGCGGTTTGGTTCGAAAAACGCCGCAAGGGTTGTTTGATTGGTCTCGCGAGAGGATCTAAGTTGAGGTGGTGCTCGGCAAGTTTCCTGGGTACTCCTGGCATGTCAGCTGGACACCATGCGAAGATTTTCCGCTCACGGAGGAACTTGACGAGCGCGCTTTCCTATGCGATATCCATATTTGTTGCAATGGACGTCGTCTTTTTCGGGTCTGTCGGGTGAATCTGCACCTCCTTAGAATTTTTCTCGGTATTGAAAGTTGATTCTTTATTTGGCATTCCAACGTCTGGCAGCACGTCGTAGTCAGTCATATTTTTTGACGCCAAATACTCAGCTTGCATCCCGAAAGTTTCTGATAGCCGATGAAAATCTTTGTCGCACTTATCAGCTAAGGCGAAGCGTCCTTTGACTGTGATTGGTCCCTTTGGTCTAGGCAATCTCCACAACAGGTATATATAGTGTGGCACCGCCATAAATCTAGCATATGCTGGTCGTCCCAACAAAGCGTGGTACTGCGACGGAAAATCCACGACTTCAAATTCCAGCCTCTCGATTCTATAATTTTCTCGGGTTCCGAACTGAACGTCGAGATTGATCTTCCCCAATGGATAACTTGGTTTCTCCGGTGTGATGACGTGGAACCTTGTCTCTGTTGGCTTCAAGTTTGCTAGGGATATGTTCATCTTCCTCAATGTATCTGCATACATAAGGTTTAAGCTGCTGCCGCCGTCTATGAACACTCGAGAGACATCAAATCCCGCAATAACTGCTGGCAGAATAAGTGCTGCTGCCCTGGTCGAGGAACTTGCTGCGGGTGATCTGCTATGGTGAAGCCAATATCTTGCCCGACCAATTGAGATACTCGACTGTTGGTGGAGGCATTTTTTCTGCCATAAACACCTGTCGTGAGATTACTTTCTGAGCTCTATTGGATGGCCTTCCCTTCTGAATCATCGACACCACTCCATTGGAGTTCGGATCAACATAAGGTGGTGGTGGGGGTGCTGCCGCTATTCTGAGCTGATGTCGATTGTCGTCTGTAATCGCGGGAGGTGGTGGCAAGTGAATCTCGCTCCTGGGTTCCCGAGGATTTCTCTGTGCTGCTCGAGCGTTAGCGTGCTCTGCATATCTTAGCATTGCCTGGAAATTACGACAGTCTTTCTGCAGGTGCCCTGACTGTCTTTTTCCGTTGTTGTCGAGGAAAAAGTGCATCTGACACGGCCCATTTATCATTTCTTCGGGGGAAACGAAAGGCCTTGGGAACCTAGGACCGCTATTTTGCCTGTTGTTGCGAGAATCGTCCCTGTTATCGCCTCGCTGCTCACCGCTTCTCTGGTAATCATCTCTGTTCCTCCTGTGTTTGCCCGAAAACCTGCCGAAATTTGCCCTGGAGCGTCATAGTTCTGGTACTGCCGAGGAAATCGTCGCCTCGGTTGATAATTTCGACCACGGTCTTCTTCTGGCGACCTGTGCCTTTTGTTGTGAACAGCATCTTCTCCATCTGCCCATCTGTTTGCTATTTCCATTAACGCGGATACTGTCTTTGGGTTGGTCCTTCCCAAATCCTCGACGAAATCTCCGCGCCTGATTCCTGCGACAAACGCGTCTATCGCTCTCTCGTCAGATATATTTTCTGCCGAGTTTTTGATGATGTTCCACCTTTGGATGTATTTTCTCATTGGCTCGTCCGGCTTTTGTCGACATGCTCTCAACTCCTCCAACGATGCAGGTTTTTTGCACGTGGATCTGAAGTTCTTGACGAACACGTCCTCGAAGCTTTCCCAGCCGTCGATAGATCCTGGAGTAAGTTTCTTTATCCAAGATCGTGCAGCTCCACTCAAATGCACCTGGATGCTTTGCATAGCTATTGCCCTGGTTCCTCCTGTGAGCTTCACTGTTTCGAGATAGTCAACTAGCCAATCCTCTGGATCTTGAAGGCCGTCGAACTTCTTGAAGTTGTCGGGTAACTTGAATCCTGAAGGGACTCGAGTTTTTCGGACTCTCCTCGTGAAACACGGCAAGCCACACATATCTTCGTCGTTAAGCCTGGGATTGCCGCTGTTCCCTTCTGCTTTGCCGTGCTCTGTCGACCCTTGCCTATGCTGCCGTGTCTCTTGCTCCACTTGGTCCTTCAGGTGCTGCCGCTGTTGTTGCTGCAGGTCGTGGACTATTTTGCCTTGCCGCTCCTTCGGGAGGCGTTGATACAAACGCTGTCCCCATAGCTCCAACTCCTGCTACCGCCATATTGTATAGTGTTTCCCTTGGATCACCTGGAGGTGGTTTAGATGCAAGGATAAAAGCATGTGTCGCCATATACCCAGCCTCTGGTGTCTTAGGGATGATGTTTCCTCTTGTATCTATCGACATAAAGGACATGTCGAGGTTTTGGACCAAGTGCTCTCTTTCCTTCGGGTATATGTTGCAACCTTGATCTTGCTCTGTTCCGCGCCTCCCTGTGGCTATCACCCGAAGTTCTAGATTGTCGACTTAGATCTGCCCTTCTCTGCTAGATGCGAAGTGCCTCCTTTCTCTCGTTTAACTCAAATCTGTTTTCCAATTCTCTTGCAGCTCGTGCGAGCCTACATTGATATGCTTGCAACTCTTCTGGTGTGGCTGTGGTGGCCATTGGTTCTGAACCGTTCATAGCTCTCGCGGCACTATCCCATGCTGCTTGCGAAAGTTGAACTCTGTCTCGCGGCTGTGGCCCAACGTATTTATTGCCCAGGCCTTGTCGCAGATTGGAGGGATCGACGTATGGATTTCCCAGATCGTCGAAAGCCTCTGATGTTTCCTCTTGATCTTCAATGGCATAAATCTGATGATACTTTGTATTCAGATCTATGTTGGGTTTGGTGACATCATCGTTGAGATTGATGAAGACCTTGCCCACTGTGATAGATTTGTCGATGAAGTCGTAACTGTCGACATCGCTTGAGCCATCGCTTATATATGAGTCCGCAGATGACTCAAACGACATGTCGTTGAAGATCTTGGCGAGTTTCTCTCTTGCTCTGGTGCTGACGTAGCGTGTCGACGAAGTTTCTTCTTCTCTTGATTCGTTTGACGATGTATAGTTTGAAAAATCGGAATCGACCGCCGACGATCCCGACGAAATCGGAATTTCGACACGATACGATCCTTCCTTCTAGACACGAAAGCGAAACCTTCCAAACGTCATCTCCATAGGCTCCGCCAGATACGCATATGCATCCAAACGGGAGGGTGGGTGAGGAACAAAATCGACAGGACCAGCAGCGATTTGTTTACCTCGATCCATTGCGTTGCTTGCGGTTGATGATGTCGAAGATCTTGAACGTGCCATCGAGATCAGATCCTTACGCCTCTAGTTCCCACAGACGGCGCCAATTGACAAAGTATCAACTTGTCAATGCCTATATATTATAGGCTAGGGTTTGGTTGGAAGTAGAGGGCAAGTAGATCTCGAAGGTTTCAGCCGAAAAGTACTCGACGATTATGAAAACTAGGGTTTGTAAACAATGATTTTATGATCTCTTCGTCCCTCGACTCCCCCTTTATATAGGAGACGGAGCCGAGGGATTCGTGTTGCACAAGTTACAGAGTCCGGGATGGTTTCTAACTCATCCCGCCAGATTACAAATAACACTTCCTATTACAACTCTAACTTTCCTTAATATATCTTGGGCTCCCGAATCTTCTTATTCTTCGGGTAGTGGGCCTTCAGCAAACCCCGGGTACTATCTTCAGCAGGCCCATTTGGGATGCCTATGTCACCTGGTGAATACGATGATAAATACATTCATGTTGACAGCGATGCTGATGATGAGAAGAAAAAGATCACATTAAGAGGTTATAATACTGTGTAGCTTTGCTTCAAAGAAATGTTAGCTAACCCTGATGGTACCACAAGAATATGTTGGAATGTAGGGTCATTTGATAGGCATTGCATCTTTGGTAATGAGGTAGAAATGAACTTTCACCAAGCGATGCAACTCAGAAGCTATGTTGAGGAGTTAGCAAACAAACCTGAAAAGGAATATTACGATGGCTACCAAAAACCACCTGTGAAGAGATATGTATGTAGACTCACTAAGAGTATGGTCAAATCAGATGGAGAAATGGTCAGTACAATTGTTGTACTTATGCTTGATTAAATTTCATGTTTGCAGTTACCATAGTACATGGATCTTTCACTCTTCTATCATGTTTGCTATTACCATAGTGCATATTCCCGATAACAACATCTTACCGGAAATGCAAGAATTTTCACAACTCACAAGTGTATACAAAAGCACAATTGATGAAGTTCATCATGACCTAGAATGCAATGAAGCGTGGTATTCCAGTGAAGGCTGAAATTGTTGGTGTGGTGGTGAACTGCACTGAATACTCTGTCGATAATTATTGCTTTATGTACCTTGATGCCACTGGAATGGCCAAGATGACAGAAGGATGGCCAAGAGTTGTGAAAGGATTCAGCTTGAAGGAAGGAGACATTTGGATGTTTACATTCGGCAACGAGAGGGGGCTACTTTCCCTAAAGAGCAGGGATCAATTTGGAGCCTGGCTTAGGATCACTATGATGAAGCTTGAGGCACTGGAGTGATGGATTACTTAGCTTGAAGCTATAGATCTAAGTATTACTAGTTATGATTTAACTTAATAATATCTGCTCTAAATTTTGTTAGACTATTATGAATGGTCGGAATTATGTATGTGTGAATGTTGTAATGTATTTAAGATGATACGACGTGCATGAATGTTGTCATGTGTTTAAGTGAGGCCTACTTTGTTAAAATTGTGCATTTCGTCCGCAATTGTATATTTCTTGCGCTGATTGTTTTTTATGTATGTTTAAAAAATGACTAGCATGCAATCATTGTTCTGACCTAACCTATAGTCAGAACAAAGACATGTAGTCAACATTTTGTTGTAAATTTGAAGTTCTAAATCATATGGTTTTAAACCAATTTGAAGTGCAACTATATGATTCACTCTTAAGTATGGCGAATTTTGTTAGACTATTATGACTGGTTGGAATTATGTATGTGTGAATGTTGTCATGTGTTTCTTCCGCAATTGTGCACTTCTTGCAATTGTGCATTTCTTGCGCTGATTGTTTTATGTGTATGTTTAAAAAATGACGAGCATGCCATCATTGTTCTGACCTAACCTGTAGTCAGAACAAAGGCATGTAGTCAACATTTTGTTCTACATTTGAAGTTCTAAATCATATGGTTTTAAACAAATTTCATTAATTATAATTATTCATTTTTTGTAAAGTATTATATACTTCCATGGCCCTTGGGAAAAATGGAACAACCCCACTAGGACGGAAGTTAAGTGTTTTACTTCCCTGGGCCTTTATAGAAATGTGGGAACATGGGGAAGTGGGAACTAGCAGTTAGGATCGGTCGTGGCTGCATAAACGGGAGGGAAACCGTACGACCCACCCCTCTCTTTCCATCACATGCAAAACACAGTTCTTCCAAAACTGTACGTCCCACAAGTTCTCTCTCTTGTTTTTCAATATCTCATTGTTCTAATTTGATTACTACTGTGCAGAAGAAAGAAATTCATCCTCTCAAATTCAATCTGCAATTCAACAGTGAGTTCTATGTTTTCTGCAGTTTAAGATTTCTTATTAAACTAGCGTTTCCTCCTTGTTCTCAATTACTGGTTCCTTGGCTGCTTCTATTAATTATTCGATCCAACATGTGCAGAACCAAAAGGCCTAGACGTTCATCCTCTCCAAGTCAATATGCAGTTTGACGGTTAGTTGTTTACTTCCTGAATCTCTCACCATATGTCCATGCATAAATTAGTTACCTGGATAAACAAACCTTGTAATAAAAATTGTAGATTGAATTACCCGCTAACTATATGATGGAAATAGAACAAGGCAAGGATTTCCCGCTAGCTATGGTAGGCACCGCTGTATTCCTTTTTCGTGTTTTGTCCGCTCCCTTTTCGTCCATCTGTAGCCCACCGCGGCACGGCAGACACCGCATTTACACCCTCCCATACCGTTAGATTATAGATTTCAGATTTATTACAATCAATTGCGATTAATCATAGCACTGATAAATGTACGTAACACCTTGTTCCTACCGTGCAACCATAGCTCTCCATGATACAATCCGATTTGAGTAGGACTACATACTCTAGACGGACATGTCCATGCATAAATTAATTACCTAGAAAAACAAACCTTGTAAAAATTGTAGTTCATCATCTACTGAATCTCTCCAATTCTATTGTTTGTAGGCGATGGCCGAAATGACTTGTGTTGGCTGTGAGAAACCTTCTGAAAATTGTGGCAGTGCAGAGAGGAAAACAACAAGTTTCAGTGTTATCATTGTTCCTGGATTCCTACATGGTGTGGTAAGACTTTAATGAACTAATAGACATGAATGTTGAAACTGGATAATGTCGTTTGGATTCATTGTGATATAGTAGCCAATCATATTATTTATAACTGAACACTATTTTTTACCTACAGAATGTACCTTGCTCGTTCAGAGAGAGGTTGAACAAGTTCACGAAGAATTGGCTAGTTGCCAGGACACCCAATTTCCGCAAATATGATTTGTTCCTGAGAAAGGATAGGTTGAGGACATACATTTGTGGTCCTTACTGGAAATCTTTAATTAGGGCTTATGATATAGAAGTGGGAGATATTGTGCATTTCGAATACAATGAAGATTCTTTTGATGGACTGTCCAACTTATTCAATGTTACTGTTTAGAAGAATAATATTGATAAAGATGTAGTTGAAGAAACTGGTATATTCTTGCTCAACTTCATGGTTTTAAATTTAGTATTACTGCTCCTGTAGCCATTCCTGTATGGATATGCCTAGTTCCATATGAAGCATCCTGTACAAAACTGTGTTCTCATACATCAATTTAGTTACTGAGCAGGAGATGGCTGCCATTCTTGTTGGAATCTACAGAGATGTTTATGTCACCGAACATGAATTCTATGAACTAAAAGATCAGAAGAAATTTTGGGTGCACAAGATGGATGAGGACAATCAGGAATTTGAAGCCTTGATAAGTTTGTCTGATTTGATTTGTGCTATTAGCTAATTATTCTCATGTTTTCATGCATTTGAATGCAATAATTAGATGCTGAAAAATTATTCGTTGTTCTTATGTCAGTACATGCCTAGTGAGACTGTGGATGGCTACAGGTACCCAGTTGTTGGAAAAGCACATCTTTCAAGGAATGGACAACCCCTAGAAGGAGAAGAAGAAGACTTTATTGACTGCATCTACAAAATTGAATGATACCTTGGACATGTATGTTTTGAACATGGTTGGATAGACTTTTCTTCTGCTGCTCACATTGGAGGGGATTCAACTGTTTTGAAAGATATATACAATGCAGGAGTACATAGGTCTCAACTTTGTTGAGATCATCAACTAATGGGGGCAACTAGCTAGATTGGTAAGGGAAAGTTCTACAGTGAACTTGTTTAGATTATCAAGTAGTTTGGATTATCACCTAGGTTGGCTTTCAAATTCTATGTGATGGTTTGTATGAGTTTTATCTATCTGTTTTTATTACCAGATGTTTATGTCTATTGTCTCTGTAGTTTCAACAGAATTTGTTGTTGTTTAGTAGGCAATCATATTATTTTATAATTGAGCGCTTGAATTTGTTGTTAATTCCGTCCAAAGAATTTGTTTGTTGCTTCTGTATACAATTTTTTTCCAAGGATACACCCTGGAAGGTGTATCGGTCTCATAGAAGAAAGGCCAAAGATGGCCGGTACAACGCCAAGAAGGCTACAACTCACACCACAACGAACGGTACAACACAAACCACGGCTACCACGATACAAACGCACACCCGGCAAACAACACAACCCACAACCAGGCACCGAAAAACTCGCCTTGCATCATCCCCTGCCAAGAATGGCGAGGAGGCGATACACCAAGCTCCCGAACCGCGTCACGCCCGATGGAGGAAACTTCGTTAAGGCCAACCCCAACTCCGAGATGGTGTAGATCAACGCACCACCCACCCTTGAGCGCCCAAGAGATGGCGAGTTGATGGCGGGATCGGAACCAAACCGGAGAAGGCTTCGGCGAAGAAGCCTCACCAACGGTGTACATAGCGCACCGGAAGCTCACGCTCGAAGCGGTGGCCAAACCTCAACTCCATCAGACTCACCGAGGACTCCGAACAACCAAAGCAACGCCTCCAAGGAGGGAACGACATTGTAGTGCCGCCGCCGCCCGATCCGAGGACGGATCTAGGGTTTCCCCCGGTGCTCGAGGCGGGAGAGCACGAGCAAGGCCATGACAACGCCTCCAAGAAGGTGACGGCGCCCACGGCGTCGCCGTCGTCAGCAAAATGCAGGGATTTCGCCCCGGCCTGTCGACCACCCCCAAAACCATCGGACAAGCGCACAAGGAGCTTCCTTTCAGCACACCGCCGGCGAGAGGCGCACAGGAACGACAGCTGACGGAGAAGGAGGCGCTGCTCGCCGGTCCACCACCACAACTGGACGGGACTAGAAGGTGGAGTTCCAGCCCACCGCCACCAAGAACGGCCGCCAGCACCACCACGATGCCGAGCAGCCAGCAGCTAACCACGCCTGCCACGGCCAGACCAGCTCCACAGGTCCGCCCCCAGACCGAAGACCGTGGGGAACCTGGAGCTCGACCTCGCCGGAGCAGGCACACCACCGCCGGGGAGAGGCCCCGCCCACCTGTGCCGCCGGAGCGCCGCCCTTGCCGCGAGATCCCGCAGCGCCGCGCCGCCGGATCCGCGAGGCACCACACCGCCACCAGTTGGCAGGGGCACCGCCCCGTGGGGAGAGACCCCGCCGCCGCCGTAATCGCCCGGGCTTTGCCCGGCGTGACCTCTGGCGGCGGCGGAGTGGGGGGAGGACGGGAGGAGGAGGCGCTGTTTTGGGTCAGGAGTCGGCGGCGGGCACGGGCGGAGAAGCGCGATCCGGTGACGGGTTCAGCGGCGGCAGCTGCGTCGGGCGCGGGCGGGGAAGCGCGAGCCGGTGGCGGCTGCGGTGGGTGGCGGCGGAAGTGGAGGAACCCTAGCGCTTCGTTCGCTCAACTCTCCACAATTGAACATTATCGTATACAAAATTTGACTTGATCATTTTATAGGCACTAATTGAGGCACTTGTCAAACTGCCCTAATAGGTGTATATCAATTGGGGCACTTCTCCAAACTGCCATAATAGGTGTATATCTATTAGGGCACTTCTCCAAACTGCCCCAATAGGTGTATATCTATTGGGGCACTTCTCCAACCTATTGGGGCACTTCTCCAAACTACCACAATAGGTAGGGCATTAGAGGTATTTCGACCAAAGTGCCTCTAAATGGGGTGGGCACTTTGAAAAGTGCCCTAGGGCAAAGTGCCCCTAAATCCCTACCGTGTAGTAGTGAAATACACGTGGTGGTGTAGGCTAATGGGAATTAAGAAGCTGAGGAAGGTTGAGGGAAAAATATATGTTTACTTCTTGCTCAGACCGCATGGAGGAGTTGGTCAAGTATTTTGTTTCCTATGTGTAGGTTGCTTCTGCTACAGCTCGTGGGCGAGTATTGTTGTTCTTTTGAGTTGTAGTAAGCCGGTTTATAACATACTCTCTCCGTTCTTTTTTAATTGACTCAAATTTAGTATAATTTTGTACTAAATTTGAGTCAATTAAAAAGGACCGAAGGGAGTACATCACAGAAGGATAGAGGTAGCATATTAGAACAAAACATATACTTTCTTCGGTCTTTTCTAATTGACTCAAATTTAAAATAAAGTTATATTAAATTTGAGTCAATTAAAATAGACCGGAGGAAATAATATGTAGGAATCTAAGACCCATCAGCATAAAGTACAACATATGCAAGCAGCACTTGCTACAACACCTTCTAACTGGGTCTTTTCTTCAAAAAAGTACTTCCTATGATCATATTATTTATCGCTAGTATAGATGTATCTTAGATAAATTTTATTTCTAGATACATCTATATTAGCGAGAAGTAATATGGATCGGAGGGAGTACAAATATTTTAAAATAAGAAAATTATAATTACGTTATTATACCACCTAGAAATGCGCCGCAGTCCTCACTCCTCCATCACCAGAGCCGGTCAAAATTTATTATAGTAGAGTTTTTTTGTAGTATATAAACGAAAAGTCGCCATGCTAAGATCCTAAAGAATCAACACAACAGAGCAACAAGCATCCCCAACAGACACAAAAATCGAGTGGATCACAATAGATCAGGCGGACACATGACTTCACGTGCCCTCCGTTGGGCGCTAGGTACACCATTGGAGCGAGGGTAGGGCGAGTAGTGTTTGACTTTAGGATGTCACCGCCATCTCACCTTTCGGAAAAAGACATATAAGGAAACTTAAAACAAGAAACTAGAACAGTCCTGCGAGCGAAAGGTTGAGGTCCACAGTACCTCCAAGGCCTGAGAGGCCTTTGGAGGTGAACGGATCGGCGGATGATGGGACGGAAACCCTAGCCGCATGTTGTGTTGAGCTCTGTTTTCCCCTTTTTGAATAAAAAATTAAAATCTGCTGACTCTATCCTTCTCCAAGACCATGTCTCGTATACCATACCCCTCCTTGGATTTCCATGCTTTAATGGTAAAGAATCCATTTGACTTGACTCGCTCCGACTTAGAACTGCACCAGAGCGGACTCCACTGAGACGGCATTTCCCCGGAGCGCGCCGGCGGCACTGGACTTTTCCTCCTACGACCCACCCAAGCTCACCGACGAGAGAGCAAACGTTGCACGCCACATGCATGGACCCTCACGTCCTCGCATGCATGCCGCCGTTTGCAAGTCACAACTTGCAACACAGACGGGCCTTAGGGCATGTACATTGGTTTAGACGGATGCTATCTGCAATATTGCTCCATGTCATCTATAGACAATGATACAGACGGTGTATACAATAGTCTGTCTGTAAGTTATCTATTTTTAGTCATAGCTATATGTGAGTATAAGTTATAGACACCCTTCATACAACAGCAAAAATGGTGTCTGTAAGCTGTCTGTAAGAAGCCTACAGACTGTCTGTAACTTTACAGACAGCCTCCTTCTCTCTCCTCATTCTCTTTCCTCCACATCACCAAAATCACCTATAACTACCTCTTACAGACAGCTGAGTCATCACCATTGTACATGCCCTTAAGTAACCGTGCAGGCCTGCAGTGTTGACACGGTCACTGTCACACACGGTTCTTTTTTCTTGACAGAAACCCCTTAACTAATACGCACATTTACTCGATCAAACAGAAAGGTGGATTTACGTGCTTTACATAGCACGAGTACAACAAAGGACAAGTATAATTTAGGGCATCTCCGCGACGCATTTTAATGTCCGCGAGCGTCCATTTGCGTCGCGCTGCAGATGCAAAAATGATCGTTTTTGTCCGCGCGTCCGTTTGCGTCTGGGGTCTGCTCCAGCGGGGCGACGCATTATTTTTTTTTCCTTTTTTCCCTCTTCTCCATTTAAACATAGTTTCAAATATAACATTTTGAAACTTGATTTTACACAAACTAACACATAGTTTGGAACATGGTTTACACAAACTAACACATAGTTTGAACCATGATGGACACAAATATAAAATTAAAAAAAAACCAGTTGTGTTGATTTTCGTATGTTCGCTGCCAAGAAAGAACATTCGAGGGCACACTGAATCACCCAAACTGGAAAATCCAGCGGGAGGAGATGGTGCCCTTGTTGGTTCTACCGATGAGGCCAACATCCAGAAACCTCGACTACTGGCTTCGTCTGGCCCGTAGCCAGATTCGCTGCAAAGAAAGAACACTCAACGTTCTAACTATTGGTGTCGGAGCCGGAGTCGTCGGTGTGGTAGTGCCTGCGGCAGGCTGTGTCGTCGAAAACCTTGACGTCATCTCGCCGTCCCCCTCGTAAAGGAAGGTGAGCTGGCAGCCGGGCTCGAGGTCGAGGTCACGGGCGAACTTGTCCCACCCCGTGTGCGGTACATCTTGCCCTGCCCGTCGAAGGACCTCCACGGTCCAGCGGCAGAAGTTGCAGCTGGCCTCCCGTAGCTGCAACTGCGCCAGCTCGACGCCGTCGACGAACTCGGCAAACTTGTCTGGTAGCCACTTGATGACGAGTGGGTCGTCATCGATGCGGATGAGGAACTCGAAGCAACGCTCCTCCTGCGAGGACGAGGAGGGCGCAGGAGACGGCGAGCGTGGGGCCGTAGCTGCTCCACCACGGCGGCCCCCGCCCGGCCACGGGGCGCCAGGGCCGCGGCCTCGACCGCCTCACCGGCCACCAGGACGGCCATGGACTTCCTCGCGGGCTTGGCTGCGTCGCAGGAACACCTAGGCGGCACTACGGTCGAGCTTTGTGGCGGCTAGGGTTTCTTTGGAGGAGTGGATGAGGAAGAAGAACGCGCGACCCTTTATATAGGCCGGCGGCATGCGGTGGCCGCGGGATGCGTGGCGTCGCCATTAACGTGGTTGGCGGAGGTGGGCGGCCGCTCGGCAGCCGAGACATCGTCGCCATTAACGTGGCGCGCAGTGCTGAAGCGACGCACGCAGCCGCGCGCCGGCGCGCAGAAGACGCATCGACGCAGGGTCGCTGCCAGGCGGGCCCGACGAAACGTCCGCCAGACGCGAGCGGACGTTTCCGGACGTCCGCCGAGACGCATCCGAGGCGCATATTTGGGCCAGGTTTGCGTCTCCGCGGACGGCCCGGTCACTTTGCGTCGCCCGCCGAAGTGGTTCCACGCATTTGTCACGGTGACAAAATCGTGAGCGTCCGTTTGCGTCGCGCCGCTGGAGATGCCCTTAGTGACAAGGGGTTAACTTGTCAATGCCTACAAGTAGTAGACTAGGGTTTCGTTGGATGTAGAGGGCAAGTAGATCTCGAAGGTTTCAGCCGAAAAGTACTTGACGATGTAAAAACTAGGGTTTGAGAAAACAATGATTCGATCCTCTCTTTGTCCCTCGACTCCCCCTTATATAAGAGGCGGAGCCGAGGGATTCGTAGTACACAAGTTTACAGAGTCCGGGAGGGTTTCTGACCCGTCCCGCAAGATTACAAATAACACTTCCTATTACAACTCTAGCTTTCCTTATCACCATCTTGGGCTTCCGAACTTTATATTCTTCGATACGTGGGCCTTCAGTAAACCCCGGGTACTATCTTCGGCAGGCCCATTGGGGATGCCTATGTCTGTAGCCCCCGAGATTTTGTTTGAATCGTAGAGTCAAGAAAAATCTCCACTTTTATATTTATTCAATATCTTTGAACTTTACCACATATCTTTGCATACAAATTTCTATATTGTACAGGGATGATGGTAGTTGGGGCTAGTTCATCTGACGGATCAGGTACTAGTTAACTGCTCTAGTGGCAATCCGCAAAAACCTACTTCAAGATCACGTCCCTGGACATGATCTCGGGATACTGTAAACTTCGACAGTGCCGCTTAAGGTCTTACCATTCTGTCGAGTCCAGTCATGTTTATCGGGTACCTAACACGTCCGTTAGGATTTTCTTCGTCTGTTGATACGGAAAAAGTAGCAAACCGACGTCAGAGACGGCGCCACGCCACACAGAACGGATCTGGGGTCTTACCTTCGCGAAGTTTTGCGGCATTCAGAAATTATTCGCAACTTTGGCGTCCTGAGAATATATTGTCGAGTGCTTATTCGGCTGTTGGAATAGCACATTTTATTGAGTCAACGGATGACTTATATTGCTCTCCCGATGGGAGTATATGTAGAGTTATTTATATAACTCGAAGTATGCTCCCTTTGCTTCCTTTTTTTCTCTTTTCTCTCTTTTTTTGTAATTTCATCGGGCACGCGAACAGCGTTCCCGATGGGAGTAGCCCCCGAGGCTACAACCAAGGACTTGGACTTGGTTGTAAGCTCCACACATTATGCCACTATATTGTCGCTCCTTCTCGAGCTTTTATATCTATCGGGTGCGCGAACAGTACTCCCGATGGGAGTAGCCCCCGAGGCTATGAACAAATGCTTGTGTTTGATCATAGGCTCCCGCAATTTCTATATTGTCATACTCGAATTTTTCTTTTTTCCAAAGTAGCCCCCGAGCATTTGGGCAAAAACTTGTATTTGATCAAAGGCTCCCGAAGTAATAGATAAATTTTCCTGCCGCCAATCTTCTTATTTCATACTTGTCGAGATTTTCCCCTTGGTCAAAGTGACATCAATGCTGACGATAACCATGATCTTTGTATCCAAGAAACTCGAGTACTGATGTCCCTGCCTTGTGGGTCCAAAGTTCCTACCATGTTGACACGTCGTGCAAGTGGGGGACACACGTCCTCCGCTTTTCCTGGCGCACGTACTGTAACGCCTATTCTGTTTCATCTAAGTAAAAGTACCTTTTTACCCTTTAGTTACTAGTTCCTTGTCCACCGCACGATTTCTCCATCCAACGGTGCGTCGATTCACCACACCTTTATTTAAGATCATCGTCTTCCTCCTTCTACACTTTCGCTCGCGCCGCTCCGCTGCTCTCATCTACCCAAATCCTTCTTTGCGCCCCATAGTTCTTTGAGCTCCGCGACGCTCGCACTGTGCCACTGCGCCATTGTTAATGCCACCGCGCAGACTCACCAGGCACAGTACTCCTGAATCCTCGATGGCTGCCGCGGATCTGGGAAGCGCGGAGTGGGAGAGATCCAAAATCTCCGCCCAAGACATCAACCTCCTGAAGAAACTGGGGATCAGCAAGAAGCAAGACGCACTGCGCTTCCCCAGCGAAGAAAGCTACCCAACCCCTCCAATGGAGTATCGGGTTAGTTTTGTTGATCATCTCATTCGCGGCCTCTCTACCCCTATTCACAATTTTCTTCGAGGGTTGCTTTGTACGGATTGCAACTCCACCATCTCATTCCCAACTCCATACTCCACATCTCGATCTTTATCACCCTCTGCGAGTCCTTCCTTGGAGTCCAGCTTAACTGGGCTTTATGGAAGCGTCTCTTTTTTTCGCCACAATGGCTCTGCCAACGTCGCCTATAATATAGGTGGCGTAGTTATCTGCGTCCGCCCTGATGTCGAGTACTTCGATGTCAAATTCCCTGATTCAGTTCAAGGGTGGCGCAAAAAATGGTTATACATCCACGAGGAAAACCATGGGTCTGTTGAAGACAACATTCCTCCTTTTGACGGTGCCGAAAGAACCTGTCGTCGCCGATCCTAGGATGCAGAGGCTACCGCCGAAGAAAAAGCGGCGACAGAGGCACTGATGACTCGCATCCGCGAACTTCAGAATACCCGTGGCCAAGAGTTATCGGGTATCCAAATCACGGCGTATTTCCTCAGGATTAGAGTGCAGCCTCTGCAAGCTCGCAAAAATCCCCTCTGGAAGTATGCTGGCGACGAAGATGTGGATCGCTTGTCAGTGGATTTGCCGGTCAAGGACTTAGAAAAACTTGTCCGAAAAATCTCCTCCCTCAACAAGAAAGATCCTGTCCCCTCGTCTTGCCGCGTGAAGCCGTATAGCGCCACCAACCCTCTCCCTGAGGTAATTTCTCGTGTGACCCTTTTTTTACCACTTTTTTTTTGTTTTTGTTTTTGTTGACATCTTTTGCATAACTTTCTTGTCGACATTCTTCTGTTTTGTAGAACCATCCAGATCTTGTTTCTCTTCCTCCCCTTCCTGAAGGTGGAGAAGTCGAGGAACGGGCCGTTGTCACCGAGTGAAGCCGCAGTTTCTCGAAAATCTGCGGTATCCTCTGAAAAAGAGACCGATTCTGAGGCCACTACCTCAGCACATTCCCCTCCTCCTGCTGTTTCTCCGAAGAACAAGAGGAAGAGGAATGAAGTCGAAGATTCCGGCACCTCCAAAGCCGAAGAAGCTGGTCCTTCCGAAGGGAAGAAAGCTTTCGACCCTTTCTTGGATGCCCTTGTCAGCTCGTAAGTCCTTTATTGTGCTTTGTTGCTTATCTTGCAAAATACTTGTCGTCGTTTTTCCTTATATTGTCGACGTTTTATTGCAGTGATGACGAGGAAGAAAATCCTCCTATTGACGTGGCTGCTCGAACGAGCACGTCACGTACTTTAGTTGTGTCGGATGCTCAACCTGATGTAGAGGAAACTTCGCCTCCTCAACATAACATCGAGCATCCAACTCCACCTGCAAGCCCCCGGGCCCCTTCACCAAAGAGGGCCAGGATTGAACCAGTCGAAGAACCACTCAACTAAGTGGTGGTTTCACGACTTCTTCACTGAATGACGTAAGTTTTATCCATTACTCTTTTGTTTGATACCCCTTTTTTTTCTTTGTTGATCGAATTTTTCCCGACTACTTATATTTGACGGAGCTAGGGATTCGTAGTACACAAGTTTACAGAGTCCGGGAGGGTTTCTGACCCGTCCCGCAAGATTACAAATAACACTTCCTATTACAACTCTAGCTTTCCTTATCACCATCTTGGGCTTCCGAACTTTATATTCTTCGATATGTGGGCCTTCAGTAAACCCCGGGTACTATCTTCGGCAGGCCCATTGGGGATGCCTATATCACTTAGTGAAATTCACAAGTAGAGCTGCATATAAAGTATGAGTACATTTGTACAGGTACATACAGAGCACGCGTACAGGTACAACTCAATGAACACCCTGAGTACAGTTTCGTACGAAAGCACGGGTTACATACAGAGCACGAGTACAACAAATAGGACGAGTACAACTCGGTAAACACCCCGAGTACATATAGATCATGAGGAGTTACATACAAAGCACGAGTACAGTCACATACAGAGTATGAGTAAAACTTAATGAAAAACACAAGACATCGAAGTACAAGTACCGTCTTAATGAAACCCCCGAGTACACCAAAGTAGTACAACTCCGAGTATAGTTATGTACTATCTCTCTATTTTTATTTAATTCACTTTTTATGATTTTTCCAAAGTCAAATATTATCAAGTTTAACTAGAAATATAGGGAAAAAAATCAATAACCATGGTACCAAATGCTTATAATAATATGAAAAAATAGCTGCCGATGATTATAATACTATAACATTTACATTGTGCATGTTGATATATTTTCCTACATATTTAGTCAAGTTTTATGAAGTCCGACTTTAACTAAATCCAGAACACAAACTAATTGTGAAGTACGAAAAAGAATTCTCGAAACTTATTAATATGGATCTAGTTTTAAAAATCTTGGCCGAAAAAATCTTAAAACTAAAAATATTTCGTAATTTGAATGAACGGTTTTCAAAGTATCATGTGCCGGCCGAGCACGCGCCCGAGGCTAGCCCGAGTCGTCGACCAACCACCCCACCGCACCTCGTGTCCACCTCACGCAGCGAATTCAACGGCCACTGTGTCCGGCTCAGTTGGCTGCCTGTCTCGGGCTCTCCGGATGCCACGCCCACGCACGCCGCCGGCACACGCACGCGCTTTGACGCGGCCACAAAACCGGCCGTGGCACAGAGCCCAGCTACGTACGCGCGTGCGTGTTGCTCTGCTTTGCTTTTGTTCGCTCCGGCCGCACGGCAACATAAGCTAGCTGGGTGCCTCGTTTGTTTAAGCTTCCAGCTATCGGCCGGTGGTTGTCTGGTCGATCGAGGCGGCCGGTCGCTTGCTGCCGTTGGTACTTCCCCTAGCTAGCTAGCTAGCTCCGTCGATCCATCCATGGCGACAACGGGAGGGCGGGAGCTGCCGAACACGCCGACATGGGCGGTGGCGCTCGTCGTCCTCGTCCTGGTGCTCATCTCCGTCGCTATGGAGCACGCGCTCCACAGGCTCACCCATGTACGTACCCGCCACCGTACCGGCCACGGCCTCTATTAGCACGGTTCAAATCGTGTATGTAATCGCTCTGCTATCCCTCCTCCTGCCAGTGGTTCCACAAGCGGCAGAAGAAGGCCCTGGCCGAGGCGCTGGAGAAGATGAAGGCGGAGCTCATGCTGGTGGGCTTCATATCCCTGCTCCTCACCGTCTTCCAGACGCCCATCTCCAAGATATGCATCTCCCACAAGGCCGGCAACGTCATGCTGCCGTGCAAGCTGCCAGCACCCTACGCGGGCAGCGGTGACGACGGCGAGAAGGACAACCGCCGCCGGCTTCTCAGCTTCTTCCAAGACGAGACCCACCGTCGGTCCTTGGCCACCGCCGTCGCAGACGTCTGCGCCAGTAAGGTGAGCATTTTTTTTTCCTTTTTTTTTTTCCTTCTTTTGGCGCAAGAGACTCAGCTGATCATCTAGCATCGAGAAGTTGCCGTCAAGGTGTTCTGAGGTCCAGCCGAGAAGACACGAGAGGATGTAATAGCTTGGCTCTAATGGTTTTTGCAGGGCAAGGTGGCGCTCATGTCCACTAGCAGCCTGCACCAGCTGCACATATTCATCTTCGTGCTCGCCGTCTTCCATGTCGCTTACAGCGTCATCTCCATGACGCTCAGCCGTCTCAAAGTAACTTCTTTCTGCTCTAATATAATCAACCGCATGCCTGTCTATTTGTCGAGGAACTGGTCTGATACGAATCTGCTCCCGCAGATGAAGAAGTGGAAGAAATGGGAGGCAGAGACCGCCTCCTTGGAATATCAGTTCGCAAATGGTCAGAGTCTAGTTATATTTTTTTTATCTTTTTTTTGATTGAAACCTTATGCGTTCATAACGCACGCATGATCGGACTAGACTGGCTGATATTTTTGGTCGAGCAGATCCTTTGCGGTTTCGTTTCACGCATCAGACGTCCTTCGTGAAGCGCCACATGGGCCTCTCCAGCGTCACTGGCGTCAGATGGATCGTCAGTTACTGCACCTTCATCTCCTCCTGCGATTTTCACCCAGCTCTTGTGGCTTACATCCGTGGTGTTCTGTGTCAGGTTGCGTTCTTCAGGCAGTTCTTCAGGTCAGTCACCAAGGTGGACTACCTCACATTGCGCCAAGGCTTCATCAATGTACTGATAAACCATCGCCTCTACACCATTGCTGTTAACTTTATATCGTCGTATTACAAGGATTTCATGGATTTGATTTTCACGCAGGCGCATTTGTCGCCCAACATAAAATTCGACTTCCACAAGTACATCAAGCGGTCGCTCGAGGATGACTTCAAAGTCGTCGTCGGCATCAGGTTCAAATCCTTTCTCATACTCCACTCCTACACGGATTACATTAATTATATATGTTGCCGCTAGCTTTTATAGGATATTTGCTTTCTTGATGCACATGAAGTTAATGAATGATTTTGACATACTATTTGGCTCCTGTGTTTTGCAGCCTCCCGCTGTGGTTCGTGGCGATCCTTACGCTCTTCCTTGATTTTAAAGGTAGCGCTTTTGTTCTTGCCTCGTTTTCTATTGTGTTGCTCCTGCAAGACCACCCTTATTTTTTTGTTTCCTGTCCCTAGGGATCAGCACGCTCACCTGGATTACTTTTGTTCCTCTCGTGGTAAGTGCGAATTTTCTTTGCCGAAAGGAAGGGGTAACCCAACCCAATTGCAGGGTTCTGAATCCAACATGCCATGCCATTTGTCTTTCTTAGATCCTCTTGTGTGTTGGAACCAAGCTAGAGGTCATCATCATGGAGATGGCGCAAGAGATCCAAGACCGAGCCACCGTCATCAAGGGGGCTCCTGTCGTGGAGCCCAGCAATAAATTTTTCTGGTTCAACCGCCCTGATTGGGTCTTGTTCCTTATACATTTGACACTTTTCCAGGTACATGTCTACGACTCCTATTCAGCTAGTATTCAACTTGCTAGTATATACTGGGAAATTCAATTCGGATCCACTGCACATCACTAATCTGTGTGTCTGTTACCAGAATGCGTTTCAGATGGCTCATTTCGTGTGGACCTTGGTATGCGATTTGTGACTTACTCATTGGAATCATCAATCTGTGTAATCTGCAATGACACAATTCCTCTTCTATCGCAGGCCACACCCGGATTGAAGAAATGCTTCCACGAGAACATAGGACTGAGCGTCATGAAGGTCGTGGTGGGCTTAGGTCTTCAGATCATGTGCAGCTACATCACCTTCCCCCTCTATGCTCTTGTCACACAGGTAGATTTGACGATGAAAATCTCAGTAAAATGGTCTTGGAGAGAAGCATATGAACGGCAATCTAACTATGTGCATGTGCTCGCCTGCAGATGGGCTCGAACATGAAGAGGACCATCTTCGACGAACAGACGGCCAAGGCACTGCAAAACTGGCGGAACACAGCCAGGGAGAGGAAGAAGACCAGAGACACGGACATGTTGACGGCACAGATGATCGGCGACGCTACGCCAAGCCGAGGAACGTCGCCGGTGCCAAGCCGAGGAGCGTCGCCAGTGCACCTGCTTCACAAGAGCAAAAAACGCTCCGACGATTTCGAGAGCGCACCAACCTCGCCAATGAACGAGATGGAGGCTAGCGACATGTATCCCGTTGTGGCACATCGGGTGCACAAGCTAAATCCTTCGGATAGGAGGAGGTCTGCCTCATCGTCGGCTCTCGATTCTGACGTCAGTGCTGAATTTTCCTTCAGCATGCAACATTGATGAGTCAAGTTTCTGTATAGATCAGTCCAATGTATAGCAAAAATAGGGGCTAAGTATACTTTTTTGGATAAAGAAAATATTAATATTACGAAAATATCAATTACACTCAGCGTAATGCCCTACTGGCAATAGCGAATAGGGATGCACATAGTAAAAAAAAAAAAGAAGGACTATAAAAAGAAGTCCCGCTGCAACGATCAATTCATTCTAACAGTAAACCAAATAACACCAAAGCAGCACCAGAAATCCATCAACTCTAAAAGCGGCACTTTCAAGAAGGGAACAACGCACAAACGCTGTCATCGGCCTAAACAATGACCGAAGGTTTTCATCTTGGAAAAAGCCTGCACTCACAAAACAATGCCTTAAACGAGGTCATTGTTTGGCACAACCAATTAAGATCAGACCTTGGGTATTCCTCGATATCCTCCATATCCTTGTCGATGCCCTCGTTGCCCTGAGCTTCTCCCGCTTCCATCTCCTGGGACAGCTTCCGGAATGGCTTGCCCTGACCTCTGCCAAAACCGCCAGCCTCATCGCCGTGGGCCATGTTCGCACCAACTAAAAAAATGGATTAGTTAGTACACAAATTCACGGAAAAATCTGGCATAAACTTTGCCAATTTTGTGACCAAGGTTTCTCCTTCGGAGACCTGAAGTTGGTTAAACCTTATTTTGTCCCATGTGTCTTGTGCTTGTACCTCGTCGAAACAACTAACATGCTTTTTCCCTAAAATCCAAATCTATCACCAATGAACATTGCCATGCTTACGCCACGTTAATATCCGTGCAACATAGGTGGACTGAGAGGCCACGGAAGCCCATAGGGGGCTTTTTTTGACGCTCTAAAAAAAGCACGGGGATTTCTCTTACTTCCTCGTTAGTGCAGTGGAAGATATTTCTTCGATCTCTTTCATGTTTCGGAGAGTCTCCAGTCGCATCCTCCAAAACGCCCCTCAAATGAAGTTAGGATGCGCCGGACAGAAAAACGTTCCCAGTCGCGTGTTTCAAAGTCTCTTTTTGTCCGGCGCGACCCAATACGGTGTCCGGCGGCCCGAGTGAAAGGACACGGATGTCGCCTAGAGGGGAGGGGTGAATAGGCGATTTAAAACTTTTACGAGATGGGCTTAACAAATGCGAAATAAAACTAGCGTTTACTTTGTCAAGCCCAAAGCTATACTATTGTTCACCTATGTGCACCAACAACTTATTCTAAGCAATGGTTCACCTATATGCACCAACAACTTATGCTAAGCAATACAAGCAAGTATGTGATAGCAAGATATATATAACTTCAAGCACGATGGCTATCACAAGGTAAAGTGCATAAGTAAAGAGCTCGGGTATAGAGATAACCGAGGCACGCGGGAGACGATGATTTATCCCGGAGTTCACACTCTTGCGAGTGCTAATCTCCGGTGGAGAGGTGCGGTTGCTTAGTGCTCCCGAACGCCACAAGAGGCTCACCTTGAGGTGTGGTTGCTCGATGCACACCAACGCCACAAAGGCCTCACCCCAAGATGCGGTACTCACACCACACACCGAACGCCACGAAGGCGCCTCACCTAAATCTCCGGTGACCCTCGCCACAAAGGCCTAGGTCACGGTTCCACTAAGGGATTTCCTTCGAGGCGGAAACCGGGTCTTACACAAAGATTGGGGCACACATCCACAACTTAATTGGAGGCTCCCAACAAATCGCCACAAAGGCGTAGAATCCGTCTAGGGTTCCAAGAACCCAAGAGTAACAACCTTCTTGCTTTCACCACCACGAATCACCGTGGAGAACTCAAACCGATGCACCAAATGCAATGGCAAGAACACCACAAAGATGCTCAAGTCCTTCTCTCTCAAATTCCAACAAAGCTACAAAAGCTATTGGGGGAATAAGAGAGGAAGAACAAAGGAATTCACAAAGAACACCAAGATCTAGATCTAGAGAGTTCCACTCACAAAGAGATGGATTTGATTGGTAGAAGTGTAGATCTAGATCTCCTCTCTCTTTTCCCTCAAATGGGGGCAAGAATCATGGAGGGATTGAGAGATAGTGCAAGCTTCTCTAGTTCAACAATGGAGGAGAGAGCGAGTGTGAGAAGCCACAGCCCAAGGAAGAAGAAGGGGGGTATTTATACCCCCAAGAAAATCGAGCCGTTGGGCAAAACTAGGGCCGGATAATCCGGCCTAAGTAAGGGCCGGATAATCCGCCCCCGGATAATCCGGCCTCGGGACAAAACCTGGTCAAAATCCGGGCAAATGTCCGGCCCTATACTGAGCAGCAATTCCTGAGGTCCTTAGCCGATTTCGAGGGGGCCGGATATTTCGAAAATATCCGGCCCGGATAATCCGGCCCGGATATTTCCGAAATATCCGGCCTAAGCAAACTGCAGAAACACCAAAACTAAAACGGGCTTAAACTTTTGCATCCGAACTCCGATTTCGATGATCTTGGGCTCGTTGAAATCACAACAACAAGCTCTACAACAATATGCATAGAAACATCATAGTCCAGCAAAGGAGGATAGAAACAAATGATGAAAGGTTTGACCTATCTCAAAAAGACATACCGGTAAAACCTCCAATCTTGAAAATGCAACAAGTTGCCCATGGAAAAACCATTCTCAATGAACTAGAGCTTGTCATGAGAATAAGCACAAGCTCTAAAACATCACATGGATAAGATCCAAATAAAACCAAGTAAGATGATGAACCAAACTCGAAAACGCAACAAGTGATCTATGCGAAATCCGTTTTCGATGAACTAGAGCTTGTCATGAGAATAAGCACAAGCTCTAAAACATCACATGGATAAGGTCCAAATAACAACCAAGAAAGATGATGCAAGGATGCAAAGGTTTGAGCTCTCTCCGAATGATACGATCGAGATACTCACTCGAGAGCCCTCTTGATAGTACGGCAACTAAACTATAAACCGGTCTCCAACTACACTATGAGACCGGTGAGAAAGAAACCCTATCAAGAGCAAACCTTATACTTGCGCATTCCACTTGAGCTTGATGACGACGATCTTGACCTCAACAAGATGGAACGCCTTTCTTGCTTGTGCTTGCTTGACGAAGTCTTGTGGATTGCTCCCCATGATCCACCATGGGACAGCTTCTTCTTCGGCGCATCTTCACATAACCATGACCACCATGTGGATGGCAAGACTCAAGCAAAGGATCTCTTCGAGATGGCTCATCTTGAACTTGCACTTCATTTCTCCATTCTTCATCATATTGATGTCTTGAAGTAACTTGAGGGCTCACTTCATCTTCATCTTCAAGACATACTTGACACTTGATATCCTTCATCAATTTCTTCTTATTGCAACCTTGAAGCCAACAAATGGTTCAAGAATTGCCTATGGACAACTCCTACAAATATAACTCAATGCAAACATTAGTCCATAGGGATTGTCATTAATTACCAAAACCACACATGGGGGCTCCATGCACTTTCAATCTCCCCCATTTTGGTAATTGATGACAATCTCTTTGAGAGGGTTTATATAAGGAATTTAAGTAACAAATAAGTTGAATATATAGAGCAAACTCCCCCATAATATATGCATGTGTGAATGATCTTGACTTTCATTGCATATATTGGCATTCAAAGCCTAGTGGAGTTTCCTCTAAATATTCAACTATGCAAAGCAACAAGATGCAATGCAATAAAGGCACATGCTTAAGCACAAAGCAAAGACATAACCAAATAAAACCCTCCAAACTTCTCCCCCATTGGCACCAATTGCCGAAATGGGTGAAAAAATTTAGAAGGCCAATATAGTGAGAGTTCCTCCATAGTGTGTGCATTTCTCATAATTTGAGTGGAATCAAATGCACATATCCAATGACGAATATTCAGAAGGAATCACACTATAGATAGGATCAAAGATTGCAAAAAGATAACAAAGTCAAGAAGCTTCAACAAATGAAGGAAGCAACCAAATGAACCACAAGGAAGATACCAAAAGAAAGATAAATATTATGATAAGATCAAGAAGATTGCTCTAAATAATATGAGGAAGCTCCCCAAGGTTTGTGCACAAAACTAGACAATTTGCATTGGAGTATAAAGTGCACAAACATGGAATCATCACTCCCATGATATCATTCAAAAACAAAAGATACCAAGTGAATCAAACTCTAATGATCACCACAAGATAGTGTTCTAAATCAAATGAGGAAGCTCCCCAAGGTACATGCATAAAATAAAATGTTGCATTTGAATACAATATGCATAACATGGAATCCTCACTCCCTCATTACCATTTAAAACACAAACATTTGCAATAGATCATAGATAGAAAATTAAGCTTACCACTTGCAACAAACAAATGGTTGAGCAACAAGTAAGAGGCACCATAATAAAAGGCTCAACCAAGAGGATATGTGAAAGGCATGATAAAGCATATTATAAGACTGTTACAAGGATGAGCAAAAAGCATCATCATAGTCTTCAATGAATTATATTGCTTAGCATGACCAATCAACACGCAACAAATAAATAAGATATCGAATGGAGATGTATCATCTCTTATGTGTATAAGTTTCTCTAAGTGAGCAATATCACAAAGATATTTATCCACAAAGAAACATGCACACACAAAATAGATACACAAGAAATATAGCATGATATCCAAGACAAAGTCATGCAATATACCAATAAGAATTTTTTCTTAATAGCATGGCCAAAGGCTCAATTTTATCTTATTGTACATTCATGAACTTCAACCACAAACAACTAAAATACATCACAAATATCAACAAGGGATAGAAGATAGTTGGGATGCATTTGAGAAAGGCAACAAGTATCACAAACGGGGATACTAAAAGAAATAACTCAATTTGCACTTTCATCGATATTGCACATGTGAGAGGCTTGAGGAATTGATATGCAATAAAATTGCTAGATAGGCATAGATGGGATGGGTGAATCATGATCATGATTTTATATACTTCCCAACATATGTGCTCATCTCAAACTACTCACATTCGCAATAAAGAGGTTTCGTTAAGATTTTAGCAAGAAGCACAACATTTGCAAATCAAGAGATTCATGCCAAGATGCAACCACATGGTTGGATGCTAGAAAAATATGCATGAGAAGATACTTGTTACGAGATAGCATTGGTGAGGATGTAGTAGATATGTGTTCGTTGACCATCCTAGCTTGCCTCAAGTTACCATTGAGTCACCACTTCTCCCCAAGAGTGAGACAAGCATCCAATGCATATCCATTGTACCTAACACAAAGGTAAGTACAAAAAGGTCCCCAAACTAATTGGGTTCAAAGTAGTTAGACACACTACAACATATAGGACAAACTCCACAATTCTATGTGCATATAGATATGAAATTGAATTTCATGCACATCTTAGCCAAATTAGGATTTGATGGAGTTTACCCTATATATTGGATCAAAGAAAGTGACACATGCCATAAGATATACATATATTAAATATGCATGCACAATACTTTCAAGAACCAAAGGAAAATACAATTTGGACAAAACACCAAATAAACCAAGAAACAATGGTTGTCCAAATTATATCAAAGAATCAAATCAACACAAGATTGACTCCAAAGACTTATCTCATTATAAGAAGCTAATTAAACCTAAACACAAAGGAATGAGATAACAAACTCCCCAAGAGAGCAATGTTCCAACAAATAAACCAAACCCTCGAAACTTTTTATGATGGCACAAAGTACCAAAAAGAAAATTTTATGTCTCCCAAAACAATTTTTTTGATAAAGATCAAGAGATGTTAAGCATTCTAATAATATAGAAGAGCTCCCCCAAGTTTGGTGCATTATCTAGGATTTTTATATGAATACAAAATGCACAAACTAGGATCATCACGCTACCTATATCTTCTAACAATGTTAAGAAAGTTTGAATAGACAACTTAGATCCATAAGATGCAAGGAAGACACATGGGAGCCAAAGCACAACAAATTCATGGCAATAAATAAGACAATTTAAACACAAGAGCCAATGTAAATATGATCAATAAATTTCTACCTCATAATAGATTGCCAATTGTCCTAGGACACAAGGTATTAGGAAATATTTCCCGGTGGTAGTTTGTAAGTATATGTAAGATCATATCTACACCAAATAAAGCATATGGTAAAAGATAAGAGTTAACCATCATGCAAAGAGAGTTTCTTGATAGCTTCAATTAGTCATACCATCATGCAAAGCAATTAATAGTATTCATACCAACATGCAAAGCAATTAATAGTATTCATACCAACATGCAAAGCAATTAATAGTATGACTTGAAGCATATGGTTTTCCAAAAATGTATTGAGGGACACATTGTGAAAAACCATGCTAAGGACCACTTTCACAAATAAGATCCACAAAGGTATTAGCAATGAAGCCATTTAAGCAAATTGGAACTTGTTTGAGAAAACATGTCACATATGAGAGATAATTTACAATATCAATTCTATGTGACACAACCTCAAATGTTCACATTTCCTAGGCTTGTAATATGCACAAAGCTTATTACTCCCCCATAATGTGATAAGGAAGTTATTTTCACAAGAGGCAAATAAGATCCAACTAGAGATATTAATGAACATTAGAATTTGAATTTCTCATGAAGATGACATACCACATAGAGACTAGATAATCTTGCAATATCAATTCTAAGTGATATTCCTCATGTACACACATTATTAGGATTGTGAAATTCCTAAAGGCATATCACTCCCCCAAAATGTTATAGTCCATTAATCTCTCATAAGAGCCATATAAGATACAACAAGATGCAAAGAGGCTCCAACACAAGCACAAATACATGGTGTGCAACCTAACATACATAGACTTGATTTCTCAAGAAAAACAAGTAGGATGCACAACATATACAAACACATGTTAGGAACAAAACTAACACATGCAAAGGGGCGAGTAACTTTCAATATAAATGAGTTGAGCACATGTTACCGCAAGGAGGAACATTGGGTGTATGATAGAAGTAAGATAACCAAAAGACTTGGCTTGAGATAGTATAAATGATGAAGATCCCTTAATTCTTCATGATGTAGCCAAGTCTCCAATGCCCTCCAACAAGCACCTATTGATCAAGTTTTGGATTGTTGGTCCCCAACTAAGTTGGGTCCTAAGAGGTTAGTCACAATAGGCTTGGCAACCCAAATGGTTCTTTTCTTGACACCACTTTGAGCACCAACATATTTGGCAAACACATTGCCACCCTCATCCTTACGAAGAGAATAAACATCATCAATGGAGATAGAGTTGGATGAGGTACCAATAGTGCACAAGGAGGAGATGTGGCCCTTCTCACGGCATATGTAGCAAGTTTTTTTCTTCTCCTTCTTCTCACTAGATTTCTCCACAATGGGAGCATTGGCTTGATTCTTCTTGGGAAGTGGAATTTCTTCAACTTGAGGTTGAATATGAGTTTGAGCTTGAGGCCGCTTCCCTTTTTGCTTCTTCTTCAAAGGGCAAGATCTAACATGGTGCCCTTCAATTTTGCACTTGAAGCAAACAATCTTGGCCGGGTCTTTGACTTGTACTTGGCCCTTCTTCTTCTTGTTGTTGTTGTTGTTGGACTTGTTCTTGTTGTTGGATTTGAATCCAAGTCCACTCTTGTCATTGGGGGATTGTTGCACACTTAACATCGTGTCAAGTTTGCATTTCCCTCCATGACTCTTTACCAAGTCATTCTTCAAAGAAGTGACTTGAGCCTTGAGCTCTTTGATTTTCTCTACATGGTTAGTAACAACACAAGTACTAGAGGAAGTAGAACCTTTATTGTTAGAGCAACAAGGCAAGGAAGATAATTCATCACAAGATTTAGCGATACTATGAGTGGATGAATTACAAGGACTAGCACATTGCAATATAGCATTTTGAGTAGTAGTGCTAGTATCCACATGAGGCTCACAAGGTGTTTCCTTTGATATGATAGCCTCATGAGCTAACTTTAGCCTATCATGAGAGGCTAGAAGATCCTCATGGGAGCTAGAAAGCTTTCCATGATTTTCTTCCAATTTCCCATAATTGCTAGTTAGCAATTCAAGTTGAGCCCTTAGCTCAACATTCTCCTTCAAGATAGATGCTTCACAAGAAGTAGAGTTAGTAGCACAAGCATCATCACAAGACATATTAAGAAGAGATGGTAACATAGCATGCTCTTTTAAATAGGAAGCTTGAAGTTGCTCATGGGACTTGGTGAGGATAGAGTGTTCGCTCTCCAAGACCTTGTGGGCCTTGTCTAGATCATCTAGATCCTTAACAAGTTTATCATGACCAACACCAACTTTGGAATTTTCCTTTTTAAGCATTTTTACTTGAGCTTTAGCATGGTCTCTTTCCTTAATGAGTTTAGAAACTATTTCATTTTGAGACACTTCAAGGGTTTCAAGTTGCTCTTCAAGAGAGGCTACGGTCTCTTGTTCTTCTTCAAGATCATTCTTTAGTGATGCTACATCATCGGCATACTCTCGTTCAAGAGCACCCTTTTATCAATGGTGTTCTCATGCATCCAAATAAGTTTTTGGCTCTCAATAGCGGTAGTCAAGATTTCAAAGAAGTGAGTGCTAGCAATTTTATCTTTGCAAATAACCTTGAATACGCTCTCACCCTTATCGCGTAGAGAGACAACCCAATCCTCTTCTTCATATTCATCCTCATCCTTATCACAACGAGACATATTAGGTTCCATGGTTGGAGGTACCGTGGAACCCTTGGCCATAAGGCATATATGAGGACCGTGAGATAAAGATGAGGAGGTACTTGAGGCTCCTTTCAAGATCTTGTCTTGACCAATAGAATCTTTAGTTTCCTCTACATTGTTAGACACACAACAACTAGAGGAAATAGAATCATTTTTATCATGGTCACAAGACAAATCAAGCATATCATTATGAGATTTATTCAAGCAACTAACACATGATATGCAAGGACTATCAACACAAGCATGTAAATCATTTCTAGTGCTAGATGTGTTTAAGTCCAAAGATGAAGCATTGCAATGAGATAGAGATGAAGAATCATCAATAGTAAGCTCAATATCAACATTGCAATTTTCATCACCACTCACCATATCATTACCTTGTGTCTTACCACACTTTGGTGAAGTGGATGAAGATGAGAACTCATCACGGCCGGAAGTGGAAGCAATACAATCATCCTCAATAATATGGGACACATCATATTTATCTTGAATCTTTGTCCATAACTCATGAGCGCTCCAAAAAGGCAAGTATGGAAAAAGACCTACATCTCTCAAAGCATTCATAAGAACATAAGAAGCTTGAGAATTGAGATATAAATTTTTCTCATCCTCTAACGATAGATTTTGTGAATCCATAGGAGGAGAAAAACCTATATCTACAATTTTCTCCATATGAGGGTCAATGTCCCGAAAATGACTAAGCATGCAAATTTTCCAAACATCATAATTTGTACCATCTAATATAAGAGTGTTATCGTGCACTAATCCTCTAGCCGACATCTTTACTCTCAAGGCGGTGAAGCCTAAGAATGAGAGACCTTGCTCGATACCAATTGAAAGGACACGGATGTCGCCTAGAGGGGGGTGAATAGGCGATTTAAAACTTTTACGAGATGGGCTTAACAAATGCGGAATAAAACTAGCGTTTACTTTGTCAAGCCCAAAGCCTATATACTATTGTTCACCTATGTGCACCAACAACTTATTCTAAGCAATGGTTCACCTATGTGCACCAACAACTTATGCTAAGCAATACAAGCAAGTATGTGATAGCAAGATATATATAACTTCAAGCACGATGGCTATCACAAGGTAAAGTGCATAAGTAAAGAGCTCGGGTATAGAGATAACCGAGGCACGCGGGAGACGATGATTTATCCCGGAGTTCACACTCTTGCGAGTGCTAATCTCCGGTGGAGAGGTGCGGTTGCTTAGTGCTCACGAACGCCACAAGAGGCTCACCTTGAGGTGTGGTTGCTCGATGCACACCAACGCCACAAAGGCCTCACCCCAAGATGCGGTACTCACACCACACACCGAACGCCACGAAGGCGCCTCACCTAAATCTCCGGTGACCCTCGCCACAAAGGCCTAGTTCACGGTTCCACTAAGGGATTTCCTTCGAGGCGGAAACCGGGTCTTACACAAAGATTGGGGCACACATCCACAACTTAATTGGAGGCTCCCAACAAATCGCCACAAAGGCGTAGAATCCGTCTAGGGTTCCAAGAACCCAAGAGTAACAACCTTCTTGCTTTCACCACCACGAATCACCGTGGAGAACTCAAACCGATGCACCAAATGCAATGGCAAGAACACCACAAAGATGCTCAAGTCCTTCTCTCTCAAATTCCAACAAAGCTACAAAAGCTATTGGGGGAATAAGAGAGGAAGAACAAAGGAATTCACAAAGAACACCAAGATCTAGATCTAGAGAGTTCCACTCACAAAGAGATGGATTTGATTGGTAGAAGTGTAGATCTAGATCTCCTCTCTCTTTTCCCTCAAATGGGGGCAAGAATCATGGAGGGATTGAGAGATAGTGCAAGCTTCTCTAGTTCAACAATGGAGGAGAGAGAGAGTGTGAGAAGCCACAGCCCAAGGAAGAAGAAGGGGGGTATTTATACCCTCCAAGAAAATCGAGCCGTTGGGCAAAACTAATCCGGCCTAAGTAAGGGCCGGATAATCCGCCCCATAATCCGGCCTCTGGGACAAAACCTGGTCAAAATCCGGGCAAATGTCCGGCCCCTATACTGAGCAGCAATTCCTGAGGTCCTTAGCCGATTTCCGGATATTTCCGAAATATCCGGCCCGGATAATCCGGCCCGGATATTTCCGAAATATCCGGCCTAAGCAAACTGCAGAAACACCAAAACTAAAACGGGCATAACTTTTGCATCCGGACTACGATTTCGATGATCTTGGGCTCGTTGAAATCACAACAACGAGCTCTACAACAATATGCATAGAAACATCATAGTCCAGCAAAGGAGGATAGAAACAAATGATGAAAGGTTTGACCTATCTCAAAAAGACATACCGGTAAAACCTCCAATCTTGAAAATGCAACAAGTTGCCCATGGAAAAACCATTCTCAATGAACTAGAGCTTGTCATGAGAATAAGCACAAGCTCTAAAACATCACATGGATAAGATCCAAATAAAACCAAGTAAGATGATGAACCAAACTCGAAAACGCAACAAGTGATCTATGCGAAATCCGTTTCGATGAACTAGAGCTTGTCATGAGAATAAGCACAAGCTCTAAAACATCACATGGATAAGGTCCAAATAACAACCAAGAAAGATGATGCAAGGATGCAAAGGTTTGAGCTCTCTCCGAACGATACGATCGAGATACTCACTCGAGAGCCCTCTTGATAGTACGGCAACTAAACTATAAACCGGTCTCCAACTACACTATGAGACTGGTGAGAAAGAAACCCTATCAAGAGCAAACCTTATACTTGCGCATTCCACTTGAGCTCGATGACGACGATCTTGACCTCAACAAGATGGAACGCCTTTCTTGCTTGTGCTTGCTTGACGAAGTCTTGTGGATTGCTCCCCCATGATCCACCATGGGAGAGCTTCTTCTTTGGCGCATCTTCACATAACCATGACCACCATGTGGATGGCAAGACTCAAGCAAAGGATCTCTTCGAGATGGCTCATCTTGAACTTGCACTTCATTTCTCCATTCTTCATCATATTGATGTCTTGAAGTAACTTGAGGGCTCACTTCATCTTCATCTTCAAGACATACTTGACACTTGATATCCTTCATCAATTTCTTCTTATTGCAACCTTGAAGCCAACAAATGGTTCAAGAATTGCCTATGGACAACTCCTACAAATATAACTCAATGCAAACATTAGTCCATAGGGATTGTCATTAATTACCAAAACCACACATGGGGGCTCCATGCACTTTCACCGAGCCCGTCCCCTCTACACAGGGGACGCTCCAGACGCGCCGGACACAACGAAAAGAGAGCGCGAGGAGTGGCGGGACCGACGTGTCAGCGGCACAGGAAAAATCCGTCCCCCTCTCCCGCAAAATCGCGCCTCTCCCGCCGCGCATTTCTGTCCTTCCAACACATTTCCCCCTCCCGCCGTCGCCACCGCTACCTCTCCCCATCCATGGCGCCACCGACGGGCCCCAAAAAAATGCCAAAGAAAGCGGCCACCAAGCCGCCGAGCAATGAGACGAAAGGGGCGAAGGCGCCCTTCGCGAAGCCGCGGAAGGCGCCGGCTCCGAAGAAGAAGCCGGAAGGCTGGACCGGCGATCAATGGCAGCAAAATTGCTTGCGCCGCAAGATGTCGACGGCGGAGCGGAGGGGATGGAGGGCGGCGAAGCAGGAGAAGAAGATGGTGGCGGCGCGCGTGCAGCAGCATGCGCTAGCCGCATGTATCGCCTCCACCAACGCGAGCCCATGGAGTACGTTGGGGCCAGGGTACATTCCGGGAGTCTTGTCCCCGTCGACATCCGGGTTCTACAACGACGTCCCCTTCGCCACTCCCGGATGCGTGACGTCAAACTTGTCGCTGGCTCGCCGCAGTACCAGGATACGCTGCCGCATCTCCATCAGAACCTCCCCGATCTAAACATCCTCCTCTAGCCGATCCATCGCTGCCGATCAGGAACGATGTCGGTGCCGATCAGGTCCGTCGCTGCTGCGATCTAGTCCGCCGCCCACTACACCTCCGATCACCATTGTCTCCGTCTTCTACCCACTCATTTTCGGCGTGAGTGTCGCAGGGTGACCACCAGTCGCGAGGCAACCGTGCGTCTGTGCCGCCGATGGACTGACTGGACCAGAGCGCCAGCCTATCCGACCTGTAGTTCCATATAAACAGAGAACAACCAGACTTTAGGCCGTCCTGTCCGGCCTTGTAGCACCAATCCTCTGTAGTTACAGAGGAGTAAATAAGGACGGAGAGTAGCCAGACTCGCCGGCCTTGTAGTACCAATGAATCATTGATGGTTTGGCCGGCCGTGACGACCCGCATGTCATTCATCCTAAACATGCCGGACAGTTCGGAAGAAGGTCCGCCGGATTGTCCGGCTGCACACCGCGCCACCGCATCGTACTTTCTGCATGCCGCCGTCTTGACTGATCATGCCGGCGAGCACCGATCGCTATTCCTCGTAGCCGGCATGCCGCCGCGTTGCCGTGCCTCCCGCCGCCCGCCGGCCAGCACCACTCGTTGTCCCTCATAGCAAGCACGCCGCCACGTTGCCGTGCCTCTCGCCGGCCAGGCAGCAATTCCATCGTCCGGCAAAGTCGGCGCCGATAAGGCAAGACATGGTGTGTTACTCGTATACCGTATTCGTACAATTTAATTGGACCGTACGTGTTTTGTATATGGATACATATAACAATTTTGTATTAAAAATAAATGGGTATCGAGCGATCCTAGCCATCCTTGTGAGTTTGGGAGGTGGGCATTGTACGGGAGCAAACGTCTTCCGAAAAAAAAAACATTTTTCTTTGGTTTTCATGGAGGACTCCAGTTCATCTGCAGTTGGTATCACAACTATGCAAATCTTTATTCAATGACCATATCGTCTCCCAAAACTGGGACAGATGATGCTGGTAGATCAATATATAGTCCGAATCAAAATTCATTATGTTTTTGTAGCAGATCAAATTACCATATAAAAAAGACACATCTAACGAGATGCAGAAGATGATATCCATTTTGCACGCGCAAAACGTCTAAGGGCTTGTTTGGTACTAGAGTTTTCGTGGGGATTAGTAGGGATAATACTCTAGAGTATAGGGTTAGTAGCACATAGTAACGGAAGACCAATGACAAGTTATAAGAACAGAGGCGTTCAGGAGTCAGAGAGGACATCAAACAAAGGACCTTCTCGCAGCTCATATCAGGCGACGGGCTAGCAATGCAAGAGGGGGTAACAGCGAAGGGTGGGGTTGGGGGGGAGGGCGGCCGGGGCTTACCGGAGATAGGGCCAGATCGGAGTATAGGTATGGCGGGAGGTGCCGTCGCCGGTCAGATGCCAAGAACGATGGCGGCGATGTGGAGCGGCTAGGCGGGATCCATGATTGGCTTCGCCGGTGAGACGCCGAGGACGAACCTGCCCTTTATCCGCCCCTCTCGCAGCTCTCGCTGCCCTCCCACAGGTCTCGCTCGCCGCCCCTCTCGCCGGCGTCTCCCTCGGTCGCCGCCGTTTGTGGATGGGTTGCAGCTCTTGGTGGGATTTGCACGGGACGAGGACGGAGACGAGACGGGGACGGGGATAATACGCGAGGTCTAGGTCAAGTATTAGGTCCAAGACAAAAATAGGTCGGGGACGGGGTTGGCCGGGGATGGTCAGGGATTTTTTTGGCCCAAAACTCTTGTACCAAATGGGCTTCTAGGGATTAGCGGGGATTTGGGGATGGGCCGGGATAATACTCGCCCATCCCCGCGAATACCCGTGAACCAAACGAGGCCTAAAGGAAAAGCATGGCAGCGCATCCCACGGAGAGAAGCATGGGCGTCGCCGCGTCGGACGGCATGGCAGACAGCACGCTTCACGCCCCCACTGTCGACGCTAACGAGTCGGCATGTGCAGCGGCACGACGAGCCGTGCCGGGTCGTGGTGCGGGTAGTGGCGTAGCGCGGCCCGCTTCATGTCCTCCATGCCGCGCTTGTACCTGTTAGAGAAGATCACGTCTCCTCCTTTGTGTTGGTTTAAACCTTGTATAGCTGCCCTATCTCATCACGTTTTGTATCGTGGATAGAGATCTAGAGGCCGGTTAGGTTTTGTACTGTGTATATAAATACACAACCCCTCAATCAATACAATTGCGTTGAGCAAATATTCCTAACCTACATGGTATCAGATTCTTTCCGATCCTAAAAACCCTAAACCTTCCGCTGCCCACCCTCCTCCTCCCCAAGCCGCCGCCGCCATGTCGAGCTCGCACAGCTCCCTCAACGGCGACGTCACCAACCCCTTCGCCGATGTCGCTGGCTCTGGCAACCCTGCTGCTGCTCGCCCCGTCTCCGCCGCAACCATCCAAGCCATCAACATCCGTCACCACGTCTCCGAGACCCTGAACTTCGAGGAGTCCAACTTCTTCACCTGGCAGACGTTCTTCAACATCACCTTCCGCAAGCTCGGCATCACGGACCACATCAACGGCCGGGTAGACGCCCAGATGATGCTTCACGACGTCGAGTGGACTCAGATCGACCAGTGCATCGTCTCATGGCTGTACACCACCGTGTCGCGGCCGATCCTCCACATCATCATCCAGCCCTCCGACACCGCCGAGCACGTCTGGACGGCCATCAACAACCTCTTCCTCGACAACCGTCTTCAGCGCGCCGTCTTCGCCAAGCGCGAGTTCCATGACCTGCGCCAAGAGGATCTCTCCATCACCGCCTTCTCGACCAAGCTCAAGTGCCTCGCCGACACTCTTCGGGACGTCGGGTCTCCTCTCTCCGATCAGGACCTGCTTCTGGCCTTCATCAACGGCCTCAGCGACGACTACGGCCACTGCATCGCCGCCCTCACCATGAACCCGATCGGGCTCACCTTCACCCGTGCGCGCTCCGCCCTGCTGCAGGAGGAACGACGCCTTGGCCGCTCTGCGCAGGTCGTCGGCCAGTCCGCCCTCATCGCCGGTGGCTCTCCGTCCGCTCCTGATCCTCCTTCTGCCACCCGTGGCTGGCGGGGCAAGAAGAAGAAGAAGCAGGCCACCACTGGCGCTGCTCCGGCTCCTACGCCAGCCGCTCCTGGTCCTCCGCGCCCTCCCGCCCCGGTGCAGGCCACGTGGCCCCATGGCGCCTACCCTCTCTCTGGCATGTTCCACGCTTGGCCGCCGGGCTGGCGTGCTCCCGGCCAGGGCATCCTCGGCCCTCGCCCTACCGCGCCTCATCCACAGGCTCACGCGAGTTCCATGACGCCGTACTACTCCCCGGTGCCCGCTGCTCCCCAGCCATCGGCATGGGATCAGGCACCCCTGCTGGCCGCGCTCAACAACCTCTCCATGCAAGGCCAAGGCAACAGCAACGGCGCCGACTGGTTCTTCGACACTGGCGCCACGTCGCACATGGCAAACAACCCCGGTATCGTCTCCCACCTCACACCTTTCAATAATTCTTCTCGTGTGATCGTTGGCAACGGCTCGTCCTTGCCCATCACACACACCGGCGACACCTCTTTCTCCACCTCTTCCTTCCCCATCCATTTACGTAATGTTGCCATTACTCCTGGTCTTATCAAAAATTTGATTTCTGTTCGTTCTCTTACTCGTGACAACCCTATCACTATTGAATTTGACGCTTTCGGTTTCTCTATTAAGGACTTCCACACTCGGGTGGTGATTCTGCGATGTGACAGCGACGGCGAGCTCTATCCCCTCGTCGCCGGTCGGCCACCTCTGCGTCAGTCTCTCCATGCCTTCGTCACCACTGAGCTTTGGCACCAGCGGCTTGGGCATCCCGGCTCTGCGTCTTTATCGAAGATTTTAGCGTCTTTTCAATTTACTTGTAATAAGTCTAAGCCTACGACATGTCATGCTTGTCGTCTTGGCAAACACGTCCGTTTACCTTTCCAACAATCTGAGTCTCGAGCTAGTTTTGCTTTTGAATTACTTCATTGTGATGTTTGGACGTCTCCAATAAAAAGTATTTCAGGGTGTCAATTCTATCTTGTCATTTTGGATGATTACTCTCACTATGTGTGGACTTTTCCATTACGCCGTAAATCTGATGTGTTTCCCACTTTGGCGACATTTCATGCTTTTGTTGCCACCCAATTTCAACGCCCAATTCTGAGTTTTCAAACCGATAATGGACGCGAGTTCGACAACAATGCCTCCCGTGCTTTCTTCTCCACCCACGGTATTCGCTTGCGTCTCTCTTGTCCCTACACCTCTCAACAGAATGGTCGTGCCGAACGAATCCTCCGCACTCTTAACGACAGTGTTCGTGCCTTGCTTTTCCAAGCTCATCTTCCTCCCCGATTTTGGGCTGAAGCTCTTAACTCGGCAACCTATCTCCTTAACATTCGCCCTTGCAAACCTCGCCAGTTTCTTGCTCCTCATGAGCTGTTATTCGGCTCTCCTCCTGATTATCAGCACCTTCGGGTCTTTGGTTGTCTTTGTTACCCTAACACTACAGCCACAGCACCACATAAGCTTGCCCCGCGGTCGGTTGCATGCATCTTCTTGGGATACCCTTCGGATCATCGGGGCTACCGCTGTTATGACCCGTCTTCTCGTCGAGTACTAACCTCTCGCCATGTCTTTTTCGACGAGACCATTTTCCCTTTCAGGAACACCAACTTGGAAGCTCCACCACCATCTGCGGGTGGCGCGCCTCCGGATTTGGGGCCACTCTTGGCAGTCCCTTCGACGGCTCCTTCTTGCCCTCGTCGCACCGTCACGCTGCCGGCACGGTACACGCCGGATCCCTCGTCGCCATCTTCGGGCGCCATGGCAGGATCGGCTGCCGCGGCAGGGTCTTCTTCGGCTTCTCCCGCCACGGCAGGATCTTCTGCCGCGCCAGGTCCTACGCCGCCTGGGTCCGCTAGCGCCGCGGTCACGCCGTCCACTACGTCGCCTGCTCCCTCCGTCGCCTCGCCATCCACGCCGCTCGCTTCGGACGAGGCCTCTCCGAACGCTGCACCGCTCTATGACACCGAGCCCGACTCGCCTGCTGCGCCGCCTTCCTCGACATCTACTGCCGACCCTCCCGGTTCCGTCACGTCGAGTGGCTCCCGATCTGCGCCGCACCATCTTCGTGATGAGCCGCGTCCGTCACCACCTCGTGCTGAGCAGCCTTCTCATCACCATGTCACGCGGGCATCTCGGGGCATCTACAAGCCTAACCCGCGTTATGCTGGTATCACCTCGACGGCTCCACCATCACCTATACCGTCCTCTGTTCGGTCTGCCTTGCGTGATCCCAATTGGCTTGCAGCTATGCGAGAGGAGTTTGATGCACTCGTTGCTAATGGCACATGGTCCCTTGTTCCTCGTCCTCGTGGTGCAAACATCGTCACAGGAAAATGGGTATTCCGGCATAAGCTTCTTCCCGATGGCTCTCTCGATCGCTACAAGGCTAGATGGGTTGTCCGTGGTTTCAATCAACGGCCTGGTGTTGACTTCGGCGAGACGTTTAGCCCTGTTGTGAAGCCAGCGACAATCCGGACTGTCCTTCATCTTTCAGCATCACGGAATTGGCCAGTGCACCAGCTCGATGTCAGCAATGCTTTCCTTAATGGGGTTCTCACTGAGCGCGTTTTCTGCCAGCAGCCTACAGGGTTTGTCAGCGCTGCACAGCCGGATCATGTCTGTCTATTGTCCAAGTCTCTATATGGCCTTCGTCAGGCTCCTCGTGCTTGGTACACTCGCATTGGTGATTTTCTTCGGCGGATTGGATTCATCACCACGCGGTCAGACACGTCTCTCTTCGTTCTCCGTCACGGCTCCGACACGGCTTACTTGTTACTCTATGTCGACGACATAATACTCACGGCCTCGAGTACTGATTTCCTTCGCTCCATTATTCAGAAGCTTCTGTCTGAATTCAAGATGAAAGACCTTGGTCCTCTTCACTTCTTTCTTGGAGTCAATGTTCGTCGCACCCCTATAGGATTTTTTCTCTCACAAGAACGCTATGCTGAAGACATTCTTGATCGAGCTGCTATGTCAAATTGCAAGTCTGCCACTACTCCCATCGACACCAAACCGAAGGTCTCGTCTTCCACCGGTGTTGAGGTCCCTGATGCTTCCTTCTACCGTAGCATCGCCGGAGCACTGCAGTATTTGACGCTTACACGCCCTGACATTGCGTATACTGTCGGTCAGATTTGCTTACATATGCACTCCCCACGTGATGTTCACTGGAACCTTGTTAAGCGATTACTTCGGTACATCAAAGGCACTTCAGGACATGGGCTCGTTCTTCATGCTTCGTCTACCACTGACATTGCTGCTTATTCCGATGCTGACTGGGCCGGTTGCCCGGACACACGGCGCTCCACTTCTGGGTTTTGCGTCTACCTTGGCAGCAGTTTGATCTCCTGGTCGTCTAAGCGGCAACCCACTGTGTCCCGTTCAAGTGCAGAAGCTGAGTACCGTTCTGTTGCTAACACGGTTGCTGAATGCTGCTGGCTGCGTCAACTGCTTGGTGAGCTTCACTGCCCTATTGACAAAGCTACTGTGGTGTTTTGCGACAATGTCTCAGCGGTCTACTTGTCTGCCAACCCTGTTCATCATCGCCGGACTAAACATATTGAGCTAGACATCCATTTTGTTCGTGAAAAGGTTGCACTTGGCCAGTTTCGTGTGGTACATGTGCCTACCAACGACCAGCTCGCCGATATCATGACAAAGGGACTCCCTACTTCTAGCTTCGAGAAGTTTCGATCCAGCCTCGGCATCATCTCCGATGACGCTTCGACTGCGGGGGGGTGTTAGAGAAGATCACGTCTCCTCCTTTGTGTTGGTTTAAACCTTGTATAGCTGCCCTATCTCATCACGTTTTGTATCGTGGATAGAGATCTAGAGGCCGGTTAGGTTTTGTACTGTGTATATAAATACACAACCCCTCAATCAATACAATTGCGTTGAGCAAATATTCCTAACCTACAGTACCCCGCAGCTCCCGCTCCGCCAGTGCGCGCGCGTGCTCCCTGCTGGGAACCCCGTCTTGGCCATCGTCCGCGCTCGTCTTGTTCTCGGCGACCTCGGCCTTCGCCTTACGCAGCTCCCTTCTCAACGCGTTCGCCTCCTCCACCGCATCGTGTTCCCGTGCCCTCAACGCATCGGCGTCCCGCTCGCTCGCCCTCAGCTTCTTCTCCAGCTCCAGAGCGTAGACCAGCGAGAAAACCACCTCGTTCACCGCCTGCCACCATGCATGAATCATGAATGTCGATTAACCCAGTACAAAGCACGCATAAGCATTGCAGATTTCTGTATCGGGTCTCTCTGATCCGTGGGCAAATCATAATTCACCTTTAGCACTGACGTGTAGCTTGAGGCGACGACGTCCCCCCGGCTTGGACGAGGGGAGCTCGAGCTCCCGCCCCAGCGTGACCATGGCCTGCAGCTGCTGCCTCGCCGCCTTCCAATCGCTCGTGTCACCAGCACCGCGCTGACTCGTCTTCTTGGGGATGGCAAAGCCCGGCGGGCAAAAGGGGACACACGACGAGCTCTCACCGTTGGCGTGGTCCTCCGCCAGCTTCCTCTTCTTCACGAACGACGACGCACAAGGTGGCACATTGTCATCCGGCACCAGCTCGCTCTTCACGGTGACCATCCCCGCCGACTCCCGCGCAGCCGCGGCCTCCGGCTGCCTTCTCTGCCTGGATATCTTCCATGGTGATATGATAAACATGGGCACCATTCCCTGCCACAGTAAAAATTAGTACAACTAGATTTTGATGCGCGCCTTGGCGCGCGACCCCGGTAGTCCGCATCAACGATCGTTTACAAATACTCTTCGTAATAAGCTTTCTTAGGTTTTACAATAAGTTGCCAAACATATGCCATGAGCACCTAAAAGAACCAAAAATAACAATGAAATTTGAAAAACATGTTATACATCTGAGAATTGCTTTTGAAGAGTCCAAATGATTGCTCCCACCATCCATCTATGAAGATTTAACATCGGTAAAGGTCAATGGTGAACTAATATCCATCAACAAACTGGATCAATGTGTTGATGTTTCCCTGTTGGACCTGGGATATTTTCAATGACGGACCAAACAAGCTAACACAAGAATGATGCAAGCAATTAAAGGAAGAGCATCATTGTTCAGGGATCCAAACACTCGCCTGAACCAAAATTATTTGAATGCACAACTGTAGAGCAAAAGAATCCACTTTAGGTCCTGAAGAATAACCTCAAATTGCAATATGACTCACTTTAGCCTTCTGTTACTTCAGGGAAAGGTATCAACATCGATAGTATAAACTCTGGGACTTTTTTTATTAGCCGCTAATCTGAAGAAGATAGAACAACCTGAGGAGTATATGCTGGCATCTTGCACCACAACTGAACCATGAAGACAGAACTCAGAAGCACCGCTAAAGACTTAAACTATGGGCTTATTGTGTCAATTGGATAGGCTGGCACAGATTAGTTAAATCAAAGTTCCAGGCTACACAAAGCTCAATAACAACATTCCGATATTACTGAAAAGGCAATTAGGCAAAGGCATACCATGCCATCTCAATAGGAACTTTCTGATGTAAATGGTCTTGGATTTTACGCTTCTTTAATTTCTAAATCTCTTCAAGCTTAGTTCACATGTTGCAAATGAACCAGAATAGTTTTTCTCAAATGTTGGAAACGGTCACATGTGTTTAATAGAGCATCTGAAAATCACACAAGTAATTTAGTGAAAATATCTGAAAAGCACGCATGTTGTGTTATCTTGCTTGTTTAATAAACATATGATGAGTCGTACTGACATGCATTTCAGATAGTAAATGTGCGAATCATGAGCATTCTTGCAGATTGTTAATCCAAAGTGCAACAAAAAGATATCAAAAACTAAATGGTTGGTCTGGCTGTAGGATAACGTTGCATAGAAAACAAAAATTTTCCTACGGCGAACACGCAATCCAAGCCAAGATGCAATCTAGAAGACGGTAGCAACGAGGGGGTATCGAGTCTCACCCTTGAAGAGATTCCAAAGCCTACAAGATGAGGCTCTTGTTGCTGCGGTAGACGATCACTTGCCGCTTGCAAAAGCGCGTAGAAGATCTTGATCACGATCGGTTCCGGTGCCACGAACGGGCAGCACCTCCGTGCTCGGTCACACGTTCGGTTGTTGATGAAGACGACGTCCACCTCCCCGTTCCAGCGGGCAGCGGAAGTAGTAGCTCCTCTTGAATCCGACAGCACGACGGCGTGGTGTCGGTGGCGGTGAAGAAGTCCGGCGGAGCTTCGCTAAGCTACGCGGGCTATATGGAGGAGAGGGGGCGGCTAGGGTTTGGGAGGGGTGGCCGGCCACTCAAGGGGGCGGCCAGCTTGTGGTCTTGGGGTGGCCGGCCCCTCCCTTGGCCCCTCATTATATAGGTGGATCCCAAGTGTTGGTGTCCAAGTCTTCGAATAAGACCCGAAACCAAAACCTTCCATAAGAGGGGAAACCTAGCCCAACTAGGACTCCCACCCAAAGGTGGGATTTCCACCTCCCATGTGGGGGTGGCCGGCCCCCTATGGTGGAGTCCACTTGGGACTCCACCCCATCTAGGGCTGGCCGGCCATGGAGGTGGAGTCCCTGTGGACTCCACCTTCCTTGGTGGTTTCTTCCGGACTTTTCTAGAACCTTCTAGAACCTTCCATAGAACCTTCCGCGACATTTTATTTCACATAAAATGACATCCTATATATGAATCTTATTCTCCGGACCATTCCGGAACTCCTCGTGATGTCCGGGATCTCATCCGGGACTCCGAACAAATATTCGAACTCCATTCCATATTCAAGTACTACCATTTCAACATCCAACTTTAAGTGTGTCACCCTACGGTTCGTGAACTATGCGGACATGGTTGAGTACTTACTCCGACCAATAACCAATATCTGGAGATCCATAATGGCTCCCACATATTCAACGATGACTTTAGTGATCGAATGAACCATTCACATACATTACCAATTCCCTTTGTCTCGCGATATTTTACTTGTCCGAGGTTTGATCTTCGGTATCACTCTATACCTTGTTCAACCTCGTCTCCGACAAGTACTCTTTACTCGTACCGTGGTATGTGGTCTCTTATGAACTCATTCATATGCTTGCAAGACATTGGACGACATTCCACCGAGAGGGCCCAGTATATCTATCCGTCATCGGGATGGACAAATCCCACTGTTGATCCATATGCCTCAACTCATACTTTCCGGATACTTAATCCCACCTTTATAGCCACCCATTTACGCAGTGGTGTTTGGTGTAATCAAAGTACCTTTCCGGTATAAGTGATTTACATGATCTCATGGTCATAAGGACTAGGTAACTATGTATCGAAAGCTTATAGCAAATAACTTAATGACGAGATCTTATGCTACGCTTAATTGGGTGTGTCCATTACATCATTCACACAATGACATAACCTTGTTATTAATAACATCCAATGTTCATGATTATGAAACTAATCATCCATTAATCAACAAGCTAGTTTAAGAGGCATACTAGGGACTTCTTGTTTGTCTACATATCACACATGTACTAATGTTTCGGTTAATACAATTCTAGCATGATATATAAACATTTATCATAAACATAAAGATATAAATAATAACCACTTTATTATTGCCTCTAGGGCATATCTCCTTCCGTCTCCCACTTGCACTAGAGTCAATAATCTAGATTACATTGTAATATACCTAACACCCATGGCATTCTGGTGTTGGTCATGCTTTGCCCTAGGGAGAGCTTTAGTCAACGGATCTGCTACATTCAGGTCAGTGTGTACTTTGCAAATCTTTACTTCTCCATTTTCGATGTACTCGCGAATCGAGTGGTAACGTAGCTTGATATGCTTCAGCCTCTTGTGTGACCTTGGCTCTTGTGCATTGGCGATGGCACCCATGTTATCACAGTAAATGATTAATGGGTCCAATGCACTAGGAACCACACCGAGCTCTACAATGAACCTCTTCATCCATACCGCTTCGATGAAGCCTCTGAAGCCGCTATGTACTCTGATTCTGTTGAAGACTTCGCCACCGTGCACTGCTTCGAGCTTGCCCAGCTTACTGCAGCACCATTCAATATAAACACGTACCCAGATTGTGACTTAGAGTCATCGGGATCAGTGTTCCAACTTGCATCGGTGTAATTAACGAGCTCTTGGTCACCTCCATAACAAAGAAACATATCCTTAGTTCTTTTCAAGTACTTCAGGATATTCTTGACCGCTGTCCAGTGTTCCATTCCTGGATCACTTTGATATGCTAGTCAAACTAACAGCATGTGCTATATCCGGTCTAGTACATAGCATGGCATACATGATAGATCCTACTGCCGAGGCATAGGGGATATTACTCATCCTTTCTCTTTCTTCTGCCGTAGCCGGTCCTTGAGTCTTACTCAATACCTTGCCTGGTAACATAGGTAAGAACCCTTTCTTACTTTCGTTCATTCTAAACTTCTTTAGAATCTTGTCCAGATATGTACTCTGTGATAGCCCAATTAGGCGTCTTGATCTATCTCTATAAATCTTGATGCCTAATATATACGATGCTTCACCAAGGTCTTTCATTGAAAAACTATTATTCAAATAACCTTTAACACTGCTTAATAGTTCTATATCATTCCCGATCAATAATATGTCATCTACATATAATATCAGGAATGCTACAGAGCTCCCACTCACTTTCTTGTAAATACAGGCCTCTCCATGACACTGTATAAACCCGAAGTCTTTGATCACCTTATCAAAGCGTCGGTTCCAACTTCTTGATGCTTGCTTCAGTCCATAGATTGAACGCTGAAGTTTGCATACTTTGTCAGCATTTTTAGGATCGACAAAACCTTTGGGTTGTACCATATACAACTCTTCCTCAATGTCTCCATTAAGGAACGCCGTTTTGACATCCATCTGCCAAATCTCATAATCGAAAAATGCAGCTATTGCTAACAAAATCCTCACATATTTTAGCTTCGCTACAGGTGAGAAAGTCTCATCGTAGTCAACTCCTTGAATTTGTCGGAAACCCTTTGCGACAAGTCGAGCTTTATAGACAGTAATATTACCATCAGCATCTGTTTTTCTCTTGAAGATCCATTTATTCTCGACAGCCTTTCGGCTATCAGGTAAGTCTACCAAAGTCCATACTTTGTTATCATACATGTATCCCATTTCGGATTTCATGGCTTCTTGCCATTTGTTGGAATCTGGGCTCATCATCGCTTCTTCATACGTCGCAGGGTCCTCATCATTGTTATCCACAATCATGACATTTAGACAAGGATCATACCAATCAGGAGTGGCACGTTCCCTTGTCGATCTGCGAGGTTCAGTAGTTTCCTCGTTCGAAGTTTCATGATCATTATCATTAGCTTCCTCTTGCCGGTGTAGGCGGCAGGTACAACTTCCGTATGCGCTACTGATCAACGAGTATAGATTCATCAATCTCATCGAGTTCTACTTTTCTTCCAGTCACTTCTTTAGTGAGAAATTCTTTCTCAAGAAAGGTTCCGTTCTTAGCAATAAAGATTTTGCCTTCGGATCTGTGATAGAAAGTGTACCCTATAGTTTCCTTAGGGTAACCTACGCATTTCTCCGATTTGGGTTCTAGCTTGTCCGGTTGTAACTTCTTTACATAGGCTTCGCAACCCCAAACTTTCAGGAACGATAGCTTAGGTTTCTTGTTAAACCATAATTCATACGGTGTCGTTTCTACGGATTTTGATGGTGCTCTATTTAAAGTGAATGCGGCTGTCTCTAATGCATAACTCCAAAATGATAACGGCAAATCAGTAAGAGACATCATACTACGAACCATATCTAAGAGAGTTCGATTACGACGTTCGGACACACCGTTTCGTTGAGGTGTTCCCGGCGGTGTCAATTGTGAAAGTATTCCGCATTTCTTTAAATGCATGCCAAACTCATAACTCAGATACTCACCTCCACGATCAGATCGTAGAAATTTGATCTTCTTGTTACGTTGATTTTCTACTTCACTTTGAAATTCCTTAAACTTCTCGAAAGTTTCGGATTTATGTTTCATGAAATAGATATACCCATATCTACTCAGATCATCTGTGAAGGTTAGAATATAACGATAACCACCGCGCGATGCTACGCTCATTGGTCCACATACATCGGTATGTATGATTTCCAATAAGTCAGTAGCTCGCTCCATCATACCAGAAAATGGAGTCTTTGTCATTTTTCCCATTAGACATGCTTCGCATCTATCAAGTGACTCAAAGTCAAGTGATTCAAGTAATCCATCGGTATGGAGTTTCTTCATGCGTTTCACTCCAATATGACCAAGACGACAGTGCCACATATAAGTAGAATTATCATTTAATTTAATTCGCTTAGCATCAATGTTATGTATATGCGTATCACTACTATCGAGATCTAACAGAAATAAGCCATTCTTTTGTGGTGCTCGACCATAAAAGATATTATTCATAAAAATAGAACAACCATTATTCTCAGACTTGAATGAATAACCGTCTTGCATTAAACAAGATCCAGATATAATGTTCATGCTCAACGCGGGTACAAAATAACAATTATTTAGGCTTAAAACTAATCCCGAAGGTAGATGTAGAGGAAGTGTGCCGACAGCGATCACATCGACTTTGGATCCATTTCCAACGCGCATCGTCACTTCATCTTTCAGTAGTCTTCGTTTATTCTTTAGTTCTGTTTCGAGTTAGATATGAGCAACCGAACCAAAAATCCCAGGTACTAGAACGAGAACCAGTGAGATAAACATCTATAACATGTATATCGATATACCTTCTTTCTTCTTCTTGACAAGGCCGCTCTTCAGATCAGCCAGATTTTGGAGCAATTACGCTTCAGTGTCCCTTCTCCTTGCGTAATAGCACTCAGCATCGGCTTAGGGCCGTTCTTAGGTTTCATAGGAGGCGTGGCAGCTTTCTTGCCACCCTTCTTGAATTTTCCCTTAGACTTGCCCTGTTTCTTGAACTGGTGGTCTTGTTGACCATCAACACTTGGTGCTCTTTCTTGATCTCAATCTCAGCAGCTTTTAGCATGCCAAAGAGTTCAGGTAACTCCTTGTTCATGTTCTGCATATTGTAGTTCATCACAAAGTTCTTATAACTTGGTGGCAGTGATTGAAGGACACGATTAATCCCCAGTCTATTAGGAATCACTATTCCCAAGTCATGAGTTTCTTCGCATGCCCGGTCATGGCGAGCATGTGCTCACTAACGGAGCTGCCTTCTTCCATCATACAGCTGAAGAAATGTTTCGATGCTTCATAGCATTCCACGGCCGCATGAGTCTCGAATATAGCTTTCAGCTCATTCATCAACTCATGAGGATCATGGTGCTCAAAACGTTTTTGAAGATCGGATTCCAGACTGCACAGGATGGCACACTGAACTTGAGAGTACCGAGTTTTCCGAGTCGCGTAAACAGCTTTTACTTCATCGGTTTCATCTTCTGCAGGAGGGTCACCTAGCGGTGCATCAAGCACAAATTGCAGATTTCCGCCAGAGAGGAAAATCCTCACATGACGGAACCAGTCGGTGAAGTTGCTACCGTTGCTCTTAAGTTTCTTTTTTTCTAGGAACTGATTAAAATTGATTGGGGACGCCATCTCTACAACATATATTTGCAATAGTTTAGACTAAGTTTATGACAAATTGAGTTCAAATTTTAATTCAACATAATTAAAAATCTAGGTGAACTCCCACTCAAAACAATATCCCTCGCATTGTCTTAGTGATCACACGAACCAAATCCACCGCACCTAAGCCCGATCATCACGAGAAAAGGTGTGACTTCAATGGCGAACACTCAAAGTGTTCATCATATCAACCATATGATTCATGCTCTACCTTTCGGTATCACGTGTTCCGAGACCATGTCTGTACATGCTAGGCTCATCAAGGCATGTGCAAAACTGTCTTGCACCCGTTGTATGCACTTGTTGATTCTATCACACCCGATCATCACGAGATGCTTCGAAACGACAAGTCTTGGCAACGGTGCTACTAAGGATGAACACTTTATTATCTTGAGATTTTAGTGAGGGATCATCTTATAATGCTACCGTCGCAAAATAAGATGCATAAAAAGGATTAACATCACATGCAGTTCATATGTGATATGATATGGCCCTTTTGTCTTTGCGCCTTTGATCTTCATCTCCAAAGCACGGACATGATCTCCATCATCTTCGGGCATGATCTCCATCATCGTCGGCGTAGCGTCAAGGTCAATGGCGCCGTCTTCATGATTGCCCTCCATGTAGCAACTATTACAACTACTTTGAAATACTACTCAACATGAAATTTAAAGACAACCATAAGGTTCCTGCCGGTTGCCACAATACAATAATGATCATCTCATACATATTCATCATCACATTATGGCCATATCACATCACCAAACCCTGCAAAAACAAGTTAGACGTCTCTAATTTGGTTTGCATATTTTACGTGGTTTAGGGTTTTCGAGAGAGATCTAATCTACCTACGAACATGAACCACAACGTTGATACTAATGTTTTCAATAGAAGAGTAAATTGAATCTTTACTATAGTAGGAGAGACAGACACCCGCAAAGCCTCTTATGCAATACAAGTTGCATGTCGAACGAGGAACAAGTCTCATGAACGCGGTCATGTAAAGTTAGTCCGAGCCGCTTCATCCCACTATGCCACCTCAAACTAAAGATAACAAGAGCATCAACGCCCACAAACCATTGTGTTCTACTCGTGCAACCATCTATGCATAGACACGGCTCTGATACCACTGTAGGATAACGTTGCATAGAAAACAAAAAATTTCCTACGGCGAACACGCAATCCAAGCCAAGATGCAATCTAGAAGACGGTAGCAATGAGGGGGTATCGAGTCTCACCCTTGAAGAGATTCCAAAGCCTACAAGATGAGGCTCTTGTTGCTGCGGTAGACGATCACTTGCCGCTTGCAAAAGCGCGTAGAAGATCTTGATCACGATCGGTTCCGGCGCCACGAACGGGCAGCACCTCCGTACTCGGTCACACGTTCGGTTGTTGATGAAGACGACGTCCACCTCCCGTTCCAGCGGGCAGCGGAAGTAGTAGCTCCTCTTGAATCCGACAGCACGACGGCGTGGTGTCGGTGGCGGTGAAGAAGTCCGGCGGAGCTTCGCTAAGCGGGCTATATGGGGAGAGGGGGCGGCTAGGGTTTGGGAGGGTGGCCGGCCACTCGGGGGCGGCCAGCTTGTGGTCTTGGGGTGGCGGCCCCCTCCCTTGGCCCCTCATTATATAGGTGGATCCCAAGTGTTGGTGTCCAAGTCTTCGAATAAGACCCGAACCAAAACCTTCCATAAGAGGGGAAACCTAGCCCAACTAGGACTCCCACCCAAAGGTGGGATTTCCACCTCCCATGTGGGGGTGGCCGGCCCCCTATGGTGGAGTCCACTTGGGACTCCACCCCATCTAGGGCTGGCCGGCCATGGAGGTGGAGTCCCATGTGGACTCCACCTTCCTTGGTGGTTTCTTCCGGACTTTTCTAGAACCTTCTAGAACCTTCCATAGAACCTTCCGCGACATTTTATTTCACATAAAATGACATCCTATATATGAATCTTATTCTCCGGACCATTCCGGAACTCCTCGTGATGTCCGGGATCTCATCCGGGACTCCGAACAAATATTCGAACTCCATTCCATATTCAAGTACTACCATTTCAACATCCAACTTTAAGTGTGTCACCCTACGGTTCGTGAACTATGCGGACATGGTTGAGTACTTACTCCGACCAATAACCAATAGCGGGATCTGGAGATCCATAATGGCTCCCACATATTCAACGATGACTTTAGTGATCGAATGAACCATTCACATACATTACCAATTCCCTTTGTCTCGCGATATTTTACTTGTCCGAGGTTTGATCTTCGGTATCACTCTATACCTTGTTCAACCTCGTCTCCTGACAAGTACTCTTTACTCGTACCGTGGTATGTGGTCTCTTATGAACTCATTCATATGCTTGCAAGACATTAGACGACATTCCACCGAGAGGGCCCAGAGTATATCTATCCGTCATCGGGATGGACAAATCCCACTGTTGATCCATATGCCTCAACTCATACTTTCCGGATACTTAATCCCACCTTTATAGCCACCCATTTACGCAGTGGTGTTTGGTGTAATCAAAGTACCTTTCCGGTATAAGTGATTTACATGATCTCATGGTCATAAGGACTAGGTAACTATGTATCGAAAGCTTATAGCAAATAACTTAATGACGAGATCTTATGCTACGCTTAATTGGGTGTGTCCATTACATCATTCACACAATGACATAACCTTGTTATTAATAACATCCAATGTTCATGATTATGAAACTAATCATCCATTAATCAACAAGCTAGTTTAAGAGGCATACTAGGGACTTCTTGTTTGTCTACATATCACACATGTACTAATGTTTCGGTTAATACAATTCTAGCATGATATATAAACATTTATCATAAACATAAAGATATAAATAATAACCACTTTATTATTGCCTCTAGGGCATATCTCCTTCAGTGGCCTACCTTTAGGCTTTGGATACAAATCTGCTAAGAACCAAAGTATCAAACACCAGCAGGTCCATCCAGCCGGCCCTGTCGAGGTCCAACGACTTGCTACTGAAACCTTCTCCTACAAACCTGAAGCAAGCTGAAAAGATTAAAAGCATGTGTAGCTCCTTTTAAATGCCTAAATGCTTCAGTGCATACGTACATCTCAACTCAGTCAATATTGTTTTGGGGCAGAAAGGGAAGACCCTAAGGAGATATATATATTCCAAATGTTTCTAATAGATCTTAACGATGTCTTTAAACATAGCTTGTTATTGCCAAATATAATAATCTGTAGCTAAATTTAAAACGCAATGACTCATTTCCAAGACACCACCAAATCAAGCTATTCAAGATACTTCGGGCAAAAGCAAATAGGTGAGTAAATTTATCAAACCATGTATTTTAGGAGTAGGATCCTGTATATTCTTATCTTGCAATTGGCATACATTTGATGGGCGAGCAGAAACTATTTCTTTCCCCTGCAATATCACAAATATATGCACTAACAAACGACCATCTGAGGCATTAACTTCAAATGGCTAGCAGATATATCTGAAAACCATAGAGTTAATTCAATCATGGAAACATCACATATTGACCTTGGATTCAATTATTAACACATAACAATACTTGTACTTGGATATAGCTCCTTCGTTAAGAAACAAAACTCCAATTCTTACCAATTACTGCTGATTACAAAACCATGTGTAAAAAAAAATGGTACGTTTTAGATTATTGCTAGACCTGCAACAATATTTGTGCGACTATGCTACCCTTGAAATTGTTGAATTTTTATTATGAATCTTGCCTAGTATGAAACAAACAAATACACCTTGTAAAAATTATGGGTCTGGCTCGTTTCTGAAAATGCAACACACCAACACGCTGGTGAGTGTAAGTGAATCATTTGTCAAGAGCTATAATTTTATACTTTTAATCTGACTTTTTTTTAAAGTAGGATGTTCTGAATTGCATCTGAACTATATGAGGCTCACCAGATACATGTATTTCATAATTTTCCCATAGATCTGCCTATTTCTCTTCTCTTCTCTTATCCTCGCCAAGCGTAATTAAATCACATATCTCATCATCTGCCAAAAAAACATATATCTCTCAGTGCATAGTTAAAACATAAACAATCTTGAATCATTAGATATCTTATGAACCACTACTTTACGATCAAGCTCAACATTGAAGAGAATATATATTACCTTACAATGAAGCGTTCAAATCCAAAATTTCCGGGATGCGGACATCTTGTTATCCCTGCAAGGAATTTGTAAAAATAACAGTTAATAGATAACTATGATAATACATATTTAGTTCTCAGACTTCCTTTCCATCTCCACCTTTGATAAGTATAGTATCTGCAGGTTTTCATTATGTTGGCAAAGTTAATCTAATTCATCACCGGGAAGTGCTAAAATAGCCAGTTCAGCAAAAAATACTCGAGCAATGGGATTGTATGCAAGATACAGTGAGCGCACCACAATAGTATTGATAAACAGAAGATTAACACGATTTCCTACATGGTTTGGATCCAATGCAAATAAAGGCTCAAGAAAATAGAACCAGTAGCTACCTATGGGTGCTTATATGCACAAAAACAGTTTATTTTACATGAGGAAGGCTAAAAGCATCATGATGTTAGAATAGGATAATTAATTATTAGGGAGAGGAAAATTTATTTATACAAGCTTGGTGATGTGCAGCAATTTATTTTTGTATAAATCAGTTGTTAGATGAAATAATCAGAAGGCACCATAGATAAACTTACTTGACTAAATTCAGTTGGCAGATCAAATAACCAGCAAACAACACAAATTGATTCACTTTATCAAATAACCAATCAACGTTTGTAGCACCTAAACATATATGGGAGGCAAGCAAATTCGAAGCTTCACTGACTAATAAATTATAGGAATGATTTCCAGGAAGCGCCATGTTAAGAGTGAATGCATGATCTAGAGGGAAAAAACTATCTAGATATGGTCCACATACAGAGTTGAACACTATGAAGATATTAGCTAAATAGGAGAATAATTTTTAAAGAGAGTACAGAGAAGCATCCCATGAAATTTTTGGTTTTACGGAACCTATTTAGAAAGTTATATGGCCTACTTTACAAGCACTTATTTTCTGTTCTTAGAATAAGAGGTGCCCCAAATATTAGAAAAAGATGTTCCGGTGTAGAACTGTATATACTGAATATTGGTACACCATGTATGCTTAATTTTGGGTAAACAACTGGGACAACATATACTAAGTACATCATGCATAACTCTAGGATTTGCAACCAGACAGAAAACTGAGAAAATAAACATGTAGAGAATGAGACAAATGAAATGGATTCATGACCTGTAGAAATGACCCGTAGAAATGAAATGGAACCGGAAAATGAGACAAATCATGACGTGAGAGGGAGCTAGCAAACTACAAATGCGTTCAGTGCTCAAAGTCGCAAAATTTATTCTTGTAAACTAACTACTGGCCTAATCTTCGCTTCGTCTTGCAGCTGCTCTGTTAGGGCTGCTGTACTGTCATGAAGTTTCAGTTAGTGTGAGGCCAATAATCAACCATTTACCATGCTAATAAAATATTACACGCTAAGCTTCCAATAATATATTTTAAAACAGAGACGGTGCTAATGAATTAATAAGTAGACATATGCAAATGCGACAAAGTATAAAACTCTTATGACCTAAAGTAGTGATTCTGGTTCTTTATTGCATATCATCATTATATCAATATTAGATAGAATCAATCTTCGTAAACTAATTCTAGAAATAAAAAAGATAAACAATGACCATATCTATGTTTTGCAACAAACTGACATGATTATTCAACGTTGGGCAGCTACACTACTAAAGTCAATCTACAACTCAATGGATAAAAATGGCTCAGGACATGTAAATAAGAGGTGCAATAGTAGTCTAACTCAAAATAACAAAATATGCAATAAGTCATGATAAAGTGCTAGAAGTATAAAAAAATCACATCGATTAATCGAGGGTACTGGATGGGTATGCCTACGAACATAAAAAAAATTCTTATAGCGCCACAGAAGACAAAGGCAGGCAAATCAAAAGCAAAAGAAGGGGAAAAGGAATGGAGAATCAAAATAATTGCACCCAAAGTGATCAAACAGATATTACTTAGTGTATTATGATTAATTAGTATTACTCCGTTCCGAAATATAAACCTTTTTAGAAAGCTAGTTTAGCTTTCTAAAAAGGCTTTTTTGGAACGAGGTAGTATCTCTCTGCGATATATGATGAATTATTATGTTATGAAAAGGTGCAGAATTAGTGTGTGCTATATAAGCATCTACGCAGAAGGCTATTCCCTTATAGTTATATCCCAACACAGAAAATCAAACTAAGATTTTTAGCTCCAAATGCAACAGTGAGGTAGGGTGTCGACACCCGGATTTTTAACTCCAGATGCCTATTATGCCGTACATCGCAATCCCAGGAATAATATTTTTGCGAGACATAATAGTAAGTAGCATAGAGTCATCATTTATTACAACACATATTGTCTTACAACCATAGATCACATGATCCAATATTACACGAATATATTGTTCAACATCACAAATATTAGCGGAAGCGAGGTAGTAGTGGACTATCTATTCCACAACGCTTGACGTTTAGAAGACGATCCTAGTTATCGTAGACGTCCTGCTGTCCGTCATCCTGATACTGTTGCTCTCCTTCATAGTCGGCATTTGAATAGCCAGGGCAAAGCCATGAGTACTTTTAAAGTACTCGCAAACTAACTCTACAATAATTATTCATTAAGTGTAATAAGGGGTGCTAAGCTCTAGGTTTATTTGCATAAAGCCAAGTTTTAGTTTGATAAATATTTAGTAAAGCCTTATCATGTGCTAGACTAACTCAAGTGGGAACATTGTGAAGTGAAATGACTTTGAAAGAAAGTAAAGTGGAGGTGGATTTGAACAAGAGAAGATGGTGATTTTTGATAAAATTGATGATTGGGTTTGAATGCGATACCCTTCCGATTATACAAGTACCCCCACAATACCTGATTATGGGTAGGGCTTAACTAGAAACTTGTGTATTTTAGTATGGGTTCCCTCTAAACAAGCATCATAGGGGTTACGCCGAGGCTGCCTCCGTTAAGTGTGGAATGATGTTAAAATGAGGTGAATGTACGGCCCATGCCCTGTGCAGTTCCCGGGTTAACTGCGGTTTTCACCGGGAGGCCAACCTCATGGGGAGAGGTGCTCATACTAGCATATATAAGTGAAAGGTTATGGTTGATGATCCGGGTACTGTGTTACGATGATTCAGGGTTATCCTCGACGGATGAAATCAAAAGTTGTGGCACAAGAGTACAACCTCTGCAGAGTGTTAAACCTATTCGAATAGCCGTGTCCACGGTTACGGACAATTGGAAAGGCCATACTATCTCCGTTATCATAAATTTGATCTTAAAAAGGAATGATGAATTGAAAGGTGATATTGAGGTGAATCAATATGAGTTGTGGGAATGACACTAATGTTCCCACTTGAGTTAGTCTAGCACATGATAAGGCTTTACTAAATATTTATCAAACTAAAACTTGGCTTTATGCAAATAAACCTAGAGCTTAGCACCCCTTATTACACTTAATGAATAATTATTGTAGAGTTAGTTTGCGAGTACTTTAAAAGTACTCATGGCTTTGCCCTGGCTATTCAAATGCCATACTATGAAGGAGAGCAACAGTATCAGGATGACGGACAGCAGGACGTCTACGATAACTAGGATCGTCTTCTAAACGTCAAGCGTTGCCTGTGGAATAGATAGTCCACTACTACCTCGCTTCCGCTAATATTTGTGATGTTGAACAATATATTCGTGTAATATTGGATCATGTGATCTATGGTTGTAAGACAATATGTGTTGTAATAAATGATGACTCTATGCTACTTACTATTATGTCTCGCAAAAACATTATTCCTGGGATTGCGATGTACGGCATAATAGGCATCTGGACTTAAAAATCTGGGTGTTGACAAGTTGGTATCAGAGCCATTGTTTGACCTTAGGAGACCCTAGTTAGAATGGACGCTCAAAAATTTAGTTTCAAATTCCATGAATTGACTAGTTATGAAAACTTTATTCCCCCTCTTACCTTGAAGAGTCTTTGGCAAACTTTAAATTCATGCTCTTTCTTATGAGTGAATTAAAATTTGGGACACTTGCACCTCTCTAACTTAATCATCTAATCCCTCTACAGATGGATCATGTCGTCGATGCGCAGCCCTTCCTCCAGACTGAGTTCTATCAGTTGGGGGATGGTGGAGAGATGATTTTCGAGAGGGATCTCTTCTCCCTCTCGGAATTCCTCGGACGCCCACCACCGGAGATCTTTGGTGGAATGGTGAATGACCAGCCCGGTGGTCAACTCCAATGGGTCATCATGGTTGACCTCCGTGGAAGGTTCACCCTCCCGATGAGCCCGAGGATCCAGTTCTCCTTCCGGGAGAACAACTGGGCGGACGGTCTCGCCCGTGGACTTCAGGAGGGGCTCGCACGTCTGTGCGGGCAAAACTTCATGGACCTCGAGGGTAGTCGCTTTGTGCACTATGCAAGGCACAACTCTCTTGGGGTGCCCATGAACCTGCCGTCGCACCCGCAACTGCGCCACCATGTGGAGCATCTCGACTTTGTGTTGAATGAGACCCGCATCGACTTGGACAACTCCCGCGAGTATGCCAACCACACTCACCTTCAGTTGGCCCAGCAGGCGGAGACCATCAAGGTCATCGCCGGGGAGCGCAGGGCTCTTCGCCGTGCCAACCAGAAGAAGGACTACTCCATCAACCACCTCAAGGCCAGGATCGCCACACTGAAGGCGACCATCGCCACCCAAGCAGAGCAGATCCAGGAGCTGGAGGGCGAAGGTGAAGGAGAGAACATCTAGGGGGACGGCTACTCCTACGTCAGCAACGACGACGACTACGAGGAGGAGGAAGACGATGACCTGGAGTTCCACCCTTACGAGGATGGCCACGAGCACCTTGCTGCCGGGGTAGACAACGTCTACCCGATCAACGTCGATGGCGAGTAGTCCCGTCTGAGCACTTGCGTCTCGTGACATGTATCGGTCCCTTGTATCCGCCCCATGTATCGTAGATTGTTGAAAGGGTTCTTCAAACCCTCCGGATTGTTGGCTTGTAATAATTGCTACCTCCATGACTATGTTTGTGTGTGTAATATTATTATTATCTTATGAATCAAGTTTTAAATTGTGTGAAATTTTATCCCAAAATGAGCCATAGAAATTTCCCTCTCATCTCATGATCCCTATCCCTGTTCAGATGGCACCCCCAACCCGCAACATGACTCAGGAGGCAATGCTGCAGATGCTGCAACAGATGTTGGCTGATAGAGAAGTTGAGAGAGCTGAACGGCAAGCCAACCTAGCTGCACTTCAACAGATTGCTCAGGGCAATCCAGGCCACGGAAACCACGACCACCCAGGGTCGAAGCTGAAGAACTTCCAAAACACCAACCCACCGGTGTTCAGCAAGACGGAGGAACCCCTCGATGCGATGATTGGCTCCAAACCATGGAGAACAATCTCGAGGTTGCCGGAGTGGAGGACAACGAGAGGGTGTTGTTCGCCACCCACTATCTGGCTGGACCTGCACGTGCCTGGTGGACAAGTGCTCGCGCATTGAATGCGGGGCAAATGATGACTTGGGAAGATTTCAAACTCAAGTTTAGCAAGTATCATGTGCCCCGGGCCTGATCAAGAAGATGAGGACGAGTTCAGGAACTGAAACGGAATGACCGTGGTAGAATACCGCGACAAGTTCCTCACTTTGTCAAGGTACGCCCCGGATGAGACGGACACTGTCGAGAAAAGGAAGGAGAGGTTTCTAAATGGACTGCATGATGAGATGCAGACTGTACTGATCAATATCCCCTTTGCTGACTTAGAAGCCCTCGTTGACTCCGCCATCCAAATGGAGGGAAGATACACCAAGCCAATGAGAACCGCAAGCGCCGCATGATGAACCAGAGTGGGCCCAGCAATAACCACAAGTATCGCCCAGCTCAAGTGGAGGGTTCGCCCCAAGAAACAACAAGCCCCCGATGCAGAACCCACGTCCGAGTTATCAGAATCGGAGTGGAGGAAACCCCAGGCCAGGAGGCCACAACAACTACCACAACAACAACAACAACAACAACAACTTCAACCGCGCCCCACCCCACGCCCCCAACAACAACTCCAACACCGCTCCAAGGACTGGGAGCAATGCTGTTCCCATCACCCCCAAGGACAAGTCCACCTACAACTGCTACGAGTGCGGAGTGGCGGGGCACTTCTCCTATGAGTGCCCCAAGAAGCTCGCCAAGACTGCCGCCAACACCTCGGGCTCTGCTCAGCAGCAGCGTCGTGTCACCACCAACAAGAAGTTCGCCCCAACAACCCGAACAACCGCAATGGCCGCCTCTACCACATGAATGCGAAGAAGCTCATGAAGCCCCAGATGTGGTGCTGGGTATGTTCTCTGTTAACTCAATACCTGCAAGAGTGCTGTTTGATTCGGAGCATCGCATTCATTTGTTACCGAAGATTTTGCATGCACTAGTAAGATTCAACCCATCGTTTGAAGCATGTCATGATAGTTCAAATACCTGGATCAACAACTAAAGCTAGAAAAATTTGCAAAGATGTGCCTATCAGAATTCATGAAATAGAATTTTATGCAAATTTGATTGTTCTGGGAGCCAAAGGTTTGGAAGTAGTCCTAGGAATGGACTGGATGGCGAAACATCATGGACTGATTGATTGTGCCAAGAAGGCCATCACCATGACTAGTAGCACCGGAATAATAGTCGAACACATATCTGAAAAGATGCCCAGAAAGTTCACCTGCAACCAAAGTCTAGCCAAACCCACCTTGGATCAGATCAGGATCGTTTGTCGATATCCTGATGTGTTTCCGGATGATCTACCCGGTATGCCCCCAGATCGGGATATCGAGTTTATCATCGAGTTAATCCCCGAAACCGGACCGATAGCCCAGAGAGCCTACAGCATGAACCCGGCAGAGTTAGTGGAACTGAAGAAGCAACTGGATGATATGCTATTCAAAGGTCTGATTCAACCAAGTGCGTCACCATGGAGATCCCCAGTTTTGTTTGTGGACAAGAAGGATGGTGCAAATCGTTTATGTACGGATTACCGTAAGCTTAACGATGTCACTATCAAGAACAAGTATCCATTGCCCAAGATAGAAGATCTGTTTGACCAGCTGACTGGAGCCCAAGTATTCTCGAAGATTGATCTGCGGACAGGATACCATCAGCTGAAGATTCGTGCCACCGATATCCCCAAAACTGCCTTTACCACCAGATATGGATTGTACGAGTACAAGGTCATGTCATTTGGATTGACCAATGCCCCCGCTTACTTCATGAATCTCATGAATAAGATCTTTATGAACTTCCTAGACAAGTTTGTCGTTGTCTTCATCGACGACATCCTCATCTACTCCAAGTCCGAAGAAGAGCACGAGCAACATTTGGAAGTGGTCCTAGATACCCTTCGGGAGCATCAGTTGTATGCCAAGTTCAGCAAGTGTGAGTTTTGGTTGAAGGAAGTAGGATTCTTGGGTCATATCTTGTCAGCCGGAGGAATTGCCGTTGACCCCGCAAAAATCAAGACTGTTGAAGAATGGAAAGCCCCAACCACTCAGACCGAAGTCCGTGCATTTCTCGGATTGGCGGGATACTACCGCTGATTCGTTGAAGGATTCTCGAGCATAGCAAGACCGATGACTCAATTGTTGAAGAAGGATAGGAAGTTCGAATGGACCGACAAGTGTGAAGAGAGCTTTCAACAGCTCAAGAGCAGATTGACATCAGCCCCAATACTGGTTATGCCGGACATTACCAAGCCTTTCGATGTATACTGTGACGCCTCCAAGATTGGTCTTGGATGTGTGCTGATGCAAGAAGGCAAAGTGATATTCTTGTCAAGACAGCTGAAGCAGCATGAACAGAACTATCCCACCCATGACTTAGAGCTAGCAGCCGTGGTTTTAGCACTGAAAGTATGGCATCATTACCTCATGGGTAATCGATGCGAGATTTACTCGGATCACAAGAGCCTGAAGTATATCTTCACACAGAAGGAGCTGAATATGAGGCAGCGCAGATGGATAGAGTTAATCAAGGATTACGACATGGACATCCACTATCACCCCCCAAGGCCAACGTGGTAGCAGATGCTCTGAGTAGACTGCCGTGTCAGTTAAACTCCATGATAGCAATTGAGCAACCCAGCTTGTTTGAAGAGTTTGAACAGTTTAGATTGGAACTGGTTAGCGAAGGATATCTCGCCAGCATTGAACTCCAACCCACCTTGATTATCCAGATCATGGAAGCTCAGAAAGAGAATGCTAGTATTGAGGGGATCAAGAGCCAAATAGCTGCCGGAAAGGCACCGGGATTTACCGTAGATGAAGAAGGAGTGCTATGGTATAACAAGCGCCTCTGCGTACCGTCAGACTCAGAGTTGTAGCAAGTTATTTTGAAAGAAGCTCACGACACCCTATACTCCATTCACCCCGGAGGAACCAAGATGTACCAGGATTTGAAGGAACAATTCTGGTGGCATGGAATGAAGAGAGAAATTGGAAGCTACATCGCCAAGTGTGACATCTGTCAAAGAGTCAAGGCAGAACATCAACGCCCCGCAGGACTGTTGCAACCCCTACAGATTCCCGAATGGAAGTGGGATTCCGTAGGAATGGACTTCATCACCGGACTGCCCAAATCAAGTAAAGGAAATGATTCCATCTGGGTAGTGGTCGATAGACTAACCAAAGTCGCCCACTTCATCCCCGTCAAGACCACCTATCAAGGACCAAGACTCGCTGAGTTATATATCTCAAGGATAGTCAGCTTGCACGGAACCCCGAAGTCGATAGTATCCGACAGAGGATCCCAATTCACCTCCAGATTCTGGCAGAAAGTACATGAAGGACTCGGAACCCATCTGAATTTCAGCACAGCCTATCACCCGCAGACAGATGGCCAGACTGAACGAGTCAACCAGATACTAGAAGATATGTTGAGAGCATGTGTGTTAGAGTATGGATCTAAGTGGGAAGACTGCTTGCCGTACGCAGAATTCTCGTACAACAACGGCTATCAAGCCAGCTTGCAGATGGCCCCCTTCGAAGCACTGTACGGAAGGAAGTGTCGTACCCCTCTGAATTGGTCGGAAGTAGGAGAGAGTCAAGTCTTTGGACCAGATATTCTCCGAGAAGCTGAAGAGAAGGTTCACAAGATCCGCGAGTACCTCAAGACAGCCCAATCAAGACAGAAGAGCTACGCCGACAAGAGACGCCGAGAGATGACCTTCGAGATCGGAGATTTCGTATATCTCAAAGTGTCCCCTCTTAAAGGAATGCAGAGATTCCAGCTTAGAGGAAAGCTTGCACCCCGATATGTCGGACCCTTCAAAGTCCTGAGCCGCCGAGGAGAAGTATCTTATCAATTGGAGTTACCGGAAGAAATGTCAGCGGTACCCAATGTGTTTCACATCTCGTTACTCCGGAAGTGCTTAGAGGTGAGAAAACAGAGGTTTTCAAGAACATCGATCACCGAGCTGTGGATATCAATTCAGATCTGACGTACCGCGAAGTACCTATTCGCGTCCTGGAAGAAGCCTTCAGAACCACTCGTACCCGGAGTATCAAGTTTCTGAAGATCCAACGGAGTAACCACACCGAAGAAGAAGCCACTTGGGAGAGAGAAGACCTCATGAGGACTGAGTACCCAGATCTCTTTAGTACCTAGTTTTCTCGCAGATCTCGGGACGAGATCTTTTGTAAGGGGGAAGGGTTTGTAACATCCCAAGTTTCAACAATAATAAATAAGAAAGAAAATTTTCCCAAACTCAAAATTTGCAATTAACAAAAACTTTTTCTATGCATATAGTGCCACATATAGTTTCATGCATTTGAGTGATATTCTTTTGTGCAATTGCCATGATGAGTGTTAGTATGTTGAACCATTGCTATGGAACTCTCAACCAAGATCATCAAACCCTAAATTAAGAAGAAATGAAGAAAATGGGAAAAACCCATATTTCACTTACATACACTTTATGCCAAATTGCAAATCCTCACCCTAGGCCATAATTGCTTGCTCCCTTGCTTGTAAAATACTTAGATATGATAAACTAACACAATTGCACCCTTGGATCAAGAATCAAACACAAGGAAATCAAAATTTCTTCATACATATGATAAAGGTCATTTGGCCCAAAAATATTTTCTTCACTACTTTACCCCTCTGGTTTTCTCTTTTCTTAAACTAAACTGGGTCAACCAAAGCCATGTCATCCAAGACCATGTCAAGGTGAGTAACTTTGATGTTGACCACCATGGCTAGAGTTGACTAGGTTGACCAGTAGCAATGTGACAAGCAGTGATGCTGAATTAAAGAGAAGATCATGTCACTTTTGCCATTTTGCAAAACAACTCCAAATTGAACCAAACCATCACCAATCTGACACATTAATTATATAAATAAGATCCACCAAAAAGAAAACCAAAATTCAAACAAAAAGTTCTTGCGGCCATTTCATCAAACACTTGGCAGGCATGGTTTCCAATTAGTGTTACATGCTATTATCCAGTGGTTTCTTGCCTAAACCAACTCTACCTTGTGATCATCAGCCCTCTCTATGATCCCTGCCTCTAGCCCAGTACTTGCCATGGCTGGTTAAAGTGGAAAAGTTAGAGGAAATGCTCCATGCCATGCACACCCGGCCACCTTTGGCATCTCCATCTCTGGCCCTCCTCTCACCGTTTCCTCTTGTCCTGGAGCATCTACAACACTCAAGGACGACGATGGTACATGCCCCAGCAACTCCAACGCACGGCATTGGCCAGAACGCGCTCGCCCAAAACACGCCAGGACGTGCCAGCACGCGCGGTGACCGCGCTCTGGCATCGCCAGGACGCCACGCGCTCGAGCACCTCCGTCCTTCCCTGGCCAAGCTACGCCTGCGTCGAGCATCGCCTCCCCGCCCTCTACACGCCAGACACCATCCCTAGCCTGCCCCTGCTCCGTCGCCATCGTCCCCTTCATTTCTCTGCCGCACGCCCCGTCACAGACCCTGCAAGCGCCCGAGCCGTCTCGTCATGCTTTGGCCTCGCCAGCTACGGGTTGAGCATCGCCAGGACACCAGCTAGCCGTAGCCGTCCTCGCCTTGCCCTTTCGCTCGCCACAGGAGCCGCGCCATGGCCGTTCCTTCTCAGCACCCCGCGGCCACCTCCCTCCCTCTATAAATAGAGGCGATCGGCTCCTCCTTTCTTCACACAATCCACTCCCCTCTCCTCTCTGAGCCTCCTCCTCCCCTCAATTTCACCACCCACCGCCGGAGTTGCCCGAATCGCAAGCTCAAGTCCGCCGGAGCTCGCGGAAGCTCTGCTTCGCCTGGAGCCTCCCCGAGCGCCGCCGCTGCACCAAGCTGTTCCTTGTCGACAACCACTTCCCCGAGCACCCTGCCAGACACCTGCAATGGCCTGGTAGGCTCTCCGACCCCCTAGGCTCGCCGCCAGTGAGCTCGCCTCTCGTCGGAGACAACGACGCTCACACGCCGTCGATCTCCTTTCTAATCCTACGGCCTAAATTGCTCATACCGTTTCGCTGTGTTAAATCACACTGACGGGTGGCCCCCACCTCGTCAGTGCGGCCCAAGCGCACCAGATGCTTGCTGGGCTGCGCAGTGGGTTTAAATACCATTTCGGCCCAGTAACTCTTCCCGCCTAAGCTCACGATTCAAATTTGGTTTTAATCTTAATTCAAATTGTTCTGCAGATTGTCGAGGTTTTGACCACGGCAGATGCTACGGGGTAGCACATGAGAGGTGTAGAGCAAGGCGGCGTTGGAGATTCTGGGAACGAGATTGGCACACGATGTACCCAGGTTCACGTCCCCTCGGTGGAGGATCGCTACGTCCTGCTATAAATCACTATGATCATACTGTCGCCAGCGTTAGGCGACTTGCTTTGTGGTAGCCGCCGGAGGCGGAGGGAGGAGATTGTATCTAATCTGAGATTACATGTATCATGAGATGCCCCCATGTGGGGTGCCCCTGGTGGCTTTATATAGGCAGCCACCTAGGGTTTACAGGTATAAGGCCTCTTGGGCTTGCTACGCTTCATGGGTTTTCTGTAGATCCAGTCGCTCCGGGCTTCAGTCGCTAGGGCGTTTGGCCCAGTCGCCCGCCGACTGGAGCGGACTCTCTTCATCTGGCGAGTGAGCTGGGTGATGGGCCCCCTAGGGCATATCCCCATCAGTAGTCCCCGAGCGCGTCGTGGATTCGGCGTGGACTTGAGGCAAGGCGCGGAGAGGCTTGGTGATGGGTCGAGGTGAATCGGCGACGAGCTCCTGAAATAGAGGAAATAACCGTGAAAGCAGGAGGCGGTCGAAGCGAGCCAGCTGGCGTAGGCCAGTCGGCGTGAACCAGTCGACGTGAACCAGTCGGCGAGAGCCAGTCGGTGAGAGAGCCAGTCGGCGAGAGCCAGTCGGCGAGGGTCAGTCGGCGAGAGTTGGTCGGCGAGTGGCGCTGTCGGAAGCGCGTCGAGTCCCCGAGCATGGCGAATGGCGAGGCCGGGCGACTGGCGCTGTCTGAAGCGTGCTGAGTCCCGAGCGTGGCGAGTGGCGATGTCAGGCAACTGGCGCTATCTGAAGTGTGCCGAGTCACTCAATAAGAGCAACGACAGGCGAGCCACCAAATGTGGTGAGTTGGGGTAGAAACTCTCAGGTTGTTGGTGAAGAAGCCGCCATGTAGCGAACTCAGCGGCTGCCAAGTCGAAGTAGAGGCTGCCGAGCCGCGAATGTGTAGACCAGCGAGTCGCGGGCGCGGAGGTCAGCAAGTGGCGGTCGAAGAGGCTGCGAGTACATGTCATGGCGGTCGCCTGGGTGCCGATCAACTAGACGCCGCGACACGAACGAGAGCAAAGTTGTTGTCGAGCCCCCGATCGTCAGTGTTGTACCATTGTCATGGTCGAGGCGGCAGCCCAGCTGAACCATGTTGACGAAGAGGCACCAGCTGAGGCAAACGTATTTGGTGAAGATGCACCGATCGGGGCACACGACGGCATTCGTGGATGTACGCTGGACTCGGCAAGAGCAGCAGTCAGCGACACAAGCCAACTCCAGTAAGGTTTATAGCTGGAAGAAATAATAGAGCGCTAGCTTCACGTAAGGAGCTTTCTCATTGGGACTTGATCAATATGCAGTTGGCCCTTGTGCTGAACTTCTACCGACCGACATGTTTGATTCGGCTGTTGTACGCGAATGTATTGATGTAGCCATTGACGCATCTGAGAGCTTCAGAATAAAGTGTTGATCACTTCAATCTGTACTGATGAATATGATATGGCGCCAGAATATGCCTAGTAGCAGTCCCCGAGGCTCGAGTCGTCTTGTAGAGGCGGCTTGAGGCTCCATAGCCGCATGTTCGAATGGTGCGCCATGAAATCGGCAAACATGGAGGTCGAATGGCTGAAGCGGGGGCTGCCGCCACAACCGACAGCCAACGCTGTTTGGAGAGCGCAGAGCCTGATGCGTGCGAGTGGCGAGTCGCGGAGAATGGCGATGGAGAGTTCATAAGCGTCGCGAGCAGCGAGCTGCGGAAACTGGCGACCGGAGAGTCCCCGAGCGTGGCGAGGACGAATCCCGGAGACCGGCTTCCGGCCAGTCCCCGAGCGTGCCGAGGACGAATCCCGGAGACCGGCTTCCGGCCAGTCCCCGAGCGTGGCGAGGATGAATCCCGGAGACCGGCGTCCGGCCAGTCCCCGAGCGTGGCGAGGACGAATCCCGGAGACCGGCGTCCGGCCAGTCCCCGAGCGTGGCGAAGGTGCAGGCGATGCTGATGGCAAGGATGGCGAGTAGGTCGCCACTGCTGGTGTTGTTCCTGCGGCAGGAAAAATAAAGCAATATCGTTGTGGCGACTAAGTAATTTTATGCATGGCGCTGTGTTCCCCAGTCGCTTAGGCGATCCCGATGAAGGCTACCGCTTGACTGTTTTCCTTGCTGAGCTGGGCGTCCCCAGTCGTAGTACGTAGTCATATAGCGCGAGTAGCAGCCTCATGGGTGGCGTTTATTTGACGCTGTTTTTATAGCGTGCCTCTCGTCGTGGCCCGTGGGGCCAGTCGCGTGGCGACTCCAAAGGGGTTCTTGATTTGGCGTGTTTTCCTTGGCGAGCCGCGGGTCCGTTTTGCGGGGTCCCTAGTCGAAGTACTTAGCCGTTCAAGTCACCTGCCTAAGGTAGAGGAGGGCGATTTGTTTGCCTGATGATTGCGGAGGCGAGTCGCATCTCGTGGCCCGGGAGGCCAGTCGCTTAGCGACCCCAAGGAGGGCTCCGTACTCGGCGTTTTTCCTGGACGCGTTGGGCCGCTGTGGCGACCTCGCTAGCGCAGTACTTAGCTTTTCAGGTCGCTCTGTCCAAGGTAGAGAGGGACATGGGTGCCCGGAGGCAGAGCCGAGCCGGTCATCTTGGCCCGTAAGGCCAGTCGAGCGTGCGACTCCAATGGAGGTCCTTCCCCTGGCGTCGCAGTGGTCGAGCCGGAGCTCGCACTACTTAGCCAGTTCGGGCTTCTCTGCCAAAGGTTGATGACGGCAATTGAAATTTCATCCCGAAGGAAGAGGACACCCAGTGGTGAGGTGCGCGCATGACGCAGAGCTCTCTTTGGCGACTCGGAGTTGGCGAGGTCGACGCGGCGGACATGGTCTACGCGGCGGACTGGGGCGCGCTGTGGCGCGATCGGCATAGCGGACACGGGGTCGACGCTGTGGAAGCGGTCGCTCTGGGCGAAGTCGGCGCGGCGGAGTCATGCTCAACGCGGCGGACTAAGGCGCGCTGTGGCGCAGTCGACGCAGCGGACACAGGGTCGACGCTGTGGACAAAGTTGTGTTGTGGCGAGCGGCGAGTCGGGCGACCGGCGAGTAGCGCTGTCGTAGCGCGCCGAGTCCCCGAGCGTGGCAAGTGGCGAGCTCGCGATCGACTGGCGTGGAGCGCGTCGAGTCCCTGAGCGCGGCGGATGGCGAGCTCGGGCGATCGCGGCGCGCTGTCGGAGCGCGTCGAGTCCCCGAGCGTGGCGGATGGCGAGCTCGGGCGACCGCGAGCGCTGTCTGAGCGGCCGAGTCCCCGAGCGTGGCGGATGGCGAGCTCGGGCGACCGGCGAGCGGCGTTTCAAGAGCGCGCCGAGTCCCCGAGCGTGGCGAGCTCGGGTGACCGGCGAGTGGCGAGCTCGGGCGACCGGCGAGTGGCGCTGTCTGGAGCGCGCCGATTCCCCGAGCGTGGCGGATGGCGAGCTCGGACGACCGGCGAGTGGCGCTGTCGGGCGCCGAGTCCCCGAGCGTGGCGAGTGGCGAGCTCGGGCGACCGGCGAGTAGCGCTATCAGGAGCGCGCCGAGTCCCCGAGCGTGGCGAGTGGCGAGCTCGGGCGACCGGCGAGTGGCGCTGTCGAGAGCCGCAGTCCCCGAGTAGCGGCGAGAAAGACGCCATGCCATTTGCTGAGAAGGAGAAACAAATACAACTGCAATAAGGCGTATTTATGAAATATATTGAACACTTTTAAAGATGCGCAACTTGTAGATAAATCACGCGTTGTTAAATGGATCAGTTAGCAGTATGAAAGGTTTATGCGTATCTTTTCATGAGTAGGCAGACCTCCAGCATCAAACACTTGCCGGGTAACAGGGACGCGATGCCAGCCGTTGAACCCGGAGACAAGGTCGGCCTTTTGGTACCCAGACTCACTACTTCGACGGACGCGAATAAACATCAAACAAAACCGAAACTGATCCCAATTATGGTTATGTCCCCGTGAGGGTTGTATGCGACTGCGTGGTCGGCTTTGGAGATTGAACCGTCAGGCGGATATGTTTTAACACGAATATGTAAATGAACTTAGCTGTTAAACGCTGGTAGAGTCGACGTGGCGGGTGAGTCGCCGAGCGCAGCGATTCCGCGAAGGCGAGTCGCCAGGCATGACGAGCCGGTGGCGAAGAGTCCGAGGCCCTGAGCCTGGCGAGTAGGCGGCAGGCGAGTGCGCGACGACGGGTCCACCCTGGCAAGTCCGGGCTGGGTGAGCTCGCGTTTAGGCGAGCCGGCGTTGGGCGAGTCGGAGCGTTGGTCGCGGCTGCCTCGTACATGTATACATCAATGATAATACAATAGAGTAGTATATTAGACCAATTCAGAAACGCCAAACGAAAGACGATCAGCTAAAAGTGGGGTGATCATACACATAGATATTTGCTTTCTTCGTAATTAAATAAAAGGAAAGTGAAGATGCGATCTTAGCTTTCACGGGTGAATGAGTGGAGAATCCCTGCATGCCTCGGCACAGCAATAATCGAGAAGCGCATGCATCGAAAGATGCGGCCGATCCAGCCGCGCGCGCATGCGCCGCCGCGAGCCATGGAGAGCATACGCGAGTCCGCGCGATGCCATCCCTTGTGCAGCGGCCGACGGATGCGATATGGCTGCTGTTTGTTGACGTTGATCTGGCCGGTGTTGATGAAGATTCCCCAGATATTGATTTCTCGTTCGTGTCCAGGAGGCATACGTATGGAAAAGCATGCGGGTATTAGAGGATCAGACGTAGCCTTAATAAAATAATCAATCGACTAGATGATGAAAGAGATAACGAGATGAAGTATAGAAAACCGATCGGAGATGTGGCCGGTGAGTCACCAATCATGGCTAGTCGGTGATGATGAGTCCGTGACGGGTAGGTCCCCAAGGACGGCGAATACGTGGCAGGCGAGTCGCCGTGCGCGGCGATTCCACGCGGCGACGGCGGGTCCACGCTGGTAGAGTACGGCGACGGCGGATCCGCGCTGGTCGAGTCCACCACGGGCGAATCCACAACAGCGCGCGCTGGCGCCGAGGTCGATGTGTCGGCGTGGCTTTCTTTCCATGGCGTGTTGCGACGCAGCTCGACGGAACTGCCCTTGATCGGCTGATGCTTGCAATGCCTCGAGCGGAACATCTGAACTGGTGCGTCACATGATCAACTCTCTGCACGCATGGACAGAGCAAAGTGTGTAGATTAAATAGGTTACTGAAGGTAATCAAACAGAATTTAATCAGTAATAAAGATGGCCTGATCATGTAGCACGCGTGTGTACGACGCGCTCCGTTGCATGGATCAATCGATCGCTCTCCCCTTCTCGGAACTTGGACAGCAGCTGCCGCTACTTGTTCTGATCCTTTTTGATGGATCCGTGGAATTCTGATCCTATCTTGTAGCTGGCCAATTCTCCAGTATATGAAACATAAACATTGCACAGAGCGTCAGATCCAAATAAAATAAGCAGTAGGCCAAGTAATCAAAGAGAAAGAGGATTGATGGACGCAAATTCTACGCATCACGGCCGGCGTACGGGCATATCGCCACAGTCGCCCGGTCGAGCCGCCGCTGAAACATGGCCAGATGCAATCTGGCGATTGAAGATGACGATGGGTCTCGCCCGGATCACCACTCCAAGCGCCGCATGCCCCACGGTGGGCGCCACTGTCGAGGTTTTGACCACGGCAGATGCTACGGGGTAGCACATGAGAGGTGTAGAGCAAGGCGGCGTTGGAGATTCCGGAAACGAGTCGGCACACGATGTACCCAGGTTCACGTCCCGCGGTGGAGGATCGCTACGTCCTGCTAGAAATCTACTATGATCATAGTGTCGCCAGCGTTAGGCGACTTGCTTTGGGGTAGCCGCCGGAGGCGGGGGAGAGATTGTGTCTAATCTGAGGTCATCTGTATGATGAGATGCCCCCTTCAAGGGGTGCCCCTGGTGGCTTTATATAGGCAGCCAGTTAGGGTTTACAGGTATAAGGCTATTTGGGCCGCTACGCTTCATGGGTTTTCTGTAGATCCAGTCGCTCCGGGCTTCAGTCGCTAGGGCGTTTGGCCCAGTCGCCCGCCGACTGGAGCGGACTCTCTTCATCTGGCGAGTGAGCTGGGTGATGGGCCCCCTAGGGCATATCCCCATCAGTTGTCGAGGTTTTGACCACGGCAGATGCTACGGGGTAGCACATGAGAGGTGTAGAGCAAGGCGGCGTTGGAGATTCCGGAAACGAGTCGGCACACGATGTACCCAGGTTCACGTCCCCGCGGTGGAGGATCGCTACGTCCTGCTAGAAATCTACTATATGATCATAGTGTCGCCAGCGTTAGGCGACTTGCTTTGGGGTAGCCGCCGGAGGCGGGGGGAGAGATTGTGTCTAATCTGAGGTCATCTGTATGATGAGATGCCCCCTTCAAGGGGTGCCCCTGGTGGCTTTATATAGGCAGCCAGTTAGGGTTTACAGGTATAAGGCTATTTGGGCCGCTACGCTTCATGGGTTTTCTGTAGATCCAGTCGCTTCAGTCGCTAGGGCGTTTGGCCCAGTCGCCCGCCGACTGGAGCGGACTCTCTTCATCTGGCGAGTGAGCTGGGTGATGGGCCCCCTAGGGCATATCCCCATCAGTAGTCCCCGAGCGCGTCGTGGATTCGGCGTGGACTTGAGGCAAGGCGCGGAGAGGCTTGGTGATGGGTCGAGGTGAATCGGCGACGAGCTCCTGAAATAGAGGAAATAACCGTGAAAGCAGGAGGCGGTCGAAGCGAGCCAGCTGGCGTAGGCCAGTCGGCGTGAACCAGTCGACGTGAACCAGTCGGCGAGAGCCAGTCGGTGAGAGAGCCAGTCGGCGAGAGCCAGTCGGCGAGGGTCAGTCGGCGAGAGTTGGTCGGCGAGTGGCGCTGTCGGAAGCGCGTCGAGTCCCCGAGCATGGCGAATGGCGAGGCCGGGCGACTGGCGCTGTCTGAAGCGTGCTGAGTCCCGAGCGTGGCGAGTGGCGATGTCAGGCAACTGGCGCTATCTGAAGTGTGCCGAGTCACTCAATAAGAGCAACGACAGGCGAGCCACCAAATGTGGTGAGTTGGGGTAGAAACTCTCAGGTTGTTGGTGAAGAAGCCGCCATGTAGCGAACTCAGCGGCTGCCAAGTCGAAGTAGAGGCTGCCGAGCCGCGAATGTGTAGACCAGCGAGTCGCGGGCGCGGAGGTCAGCAAGTGGCGGTCGAAGAGGCTGCGAGTACATGTCATGGCGGTCGCCTGGGTGCCGATCAACTAGACGCCGCGACACGAACGAGAGCAAAGTTGTTGTCGAGCCCCCGATCGTCAGTGTTGTACCATTGTCATGGTCGAGGCGGCAGCCCAGCTGAACCATGTTGACGAAGAGGCACCAGCTGAGGCAAACGTATTTGGTGAAGATGCACCGATCGGGGCACACGACGGCATTCGTGGATGTACGCTGGACTCGGCAAGAGCAGCAGTCAGCGACACAAGCCAACTCCAGTAAGGTTTATAGCTGGAAGAAATAATAGAGCGCTAGCTTCACGTAAGGAGCTTTCTCATTGGGACTTGATCAATATGCAGTTGGCCCTTGTGCTGAACTTCTACCGACCGACATGTTTGATTCGGCTGTTGTACGCGAATGTATTGATGTAGCCATTGACGCATCTGAGAGCTTCAGAATAAAGTGTTGATCACTTCAATCTGTACTGATGAATATGATATGGCGCCAGAATATGCCTAGTAGCAGTCCCCGAGGCTCGAGTCGTCTTGTAGAGGCGGCTTGAGGCTCCATAGCCGCATGTTCGAATGGTGCGCCATGAAATCGGCAAACATGGAGGTCGAATGGCTGAAGCGGGGGCTGCCGCCACAACCGACAGCCAACGCTGTTTGGAGAGCGCAGAGCCTGATGCGTGCGAGTGGCGAGTCGCGGAGAATGGCGATGGAGAGTTCATAAGCGTCGCGAGCAGCGAGCTGCGGAAACTGGCGACCGGAGAGTCCCCGAGCGTGGCGAGGACGAATCCCGGAGACCGGCTTCCGGCCAGTCCCCGAGCGTGCCGAGGACGAATCCCGGAGACCGGCTTCCGGCCAGTCCCCGAGCGTGGCGAGGATGAATCCCGGAGACCGGCGTCCGGCCAGTCCCCGAGCGTGGCGAGGACGAATCCCGGAGACCGGCGTCCGGCCAGTCCCCGAGCGTGGCGAAGGTGCAGGCGATGCTGATGGCAAGGATGGCGAGTAGGTCGCCACTGCTGGTGTTGTTCCTGCGGCAGGAAAAATAAAGCAATATCGTTGTGGCGACTAAGTAATTTTATGCATGGCGCTGTGTTCCCCAGTCGCTTAGGCGATCCCGATGAAGGCTACCGCTTGACTGTTTTCCTTGCTGAGCTGGGCGTCCCCAGTCGTAGTACGTAGTCATATAGCGCGAGTAGCAGCCTCATGGGTGGCGTTTATTTGACGCTGTTTTTATAGCGTGCCTCTCGTCGTGGCCCGTGGGGCCAGTCGCGTGGCGACTCCAAAGGGGTTCTTGATTTGGCGTGTTTTCCTTGGCGAGCCGCGGGTCCGTTTTGCGGGGTCCCTAGTCGAAGTACTTAGCCGTTCAAGTCACCTGCCTAAGGTAGAGGAGGGCGATTTGTTTGCCTGATGATTGCGGAGGCGAGTCGCATCTCGTGGCCCGGGAGGCCAGTCGCTTAGCGACCCCAAGGAGGGCTCCGTACTCGGCGTTTTTCCTGGACGCGTTGGGCCGCTGTGGCGACCTCGCTAGCGCAGTACTTAGCTTTTCAGGTCGCTCTGTCCAAGGTAGAGAGGGACATGGGTGCCCGGAGGCAGAGCCGAGCCGGTCATCTTGGCCCGTAAGGCCAGTCGAGCGTGCGACTCCAATGGAGGTCCTTCCCCTGGCGTCGCAGTGGTCGAGCCGGAGCTCGCACTACTTAGCCAGTTCGGGCTTCTCTGCCAAAGGTTGATGACGGCAATTGAAATTTCATCCCGAAGGAAGAGGACACCCAGTGGTGAGGTGCGCAGCATGACGCAGAGCTCTCTTTGGCGACTCGGAGTTGGCGAGGTCGACGCGGCGGACATGGTCTACGCGGCGGACTGGGGCGCGCTGTGGCGCGATCGGCATAGCGGACACGGGGTCGACGCTGTGGAAGCGGTCGCTCTGGGCGAAGTCGGCGCGGCGGAGTCATGCTCAACGCGGCGGACTAAGGCGCGCTGTGGCGCAGTCGACGCAGCGGACACAGGGTCGACGCTGTGGACAAAGTTGTGTTGTGGCGAGCGGCGAGGTCGGGCGACTGGCGAGTAGCGCTGTCTGTAGCGCGCCGAGTCCCCGAGCGTGGCAAGTGGCGAGCTCGGGCGATCAGCGACTGGCGCTGTCTGGAGCGCGTCGAGTCCCTGAGCGCGGCGGATGGCGAGCTCGGGCGATCAGCGACTGGCGCTGTCTGGAGCGCGTCGAGTCCCCGAGCGTGGCGGATGGCGAGCTCGGGCGACCGGCGCGCCAGCGCCGAGTCCCGAGCGTGGCGGATGGCGAGCTCGGGCGACCGGCGAGCGGCGTTTTCAAGAGCGCGCCGAGTCCCCGAGCGTGGCGAGCTCGGGTGACCGGCGAGTGGCGAGCTCGGGCGACCGGCGAGTGGCGCTGTCTGGAGCGCGCCGATTCCCCGAGCGTGGCGGATGGCGAGCTCGGACGACCGGCGAGTGGCGCTGTCTGGAGCGCGCCGAGTCCGACGTGGCGAGTGGCGAGCTCGGGCGACCGGCGAGTGGCGCTGTCGGAGCGCGTCGAGTCCCCGAGCGTGGCGGATGGCGAGCTCGGGCGACCGGCGAGCGGCGCTGTCGGAGCGCGCCAAGTCCCGAGCGTGGCGGATGGCGAGCTCGGGCGACCGGCGAGTGGCGCTGGAGCGCGCCAAGTCCCCGAGCGTGGCGGATGGCGAGCTCGGGCGACCGGCGAGCGGCGCTGTCTGGAGCGCGCCGAGTCCCCGAACGTGGCGAATGGCGAGAAAGAAACCATGCCGTTTTGCTGAGAAAGAGAAACAAGTACAACTGCAATAAGGTGTATTTATGAAATATATTGAACACTTGTAAATACGTGCGACTTGTAGATAAAACACGCATTGTTAAATGGATCAGTTAGCAGTATGAAAGGTTTATGCGTATCTTTTCATGAGTAGGCAGACCTCCAGCATCAAACGCTTGCCGGGTAACAGGGACGCGATGCCAGCCGTTGAACCCGGAGACAAGGTTGGCCTTTTGGTACCCAGCCTCACTACTTCGACGGACGCGAATAAACAGCAGACGAAACCGAAACCGATCCCAATTATGGTTATGTAGTCCTTTAGAGGATTGTATGCGACTGCGTGGTCGGCTTTGAAGATTAAACCGCCAGGCGGATATATTTTGAACTTATATAACACATGCAAATATAAATAAACTTAGCTGTCAAATGCAGGCAGAGTCGACATGGCGGGCGAGTCGCCGAACGTGGCGAGCCGATGAGGACGAGTCCGCGGCGGGCAGGCCTGGCGAGTAAGCGGCAAGGGCGTCCCCGGGTGGGGCGAATATCCGGCGGTCGAGTCGCCGAGTGTGGCGATTCCTGAGCGGCGATTCTGGTGGCACGTATCAGCTGGCGCGCTGCGAGACGACCCTGAAGCTCGCGTTCTTATGGAAGAAGAAGTAGCAATTTGCTCTTTCTCCCATGTATCCTCCAAATTATGCGTACATGTCATGTCAACAGCAGTCATGCAATGGATTAGATGTCAGCCAAATAACCAATTAAAATATAATTAAGGGGAGAGAGGCTGATTGGGTATCAAATCAGAGTATACTGTGCACGAACAATCTATGCATGGTGCGCGTGATCGATCTATGCATGCAGAAAATAAAACGCGCGCATGCATCTGCCGTGTTTGAAGAAGACATGTGCTGGTTGATTCCTTGGTCTTGTCAGACACTTTGGTCGAACAGCAGCAGGCACGCCGTGGCGTTACGGGCTCCAAGATTGGATCTCTCGTCCAGGAAACATGCATACAGAAAAACACGCAGACATTAGAAGATTAGATCTGAATAAAATATTTGATAGTTCCACTTAACATGAATCTGTAAGTCAGAAAGATCGCGAATGTTGCGTGGAGCAAATTCTTTCTTTGAAGACCGGCGACTGGATTTGGGCAATAGCGACTCGGCCAATCCTGGACTGGCCGCCGCCAAAAGGCGATCTCCGGATCGATCTTGAAGATGCGTTGCACCTTTTCCTTGATCACCCGCAGATGTTGACGAAGAGTTGAGGGGTCCCGCCCGGATCACCACTCCAAGCGCCGCATGCCCCACGGTGGGCGCCACTGTCGAGGTTTTGACCACGGCAGATGCTACGGGGTAGCACATGAGAGGTGTAGAGCAAGGCGGCGTTGGAGATTCCGGGAACGAGATTGGCACACGATGTACCCAGGTTCACGTCCCCTCGGTGGAGGATCGCTACGTCCTGCTATAAATCACTATGATCATACTGTCGCCAGCGTTAGGCGACTTGCTTTGTGGTAGCCGCCGGAGGCGGGGGAGGGAGATTGTATCTAATCTGAGATTACATGTATCATGAGATGCCCCCATGTGGGGTGCCCCTGGTGGCTTTATATAGGCAGCCACCTAGGGTTTACAGGTATAAGGCCTCTTGGGCTTGCTACGCTTCATGGGTTTTCTGTAGATCCAGTCGCTCCGGGCTTCAGTCGCTAGGGCGTTTGGCCCAGTCGCCCGCCGACTGGAGCGGACTCTCTTCATCTGGCGAGTGAGCTGGGTGATGGGCCCCCTAGGGCATATCCCCATCACAGATGGTTTAGTAAAATTTGAATATTTTGAAATCTGCCGAACCAAATTTAGCAAACTTTATACCGTTGGAAAGCCCATGAAATTATCTAACTAATGCCACTGGTCCCACCTCCAAATTCAAAGCAGAATTAATCTGATAAAAATAACAAGACAAGGACTTTTGTACTTTCAAACTTTATTTAAAATTCAACCCTAATAGATTTTGAATTGATTCCAACTCTAATAAATCACAAGTGATGTCCTCTAATTGATTATGCAATATTATAGACATGTTATTTGTATGATCATGGACTAGATCAAATAAAATAGCTATGTAGTCAATACTAGTGAAATTAATCTTGGAATTTAAACTTAACAAATAATATGAGAGCTACTCTCTCAATTAAATCTTGATCCTAAGTGATATAACCAGGGGGAAAGACTTAGGCTAATGAACCCTTGGTAAGTATTACTTAGAGATTTTAATTCATTTAAATGTTAGTATTAAACTATGTGAAGTGTAGCACTTCAATTAAAAATTACTCACATATAATAGATATGAAATGTTGACCTTAGTCAACCTATATTTCATACCTGATTATTATATGAAGAGATTAAATCTTAATAAGATATAATGAGAAGAAATTAATTTCTCTAAGGATCTAAATACCAAATTTAAGAAATAGTAATAATCAGAGGAAATTATTTTTCTCTTAAATAAGAACTCATCAAATAATCCACCATGCCATGTTTGATTGATGATAGGATTAGTGTGTGAACTCTTTTGAGTGTTTCTAGTTTAGTATGTGAGCTTGGTTTAGTATTTATACCTCGTATTCGTATATAGACGCTAGTAAACAGGAATACCAAGAGGAGGAGGCCTACTCACAGGAAGAAGAAGAGAACTTCGATAACTACTCAGCTCAAGGCAAGCTAACCCTTGCTAAACATAAGTGCTTAGCTCTACAAGAGCAAAGGCACCATCACACTTTACTTTTATGTATTACCTATCCCATGTTTTTACTTACTTTTACTTTTGCTTATTTATTTCGAAGTACTTTTGATTTATGATTCACTTGGTCTAGAGTAGAACAATACTTGAAGTTAGATTAGCACAACTCAAAGCTAGATAGCACCCCTCATATAGTTGCTAGTGCTAATCAATTAAAATTGACTACTCTAGATGGGAACATGGTGAAGTGAAATGACTTTGAAAGAAAGTAAAGTGGAGGTGGATTTGAACAAGAGAAGATGGTGATTTTTGATAAAATTGATGATTGGGTTTGAATGTGATACCCTTCCGATTATACAAGTACCCCCACAATACCTGATTATGGGTAGGGCTTAACTAGAAACTTGTGTATTTTAGTATGGGTTCCCTCTAAACAAGCATCATAGGGGTTACGCCGAGGCTGCCTCCGTTAAGTGTGGAATGATGTTAAAATGAGGTGAATGTACGGCCCAAGCCCTGTGCAGTTCCCGGGTTAACTGTGGTTTTCACCGGGAGGCCAAGTTCATGGGGAGAGGTGCTCATACTAGCATATATAAGTGAAAGGTTATGGTTGATGATCCGCGTACTGTGTTACGATGATTCGGGGTTATCCTCGACGGATGAAATCAAAAGTTGTGGCACAAGAGTACAACCTCTGCAGAGTGTTAAACCTATTCGAATAGCTGTGTCCACGGTTACGGACAATTGGAAAGGTCATACTATCTCCGTTATCATAAATTTGATCTTAAAAAGGAATGATGAATTGAAAGGTGATATTGAGGTGAATCAATATGAGTTGTGGGAATGACACTAATGTTCCCACTTGAGTTAGTCTAGCACATGATAAGGCTTTACTAAATATTTATCAAACTAAAACTTGGCTTTATGCAAATAAACCTAGAGCTTAGCACCCCCTTATTACACTTAATAAATAATTGTTGTAGAGTTAGTTTGCGAGTACTTTAAAAGTACTCATGGCTTTGCCCTGGCTATTCAAATGCCAGACTATGAAGGAGAGCAACAGTATCAGGATGACGGACAGCAGGACGTCTACGATAACTAGGATCGTCTTCTAAACGTCAAGTGTTGCCTGTGGAATAGATTGTCCACTACTACCTCGCTTCCGCTAATATTTGTGATGTTGAACAATATATTCGTGTAATATTGGATCATGTGATCTATGGTTGTAAGACAATATGTGTTGTAATAAATGATGACTCTATGCTACTTACTATTATGTCTCGCAAAAACATTATTCCTGGGATTGCGATGTACGTCATAATAGGCATCTGGACTTAAAAATCCGGGTGTTGACATAGGGATAGCGGGATGTAACACCCAGAAAGATATAAGTACTTTTTGCACATAGAAATTACAGTGCCAAGTAACGTTATGGTGCATGGTAATGATGTGCTATGAAAGCCAATGAAGAAATAGACAGTACTCTATTCCCTGAAGTCAAATTGCTTACACAAAGTAGAAAAAAATACTGGGTGAAACATCGCAGGACTGGGTGCACCTAGGAGCATGCTTTTCTGGTAATACCCAAAAGCTATTCTTAACGTGAAAATAGCATATCATAGTTCTCTACTCTCAAAAGTTAAATATGGCAGGACTGGGTGCACTGAAAAAGACAGATAGAGAATTCAGATTTTGAACAACAGAGAAATTTATTATTTTGGATACCCAGAAAGAAACTGCAAAGTAATAAAAACAAATATATGGTGATGATTTTTCTCTTTTAATAACCTATTAATTCATCAATAAAATACAGATAATAATTAATCGAGCAAGTGTTCCTAGACCAGCAAGAGATAATTTTGCATCCTTTGATTACTTCATTAAATATGGAGCAGAAACCATGTATGGACGTATCTATAGCTTCAGTTAACCAATATATTGTACTTTCAATGAATGTGCAAAAGAAAAAAAATCCCAAGAATGAAGAAAACAAATCATGTGTTCATGTGCACTTTCAAATAAACATTCAGTGTAATAGTATCTTAATAGCTGCAATTTCATGGCAATACAAAAAAATACAGAATAATTTTAAAAAGCAGGCAAATCATATGTAAAACCAAACATAAGAAAGATCGCATCAGCTGCCAGCTGAATTATATCAGATATCTCCACTTTTGCCTAAATAAAGCTTCTATAAATTACTTCCTAGCTACGTGAAATAGGTACAAATGATGCTCGGCTTTTCTTTCACATATTGGTCTTGGTAAATGTAATGCATACGTATGGTTTATCAAGTTACTTGTGTAGACATGTGAGCTTCTATGAAAATAAAAAAGACATATAGAGAAGATGGATGCTTAGATCAAATAGACAGCATTCAGTGTCATGGACTGCAGAAACAACGGGAAGTCGAACAAAGAACAAAGCAGCTAGCTGAGTGACTTCCTCCTTGAGAGATCTTCATGGCGATGGCAAGGGGCGTGCGCTTCCCCCCAGCAATGGCGATGATGCAAGAAACTACATTGTCCATGTTTCCAGAAAAAAAATGCATTTGTTCAAAGAACCTATTTGAATCTAGTCAAACATAAACATAAGAGTCAACCTGACAACCTACATATAAATAATGCAGAAAAACTATAAAAAAAGAATCTCATTGAAGAATATACAGGAACTCAGATCTAAATATTATGATCACACTAGTGCACGTTGATTCCTTTGCCTACTAAATGTAGCATCGATCATGATGCTAAAAACAACAAAGCATGAGAGTTATATATAGCTGCAAGAGTAGTTTTCTGTGAACAAACAAAAAATCCCCAACTTGCACCATGGTTAATTCCAAAAAGGTCCAACCATTACCAGTTTGAACATCGAAATATGGGCCCATTCCTCTATTAAACTCAATCATCCTTTAGAATACACCTGCACCAAAAACAGAGGGTGAAATCAAACAGCCAAAAAGCAGAAATGTAAAATATAATTGAAGCAAATATAATTGTGCCTAATAGGACCGATGACATGCATAATTTGGAGGCTGAATAATCGATAAGTTTCTGTAAATCATGGCACTCAATATCTATTAAGATAATATGAACAATGGCTTACCACAACATGCATTTTGTCCATGGAAATGAGACCAAAATAAGCGGTTCAAGCACATAATATCTGCGGAACCGCTCCATCTCTAATGCATGAACTGCCACAATTCCGTGCTGCAAATAAATCACCATCTTCACAGAGCAGTTTTTGCCCTTGGGCATTTACTCAAACACCTTTCGTGCACACCTCCAACCTCAAAATAGGTGAGTAAATAAGGAGACGTTGATGGAAGGGGATGTTAAGGCAAGGTAATAATGGCGTTGCGCCTGGGGATTGTGCGAGGACGGCGAGGAAATCCTCCCTGTCACGCTGCTTGGACAGCCTGGACGACGAATCCATGGCGGCCTCTGCCCTGTTCTTCATCTTCCCCGCGTGGTCCTTTAGGTCGAGCTTCACCTCCTCAGCCATGGCACTCTGCTTCACGTCGAGCTCCACCTCAGCCATGGTGCCCTCCCTTCCTTGCTCGCTGCTCCATCCATGAAGGGGACTAGCAAATTGGGTGGTGGAGGAGAAGGAACGGGATGTGAGGGGATTCCAGAGAGGATCCGTGGGGATTGGGTGAGAGATGAGGACAAGGAGAACCGCCGCGTCGTATCTCCTCGCCAGCCGCAGACTCCAGGTCGAGCAGCTCCTCCTGCTGGCTAGGAGGAGCAGTGTGGCGCAGCAGAAGGTGGGAGAGAGAGAGGACGAGTGGGGATGGGAGGGGTCGCGGTGGGAGGGAGGAGGCGAAGGGGAGCAGGATGAATGGGGAGCCGGCGGCTCGCGATGCGATTGGGGAGGAAGAAGGGGGCAAGGCGATTGGGGAGGAGGTGGCTAGGGTTTACACCGTGGGGTGTTCGGTTTTATACTGCTAGGGTGAAAATAATGGACGGTCAGGACTGCTCCTTGGATGCATCCGACGGCTCACGTGCGCTGATCGCTGTGAGGCCCCCTATGGGGGGCATCAATTATACCTTTAGATTGATAGCAACATTGTAACTAAGCTCCACAATGGAAACCCCACCTTGAGCTTGAGGAGCTGGCGGCGGTGATGGTGGCCGGATGATGCTGGCCTTGGCCATGTTGCTCTCGTGGAGATACATCCTTAGATCAACCGGGGAGGCGCCTCGAGCGCGCAGGAGGTTAGCCGCCACTACCTCCTCCGTGCGGGTGAGCACCTGCTGGAAATTGGAGGCCCTATAATGAGCCCCCCATTGCACGGGACACGGCCACGGTGCCGTCGACGACAGGAAGAAATACTCCTCTTTCCACCCAGGATTCTTGAGGTTGGGCTGTCGGAAGAGTATGCCGACGGCGTCATTGCCGCTGAAGGAGTAGTGCTTGTGCGGGAAGCCGCAGAGCGAGAAGAAGTGTCGGAACACGGCCAGTGAGGGCGGCACGCCGGTGAAGTGGGAGAGCACGACGAATCCGGCCAGGGCGCGCCACCCGTTGGGCATGAGTTGGCCCGGGGCGATCCCGTAGTGGCTGAGTACCGTGACGTAGAACGGGTGGAGGGGCAGGCGCATCCCGGCTTCAAGCTCGTCGGCGTACACGACAACGGATCCGCGCGGTGGCGCTCGCGGGGACCGGTCGCCGGCGATGACCGGGGTGAAGTCGTCGGGGATGGAGTATTTCCTGCACATGGCCCTTAGGGTTTCTTGGGTGCAGCCTCGTCCGCCGGGAGGGCGAGATGCCGTTCGGCGCGGTCGCTGCAGTCGGCGCTGGTGCGGAGATGCCGGTCGTAGGTGGGTTCGTCGAGGCTAGCGCCCGGTGACCAGGATGATGAGGATGGCATGGCGGATGTGCTTGTGCGTGTGCTGCGGCTAGGACGGAAGTAGAGGAGTCCGTTGGTGGGCTTTTGCGCTTGCGATGCTGTCAACACGGTTGGACTAACGAGACGTCAATGACTAATCTTGTGTATTTGATGAGTTTGGACGAGACTAGTGACCGACCTGCTGACCGTAGTCGTGTGAGCAGCCACGAGCTGGCTCCTCAACACGTATCATGTGGGACCCACGTTTTCGAAATCAGTTGTCCGTAGGAATGCCTGCTTTTGTGCTGCCGGCCAGTCGCCGGCGATGGAGTACTTTCCTAGCACGAAGACGGAAATGGGCAGTCTGCAGCTGGACACAGAGAGCTAGCTGAGTGGGCATCTCTTTCCGCGTAGAGGCAATCGGTCTGCTGCTAGCGCAGTGGGAGCCATCTGACCAAAATTACTTACCGATCATCAACATGTCCAAGCCGAGAAGATTCACTTACCGATCAGGATGATGACGTCAATAGTTGTGCTGACAGCGAACTACGTACAGAGCAACTCACTCATCAAAGCCAAAATGAAATTTGGAGGATTGTCTAAACCTCCTCCTAATCATGTTAATGTGAACGTCAATGTGTTGATGCTTCTTTTGATGTCGATTCTTTTAATGGTACTACAGGAGCGGTGATTCGCCGATCAGACTGGGAAGCGATATTGACAACGGATTGCGGGCAAGTTCTTCTACTTCATGCCTCTGCTAGCTTCCACACCGCCACACACGTATGGATCGCTGCATGTTCGTTGGGATGTCATCAAAAATTCTTATAGCCGATGGGCCGGTTGGATGTATCAAGTGAGGAATGCCCCTCCAAGTGGCACCAGTATTGATGACTATGTGAGTTCATTGTGCATTGTTCCTTTGCAATTCTTTCCTACAAATTGAAAACAATGTACAAGTGGAATTTGAGAGAGCAATAATCTCCACATGTTAGGGGGTACTTTTCCAATTGGAGGATGATGTAATCTCGTCGGGTATAACAAGAGAAGGCCAGATGAAAACAAGAAGGCAAAGGAAAAGCTCAAGAAGCAAGCCGATGCATAAAATTCGAGGGACAAGATTGATGACAAGATGAAGTCCAATGAGAATCTGGTGAACAAAACGTTGGAAGCAAATATGGTCATGATGGAGAAGAAAGGCCAAGAGAAGCAAGCAAGGTGGGAATCACTCCAGAAAGATTAGAGAAGCGCAAGGCCACAGTGGAGGAGAGTAGAGCAAATGCCGAGGAGAAGTGGGCCATGGCGGAGCTCATTGCTGAAGAGAACAAGACAATGATTATGGATCCGTCTACCATGGATGCCTACACAAGAAAGTGGTAGGATTTGACGGGGATGAAGATCTTGCAAAGAAGAAGAGAAGCGTATATGGCTTTTCTTCTCAAGCAAGTCGTGGTGGTGGTGCTCTGGGTAGTGGTGGCAGTGGTGGTGGTGGTGATGATCATGCACGTAGTGGTGGTGATGCATCTGAGTTACTTGGCAAGGACGGTGATGCTTGATCTTGCATCATTCTGCACCGTGGTGATCCTTTTGGCATGCCGAGTACTAGCGCGACGTGTTCAATGGTCGATTGCCGGACTAACTATCATTTTCGATGCTAAAACTAATGCATATTGTCGCCTATTCTTGAAACTTGTTGTAGCATTGCAAAAACTTGTGTTATGGTTTACATTTGATGTCTGCGACAGTTGTGGCAGATCAGACACCACAAAAGCATACAATAAAACTACATATTCTCGAATATATTGTTTTATTGTCTCCTTTTGCAGGATCTAATTTGTGGTACGCATTTTCACCCTGTAAAATGTGTTTACCCTGTCTTTCATCCACGATTTTAAGGCCCATGGTTAAGATTAGTCATAGTGGGAAGTAACATAGAGTAGTAACATGCACATGTTACTACTCTATGTTACTACCTTCATAGTGGTTAGTAACATCAAAGTAGTATCATATATGTCTTCATTAATTAGCTTATAGACTCATTGAAGTGTGATGTTACAGTAACTAGCTATGTTACTCCATCCTCCTCTTTCCTCATTAACTCACTGCCACATAAGCAAATTTGCTGAGTTGGACACTTAGTTACTAGTGAAGTTACTCCCACTATGAGTAGTCTAAGGGGTCTGCTAAAGTTGTTGACCAGTTTATTGGCCTTGTGAGCAGCCACAAGCTAGGTGGTCGACACGTATCAAGTGGGGCCCACGTTATTCAAATATGTTACCCGTAGTAATTGCTAGTCTGGTGCAGCTTGGCAGTCCACAATTTGTGACATTAACCACAATGGACCTAGCACAAAAACGGAAATGAGTAGTGTGCAGTTGGTCAGGCTCACCGCTCACAGGTCACATGCTGCCCACGACAGAGCTGAGCCAATCGCCCAAACTTGTGGGCATCTCTTTTCGAGCAGAGATGCTGCTGTGCACGCCCATGCTACATGCACGTATTGGGTAGAGAATTCACGCGGAGAGATCAGACATGGATTGTTACTATTTGCGCCGTTCGCGGGACGAACAGTTCGTTTTTCTTTTTAGAGGCGCCACTTGTTTTTCTTTTGTTTTATAGACGGTGAGACTCACACCTGTCTAGTGCCCAAGAGACCTGCTTTGTTTGAATGTATGTATTCAAGTGTGGAACTGAATTGCAATGAGAAATACCAAATCTTGTGGTTTTGGAATTGGCTTCCAATACGAAAGCCGTTGTTTGGATTGCATGGTATTTTCCGTTGGAATCAAAGACTGTCTCCTAAGTCCAAATCGTTTTTGGAATTTGGGTGTATAGATGAATTGGATGTTTATATGGGGAAAAGCTTGTGTGTACAGTAGAATATTTATATATTATTTCTCACACATGAAAACAACAAAACGGTCTAGATAAAGTCATAACAACAACATAAGTACGAAAAAACATGGGGAAAACATGTGCAAAGCATGGCATCAAATTAGTGTTCTATGTGTTAGAGTTTGTAACGTATTGGTATACGGTGTAGTACACCGATCCCATACGTATTGTACATGCCACGCTAGGGGCTTTTCCTGTGCTATATAAACGCGCAACCGATACCGGACGAGGGTATCGTTCCAGGATAAAACTTTACATGGTATCAGAGCCACCTCCCTTCATGACCTAGCTGCCTACGACCCTGCCGCCGCCGCCTACAAAACTGCCGCCGCTGTTCCTTGCAGCCACCGCACACATCCACGACCAAGATCGCCGCTGCCGCCGCTTACCAAGCCGCCGCCGCCTACAACCACGACCCACAACCTAAACCCTAAAATCACGACCAAGCCGCCGCCGCCGCTTCTCTAGTTGCCGCCGCCGCCTACAACCACGTCCAGATCGCCGCCGCTATTGCCAGCCGCCGCGCTCCCACAACCCAAAACCCTAGATCGCCTTCGTCATGACCTCGTCCAACAACACCGCCGGGTTGCTGCTCTCGGCACCCCCCGGCACAACTCCTCACACGCAACAATTATCTTCCGTGGAAGGCCTTGGTGTATCCAGCTTTTCGCGGAGCTGACGTCTTGGGGCTACTCGACGGCACTGATCGTGCACCGCCCAAGACCCTGGATGCTGAAGATGCTGACAAGAACAAGACCACCGTTCCTAACCCATCCTATGGTGCATGGCTCGCGCGAGATCAGCAGGTGCTTCGGTTCCTGTTGAATTCGCTGTCCCCTGACATACTCTCTCATGTTCTTGATGTAAACTCCACTGCCGATGCGTGGAAAACTATCACTGCCATGTTTTCCTCTGCCTCCAGGTCCAAAGTGCAGCATCTCCGAGATAGGTTGAACAACACAAAAAAGTTGTCCATGACGGCCGATGAGTACTTCACGAAGATGAAGGGCTTCGCTTATGAGCTGGGTGCTCTTGGCAAGTCACTTGATGAAGATGAGGTCATCAGCTATGTCCTCAATGGCCTTGACAAGGGCCACTACAACTCGCTCATCACCACTGTCAATGGCAGTCCGGGCACCACACTTGATGAGCTCTATGACCAGCTGTACGCCTATGACCTGCGCAATGGCGTCGAGGAGTCCACGGACTCCTTCTAATGTCGCCAAACACGACTATCGCCCGCGCGGCCGCACTCCTCCCCCGCGTGGTCGCTCCCCTCCGCGTGGTGACGGGGATGGAGGCTACCGTGGTCGGTCCCCTCCGCGTGGTGGTGGCGATGGTGGCTACTGTGGCCGCTCCCCTCCGCGTCGTTATGATGATGACCGTGGCAATTGGCGCCGCGATGATCGGCGCCGTGACGAGCGTCGCGATGATCGCCGTGATGACCGCCGTGATAGTGGTGGTGATCGTGCTCGAAACCGGCGGTCCGACCGGGCCCCCACTCCCTACGTCGACACGGAGTGTCAAATCTGCAAAATCCATGGTCACCCTGCCAGTGACTGCTGGTGGCGCTACTCCGATGACAAGAAGAACAACCGTGATCGTGATCGTGAGCGTGATGACAAGGGTGCAAATCTCGCTTCATATGGTGTTGACACAAACTGGTATACGGACACGGGTGCAACTGATCACATCACCGCTGAGTTGAGCAAGCTCTCTACACATGACAAATATCAAGGCCAATACCGTGTACGCACGGCAGAAGGTACGGGAATGCATATTAGTCATATTGGTCATTCAGTCTTGTGCACCCCCCATAACTCATTCAAACTTAACAACATATTGCATGTTCCTAGTGTCTCCAAAAACTTGCTATCTGTTCACAAATTTACTCTTGATAATCACATCTTTATTGAGTTCCATCCTTTCTTCTTTTTGATCAAGGACCAGGAAACACGAAGAATCCTGTTTAAAGGCCCATGCTATGGAGGTCTCTACCGTTTGATGCCCATCTCTAGTGAATCCTCCAAGCATGCATACTTCACAATAAAGCCGTCTTCATCCACATGGCATCGTCGTTTAGGAATCCTTCTTCGTTTATTGTTCAACAAGTTCTTAGGACAAATAATATAGCTTACACCCTAGAAAGTACTCCATATGTATGTGATTCTTGTCAGCTTGCCAAGAGTCATCAGTTGCCATACCCTGTCTCCACCAGTAGGTCTACTGTTCCCTTGGAACAAGTTTTCTCTGATGTATGGGGTCCAGCACCTCTTTCTGTTGGGAAACATGCATACTATGTAAGCTTCATTGATGATTATAGCAAATTTACTTGGATCTACTTGCTTAAAAAGCGCTCAGATGTGTATCAAGCTTTTCTTAATTATCAACAATACGTTGAGCGCAAGTTTGATAGGAAAATTGTTACTATGCAAACTGATTGGGGTGGTGAGTATGAAAAACTAAATGGTTTCTTTCAAAAGATTGGCATTATTCATCATGTCTCCTGTCCTCATGCACATCAACAAAGTGGATCTGCTGAAAGGAAACATCGCCATATAGTAGAAGTTGGTCTTGCACTTCTTGCAAATGCATCTATGCCTCTTAAGTTGACTGCGGGAGGGAAGAGGAGGTACCAGAAGGGGACGCCAATGATGACAAGGAGGAGAAGCGACGGGAGCGCAAGACTTCTCCAGTCGCAAGCGTTCGCTACACTCCCGCTACGACTGAGGGGGAATGTTAGAATACATGTACGGCTGAGATTAGACTAGGTTTAGATCATCTTGTACTCCAGGTCTATCTCCCCCTTGTACCTCTATATATACCCCCAAAGGGTCATGGAATACAATACACAATAATTAGGGTTCTATAATTTCAATAATCTTCGCCCGTACAACAAACGAAAACTTGCTTTTCGCTCTACTTGATGTGTCTTTATTGGCTATAGTCCTCTTCATAAGGGTGTCAAATGTCTGGATGTCTCCATTGGTCGAGTTTATGTTTCTAGAGATGTTGTTTTCGATGAAAATGTTTTCCCTTTTGCTTCGCTTCATCCCAATGCCGGTGCTCTCCTCAAGAAAGAAATTCTTCTTCTACCTACGTCCTCCACATCCACTTCACATGGGGCTGCACAACATACTGATGATCATATGTCTCCTATTATTCCTATTCCTTATGTGTTGCAGAATACTGAGCATGCTGAAGAAAACCGCGTCGAAAACGGAGCTCCGAGCGCTACAGAAATTGAAGAAACAGACACAGAAACGGACGAGATTGGCACAAGACATGAGGCGGAACATTCCCTGGAATGCTCCAATTGTTGGAGATATGCCCAAGAGGCAATAATAAAATGGTTATTATAATATATCTTTGTGTTTATGATAAATGTTTGCATACCATGCTATAATTGTATTAACCGAAACATTGATACATGTGTGTTATGTGAACAACAAGGAGTCCCTAGTAAGCCTCTTGTATAACTAGCTTGTTGATTAATAGATGATCATGGTTTCGTGATCATGAACATTGGATGTTATTAATAACAAGGTTATGTCATTGATGAATGATGTAATGGACACACCCAATTAAGCGTAGCATAAGATCACGTCATTAAGTTCATTTGCTATAAGCTTTCGATACATAGTTACGTAGTCCTTCGACCATGAGATCATGTAAATCACTTATGCCGGAAGGGTATTTTGATTACATCAAACGCCACTGCGTAAATGGGTGGTTATAAAGGTGGGATTAAGTATTCGAAAAGTATGAGTTGAGGCATATGGATCAAGAGTGGGATTTTGTCCATCCCGATGACGGATAGATATACTCTGGGCCCTCTCGGTGGAATGTCGTCTAATTAGCTTGCAAGCATATGAATGGTTCATAAGAGATGACATACCACAGTACGAGTAAAGAGTACTTGTCGGAGACGAGGTAGAACAAGGGATAGAGATACCGATGATCAAACCTCGGACAATTAAAATATCGCATGACAAAAGGAATCGGTATCATATGTAAATGGTTCAATCGATCACTAAGTTATCGTTGAATATGTGGGAGCCATTATGGATCTCCAGATCCCGCTATTGGTTATTGGTCGGAGAGAGTCTCGACCATGTCTGCATAGTTCACGAACCGTAGGGTGACACACTTAAGGTTTGATGTCGTTTTAAGTAGATATGGAATATGAAATGGAGTTCGAATGTTTGTTCGGAGTCTCGGATGGGATCCAGGACATCACGAGGAGGTCCGGAATGGTCCGTAGAATAAGATTCATATATGGGAAGTCATTTTCCGGGGTTCAGAAAAAGTTCGGTGTTTTGATCGGAGCTTCTAGAAGGTTTTGGAAGGACCGGAATAGTCCGGAATGTTGTGGAAGGTTCCGGAACTGTCCGGGACGACCCGGGCTGTCTAAGGAAGTCCATAGGGTTCCATAATAGGTGTATCCATGTTTTCCTTAAGGGTTAAGAAGTTGCCCCTAGAGCAGATTCGGATTTGGCAAAAGAGTCCTAGTTCTGGTAGGTTTCGGCTGACAGAAACCTAGCGGAACTCTCCCAAACTTTGGGGGCTGGTCTTGGACGACCCAAGGACCTTTTTGAATGGATCGTAGCAAACAATAGGGGGGTGAATGGCGCTACGGCAAGTTTTAGACTTTTTCAATTTTTTTTTGTGCAACGGAAGGTAAAGGTGAGAACTTTAGCGATAGCGGTGATCCTACAATGATCCTAGGATAAGTGCAACAAGCAAAGGAATCAACAAGATAGTAAGAGTAGGGAGCGAGACAACCGGGAGCGCGAAGACGAGGCGAGGTTTGTTTCCCGCAGTTCCTTCCACAATAGGAAGTACGTCCGTGTTGAGGAGGTGCTAGTCTCACACAGGAGACTAGACGGCCACACCACGAAGGAAGGCCTCACCTTCTTCCTCGAGAGAGCTCCACGAAGGTGCTCCCCCTCTTCCACTAAGGCACTGGTCGGGGCGGTGATTCCTTCACAAGGTTGGGGCGAGCTCCACACACAAGGATGCTCCCAACACCCTATGGAGCTAGTACATCACCAAGCTAGCCTCCATAGCTGCACATCTCCAATGTCCCACCATAGGAACCCTACCACCAAGATCCACTAAGAAATAGCTTGTATTGTTGAAATCTCTCTTGGTAGAACTATAGATCGGGATCTCCTCCACCACTCCTCAAAGTTTGGGCAAGATTGGTTGGATGGTTGGGGAGATCCTCAAGGATTAAGCTCAGCAACAATGGAGGAGAGAGAAAGAGCAGAGATCAAATCGTGTTGGGGAAGAAGGAGCCCTTAAATAGGCTCCTACAAATCCAACCGTTATGTCCAGTTTTTGCCTAAGCGGTACTACCGCTCTGAGTTCGAATTCCCCAGATCTGGTCCACGTGGACGCAGCGGTACTACCGCTCGCGGTACCGCTCGAGTACCGCAACAGAGTCCAAACCTCTGGACTCGAAGCGGTACGGAGCGGTACCGAGCGGCTGCCGTAACTAGTTACGGGTGGCGTACCTTGGGCGGTACTACCGCTCGCAAGAGGTACTACCGCTCAGTGCAGAGGTACCGCAACTCGTCGTGGGACAAATTCAGCGCAGAACTCGAGCGGTACCGTGGGCGGTACCTATAGGGGTGGCGGTACTACCGCTACAGGTACCGGTAGTACCGGCCTGGCTACAACTGGTTTTCTCCCCTTTTTCTCTCCAGCCATGTCACCTCGCGATACACACACAAAACCAGAAAACCTATAAACTACGCTTCAGTCTTCAGATCTTGACGTGACCAGCGAGGTCACCGCGCACTTGCAAATCTAACAATGATACTCAAGGCACACGGTGAGATTACTCAAGTGTTGTCATCAAACACACAAAACTCAGGGTTTAGATTTTGCTCTTACAATCTCCCCCTTTTTGGTGTTTGATGACAACACAAGACTTTACAATAACATATGCTATTATGATGAGATACTTAGATTTATAAAAACTCGACGGAGCTCCCCCTACACATGTGCATATCATGAATATGTATTTGAATACAAATACACATGTTCTAGAGACATCACTCCCCCTAGTTTTTACACACTAAGCACATATGCAACATGGATAATTGACATGTTCAAGTAGCATATGCACAATATGGAGGCAACATAAGATCATGCAAGGAGATTTGGGTGAAGTTATCATACCATAGCCTTGAGAATACCCAAACTCACCATAAGATGCCTCCATAGGGTTGTTGATGTAGCCACAAGAAAAGATAAGCAACTAGAACCAAAAGGCTACAAACAATAAAGGTCCCCATACTCATTGGAACTTCTCCCCTTTGGCATCGGAACACCAAAAAGAAGGGAAAAGAAACTAGAAGGAAGGAGAAAAAGAACATACAACAGAGCTTGCAAAAACCAAGAGGGAAAACAAGCTTGAATGAGGTTCTCCAGAAACATGAAGGAAAAGAAAGCAAAGAAGAAGGACAAAAGGAAAGGTCACAAAGAAACACAAAGAACCGAAAATCCCCTCAAAGAGGAGGTTGGTGGCCGAAGCCACCGTGTAAGAGTGTAGTAGTGTGAGGTCGCGTAGATGTATCTAGGACTCACGGACTATAACTCAACATGAAGCTCATAAGTCACTCAATTGACAAATAGCATATGTTTTGGATTTCTTTATGCATTATGGGGGGGGGGGGGGATAGCTCAATAGATTTAAACCGCACTCCCCCTATGTTCATGCGTGCCTTTCATCTAGATATAAAGGTTAGGAGTGGTATGTGTGCACGACGGTCAAGCAAAGTTCGATGGATCAATGATATTTAGCTCATGCCTCAACTCAATGAAACGCTTCTCATCCAAGGGCTTCGTGAAGATGTCCGCCAATTGCTCCTTGGTGCCAATGTAGGATAGTACAATATCTCCGTGAGCAATGTGATCCCGGATGAAGTGGTTTCGTATCTCAATGTACTTCATCTTGCCATGAAGAACCGGATTGTAGGCGATCTTGATTGCGCTCTCATTGTCACACAAAAGAGGCACCTTGCTATACTCGAGTCCATAATCCCGCAAGGTTTGCCTCATCCACAAGATTTGAGCACAACTACTTGCCACGGCAATATACTCGGCTTCCGCGGTGGAGACGGAGACACAATTTTGCTTCTTCGAGGACCAACACACCAAAGATCTTCCAAGAAAGTGACAAGCTCCAGATGTAGACTTCCTATCAACCTTGTCGTCTGCCCAATCGGAGTCGGTGAAACCAACCAAATCAAAGTCCGTGTCCCTTGGGTACCATAGTCCGAAGTGTGGGGTATCAACTAAATATCGAAAGATCCTTTTGACCGCCACAATGTGGCTTTCCTTCGGGCTCGCTTGAAACCTAGCACACATACCAACGCTTCGAACGGTAGAGCTTGGGATCCACCGCCTTGCCGGTCTCGTCAAGTGAGAGTTGACACTTGAGATGCATCGGAGTTCCAATGCCTTTGGCGTCCTTCATATCAAAGCGCTTGAGCATGTCTTGGAGGTACTTTGCTTGATTGATTAAGGTGTCTTGTCGCATTTTCTTGATCTCGAACCCAAGAAAGTACTTGAGTTCACCCATCATTGACATCTCAAACCTATTTGTCATCAACATAGCAAACTCATCATTGAATTTTGTGTTAGTCGAGCCAAATATGATGTCATCTACATAGAGTTGGCATACGAAAAGCTCCCCATTGACTTTCTTAGTAAAAAGAGTGGGATCAATTTTCCCCACTTCAAAACCATGGTCTTCAAGCAACTCCTTTAGATGCTCATACCAAGCTCTAGGAGCTTGTTTGAGTCCATATAGGGCCTTTTTGAGCTTGAAGACATGGTCCGGGAAATGGGGGTCCTCGGACCCCGGGGGTTGCTTCACATATACTTCCTCATGTAGAGGACCATTAAGAAAAGCCCTCTTAACGTCCATTTGTTGCAGCTTAAAGCCATGATGAGAGGCAAATGCCAAAAGGATACGGATGGACTCAAGCCTTGCAACGGGTGCAAAGGTTTCACCAAAGTCCACTCCTTCGACTTGAGAATAGCCTTGTGCCACCAATCTTGCTTTGTTGCGGATGACCATGCCTCTTTCATCTTGCTTGTTCTTGAAAACCCATTTGGTGTCGATAACATTGCGGCAATGATCGGTTCGCTTCATGAGAGTCCACACATCATTCCTCTTGAAGTTGTTGAGTTCCTCTTGCATTGCATTCAACCAATCGGGATCTTTGAGAGCTTCATTGACTTTGAGTGGTTCCTCCATAGAGACAAAGGCATGGTGCTCACAAAAGTTTGCTAGTTGCCTCCGGGTGGATACTTTGCCCTTTATATCACCAATGATATTATGCAAGGAAAGAGACTTGAGACGCAAGTGTCTTGTAGTGTACACACCCGGATTTTTAAGTCCAGATGCCTATTATGCCATTCATCGCAATCTCAGGAATATTATTTTTGCGAGACATAATAGATTGATATCACAACACATAATGGTCTTACAACAAAGGATCACATGATCCAATCTCATTACAATAATAGTTGATCTATTGATCACTTACAAAACACATAGCGGAAGCGAAGTAGCGGTGGTGGTCCATCTTTTCCACAAGCAACTGTTGACGTTAGGAGTGATCCTAGTTGTCGTAGACGTCCTTCTGTCCATCTTCATGGTTCTGATACTCCTCTTCATAGTCTGGCCATTTGAATAGCCAGGGACACAGCCGTGAGTACTTTAAAGTACTCGCAAACTAATACTAAGGTAAGCATTATCAACTATAGTAAAGGGTGCTAAGCTCTAAGTTTATTTGCATAAAGCCAATTTTAGTTCACAAACATTTTAGTAAAGCCTCTTCATTTGCTAACTAACCCAAGTGGGAACATTAGTGTCATTCCCACAACTCTGTTGTGATTCAAGTCAAATCACCCTTCACCATTTACTTCACCAACATTTTCAAGAATCTGACACCGGAAACTGTATGGCCTTTCCAACCGTCCGTAACCGTGGACACGGCTATTCGAATAGGTTTACACTCTGCAGAGGTTGCACACTTGTGCCACAACATTTGATTTCATCCGTCGATAACCCCGAATCATCGTAACTCAGACGCGGATCATCAACCCAAACCTTTCACTTATATATCCTAGTATAGGCACCTCTCCCCATGAGCTTGGCCTTCCGGTGAAGACAAACCGTCGGCACAGGAACGCACAGGGCTTGGCCGGACAATTCACCTCATTTCACATCATTTCACTTTCAACGGAGGCAGCCTCGGCATAACCCCTATGATGCTTGTTCAGAGGGAACCCATACTAAGACACATAAACTTCCAGTTAAGCCCTACCCATAATCAGGTATTGTGGGGGTACTCAAAAATTGGAAAGGTATCGCATCGAAACCAACCATCAGTTTTTTGGTAAGTTTCACCAAGTAATTCACCAGTCATATTCACCTTCAAAAAAATTCAAGTCACTTCACTTCACCCAGTTCCCATCTAGAGTAGTCAATTTTATTTGTTAGCACTAGCGACTAGTCATGAGGGGTGCTAACTAGCTTTGATTGCTCTAGGCTAAGTTTGATACTCCTGAGCTACTTAGACCAAGTGAATCATAAATCAAAAGTAACTTTGGTAAATAAAATTAAATAAGCTTGTAAAGTAAAAAACTTGGGATAGGAACATTAAGCATAAAGTAAAATATGGTGATGCCTTGCTCTTGTAGAGCTTGGCACTTTGCAAGTTTATTAACTTGCCTTGGTTGGGGAAATGGTCAAAGTGATCTTCTTCTCCTTCTTCTTGGTAGAATACCTCCTCCTCCTGATAGTCTCTGGTACTAGCATCTAAAATCGAATACGAGGTATACAATCACCAGACAAGTCTTAAGACTATACTAAGCTCACACATAAGTCACACAACTTAGGCTAGCATCACACATTACTATTAAGTTGGTGGACTTGTTTTCTTATTTAAGAAAAATAATTTCCTCTCATACTAATTTAGGTGTTTCTTTTCCTTCTTTAGAGAAATAATTTCCTCTCATTATCTTATTACAATTTAATTTCTCTCATGAACCAGATATGACCTAGGTTGACCAAAGTCAACCTCTTCATACTCATCATTTAAGAAAATGATTTAAATGAGGTGAAGCACCTCATACAATTTAATCCTAACATAGAAATGATTTAATATCATCAAACAATTTCACATGAGAACTAATAGACCAGGGTCTCTACCTCATTTTGAAATGTTTGTGTCAAGATTTAAATGAGAGAAAAGCTCCCATATGATTTATAAATAGTTTTGGACAATATCATTGACTAGAAATAGCCATATAGTCCTCTAATTAAACTAAGCCATGATCACTCAAGGTAACCATGCCATATTTTTGCAGAAACAATTAGTGTAAGTGAAATGTGATTTATATGAGTTGGAATCAACTCAAAATCGTTTTTGGTTGATTTTTAAAAATTGTTTGAAATCTGAAAAGTCCCTGTCTTGGTATTTTTGCTACTTTAATTCTACACAAGATCTAGAGTTCAAACCAGTAAGGTTGGATAGATAATTTCACAGGCTTTCCAACCATACAAAATTCACTAAAATTGGCCAAGTAGATTTGAAGCTATTTGATTTCTAGCAAAGCACCAGTAAGCAAACCTAACTGAAAAACATTAAAACGAAATTTGAATTCGAAAAGGGGGCGGGAAGAGAAATGGGCCGGCCCAGCTGTGGCCTGGTGCTGGCGCGTAGTTGACGTGGGAGTTGAAAATCTTTGTGGTGTAACTTTTTTCGTTCCCCGGCAACGGCGCCAGAAAATATGCTTGATGGCGTGTAGACACAAGTCCGTTGGGAACCCCAAGAGGAAGGTGTGATGCGTACAGCAGCAAGTTTTCCCTCAGTAAGAAATGAAGGTTATCGAACCAGTAGGAGCCAAGAAGCACGTTGAAGGTTGATGGCGGCGGAGTGTAGTGCGGCGCAACACCAGGGATTCCGGCGCCAACGTGGAACCTGCACAACACAACCAAATTACTTTGCCCCAACGTGACAGTGAGGTTGTCAATCTCACCGGCTTGCTGTAACAAAGGATTAGATGTATAGTGTGGAAGATGATTGTTTGCAGAAAACAGTAGAACGAGTATTGCAGTAGATTGTATTCGATGTAAAAGAATGGACCGGGGTCCACGGTTCACTAGAGGTGTCTCTCCCATAAGAAATAGCATATTGGGTGAACAAATTACAGTTGGGCAATTGACAAATAAAGAGAGCATAACAATGCACATACATGTTATGATGAGTAGTGTGAGATTTAATTGGGCATTACGACAAAGTACATAGACCGCTATCCAGCATGCATCTATGCCTAAAAAGTCCACCTTCAGGTTATCATACGAACCCCCTCCAGTATTAAGTTGCAAACAACAGACAATTGCATTAAGTATGGTGCGTAATGTAATCAATAAATACATCCTTAGATATAGCATTGATGTTTTATCCCTAGTGGCACAGCACATCCACAACCTTAGAGGTTGTTGTGACTCCCCCAGATTTAATGGAGACATGAACCCACTATCGAGCATAATTACTCCCTCTTGGAGTTACAAGCAATGACTTGGCAGAGCCTCTACTAGCAACGGAGAGCATGCAAGATCATAAACAACACATAGATAGATTGATAATCAACATAGCATAGTATTCATTATTCATCGGATCCCAACAAACGCACATGTAGCATTACAGATAGATGATCTTGATCATGTTAGGCAGCTCACAAGATCCGACAATGATAGCACAATGAGGAGAAGACAACCATCTAGCTACTGCTATGGACCCATAGTCCAGGGGTGAACTACTCACACATCAATCCGGAGGTGACCATGGCGGTGAAGAGTCCTCCGGGAGATGATTCCCCTCTCCGGCAGGGTGCCGGGGCGATCTCCTGAATCCCCAGGCATGGGATTGGCGGCGGTGTCTTTGGAAGGTTTTCCGTATCGTGGCTCTCGGTACTGGGGCTATTATCGACGAAGGCTTAAGTAGGCGGAAGGGTAGGTCAGGGGGCCTCACGGGGGCCCCACACAATAGGGCCGCACGGCCAGGGTCCAGGCCGCGCCGCCCTAGTGTGGCGGCGCCCCGTGGCCCCACTTCGTCTCTCCCTCGATCTTCTGGAAACTTCGTGGAAAAATAGGACCCTGGGCGTTGATTTCGTCCAATTCCGAGAAGATTTCCTTACTAGGATTTTTGAAACCAAAAACAGAGAAAAGCAACGGCTCTTCGGCATCTCGTTAATAGGTTAGTGTCGGAAAATGCATAATAATGACATATAATGTGTATAAAACATGTGAGTATCATCATAAAAGTAGCATGGAACATAAGAAATTATAGATACGTTTGAGACGTATCACGGCGCTCAGCTGCTTCACGGTCCATGTCAGGGCGTTTAAACGCCGAAGCGGTATGCGCGCAGGTGGATCATAGGATTAAAAGGAGGATCGACGGCCGTCAGTCGTCCTCATCCTCGAGCAGGAGCAGCGAGGAGCTAACCCTACCGGCGGCGAGGGGGTCGCGATGGGCAGCTTCCCGGCGTCCAGCGAGGTCGGCAAGGCGGGCGAAGGCGAGTCGAAGGAGGGTTGCGGCGGCTCCAGGGGTGCTCGGAATCGTCGGCTTCGTCGAGCTTCTGCAGCGGCGAGCTCCGGTCAAATTGCGGCGACGGTGAGCTCAATCGATGTGGAGAATGGTTCTAGGAGATCGAGGAGAAGGAGGGGAAGCTATTGAGGTGCTGAACTCGTCCAGGGGAGCCGGTATTTATAGGGGCGAGGGTTGGCTGAGGGTGCGGAGCAGGTCGTCGATGGCGTTGTTGTTCCAGGGCGGTGAAGGGGCAAGTGATGGGCGCGTCGTGTAGGCGATGTCGAGGCGGTGCTGACGCGCATCATGGCGCTGAAAACGGAGCACGGGAGCGACATCGTTGTCATCGGGTACCAGGGTATTGTGGCGGACGGTCGTCGTCGCGGGCGTCGTCTGCAGCTCGTCCGCTGCCAATTGGAGATGTCCGCGAGCTAGCTGACATCGAGGGGAGGCTGCAGGTACAAGGAGGGATCGCAAGGTGGTGTGAGGTGACGAGGCGAGGCGGCGTACTGTCGTGCCCGTGGCCATGCCGGTGCGCGCGCTGCCGAGACCAAGGACGGTGACCACGTTGCAGCCAGGGCCTTGGCTTCTTCTCCTTGACCCAAGATCATGTCTAGCAGGTACAGGGCGATGAGGTGAGGCTATGTGACAAGGGCAGAGGAAGAGAGGAGGACCAGAGGTAGGTTTGACATTGGGGTGACCATGATGGCCGGCATGGTCGTGTCTTTGAGGTTTGGGAGCAAAATAATTGTTTCTGACGGCAAGGCCAGCAGGAGTGAGGTGTTAGTGGCTGGTTTGGCAAGGTTAGTATGGTGCAAGGGGTCTAGAGCTTGTACATGTAATTGTTGCCAAAGTTGTATGTGACATAGACAAGTACTTTGCATAGTGGTGTGTGAGGATGATCATGGCAAGCTAGGTGAGGTCATTGGTAGTGGTTAGAGGTACAAGGTTTTACTATAGAGAGGTACTAGAGAGGTGGGGTGAGGGTACAAAGTGGTTGAGATAGTGGTTTGTACTTCTATGTAATCAAATGGATTATTGGCCCAAGTCTCATGTGGGTTTGAAATTGTCCAAAATTCTGCATGGGAGTGGTCTACATAATGTTTAGCAACTATTGGTGGCATTGGGTTAGGTTTTGGAAAAGATTTGGGAAGATTCTAAATTTGGAGGGAATCTAGAATTGGTTTCAAAGTAGCATCTTGGGTTGACTAATTTGAGCAATGGTCAAAGCTCTGGTCAAAGTGGTCAACACCAAAGTGGTTCATCTTGATGAGGTCTTGGATGAGGTGCAAAGAGTTGTTAGGGTTTAGTTCAAGAAACTCTTAATAAAAGGGCTCAAAGTGGGTATATTGCTAAAAATGGCACAAGTGACCATTATCACATGCCACATGCAATTTTCATTTCTTGGATTTTTGATTTGATTTCTCTTGACCCAATTGATGTTGTTTAGTGTTGAAATGGTATGGAGGAGTGATCCAACCATTCACCACAAGTCTTAGGGTTAAGATCCTCAAATTCAGAAATTGCTATTTACTCACATATGCCTCTATGGCACTTTTATTTTCTTTTTAAAAGACTTTGCTTTCAACTTGGATTTGATTTGTTGAGCACTAGGTAGGGTTGATTAATGTTTTCAAAATCTCTACTCAAGGTAGAAAGGCCTAAATAAAAGTTTCACAAAAATAGCCATAGGCACATAGGCCCTTTTCTTTTTAATTTGATTTCTATTTATTTTGTTTAAAAAGGACTAATGAGAAGAGGGGTGATGTTTAGGGTTTGCAAAATGTTCAATGCAATAAACAAACAAACATGGCAATCACACAAGAATTTAGCATGAGTACTATGCATAGCACCCTTTGTAATAAAAGTTTCTGTTGGTTCTCATTTTTGGGAAAAAGGAAATTTTTCTTCTTTGTTTGAAAATTTGGGATGTTACAAACCCTTCCCCCTTAAACAAATCTCGTCCCGAGATTTTAAGAAAAGTTAGGTTCCTAAGAGAGATTTGGCGATATGATTTAACAGGAAAACATACTTGGCATGGCCTGAGGGGCTTCTTGGGCTTCTGTTGCAGTCATGTTGTAGAGGCGGCCGTGGTTGTTGTTCTGGTTCCTTCTTGAGGCAAAGCGGCGCTGGTTCTGAGCAGTTGCAGTGGTATTGGCGGCAATCTTGGCGAGCTTCTTGGGGCACTCATTGGAGTAGTGACCCACAACTCCACATTCATAGCAGTTTACAGTTGATTTGTCCTTGGGGTTGACGGGAACAACGTTGCTTCCCGTCCTTGGGGCAGTATTGGGGTTGTTGTTGTTACCATTGGGGTGGTTGTTGTTATTGTTGGGGTTCCTGTTGTTGTGGTTGTTGCTGTTGTTGTTGTAGTTGTTGCCTCCGGGCTTCGGGGGTCCTCCGTTGTTGTTGGTGTAGTTGGGGAGATAAGTCTGTGTGGTTGGCTTGTTGTTTCTTGGGGTAAATCCTCCAGAGGAGTGGTTGCGGTACTTCTGGGTATGGTGGGGTCCATTCTGGTTCATCATTCTTCTCTTGCGGTTCTCGTTGGCTTGATGCAGCTTCCCTTCCATCTGGATGGCTGAGTCCACCATTGCTTCCAAGTCAGCGAACGGAATGTTCACTAACACCGTTTGCATCTCGTCATGCAGTCCATTCAGAAATCTTTCTTTCCGCTTCTCATTGGTGTCGGTTTCATCTGGGGCGTACCTTGACAGATTGAGGAATCTGTCGCGGTATTCTACCACGGACATTCTGCCTTGCTTGAGTTCGCGGAACTCGTCCCTCATCTTCTTGATCAGTCCTTGGGGCACATGGTATTTGCTAAACTTGGTCTTGAAGTCCTCCCAGGTCATCATTTGTCCCGCATTCATTGCGCGGGCGCTTGTCCACCAGGCTCGTGCAGGTCCTGACAGGTAGTGGGTGGCTAATAGTACTTTCTCTGCGGCTTCTACTCCCGCAACTTCTAGGTTGTTCTCCATTGTCTGGAGCCAGTCATCAGCATCGAGGGGCTCTTCAGTCTTGTTGAACATTGGAGGGTTGGTGTTCTGAAAGTTCTTCAGCTTTGACCTAGGGTGGTCGTGGTTTCCATGGCCATTGTTGTTCTGAGCGATCTGCTGCAGTGCCGCAATGTTGGCTTGACGTTCAGCTCTCTCGGCTTCGCGGTCTGCCATCATCATCTGGAGCATCTGCATCATTGCGTCTTGGTTGGTGCTGCGGGTTGGTGGGGCCATCTGAACAGTGAGGTAGATGATAAGATAAGAGGGAAATTTCTAAGGTTTGTTTGATTACAGTTTAAAAGGTTCATAACTTGAGAATTTGAGTAGTGTTGCGGGGGTAAAAACCAACAACACTTTTTCATTCATACCAAGCATCACATATTACAAAGCTAACACACCGTTGGTTTGAAGAACCATTCATTCGTTCTACAATACAAGGGGATCCTGATACAACTCACACCTACGAAAGTGCTTTTAAAGATACTACTCTTCAGGGTGGATTCATCGTCTTCACGGGTAATGTGCTTGGCGAAAGGTGAGGGCGTTGTCCAACTCCTTGCGGGTCTTGTACAACATGAAGTCCAGGTGTGCTACATAGTGGTTCATCTCCGTGTGCGGGGGCATGGTCATCGGTCTTCCCATGGGGTCATGTCTTGGGTAGTAAAAAAAGCGAGTGTTCTTGATCTTGTTCTCATTTTGTCCGCACAGACGGGCAATGGCTTCTTGCATAGCTCTGACTAGTCCTTCCTTCCAAGTGTTTCCCGTTACAGAAAACC